>OY992884.1:105987927-106587927 GCA_963921405.1 Cepaea hortensis
ATAGAACCAGTTATACCATACGGCTGCTAATCCTAGACAATTAGTAAACACGCGAAAAAAATCCCTGTAAGCATTGAAGATGTGGTTTTATAGAAGAATGCTGAAAAGTAATTGAACAGTCAAGATGGGCAACCAGGACGTTTTAAGGAAGTTGGGTCGCAAAGACAAATTATCACAAACATCAGAAAGAGACAGTCATCGTATTTGGCCACGTTATGGGAAGACAAAATCTGGAACATGATGTGACAACCGGAAAAATTTGCGGAAAGAGAGTAGAGGAAGACAGCGTGAGAAAATTCTTGACAGTCTTCTGTCACGGCACGGAAGGGAGTCAATACACAAACTGATCCTCGACGTTGGAGATCGTAATTTGTGGAGAGGCATGATCGCAAACGCCAGCCAGCAAGGCATTGGATGATGATATGTTCTTTGCCATGTAGATTTCAGGTAAAGGACTTTCTAGTTAAACTGTTCTGAGATTTTCCCAGCGTATGTCCTATCCAGCATCATCATCGTTTCTTCAACTCTTGATTCACTGATATGTGTTTAGTTCTCTCAGCGAGTCAGATGTGGGCTGGATTTACTAAAACTTTTAAGTACAAAGTATTGTTTTCATCTTGTTTCTATTGTGCCTTGTGGTGTCGAAATGAATCGTGAGCGGTGGAAGGGTGCCTGGAATTAACCCTGTGTTTTCATCTGTGTTGTCTCTCATTATTGTTTCTATGACAAATAAAGAAGATAAAATACACTGCACAATCAAACAACACGGGCACACGAGCGAGACCATCTGCCCGGGTTCCCAGAAAACGTCTCCGTGTTAAGGGTAAAGTAGGTTTTCTGGGCCAAGAAGATTTGTGGACATTTACCACCCGTAACACTTGTACAAATACAGTGTGTATTTTTAATGACCGTGGGTTTTTTTTGTTTTTGTTTTTTTTTAATATCGCCGTTCCAGGTTTTGTATTTAGCTTTTATGTTGCATGTGTTAGCAGAGGGTAAATACAAAACTTGGAACGGCAATATTTTCAAGAACTCCACAGTCATTAACAATTCACCCCCCTATACATATACGGACGTACAGACAGGAACTGAGAGAGAGAGAGGGACTGAGAGAGAGAGAGAGAGGGAGCGAGAGAGAGAGAGAGAGAGAGAGAGAGAGAGAGAGTTAGATAAAGAAAAAGAGAGATGGCAGCAGAGATAGAGAGAGTGAGAGAGGTAGAGAGAGAGACAGGAAGAGTTAGAGAGTGAGATAGAGAATGACAGACAGAAAGAACAAGCGAACACACTTTATTTTCAAAGGGTTAAGAATTGAGCACACAGACCCGTCTGACATTCTGCTCTTCTGATCTCTCTACTCTCGAGCATTATTTCACTCATAAATCACTTATGAAGCTAATCTGAGACAATAACAGAACAATATGCATTAACACGCAAGGAAAATGTGCAGCGATCAATACTACATCGTCTTGTAAAAAATTAGTTTTAGTGAGTCATGTGTGATTGCTTATTGCACATTTTCCATTGTAATGCATATTGTCCAGATGTGGTCTAAAATTAGCGTCATAGGTTTGTGCCACCTGATGTGTCTGTCACGTGCTACTGTCTAACACAGTGGTAGCCCGCAATACTTGTGTGAGATAAGGAAAAGTAATGTGAAACACACTCAGTCTTCGCAGGAATAACAATTGTAATTACTTATGTGCAATCAACTTTGACACAGGTTTGTTTCAATGTCTTTTTTTTTTTTTTTGGTCATTCATTTAAGTTAATATTTTGTACAAGTCTTCATCTCATCTCATCTCATCATGTTTCTCGTGTACCTTACAAGTCTTATGTGGACTTATTTATATGCAATCAACTTTAAAACAGTTTATACAATCAACTTTAAGACAGTTTCGCTATAATAATGTTTGCTTCGTGCATTTTAGTTCATATTTTCCATAACTAGTGTTACATCATGGCGTGTTATGTTGCCAAGGTAGATTACATTCACCAAACGGTCTAAGGCAGTGGTTCTCAACCGTTTTTGGTCCATGCCATCCTTCACCATATGTTGAGAATGTCATTCCTCCCCTTTCGTATTTTCTCCCTATAAATTCCCCCTCCCCCACCCTGCCCCTACATAGTATACGTAAAAATGGAAGCTAACCTTAATAACACATACTAGAACAAGTTTAGACGTCGACATAAAACGTGATTTGTGGGTCTACTTACGTTATAAAACGAATATCAGAAGGGCAAGGAGTGCAGAACCGTAAAGTATGGAGGGAAAATAATATCAAGTAATCGGTTCTTGTATTAACGCGATATTGAAATAATCTTCATTTCCCCCCCCCCTTTCCTGGAAACTCTAAAACTTCCCCCTAGGGCGGATTCCCCACCAGTTGAGAACCATTTGTCGAAGGAAATCAAGACAATTCGAAGTGGGCGAGTTGGTCACACACAAAAAGAGAGAGAGAGAGAGAGAGAGAGAGAGAGAGAGAGAGAGAGAGAGAGAGAGAGAGAGAGAGAGAGAGAAAGAGAGAGGGAGAGAATTTGGTGGCTTTACTAGAACACGATTATAAGTTATAAAATGGACGTTGCGGCTAAAGCCTTCATCAGCACAGAAAAACCAAACACAAAACGACACACAACTATATGACAAAAAAAACACGGATTGTAAAACTCAACACAAACTTGGCAGGCTAAGAAAACGAAACGGGAAACAGTTTATAGGCGTTCAGAGAAAGGACGATGATTAACACCGGAATGAGGAGAACTGCAGTAAAGCTTAAATCTGCAATGAATAAATCAGCGAAGATCGAGAAGTAACCACAGCCTTGTAGGACTGTTCTTGAAGAGGTAGGATACAAAATAACGACGCGAGCAATAATATATGCGTAACATCAACAAGGAAAGTTTGCATCCTTTTGGATACGACTGTAGAAGGGGGAAAGCTGTACTATGTCTCGACATCGAGAAAGTTTGATGGGAGGAGACACGGGGAAAGACCGAGAGAGAAGATGCTGGACAAATTGATATCGTGGTATGAAGGAACATCGAATTCAGAAAAGATTGGTAGCACACGAGACACAAAGCTGTGGACAGACATGATCACCAACACCACACGGCATGGACTATAAGAAGATTGGCAGTACATGAGACAGAATACTGTGGACAGACATGATCACCAACTCTACACGGCATGGACTATAAGAATAATAATAACATTATGTCTTGATTTCATCTAGGATTATGAAATAAAGTGGTTTAAAGATGTTAATCAAATTAAACCTGATCAACTACCGATATAAGCATACAGCCAACAAGGTACAGATCTAGAGGCAAAGGAATTAAGGGAAGACCAAGGAAGTTATCGATGGGCAACATCAAGAATACGCTAAACAAACAAGGATACGACTGAATCAAGGTAACATACCTGACTTTGAAACGAATTAGGCATCTACCAACTGTCTCCCACTAGACACCTGTCACTAGACATCGCCCACCTGAGACTAGACATCATTCATCTAGCACTAAGCACCTCCCAATTGCACTAGACGTTGCCCATCTGGGACTAGACATCACCCATCTGACACTAGGCATCTCCCAGTTGGCACTAGATATTGCCAACCTGGGTCTAGGCATCGCCCATCTGGGACTAGACATCGACAACCTGGGTCTAGGCATCGCCCATCTGGGACTAGACATCGACAACCTGGGTCTAGGCATCGCCCATCTGGGACTAGACATCGACAACCTGGGTCTAGGCATCGCCCATCTGGGACTAGACATCGACAACCTGGGTCTAGGCATCGCCCATCTGGGACTAGACATCGACAACCTGGGTCTAGGCATCGCCCATCTGGGACTAGACATCGACAACCTGGGTCTAGGCATCGCCCATCTGGGACTAGACATCGACAACCTGGGTCTAGGCATCGCCCATCTGGGACTAGACATCGACAACCTGGGTCTAGGCATCGCCCATCTGGGACTAGACATCGACAACCTGGGTCTAGGCATCGCCCATCTGGGACTAGACATCGACAACCTGGGTCTAGGCATCGCCCATCTGACACTAGACATCGACAACCTGGGTCTAGGCATCGCCCATCTGGGACTAGACATCACCCATCTGACACTAGGCATCTCCCAGTTGGCACTAGATATTGCCAACCTGGGTCTAGGCATCGCCCATCTGGGACTAGACATCGACAACCTGGGTCTAGGCATCGCCCATCTGGGACTAGACATCGACAACCTGGGTCTAGGCATCGCCCATCTGGGACTAGACATCGACAACCTGGGTCTAGGCATCGCCCATCTGGGACTAGACATCGACAACCTGGGTCTAGGCATCGCCCATCTGGGACTAGACATCGACAACCTGGGTCTAGGCATCGCCCATCTGGGACTAGACATCGACAACCTGGGTCTAGGCATCGCCCATCTGACACTAGACATCGACAACCTGGGTCTAGGCATCGCCCATCTGGGACTAGACATCGACAACCTGGGTCTAGGCATCGCCCATCTGACACTAGACATCGACAACCTGGGTCTAGGCATCGCCCATCTGGGACTAGACATCGACAACCTGGGTCTAGGCATCGCCCATCTGGGACTAGACATCGACAACCTGGGTCTAGGCATCGCCCATCTGACACTAGACATCGACAACCTGGGTCTAGGCATCGCCCATCTGGGACTAGACATCGACAATTCATGAAAGTCAAAACAATGTTTTCCCATAATTAATTTGAACAACGAAAATACAAACAATAGATTGTCCAATTTTTGTCTGGCATATTTCGCTGCATCTCGTCAGGTGCTTACTGCAGAATTCACACAACACAGATCCTTCAAGCTGAAATACCCATACCATCTCTAGTAGATGCTTCACCGACCTTTTGTCTGTCAAATCAACCTTATCAATAAATAAGTAAAACAATAAATTAATGAATTAATGAATCAATTAATCAATATAAGGATGTATGAATAAATGAATAAGTAAATAAATAAATGGATCAATTAATGAATAATTGTATTTATGCATGCATTTATGTGTGCATGTAGGTGGGTATGTGAGTGGGTAAATAGGTTAGTAGGTAGGTAAATGTGTATGAGTGCATGTGTACATGATTCAAGTGTGAGTACGCAATTTGCTATATCAATCATATCTGAATAATAACTGCCTGCAGGATTCCTAACCCGTTGATGAAATGCCCGTATCGCGGATCGTGTCGATGTTGGTTGTATGCGGCTTGTGCATGGCTTCCCTTGCTGTAGAAGATTGCCCGTACAAGGTCTGTGCTATCACCATGTCGCAAGTAAAATAACACATGTCTGGCAGAAAACAAAGCGAGATTAATAATTATTAACTGATTCAGTGAAAAACAAAAAGTAGGATTGGACCAAACATGATTCACAATCAAATGAACGAGTATTATAATGTAAATTTCCGTTCACTGAGAGTGGAAAATGCGGAGGATATCACAAAACAAAACAAATAACATTACGACCCTAGTATAGTGACATATCATCCTTGTGTCCAAATGGGAGGTCACATTTGACGATATATTATCCTTCAGCACTGAATCAGTTAATAAGAATAGTAGGTTTGTGTAACAATCTAGTAGGACAAGAATGTGTTAGATTTAAAGAAAGCTATGGGCAGAATTGAACTGTCCTTGAAAGTTAGAAAAACAGTTCTTGTATGTTACATAGAACTAATTTTAACATACGGCTGCGAATCCTGGACAATTAGTAAACAGGCGAAAACATCCCTGGAAGCCTTGGAGATGTGGTTTTATAGAAAATGCTGAAAATCAATTGGACAGCCATGATGAGCAATCAGGACGTTTTAAGGGAAGCAGAGTCGCATAGACAAATTATTATGTGACAGCTAGAAAAGAAGAGGGAAGAAGAGAAGGAGGAAGTGAGGAGAGAGAGGAGAGAGTGAAAAGAATGATGAGGGAAATGATGTAAATAGTGTGAAGCCTAAAAGTTCGTTCCTCAGTCGAACTCTGCCTACTACACACTACCTTTGATAGTAAAGAAATATGAAGAGAGAGAAGGAAAAAAAAAGAGGATGAGAGTAAGGGATACGACAGATGTAGGTTCGTGTCTCCGCGTGAGAACAATAGTTAATTACTATTGCACCATCAATGTCTCGTGGTGTGTGTCATCAGGTTACAGGAGAAGTGTACAGCCCACCTCACAATGTCTCTAAACTACTCTAATCCACACAATCTCAGACTGACAAGTCGGAATAAAAGGCAACTCAAACATATATTTATTTTCTCCTTGAACAATAACAGAGTGACAATCTACAGAATAATCGCATAGGGTAATCAGTACATGCATTGCAGACACATAATGCATATTGAACTGTAATAATACGATGCTGCTTTGCCTCACAAGAGAGAGATAGATAATATAAGTCTATGCAACTGGACGTTAGGGGAATGCCACTTATGATCGCCTATTAACCGCATGAAGAAAAGGACTAAATCTAGGAATTACACCGGCCTTTGTTTCATAACTATCTCTCCGTAGGCTTATCAGTGGTACATGTATTCAGCCCAAACACCCATTGATCAACAGATTGATCCATCAATCCATATACCCAGGGATTATCTTGTTCAGATGGATATCTGTTTAGACAAGTATGCCCGGTATGCTTGGGCGACTCCCTTTTACCCAGGCAATGCCTGAAACAGTATAAAACAATACCCGTGAGTTTTATGTGAGATTAAACATTAGTCTTTCACTACCTACAAAGCCCTTAACACCTATCGCTTCTTTATCTATACTAGTATTAGTATATCTTAGCCATAACATAAATTAAGAACCTTATTGTGAACACATATGTTTAACTAATATTATTATCGCCTATTTCCCGACGCGCCGCCTACAGCCAACATTAAGTATTTAACCATTCACCCGAAGATCTGAACTCGCTGCCTGTACCACGCCGGGCCAGCCTAACTACACCTTAGCTACACAGCCGCAGAAGCGCGACCTCCTTTCACCTATGTCCAGCGAACAAAAGACACGCATTCTTTCCTGTGCCCGCCCCGTCTCTAGCCAACGATCTCACCTGTCATTGTCTGGTTGACCTAGTGATCGCGAGTGCCTTGCTATCTTTTTCTGCCGTCTGCTGTGTTTGGTCGCTGTGTTTATATCCTTGCAATACTGCCATCTCTGCGTATTTAAATGCCGTGTCGCCCCGCCTAGTTATCATTAATCTTTTAGTTCACTTACATAATTTACATGCACATTTACAGTTTATCCACACTCTGCTTATCTCTCCGATTAATATGACTCCCAACACTCTATTTCGGCCATTTAAATATCGGTAATATGCAGTACGTCGCATTCAGTCCTGACATTTGTCGGTCGTTCATGATTACGCGGTAAGTTCACCTACGGTAGTTTGCTATAGCTCTCTAAACTAAGATACCTGATTATAATATACAATTAAACTAATTAGGTCTAAGTCTTATGTCAACTTACATTCAACTTCTGCCATCCAGTGGGTTTTCTGGTCGTCCTTCTGGGTTTCATATTTGAAATACGATTGCTCTCTTCAACCTCGTTTGCCGTGGATCCCACCACCGGTTTCCAGTCGTATTTGACATTAGTCTCCTGTGTGGTTCCAACCGCATTGTCCCTGGCTATGGTCGTCCTGTCTGACGTTTAGCCATCTACTGCAACTAACGAGCGGTCTCCTTAGCTGGCGGTCCTCTTAACTCAAGTGGCTTTCTTGCACTTTAACGACCCTCGGACTCTGCGTGTCTTTCCCTTCTTTGGCTTATCTGCCTTGGGTAGGTTCCGTTCACAGATCCTTAGTCGCTCTCACTCCTATCAGTGATTCAGACGAATTCTAGCATGAGCGCTTGTCCGTCTTCCTTCACTTCCTCCTCCTACAGATACTATACAGACTTGGGCACGGATTAGCCACAATTTCTGAAGTCCTGTTACTATGTTCCTTGGGCTGCCCCAAGAGGGCTCAGGCCCCCGCCGCTCCCGGAGTCCACTATTAACTGTCCTCTCTCCTGCTCGACCCAAAATATATCTAACTATATACTTGGCGCTTCTTTCTGGAATCACGTGACGTTGCTGTCCCTTGTCCTCCAATCAGTACCTCGCGTACCCTGCTTAATTTGCATACTACTATCATATCATTAACCCAAATCTACATTGTCTCTGAAGTTCATGGTCCTGAGTTTATCGTCCTTGTTTGAGTTCATGCTCTTTAAATTAGATTTCCCAGCTCAAGCACGTTCCCACTGCTATAAATCTGCCCCTCCGTTGTATTCCTTGCCCAAACTGACAGTTCCCGACAAAGCCTATGCTAAGTTTGGCTTCATGTTTCCTGAATTTCTCATTTCACTAACAACTAAAGGTAAACCGTCGGTCAGCGGGCTGCACTAGAGTCATTGCCCGACCACTCACTAATTTTGAACTTACTGGTCGGTGAACTCTTTGTCGAACCAAAAATATCCCAGTTAATGCTTTCCAGTAAACTCAGGCGCCTAGAGACAATGAAAGCATACTGTCTCAATTACAAACATCAGAATGAGACAGTCAGCGTTTTTTGGCCACATTATGAGAAGACAAAAACTGGAATATGTTGTGACAACCGGAAATATGTGCGGAAAGAGAGAGAGAAAGGAAGCGTGAGAAGATTCTTGACATTCTTGCGTCATGGCACGGAAGGGAGTCAACCGATCCATGAAGTCGGAGATCGCTATTTGTGGAGAGGCATGATCGCCCACGCCAACCGGCAAGGCATGGATAATGATGGTAGACAGAACAGGACAAGCGAAACCTGCATTCTATCAAATGAAGAACATTTTATGCAATCAGTTATTGTCAATGAAAGTTAGAAAAATGATTTGCATGTTACAGAGAACCGGTTTTAACATACGGATGTGAATCTTGAATAATTAGTAAACAGGTGAAAAAATCCATGGAAGCCTTGGAGATGTGGTTTATAGGAGAATGCTGAAAATTCCTTGGACGGCCAAAATATTACTATGGGTATTTTGAGGAAGGCGATTTATCACAAACTCAGAAATAGACAGTAATTGTTGTTGGCCACATTATGAGAAGACAAAAACTGGAACATTTGACAACCGAAAAGATTTGTGGGAAGAAAGATATGGAAGACAGCATGAGGAAATGCTTGACAGTCTTGTGTCAAGGCACGGAAGGGAGTGTGCAAATGAGGGGACCGCAATTTGCGGAGAAGCATGATCGCCCACGTCACTTGATTTTATATATGTCTAAGTTGAAGCGAGGTGAAGAAACGGGAAATGACTGATCAATACAGATACAATCAACTATAGCCTAGCAGAGACCGACAGACAAGGTAAATATCCCACCTTCCACTCTAGCATATCTACCTACAACATGGTTTCAGGTGTGTGAGTGTGTGGGAACCCAGATCGACTGCTCTCAACGAGATCTCACTGACATGCCTGTCGTATACAATCCTGAGGAAGCCGGTTACCTTACTCTTCTTCTGGATGTAAGTAATCCGTACACAATATAACATGTTTGACTTTTTTGGAGGTAAACTAACATAGGTGGCACCGAGGTGATGGAGTGGGTAGCGTGCTTGCTTGCTGACCAAGGGTTCATGTGCTCGAACCCCGCTGCACACCTGCATACATATACGAGGTGGTTTGAAATGAAAACCCTCAAAGTGTGATAGAAATTACAATAACCATGCCATTGTCTTGTGACCTGTCAATAAATTACAATAACCATGCCATTGTCTTGTGACCTGTCAATAAATTACAATAACCATGCCATTGTCTTGTGACCTGTCAATAAATTACAATAACCATGCCATTGTCTTGTGACCTGTCAATAAATTACAATAACCATGCCATTGTCTTGTGACCTGTCAATAAATTACAATAACCATGCCATTGTCTTGTGACCTGTCAATAAATTACAATAACCATGCCATTGTCTTGTGACCTGTCAATAAATTACAATAACCATGCCATTGTCTTGTGACCTGTCAATAAATTACAATAACCATGCCATTGTCTTGTGACCTGTCAATAAATTACAATAACCATGCCATTGTCTTGTGACCTGTCAATAAATGACAATAACCATGCCATTGTCTTGTGACCTGTCAATAAATTACAATAACCATGCCATTGTCTTGTGACCTGTCAATAAATGACAATAACCATGCCATTGTCTTGTGACCTGTCAATAAATGACAATAACCATGCCATTGTCTTGTGACCTGTCAATAAATTACAATAACCATGCCATTGTCTTGTGACCTGTCAATAAATTACAATAACCATGCCATTGTCTTGTGACCTGTCAATAAATTACAATAACCATGCCATTGTCTTGTGACCTGTCAATAAATTACAATAACCATGCCATTGTCTTGTTAATAAGTTTGAAGACTGAGCACAGCCCACTATTGGCAACGCTAATTGTATTCCGGTACGAACCTTGGGCCTTGTCCACGTCAGACTGGAAGCACTAGACTCGAGTTTCGCTCTCGTTTCAGTTCGTCAGTAGTAATATCCCTGACTGGACCTGGGGTATAAATTCCGGATCAGTGTCGTGTGACGCGGGTGTGTAACCATTTGACCACGCGGCTCACGCTAGACGCGACCAAATTATCACACTAGAATATCATAACATCACCCATTGTAGACTATAGCTCAAACTTTGCCCGCTCGCCGCGACTGATATCCATCAATCGGTGTGGTCCCGAATGATCAGGTCTTCTCGATCTTGCAAGGCACACCAGGCGCCCTAAGTCCAGCGAGCAATGATAAAATTGATTTATTTAGTTGCTTCGAGATGTTTCCTGCTATTTAGTGTAATCTGGGTAGACCCGGGTTAGACTTTAGAGAAACAACCTCCATGTGGATTCAAACCCATGACCTCTGCCCTGGGCGTCGAGCTTAGTTACATTTTATAGACAGTCATCCGGTCTAACCTTTCTATATTGATTATTTTTGTTTATTCTACAGACAAATAAAATCAACGAAATACTAACCAACAATCTACCTACTGGCCTGGCGGAGATTTCACTGATTGATAACCCTATTACAACAATCGACAACAACGCATTCGACGGGCTATCAACAACTTTACAGGCACTCTATTTCTCCAATGCTAATTTTACCAGAATTCCCGATGCTTTTCTCCACTTAAACGCCCTTCAGCGATTGAGCATAACCTATACAAAAATCCTGGATTGGAACATCGGCGCCATGACTCATATAGGACAAACTTTACAGACACTGACTCTGGAAAATGTTGGATTTACCGTCTGGCCAAACTGGCTTCAGAAATTTACACGTTTACGTGAACTAAATATTGTTAGCGGCGCCATATCTTTCATCCCAGACAAAGCCTTTCAGAATGTGGCAAACAGCTTAATTACTTTAACTCTGTACAACAACAGCTTCACGGCTGCTCCTAGAGCATTATCTGTGTTAAATAATTTAATAACTCTAGATTTACACAACAATAAAATCTCTAACCTGACTTGGCTACCACAATCAGGTCAATTATCAGACCTGGTCTTAAGTACCAATAACATCTCTGACGCCTACCATCTCAGCAACGTGCTCCGTTCTCAAGCTGACTCGTTAGTTTCTCTAACTCTGTCATCCAATCGACTTACAGCCATGCCTGATTTGTCCTTTCTGACTAAAGTAACGAGTGTGGATCTAAATTATAACCTGATATCTGACGCATTTTCTGGCGGCCTTCCTGGTACGATTGATGAGTTAAACTTAAGTTACAATTTACTGCCGCATATTCCAAGTGTTTACAAAGAACTAGAGTTTGTGGAGTATATGAATTTAGCGCACAACTCCGTTCTGGAAGTGCTAGGGTCGGATATCCCCCTGTGGGTGACGGATTTGGTCCTGGATTATAACTTTATTACCGAATTAACGGATTCAAGTTTTCCCGCTAACTCATCGTTAGAAGGGTTAACTTTGGATTATGTCCCACTTGTACAAATATCCAGTTTGGCGTTCTTAAATCTTCGTTCGCTCATTTCTTTGAGTCTGGTGAACACGAAACTGACCCGCCTCCCGATCAGTTTAGCCTACTTAAAGGGAATCCGTTATTTAGATCTCAGATATAACCCTAATCTAGTTTGCACCTGCTTGGAGAAAAGTTTAGCACCAATCATCACTTCCGGTTTAGAAATTAGTGGTGATTGCGGGTTCATTAGCATATACACGTTTTTCTCCATTTTGAGTCCAAGTTGTCCATGACATATCCCTTAAGTTGTTCTTTGTTGTCTGGCACCGTTTGTTTTATACACCATTTATGGTTTCTTGTATTATGCTCGATTCCATCCATCATGTGCTGTGCCGATAAGCGTGGGCGATCATGTTTTGCCATCTCACTCGATCACAAGAGCCGTGGATCAGCTCCGTGTTCCTGTCTCGACCATGCCACGAGGCCAAGCCATCCAGGATTTACTTTTCGGTCTTCCCCTCGGTCTCTTCCCTTCGATCTTGCCAGCTGTCACCAAGTTCTCCGTGTCCTTTCTTCTCATAATATGCCCAAAATAATTTCATTGTCTACGTGTAATGACTCTAATCAGTTTACGATCTTCATTTGTTTCTTGAAGGACTTATGTATTATGTTATGTTACGTCAAATTATATCACTGCACATTGGGCAATCCCAAGCGTTAGTTAATTAGCCAACAGATCATCCTCATTGCACATCGAACCAGTCAGTCCATAAGTGCTCGGATCGGCTAAAGACACCAGTTTTATGTTGGTTTATTAATCTTCTTTGGCTTTCTGCATAGTGTTCTTATTTGGCCACACTTCTTTTAACTTGCTGTTCTAGCAGTCTGACTATGGTTGTAGATTCACAATCATCACTTGGTTCTCGCAAACGACTTACTTCTCAAAGAGCATTCAGTATATCAACATAATCCATGGCTCGTCCGTCCTCCACAGTAGCCTTACCTGAAAACCTGTAAACCTGTTCATTTCCTTGCACACCCGCATGCCCTGGCATGAAAATGACACTAAGCTTTGCCAGCCATGACAACTCCAGAGACAACAATCATTGTCTTCGGACTCAACCCATCGCGATCTTCCTGGGCATACTCAGTCCTTCGATTCAGCAGCCATCCCAAAGTATTCCTGCTCAATGTTCCCATGAGGAGTTGGTCATGTTGTCTCCTCTCTTGACCTCGAAGACGCCATTGACATGTTTGACCAGGCTTCACTCCCAATTCGGGAGCGTCAGAGTTTTCTCACTGCGGAAAGAGCTAGGATATATGTGAGGGTATGAAGCACTGGCTGCACACTGTTCCCCTCCATGGGGCGGGGTGTTTCGGTTGCAGGCACACTGCGCATGTGTGGGACAAGGGGAAATCGACGCGAACCTCTTGGCACATGGTATGAATTGACAGCAGGAGAAAGACACCCGGAGTCATGACCCGGCTGGGCCCGCCTCCAGTGAAGGTGCCATGAAGGTATGGGCCCAAAACATTCGGGGAAGGGAGACCGCTTCTGACGATTGGACGCCTTCCACTGTGCTAGCTCCGCACGGAGCTTTTATCACACTCAATATCCTCCAACCGAGTCCATACTGCAATGATTATATCAGTCCTGTCCTTGCTTATTTGTTGAATTATTATTATTATTATTATTATTATTATTATTATTATTATTATTATTATTATTATTATTATTATTATGTCAATGTCTTGTTCTTATGTAAGTATGTCATCTGCCGCTTTTCCCCCATTCTTATCCTAATAGAAGGACAGTGGATAACTGGATATAATGAATGAGTTGAGCAATGTGGCTGGCCTTGGAAAAAAGTGGCAAAAAGCTCCTCTTGTAACAGAATATTGAATTCTATATTCAATACTCTCTGCTACAAGAGAAGCTTTTCGCAACTTTTCTCCACGGCTAGCCAATAACATTGTCACATTGTCACACCTCTTGTAACAAAATACTTAATGATATATTTAATTAAAATTTGTTACAAGAGAAGCTTTCTGCCACTTTTATTCAACATTCTCTGTTATAAGAGGAGCTTTTTTGAAATTTGTATTCAACATTCTCTGTTATAAGATGAGCTTGTTACAACTTTTCTCCACGGCTTGTCACGTTTTCCTACTTAGCCCGTATATCCAGTTCCCCCTTGTCTTTGTGTTATTTTTTTTAATCTATACAATAAATCACGATCGTTCCCAATAAAATTATGTTTCTGTCATTATTTGTGACTTAGAGAATGTAAGTATTTGTACTTGTATTGTGTATGCAGTGGTAAGTTATTTATAAAGTGTTTATTTGCTCGGGTTTTCCCGTTATTGGGTGTTGTTACCTTTCATTGCCTCAGAAGAATCAGGTATGAAAGAAATAATACCAGTCTGGAACTAATCTGTGGTAGATATGTGCCCAACCAGCAGACGACGGAAGTAGACAGTATGCATATATTTCCACATCTGTGGAAGGAGACTGAGATCTTAAGGATGTGTTCAAAGTGTCAGGTTGTGGCTTCTGTTAACATAATTCAAGTAACACATGATGACATGTATGTATTTATACGCGGCAATAACATATTGTGCTACAAAATGTCTCAGACATTCAGCATTCCTCATGTGTTATTCCCCTTCTTCTTTTGAGTTTTATATACCCCACCGGGGCATAGTACGAGTACCTCAACCAACTTCACAGCAACGGGTCGTCCCTATTATGCTCTGTTCCTGTGCCAGTGAATATCACACAAAATGCTCCTCACTGCCCCATGTGAAAGGTGGAACAGACAGGAGTCTCGGCAAACCAACAGCCCGCAAAGGCACACTGTAACTAATTAATTACTTCCCGCACAAGTGACTAACTAACTAACTAATTACTCCTCAACCAAATCAACCGAGGCCGCCCTATCTCTGCCTATCTCATGCGACTTCGTCCACGTCGCCGACCTATTATTATTCATTTCTATTTCTAGTTCTCTTCTCCGTGAGTTTTAGGCTTTCCTTTATATCTTTTGGCGTGTCGTTTCCAGACAAAAGCCTTTCTAGTTATAATAGTCTCAGGAGCTCTCAATCGATAATCCACCCAGAGCCAGTCTTTTCTTCCACTCTTGGTTCGAGGGTATTTGTCTAGTTCTCTCCATGAGCTCCACGCTCAGACCATTTTAGTCCGTCTATTTTGCGCAGTCATGAAGACAATTTAAAACAAACATCAAAAAGAGGCTATCATCGTTTTTTTTTTTTTTTTGGCCAAGTTATGAGAAGACACAAACTGGAAAATGTTGTTGCAACTGGAAGGATATGTGAAAAGAGAGATAGAGGAAGCCTGTGTGAGAAAATTCTTGACAGACCTGTGTCATGGCACTGAAGGGAGTCAACACACAAATTGATCCATGACGTCAGAGATAGTAATTTGAGGAGAGACATGATCGCCCACGCCAGCCGGGATGGATGATAATGAAGATTTTGCGCAAGTACTAATTAATGACTGTTTATATTTTTTGGCACTGGTTTTAGTCGTTCACAATGGTTTGTATATTATAACCATTCATAATTGGTAGACATGCAATTCCAGAACTCAGATATGCAGACAGCATGGTTCTCTTCTCAAATAGTCTAAGGGATTGGAGGAGTTAATCCTGTCTGCGACAGACACAGTGAAAGCCAGCAGGGTGAAATTCTCAAATAGCCTAAGGAATTGGAGGAGTTAATCGACGATTAATGGACGAGAACACAGAAGAAGAACCATCTGCAAATCTAACCATTAGAGAACTCCTGTTTGCGGACGACCAATTACAAGACCACATTAATTGTATAAACGAAATGTGTAGGGAACATAACATGAAAATTAGCACAAGTAAAACAGAGGTATTGAATATAACTAAAAAAGAAAAAGCAACAACGATTAACCTAAATGAACATCCCCTGAAACAAGTAAAGAGTTTCAAGTACCTAGGAAGTATAATATCATCAAATCGTAAATCAGAAGACGAGATCGAAAATAGACGCAATAAGGCAAACCAACTCATTGGACAATTGGCACCAATACTAAAGAACAAACATGTATCAATAACTACTAATAAAGCACTTTACAA
Source organism: Cepaea hortensis (assembly GCA_963921405.1). Taxonomy (NCBI): domain Eukaryota; kingdom Metazoa; phylum Mollusca; class Gastropoda; order Stylommatophora; family Helicidae; genus Cepaea; species Cepaea hortensis. The sequence continues at coordinate 106,004,031 of OY992884.1, forward strand.
CACAATATTCCTACCAACTCTATGCTACCAATGCCAAACCTGGACAATGACAAAAAAAAGAGAAAAGAAAAATCACAACAACAGAAATGAGATTCCTGTGAAGAATACTCAACGTATCAAGAAGAGATAAGATCAGAAATGAAGACATCAGGACTAACTAAAGTGGAGGTTATAGCTGCACTAGATTTTATTAGAAGGCAGAAAGTCAAATGGTTTGGCCATGCAAGCAGGTTACCAACTAACAGTATACCACAACAAGCAATGATGTACAGACCAGAGGGAAGCAGAGGAAGAGGCCGAGCACGTAAACGATGGACGCAGGGAATAACAGAGTCCATGGGACTATCGATACATGAAGCCCATAATCGGGCACTCTCCCGCTGTTTATACTTCACCTCGACATCGCAAGATACAAGAGGAACATGTTGAGAGAGAGAGAGAGAGAGAGAGAGAGAGAGAGAGAGGGGGGAGGGAGAGAGAGAGAGAGAGAGAGAGAGAGAGAGAGAGAGAGAGAGAGAGAGAGAGAGAGAGAGAGAGAATCCTGTCTGTAAATAGACACAGTGAAAGCCAAGAGGGTGAAACTCTGAAATAGTCTAAGGGACTGGAGGAGTTAATCCTGTCTATAAGCAGACACAGTCAAAGCTAACAGCGTGAAATTCTCAATTAGTCTAAGGGATTGGAGGAGTTAATCTTGCCTGTAAGCAGACACAGTGAAAGCTAACAGGGGGAATATTACCCCGGCCGCCATTAGTTCCCGTGGAATTTATACAGCAATAAGAAAGAGACAAACGGTTTTCTTTGGTCATGTAATGAGAATAGACATTGGAGAACATCGTGACGACTGGAAAGATCAAGGAGAAGAGAAACAGAGGCAGACCAAGAGAAATGATGCGAACCGACTGAAACGGTGGTATGGAAGAATATCGGCAGCTGAGTTGATCCAGAACACCAAAGACCGAGATATGTGGAGAGACATGACTGCCTACGCCAGCTGGCAGCACTTAATGATTATTATTATTATGATTTATTTCGTTATATTTTCATCGCGTGTCTTTTGCCATGTTTTACTGCAGGAAGTATTTACAGCGCCGGATGTCTCAGATTTGAGTCACTTTCTAAATATGACAGGGACGTGTAGAGCCAGAAGGGTGATGTCTTTCTTGCAAGATCACGTAATATGTGAATGCATTGAATGAATTCACCGTGAATGTGAATGCAGTACACCGTGCTTCATGCGCCGCAGTCATAATCTGGTTCCGGTATTCGTTAAAACCTATTTTGTGTTGGTAACTTGTAAATTAAACTTGCAGACCTTGACTTTTCTTACTTTTCCGCCATTATTAATCATCTATCGCATCTATGCGACAAGAACTGAATATTGAACAATGTTGGCTACTAAAGACGATAACACAAAGGAAATTGAAATATTTTGGTCACTTCAAACGTCACGAAAATTCGGAGAGAACAATAATGGAGGGGTATATGCCTGGGAAGAGAGGAAGAGGAAGGCCAAAAAGAAGATGGCTGCAGGATGTGGCGGATGATCTCCAGGTCGGTGTATCGGACGCAGGACATCTTGCGTATGATCGAGAGGTTTTCCGGAAGGTTTTTATGGGAGCTAGGTTCTGCAAGTGACATGCTACTTAATGAATGAATGAATCTCTTAACACTCAAATGGGAGTCATGATGGCGCAGTAGCTAAACCCTCGCCTGCTGGCTCGGTGGTCAAGGGTTCGAACCCGCCGTGGGGGTGTATTTTTTTTTAAACTATATCTGGCATCGAGGTCTACCCTCCCTAAAATGTTACCAGGAAATGTGTAGGTAAATAAAGGTGATACAGACCATGTCACTCACCGAGTGCCAACTGGTCATAAAAAATGTGGTCAAGATAAGAACACGGAGCTGATCCACGACTCTGGTGATCGGGTGAGATATTTTTTTGCGCTCGATCGCTTTGAACTCAATCGTAGTCCAGACACACTATTTCTAGTAGTGCTGGACTGAATTTCGCGTGTGGATTAGCCTTACCTATTAGCAGTGCCCCTCGTATCAGGCGAACCCACTCCGACTTCAGAGGTACTTGTAATTTACGTATCCAAGTCAAGGACGACAGGTCAGCATTTTAGTCCAGCTGTCCGGTGTAGAGGTTGAACCGTTTACCTCGGACTCAGCACAACGGATGTTTAAGAACATGCGTTCTTGTCCACTCGGACATGTTGACCAAAGTGTGTGATATGACCGCCCACGCTTATCCTCATGGCATATGATCGTGAGCACCATATGCTCAATAATCGCCAAGGGCTGCAAAACAAGTCTTTTGGTTTTGACTTATTCCATCTATGCTTCTATTCTTCCCTGATCATCAATTGTAATATCCTGTTTCATATCTTTGTTCATTTTATATTATCGAATTCTTCTCTTATTTCGTCTCTTTGTTCATTTTATATTATCTAATTGTTTTCTTGGCTGACACCATTGTTCATTTTACATTATGTGCATTTTCTCTTGTTGCATACCTATGTTAATATTACACTGTCTGCCTCATCTCTTCTATCGTATGTTTGTTCATTTTACTTTATCTGCTTTTTCTCCTGTTTCGTATCTAATTTAACGGTTTCGCAGTGAATGTATGAAAAGCTAATTTAACGTTTTCACAGTGTGTGTATGGAAAGATAATTTAACATTTTCACAGTGTGTACACATAACTAATTTAACGCTTTCATTGTGTTTGTGTGTATAGCTAATTTAACGTCTTTCCCTGTGTATACAACACAAAACGGATATCATAATCCAGTGGTTCTCAACCGGTGGGGGGGGGGGGGGGGGGGAATGAAGACCATTTCAAGATCGCGTTAATACAAGAACCGATTACTTGATATTGTTTTTCCCTTCATACTTTACTTTTATGTACGTCTCATCCTTCTAAAATTCATTTTATAAAGTAAGTAGACCCAGAAATCATGTTTTATGTGGATGTCTAGACTTGTTTTAGTATATGCTATTAAACTTACCTTCCATTTTTACGTATACTGTGTAAGGGTGGGGGGATTTTTAGATAGGAAATATGAAAGGGGGGAATGACGTTCTGAAAATACGGTGAAGGGGGGCAAGGGCCAAATTTTTTACAGGAAGAGGGGGGGGGGGTGACGTTCTGAAAATATGGTGAAGGGGGCACGGGCCAAAAAAGGTTGAGAACCACTGTCATAACCCGTGTGTTATCATGGCCATAAATGGAAGCGTGGAATATTAGCACAATGACGTGCCATGCATATCGAATGAGATAAAGCTGTTTACGTTACTCGTGTACAAAATTGTACAGGCTCAAGACTCCATTAACAAGATGCACAAGTTTGAAAGTATGACCCTCTTACTTATCTACGGCTTGTGCTTGCTGACGATCACTGTCGAAGCTTGTCCTTATGAGGTGTGTATGTTTTTCTGTATAATCCCCAAGCATATATTAAAGTGTAGGGAAAACGATGCTCTCTTGACTCTCTTTTTTTTTTCTTGTTGCATGCCCTTTGCATTTGATTAGGGGGAGGAGGACGAGGATAATTTATGTAGTGACGCCAACTTTGCCATGATCGTGCTCCAACGAGGCTTCCAAGCCTACACTCGCCACTCGCTATGGGAAAGACACTTTAATACCCACACAACACTTCACATACCCACACAGCACTTCACATACCCATGCAACACTTCACACACCCACACAACACTTCACATAACCACATAACACTTCACATACCCATACAACACTTCACACACCCACACAACACTTCACATACCCATACAACACTTCACACACCCACACAACACTTCACATACCCACATAACACTTCACATACCCATACAACACTTCACATACCCACACAGCACTTAACATACCCACACAGCACTTCACATACCCACACAGCACTTCACATACCCACACAGCACTTCACATACCCATACAACACTTCACATACCCACACAACACTTCACACACCCACGCTACACTTCACACACCCGCACAACACTTCACATACCCATACAACACTTCACACACCCGCACAACACTTCACATACCCACACAACACTTCACACACCCACGCTACACTTCACACACCCGCACAACACTTCACATACACACACAACACTTCACATACCCACACAACACTTCACATACCTACACAACACTTCACACACCCACACAACACTTCACATACCCACACAACACTTCACACACCAACACAACACTTCACACACCCACACAACACTTCACATACCCACACAACACTTCACACACACACCAACACAACACTTCACACACCCACACAACACTTCACACACCCACACAACACTTCACAGGCTGATAGGCTGCCAGTGTATGCACCTCTTGGTGGCAGATTACCTATGGACAAGGGAGAGGTGGTCATGTGCCTGTGGAACTAGGTAGAGAAGGTGGAAGAACAGATTGAGAACCCGTATATGGAAAGGATGAGATTGCGGGGGACTGGCAGGGGTTCTGGCAGAATCTCAAAACTGAGAGGGAAGACCATGAGAACTTTCAATCAGATCGCTGGTTGTTGAACGAGGGAACGGAGCATGTGAGAATGTCATGAGAGCAGTGATGTCGGTTCTTAGCTCAACTCAACTCAATACTTCGCATACCCTCACACCGGAACTTATTTTAGCTAATCCCAATGTTTAAAGTTGACCTTGGTTCCCAGGTCTACCCAACGAAATAGGCACCAGGTTGTGTATTGGGAAGTAAAACCGGTCGGTGAGATACCGACCCCATCACACATCGAGTGTCGCCTGGTCTATACACAATGTGGCTCTATACAAATATAAGTCTTTTACATGGGCAATGCGACTTAAGACGTATAAAAGGTTCTTTATTTTTTACACACACAATGATAAATCATAGTTCATGTTTATCCAGTAGAACACGCACCATACATGTGTTAAATATGTGCGAATATGGTGTGATATTAGTTGGATAAATGCGAACAGTAATGTCTTCTTTGTGTTTAAGACTGATAAATGTTATGACTTCTTCCTTGTTTCAATGTGATAGAAAGACCAGGATTTTAAATACACCACCACCATCATCATCATCACCATCTTGTTGATTGGTTGGTTCGTTCGTTGTTTGGTTGGTTGGTTGGTTGGTTGCTTGGTTGGTTGGTTTGTTAGTTGTTTGGTTGGTTGGTTGGTTGGTTGCTTGGTTGGTTGGTTCGTTCGTTGTTTGGTTGGTTGGTTGGTTGGTTGCTTGGTTGGTTGGTTCGTTCGTTGTTTGGTTGGTTGGTTGGTTGGTTGCTTGGTTGGTTGGTTTGTTAGTTGGCTGGCTGGTTGGTTGGTTGGTTGCTTGGTTGGTTGGTTCGTTCGTTGTTTGGTTGGTTGGTTGGTTGGTTGCTTGGTTGGTTGGTTCGTTCGTTGTTTGGTTGGTTGGTTGGTTGGTTGCTTGGTTGGTTGGTTTGTTAGTTGGCTGGCTGGTTGGTTGGTTGGTTGTTTGGTTGGTTGCTTGGTTGGCTGGTTGGTTGGTTGGTTGGTTCGTTCGTTCGTTGTTTGGTTGTTTGATTGGTTGCTTGGTTGGCTGACTGGTGGGTTGGTTGGTTGGTTGGTTCTTTCGTTCGTTGTTTGGCTGGTTGTTTGGTTGGTTGGTTGACTGATTGGTTGGTTAGCTGGTTGGTTGGTTGGGAGTTGCTTCGGGTGGTAATTGGTTTGCTGTTACGTTATTTGGTTGGTTGAGTGGTTTGTTGATTAGTTATTTCGTTCATTGGTTGGTTGGTTGGTTGGTTGGTTGGTTGGTTGATTCACTGTTTAGTTGGTTAGCTGATTGGTTGGTTAGTTGGTTGTTTGGTTGGTTTGGGAGTTGGTTCGGGTGATAGTTGGTTTGCAGTTACGTTATATGGCTGGTTGGTTGTGTGGTTTGTTGGTTGGTTATTTCGTTGGTTCGTTGGTTGATTGATTGATTGATTGATTGATTGGTTGATTGATTGATTGATTGATTGATTGATTGGTTGATTGATTGATTGATTGATTGGGAGTTGGTTGGTTGCTTGGTTGCTTGCTTGGTTAGGATTTGGTTCGGATGGTAGTTTGTTCGCTGTTACGTGGTTGGTTGGTTAGTTCGTTGGTTCGTTCGTTTGTTCGTTCGTTCGTTCGTTCTTTGGTTGTTTGGTTGCTTGCTTGCTTGCTTGGTTGGTTGGGAGTTGGTTCAGGTGGTAGTTGGTTCGCTGTTACGTGGTTTGTTGCTTGGTTGGTTGTTTGGTTCGTTCGTTCGTTCCATCGTTCCTTCGTTCGTTTTTTCGTTGTTTGGTTGCTTGAGTGTTTGGTTTATAAACTATCTGATTGACTGAGTTCTAACTCTTAAGTCCCATGCACTGAGCTTCAGGTCGTTTGAGTCCTAAAGGTGTTTGCATCCATCGGCTTCAGGTTGGGGTATAGACATTCTAGCTCACCGGCAACAAAGTGCCATCTCCCCGGAATTCTGTTGCAGATTTCTCCCTCCTTTGTCTAACTCAGAAACCACAGGGGTTGCAACACTAGTGCTGGAACCTCACATCCGTTGACTTAAGTCAAGAACGACATCACAGGAATCATGACATGCCCATACGTGCTCCATCATCATCTTCAACGGCAAGTGAAGAGTCCGAATACTGAAGGTATCAGTAGCAGTCTGGTTATGTGTCTGTCCGGCCTTTACTCTGAGATCTGAGTGTCGGCCAGATCCTCTGATCACTCCCTGCATCACCATTCTTTCCAAGCCGTGATGATCTGTCTGTTCTTCCGCACCATACACACGATCTCAAAGGACCCCGACCACGTCTGCCTTATCATGCACCACCACCCCACCGAGCGATGCAGACCCAGCCAATATGTCCTCCTGCTCGTTTCCCATCACACCAGCATGTCCTGTGGGACAAAACATTTGTGGAACGATATACTATAGTCTGTCCAGAAATGAATGCCTTCATTCACGATCAATTATTTTGAAAACTGTCTGCTGCATCGTTATGAAATTTTTCCTGCCGTCTTATAATTACCCCCACCCAAGGAATATGTCTTTGATAGGTCCAAAAACAACTTAAATCATGGAAACGGCAATGTTTCTTTGATGTTTTGGTGAAATCTCCAGAACAACATTTTTTTGTTTTGTTGGGTGGCCATAACGATAAGGTTATATGCTAAATCTCATCATTTTCCCTCAGTTGGTTACTGAGATATGGAATTTTATATTCGGGCAGACAAAAGTAAACAGACTGTAGTATGTAACCACGATAGCATTCAGCACGGCACACAAAGATTATGGTACAGGACCTTGGCTGGTACTGTTTCTGTACCGAGTATTCAGCATTTCATTGTCATCGGGCTTCAACCCAGTTCCCGTGTAGATAGATATATATTGGCCTGACCTTGACAGTTCGATTAATTGCACTGTTTTCGTCATCTAATTTCAGGAGTGTGACTGCGATGACAGTGACATCGATTGCTCTGAACGAGAACTCACTTCTATACCAATCATCCATAATGTTGAGGAGACTGGATACCGTACTCTTCTTTTGGATGTAAGTTGACTGAACGAAATGTAAGCTGTGTTAAATATATCTCCCATATTCTGTCCTTCTCGTAGGGTCTACGAAGGGTCTTCAAATGAAAACCTTAAAAGTGTGGTAGAAATTAAAATAACCATGCCATTGTCTTGTAACCTGTCAATATTGTTGTTAAGGATGTCAAGAGTGTTAAGCGCACAGTTTCACAGTGTAGACAAACACGGTGACGTCATTGGGACAGTTTAAAGATGGGGCGAAGAAATGGCTGCACGATCAAGAGAAAATTTGATACGGGCAAAGAATACATACATGCTCTGGCATAAAGGTGTACAATTTATGGGGATTCTGTTGAATAATATCGATGTTTACATGACATATCCATGTATAGTGTGTATAAATTGTATGCTTTTTTTTTTAAATACACAGCTCCTGAGAAAAACGATGTGATGCATTACTTTCTTAATGACCGGCGTATATATCGGCCTGAAGGATTTATTTATCTTATCGCTTTAGTTTATGTTGTGTGAATTCTGCAATATGTATCAGGCGGGATGCAGCTAAATGTGGCAGGCAATAAATCGTACAATATATTGTTTGTTCCTCGTTATTCAAAAACACTGATAATTGCTACAATTGTCCTTTGTCAAATGTCCTCTATCTAATTTCCGCATTAATTGATTCAGTGCCAAACAATGAAGTAGATTTGGACCAGACAATGAACACAAACAAATAATCAAGTATTATAAGGTACATTTCCGTTCACCTAGCATTGAAATTGCGGAAGTTACAACGAAACAAAACAAGCATCACGATGACTATAGTATGTCGATATGTCGTCCTTCTGTCTAAATTGGAGGTCACACGTGGCGGTATATTATTCTTCGGCACTGGATCAGTTAGTATCTCCAGCAGTTAGATGTGTTCCAGCTGTTCTCTTCTTGTGGGAACACCTTCCACCTGTTTCCTCATGTCCTAAGTATATCCTTCAGGAGTTTCAGCAAGCTTGGTTGTTGCACGTGTGTGACGAGGAGTTGCTAAATACACATCATAGATTGTTGCTGCATTGTCCTCTTTATGATCTCATCATTATCAAGTGCCCTTGCCAGCTGGCGTAGGTGTTCCTGTCTCTTCACAAATCTCGGCCTTTGGTGTTTTGGATCAACTCTGCTGATGATATTCCTCCATGCCACCGTATCAGTCCAGCATAATTTCTCTTGGCCTGCATCTGCTTCTCTTTCCCTTTATATTTCCAGTCGCCACGATGTTCTCCAATGCCTCTCTTCTCATCACATGACTAAAGAAAGCTGTTTATTTCTTTCTTATTGTTGAATATAATGTTCTAGTTTCATTAGCCTCTTTCAGACAGTCGTTGTTAGTTATTCTGGCAGTCCAATGAATTCGCAACATTCGTCTCAGGAACCACATCTCTGTTGCGTCCAAGTTCTTCCTAATTTGTTCATTTACATTCCAAGATTCACTTCCATACAGCAAAACAGGTTCTACATATCTATATGATCTAATGACATATTTTGTATTGTATACTCCACAGACTAATGAGATCAGCGAAATACCAACTGGCAGTCTACCGACCGGGCTAGTGGAGATTTCAATCAATGACAACCCCATTACAATAATAGACAACAACGCTTTTAACGATCTTTCGACAACTTTGGAGACACTTTACTTCTCACATGCGAATTTTACCAGAATCCCTGATGCTTTCCATCACCTACTCGCTCTTGAGTTCTTAAGTATAAAAGATACCAAAATTATGGACTGGAATATTGGGGTCATGGCTCATATAGGTCACACTTTACGATGTTTGGTCTTAGAAAATGTAGGGTTTACTTCATGGCCAGAGTGGCTTCAACATCTCTCGCATTTGAATGAACTAAACATTGCCAGCAGCAATTTATCGTCAATACCGGACAACGCATTTGACAAATTAGCCAGCAGTCTGTTGATCTTAACCCTAAACAACGATAACTTTACTGCTGTCCCCAAACCCCTTTCTATTTTGAAAAATGTCAGATCATTAGATCTACGCGACAACAAAATCTCCAGCATAACTTGTCTTCCCAATTCTAGCAAATTAACAGATCTGGACTTGAGTAACAACAACATTTCTGATGCAGAAAACATTAGCAGCGTACTTCGTCGTTATGAAAACTCATTAGCTTCTTTAACCTTCTCGCTCAACAGACTCAGCTCAGTACCAGACTTGTCGTATCTGGCAATGTTGCAAAGTTTGGATCTTTCTCATAATGAAATAACAGATGCACATTGTGATTGCGTCCCGTGGTCCGTTGACGATCTTAACTTAAGTTACAACCTTATTCTGCTGATCCCAACAACTTATAGAAATTTGACATTTTTGAGTCATATGTACTTGCCACACAACACCATTCAGGAATTAGAAGGGTCGGATATTCCGCCTTGGATAACAAATCTGAACCTAGCTAACAACCTTATCACAGAATTAACTTATTCAACTTTTTCTAACGATTCTGGACTTCAAGTTTTAATTCTGGATAACAACCCAATTGTTACAATTTCCAAATGGGCTTTCAAGAATCTAGATTCGCTCATTTCTTTAAGTATGCAAAATACGAAACTGACACGTCTGCCCATGAGCTTGACCTACTTAACGAACCTACACAGTGTGGACATGAGCAACAACCCTGACCTAATTTGCACATGTCTGGAGAAGAGTTTGCAGCCAACAATAATGTCAGATATCTATGTCAGCGGCAATTGTGGGTCTATCAGTATTTACAACTTTTTTGCAACCTTGGAGTTGACCTGCCCTTAACAGAGGTCACCGTGCCCACCTTTGTTGGCCCCATGTCAGTTAAGGATTGGCGGAAGCAACATTGTTTGTGCTCTTAATGATCATATAAATTTCTGGAACACTCAGTGTTTCTCCTCCTCATTCTCCTTATTCATCTTCTCCTCAGCTTTCTCATATTACCCCTTGTCAACTTCTTTCTCCTTTTTCCCAGCCTCCTTCTTTTTCTTCATATTCTCTTCTTCTTCTCATCCTTCTCAACTACGTCCTTCTTCTGTTTATTATTCTTCAGTTTTCCGCAACTTCTACTTCATCTTTCTTCTTCTTTCTGGCTTTAGTCTCCCAACGGGTGTATGTTCTCAACAATACGTGTGAGTTTATTTATGAACTGTCCAGGTGGCCTTAAAGGGTTCCCTACTTGTTATTTATGTGTAATACGTGTACAACATTGAAATTGACCAATCATTTCTCTTCTTTAAATGTTCATTAATATACTGGACACAGCATTACGGTCTGATGTGTTTGTGTGTTTGTTATTTGACCTATGCTGGTTTAATATAAAATGTTGAGACCTATGGTGCTATCTTAATTGTTAGATACGAATGTTGTCCGTGTTCCATAGTTGTGGGTTCATGTGTATGATAGATCTGGCTAATCGCCTAATGAAAACATTTTAAAGGGTGTCTAGTTGGTCATGCGTTGAAGTACACTTATTCCTGCAGCGAGGCGCTGTCGTCATTTGGAGGTGACAGGTTCGAATCCCGGTCGGTAACTACAGCTTTCAATGTTTATGTTGTCTAGTGCGTCCTCATATCCCCGCTTCCTTCCTCGACTTCAATAAGCGCCAAACAGTATGTGTGTATCTATTTATGAATACTACCCCAAGCCATTTGTAAACTCGTTCACGGTTGGGTAGATTTTGCAGCTTCCGTTGTCTACGTGATGAGAAAGCCAACCAAAAACCAAACCTCCTTATTTCCATCTTACGGCATTCATGCTAGATGTACATGTACATGCCCTATCATTCTCTACACTTCTTATGCGCGCTAGTCACACACTGGCCATTCTGTCCAGCCAACAACCTACACTACTAATCTGTAATAGTGATAACCATCATCAAGTATTTCAGGCTTGTTGTGCACCGCACCAAGTGGCCTAGGCATTCATGTCTCTCCACAGACATAGGTGTTCAAGATCAACTCTGCTGGCGCTATTCCTCCAGGCCATCATCTCGGTCCATCCAGCAGCATTTCCCTTGATCTCGTCTTCTTCTTTATCTGTCCCATTGTCACGATATTCTCCAATACCTCTCTTCTCATCACACGACTAAAGAATGCCATTTGTCGCTCCTTATGAATTAAAATGTATCAACTTGATTTAGTATTAGCTATCTGTTGACTTGTACCTTGGGTTTATTTCATTGTGTTAATCTCTGTGCGTGTCTCCACCAAGTCTTAGTAAGATATGCCTGAGCTACCGTATGACAGTAGATGGTACTACCTGCTTTCTGTTAGCGCCGAATGTTGGGCGGCGCTTACCAAACCCGACACCCCACATTGTGCCAACAGCTTCGAGTTGAGGAGCCCAACGGCAGCGTACCCTGGTGCAATGAAATGAAACCAAAAGACTACATATCATGGCAGGGCAGACCAGGCCCTAAGCCTTGGTTGGCAACTAATCTAGGATCGAAGCTCAGACAGGCGGACAGCTAGAGCATTGCTTTGCTAATCCGGCAGCTTCTACAGCTTGTCTTGTTCCAGATGTATTGGTGTTTGAGTGTTACCTTTCCTCTGGAGCAAACTAGGCAGGCCGAGAGAGAGAGGGATCATGCTGCATGGAAAACATTTGGTCTCTACAATTAAGCCAGGCTTTGTGCTGTGGAGAGGTATAACTCCATCCCTGGTCTTAACCAGTCACGGAATCAAAGAAGCACAATGTAACAAACTACGAGCTGCCAAGACGGCCAGGTGCCAGTCGTGGAGACATGACTGGTAGTGGTATAGAGTCCCCGCGTGCTCCAGTGACCCTGAGAGTTGTACCAACTGCAACACTGCTACATGCCAGATAAGTCAAGGTGTAGGGACCAGGCCACGTGATGCACAAACCTGCTGTCTTCTACTTAGCCTGGGCACAGCCTAAGGCTGGACAAATTTACAAGGGGGCTTCAAGTGAAAACCTAAACTTTTTTAACAATTATATATATTATGAAAAAACAAAGCACAAATCTATCATTGTTCAATGTAGTCACCACTGCGTTCAATGCAAGTCCTCCAGCGCCAATAAAGTGCTTGGATTCCTGTAGAAAACAATTCTCTTGGTCACGTGTGTAACCACTCTGGGGTATCTACTCGGTGTGCCTGACCTGGTGGTGAAGTCCACATAAGTAACGCCATTTTGAAACTTCCTACTCAACTCATACACTTCCTGGACTGACAGGCATGTATCACCATACTGGACCTTCATTCGCCCAAGAATTTCTACAGGTTTCACCCCTTCACTGATTTTTTTTAAAACAATGGATAACAGAACGCTGCTCCTCTTTGGTGCATTGCAAAAGCGAGGCGGCCACCTCTAAACTGTCCTTATGACATCATCGTTGTCGTCTGCACTGTGATATAACGTGTTTAACACTCTTAACAACAATATTGGCAGATTACAAGACAATGGCATGGTTAATGTATTATCAAATTGTTAAGGTTTTTATTTGAAGCCCCCTCCTAGTTGCATATCCTTTACAGGACATCGCAGTCAACTCCAAAATTTTTTGGCTGTTTGTGATTCCTGGGCAAGTTTATATTCAGTAATTTGCTTTTGTTTTCTGAACCACCGGCAATCATACCATTGTATGGAAACCAACAACAGGCAGTCTGCTTCCAAATCGCACGCAGCTGTGTTTCAAGCGCAGTATGCGGAATTACGAATTGAATTTATAACTCCTTGTCCATGGAGCTGGTTTGGAAAAGTAAATCTGGACAAATGCTGGTCAAGGTCAGGCGTACTGAGCTACAAGCTTGACGAAGCAGTGCAGCTCAGCTCGCTAAATTATGTTTCAGCATGATTTCATATCTGAACATAGACAAAAAAAACAACAAATCATTTGGAATAACAGTTCATCTATTCATAAAACATAAAAAGCTATATAAGGTGGAAAACACTAACAATTCCCTCACTTGCACCATACAAAAGACATGCTTTTTCACTCAGCAGAACATGGCAGCTCAGTTCAGCGCAGATCGTGTAAAGCTAGCAATACATGCTCAAATATGGTAGCTCTACAGAAATAAGGCAGATCTTACGGACGAGATCAGAGAAGTAGCAATGTAGCTAAAATAAAGCATCGTCTATGCTCTCTATAAATAGGACAAAGACATGATAATATGTCATCAATATGTTATACAATATTAAATAACATCCCCTGCGATTTGTAAAACAGTTTGAACAATGAAGATACTAATAGACTGCACAATTTATTGCCTGGCATATTTCGCTGCATCTCGCCAGTTACATACTGCAGAAATCACACAGCATAAAGCCAAAAGATAAATCCTTCAAAACCAAAGCACGGTGCAATCCATTATTTGAGTTGTGATTGTTAAACAATGGTATCTGAATATCAGACAATATCAACCATGTATTATTATGTACAACCCACAATACAATTATTTCTTTATGTCCATCTGGCATCTTCGGACTTCGGCTTGAATATACATAGACAAGGCAGTGGTCACCACGAGGGTGTTGACATCTGCATAGAGCAGTGGTTCTCAACCTTTTTTGGCCTGTGCCCCCCTTCACCATATTTTCAGAACGTCATTCCCCCCTTCCTATCAAAAATTTGGCCCGTGCGCCCCTTCACCATATTTTCAGAACATCATCCCCCCCCCCCCCATATTTCATATTTCCTACCTAAAAATCCCCCCCACCCCTACACAGTATACGTAAAAATGGAAGGTAAATGTAATAGCATATACTAAAACAAGTCTAGACATCCACATAAAACGTGATTTGTGGGTCCACTTACTTTATAAAATTAGTTTTAGAAGGATGAGACGTACAGAACTGTAAAGTATGAAGGGGAAAACAATATTAAGTAATCCGTTCTCGTATTAACGTGATCTTGAAATGGTCTTCATCCCCCTGGAAACCCTAAAATTCCCCGGGGGTGGGGGGGGGAGGAGAATTCCCCACCGGTTGAGAACCACTGGCATAGAGGAAGTCCTTGAATGATCATGGTGTGGACAAAAGTGTCCTCTGTAAAAAAAATTATAATGAAGATTCCTAAAGCAACTCTTTAGCTGTCAATTCCAGTTACAACTTCATAGTTGCATTCATCAGTAATTTATATCTTTAGCTTGTTAAATTATTTACATAATGTCAGACTTCGGTTCATTGTGACAGATAGGCTGGTGATCTGTTAAGGCCTTGGTGTTTTTACTTCAGGCTACAGTTTATTTACACAATTTCCTCATTTTTGACTTGTAGTACATGGCTCTGTCGCTGCGCTATTGAGCTGAGTGCTTGGCGCAACACTGTGAGCTGTGGATTTCATGTGGAAAGCTTTTTCATGTCTACGATGATTTGTATTTGAACTGCATGTTCAGAAAAATGGCGACGGCCAGATGCTGAACTAAGTATTTTGCCTTATGCAATGATGCGTGTGCAAATGCTGATTTTTCCAGTGACTGCTGCTTCCATCAGCTATGAACTGTAGTTCTAGTGTCAGACTGTTGTGTTGGCAGTTTGGCAGCAACCTTATGCATGCTTTCATCTTTCATATGTGTGTGTGCTTGTGCGTGTACACTGTTGATTTTGTCGAATTTGTTGTCAGTTTCACTTTTTTACATGGGACAGAGAGGAACACTTTGTCTGATATTTGCTGGCACGGGAAGGGAGCATTATGGAGTGACCCTTTGCCAATGATGTTGAAACTGCAACTAATGTCTAAAACTTGTTGAACAGATGGTATCTCTGTCAGATGTTTGCTATGATGAGCCCAAGATGGCGTCAAGCTTATTTCTGTGCAGTTTGTAATATTCATCACCTCTCTGATGACCCAAATGCTCTGCTTCCCACTTGATTTTTCAACCAAATTGTACACATTTCTTCATTCCCACAAAGTTTGTAAAAGGGTTAGGTAATTTTACTTTCTATAGCCAGTTTGTCAACCCCTTCACTGATAAAATTGGATGTTCTATTAAATCTCTCTTTGGATTTCTGCTGATATTCTTGTGCTTCCATGTTGAGCAGTCTCATGCAAATGTGAATGTCCGCCTGTGTTTCCTCTACATGTAGAGGGTGGTCCAGACGCTGTGTGCCCCACAATGAACCAGTCTCTCCAGGTGTGGGTCCTGTATTTGGCTGCAGCTTCCACATGACTCCAGAGATCCGCCAGAACATCAGGCTTGTCATAATCTAGCTCATCACTCAAAGGAGCAGCAGCAGCCTGTTCATGTCCCCACATGCCCACCTGCCCTGGACAGACAATCCCTGACATGCCCTTGACCTTTGTCTGTTTGAGCAATGCCAGCCACACCATGTGCAACAGACCAGTCTACAGTTAAATATCTTATGAAAGTATACACACCAGGTCAATATCCCATCAGCAGCAGGTGCTGAGTGGTTTAGACATCAGCCTTTTACATCAGGAGGCATGAGTTCAAACCCTTGATAAGAAATATATTTGTATCTTCCCTGATCCTATCTGATTTTGAGAAAAGATGTATCGGCCCCAATCAACCATCGCGTTTTCAGTCAGTTATAATCAGGACTCTTATGATGTATCTACTTCTGATTGCGTAGATAGGGATGGGATTTCACTTCCTGGATTCAGTGTTTTCTGTCTGTTAGTGAGTTTCATCTTTGTTGTGGTTTCACATGTCTGGTCAGAGTCGCACACTTGTAAGGCCTGATATAGTTGTGTTCCCACTCCGTCTCATGATGTTACCTTCAGAGAGTGCTTTACCAGTTGTCTTCCCTCCTGAGATTCCATCTATTTCCCCGTCTTGGTCTGTCTACGTATCTTCCTTTTTATCTTCTGCCTTTTATATCCCAATGAAGCATCGGCTCTCAACCACCTCACATCAAACCCTTTGTAGACCTGTTTATGGTTGGCTGGATTTTGCAGCTAAAGTTCTCTGTGGGATGAGGGAGCTACTTCCATGCCAACCTTCCTTGGACACCTCCTATGACATGGATGGCAGGTTACTGTGTTGCAACTCTTGGCTTTTCTCACGTGCCCTAGCAACACAGAGACCAGATTTGTATCTATCAAAGATAAACAGCCTGGCCTGTATAGTCTTGGCGTCCCTTACATGCCCTAGTAACACACAGAGACCAGATTTGTCTCTATCAAAGATAATAGACCACATTTGTATCTATCAAAGATAACATAAACAGCCTGGCCTGCAAACAGTGTGGCTACTACCTGGGTCTCATCTTGTTCCTCTTGTACCTTGCAGTGTCTAGGTGAGGCATAAACTGCGGGAGAGTGCCTGTTTATGGGTAAAAGTATTTAATCCTCATCCCTTTGCTAAAATTCCCTGATGCACACCCCGAACAACGGCACCATGTCGTTGTGATAGCTCCTGTACAGTTTTATTGTTTGCAGAAATATGATGCTCAAAAATAGCACATTAAAGCATGTCTATTACCACTGGACACAACATCCAAAGCAATGTCATGAATTATGTTTAATTGGCTGTTTCCATCAACAGAATGAATACAAAATGTGTGGAGAAAATAATAATAGCAAAATAAATACTGAAGAAATGTAATGTAATGAACACTGTGAAAGAATGAGCAAAGAGGAAGAGCTTCTCCCTCAATATGAATAAACAACAGGTAAAAAGAAACGCCAATCACTCACTTTCCGAACTGTATGCTTTCAAATTAAAAAGAGTAAGGCAGCAGCTTCTCTGCATGGATTTCTGTTAGTTATTCAATAGATCATCTCCATTGCACATCAAACTATTAGTCCATAAATGCTCAGATTTTCTCCTCAGTATCGTATGTAGTGAGTAACGACACCTGTTCTGTGTTAGTTAATTACTCTTTTTTGGTTTCCCGCGGGTATATTGTCTAATTTCATCACAATTAAATGGATGTCCTTGCAGTCTGGTCACAGTTGGAGAACCCCTGAGTCATGTACACATCTGGTCAGCATGGCCGAATGGATAAGAATATGTGTTCTTAAACATCCGGTGTGTTGACGCCGAGGTAAGGGGTTGAACCCCTACACCGGACAGTTGGACTAAAATGTTGACCTACTGTCCTTGACTTGTGGACATAAATTACAAGTACCTCGGAATGGGTTCGCTTGATGGCGAGGGACACTGTTAATAGAGAAAGCTAATCCACAGGCAAAATTCAGTCCAGCACTAGTAGAAGAAGTGTGATTAGACTATGCTTGAGTTTAAAGCGAGCTAGCACAAAAACAAAAGTGTACTCATCCAGCCTCCCTGAGGGCATTCAGGATGTCATTGCTCATCCAGCCTCCCTGAGGGCATTCAGGATGTCATTGCTCATCCAGCCTCCCTGAGGGCATTCAGGATGTCATTGCTCATCCAGCCTCCCTGAGGGCATTCAGGATGTCATTGCTCATCCAGCCTCCCTGAGGGCATTCAGGATGTCATTGCTCATCCAGCCTCCCTGAGGGCATTCAGGATGTCATTGCTCATCCAGCCTCCCTGAGGGCATTCAGGATGTCATTGCTCATCCAGCCTCCCTGAGGGCATTCAGGATGTCATTGCTCATCCAGCCTCCCTGAGGGCATTCAGGATGTCATTGCTCATCCAGCCTCCCTGAGGGCATTCAGGATGTCATTGCTCATCCAGCCTCCCTGAGGGCATTCAGGATGTCATTGCTCATCCAGCCTCCCTGAGGGCATTCAGGATGTCATTGCTCATCCAGCCTCCCTGAGGGCATTCAGGATGTCATTGCTCATCCAGCCTCCCTGAGGGCATTCAGGATGTCATTGCTCATCCAGCCTCCCTGAGGGCATTCAGGATGTCATTGCTCATCCAGCCTCCCTGAGGGCATTCAGGATGTCATTGCTCATCCAGCCTCCCTGAGGGCATTCAGGATGTCATTGCTCATCCAGCCTCCCTGAGGGCATTCAGGATGTCATTGCTCATCCAGCCTCCCTGAGGGCATTCAGGATGTCATTGCTCATCCAGCCTCCCTGAGGGCATTCAGGATGTCATTGCTCATCCAGCCTCCCTGAGGGCATTCAGGATGTCATTGCTCATCCAGCCTCCCTGAGGGCATTCAGGATGTCATTGCTCATCCAGCCTCCCTGAGGGCATTCAGGATGTCATTGCTCATCCAGCCTCCCTGAGGGCATTCAGGATGTCATTGCTCATCCAGCCTCCCTGAGGGCATTCAGGATGTCATTGCTCATCCAGCCTCCCTGAGGGCATTCAGGATGTCATTGCTCATCCAGCCTCCCTGAGGGCATTCAGGATGTCATTGCTCATCCAGCCTCCCTGAGGGCATTCAGGATGTCATTGCTCATCCAGCCTCCCTGAGGGCATTCAGGATGTCATTGCTCATCCAGCCTCCCTGAGGGCATTCAGGATGTCATTGCTCATCCAGCCTCCCTGAGGGCATTCAGGATGTCATTGCTCATCCAGCCTCCCTGAGGGCATCCAGGATGTCATTGCTCATCCAGCCTCCATGAGGGCATTCAGGATGTCATTGCTCATCCAACCTCCCTGAGGGCATCCAGGATGTCATTGCTCATCCAGCCTCCATGAGGGCATTCAGGATGTCATTGCTCATCCAACCTCCCTGAGGGCATTCAGGATGTCATTGCTCATCCAACCTCCCTGAGGGCATCCAGGATGTCATTGCTCATCCAGCCTCCATGAGGGCATTCAGGATGTCATTGCTCATCCAACCTCCCTGAGGGCATTCAGGATGTCATTGCTCATCCAGCCTCCCTGAGGGCATTCAGGATGTCATTGCTCATCCAGCCTCCCTGAGGGCATTCAGGATGTCATTGCTCATCCAGCCTCCCTGAGGGCATTCAGGATGTCATTGCTCATCCAGCCTCCCTGAGGGCATTCAGGATGTCATTGCTCATCCAGCCTCCCTGAGGGCATTCAGGATGTCATTGCTCATCCAGCCTCCCTGAGGGCATTCAGGATGTCATTGCTCATCCAGCCTCCCTGAGGGCATTCAGGATGTCATTGCTCATCCAGCCTCCCTGAGGGCATTCAGGATGTCATTGCTCATCCAGCCTCCCTGAGGGCATTCAGGATGTCATTGCTCATCCAGCCTCCCTGAGGGCATTCAGGATGTCATTGCTCATCCAGCCTCCCTGAGGGCATTCAGGATGTCATTGCTCATCCAGCCTCCCTGAGGGCATTCAGGATGTCATTGCTCATCCAGCCTCCCTGAGGGCATTCAGGATGTCATTGCTCATCCAGCCTCCCTGAGGGCATTCAGGATGTCATTGCTCATCCAGCCTCCCTGAGGGCATTCAGGATGTCATTGCTCATCCAGCCTCCCTGAGGGCATTCAGGATGTCATTGCTCATCCAGCCTCCCTGAGGGCATTCAGGATGTCATTGCTCATCCAGCCTCCCTGAGGGCATTCAGGATGTCATTGCTCATCCAGCCTCCCTGAGGGCATTCAGGATGTCATTGCTCATCCAGCCTCCCTGAGGGCATTCAGGATGTCATTGCTCATCCAGCCTCCCTGAGGGCATTCAGGATGTCATTGCTCATCCAGCCTCCCTGAGGGCATCCAGGATGTCATTGCTCATCCAGCCTCCATGAGGGCATTCAGGATGTCATTGCTCATCCAACCTCCCTGAGGGCATCCAGGATGTCATTGCTCATCCAGCCTCCATGAGGGCATTCAGGATGTCATTGCTCATCCAACCTCCCTGAGGGCATTCAGGATGTCATTGCTCATCCAACCTCCCTGAGGGCATCCAGGATGTCATTGCTCATCCAGCCTCCATGAGGGCATTCAGGATGTCATTGCTCATCCAACCTCCCTGAGGGCATTCAGGATGTCATTGCTCATCCAGCCTCCATGAGGGCATCCAGGATGTCATTGCTCATCCAACCTCCCTGATGGCATTCAGGATGTCATTGCTCATCCAACCTCCCTGAGGGCATTCAGGATGTCATTGCTCATCCAACCTCCCTGAGGGCATTCAGGATGTCATTGCTCATCCAACCTCCCTGAGGGCATTCAGGATGTCATTGCTCATCCAACCTCCCTGAGGGCATTCAGGATGTCATTGCTCATCCAACCTCCCTGAGGGCATTCAGGATGTCATTGCTCATCCAACCTCCCTGAGGGCATTCAGGATGTCATTGCTCATCCAACCTCCATGAGGGCATTCAGGATGTCATTGCTCATCCAACCTCCATGAGGGCATTCAGGATGTCATTGCTCATCCAACCTCCCTGAGGGCATTCAGGATGTCATTGCTCATCCAGCCTCCCTGAGGGCATTCAGGATGTCATTGCTCATCCAACCTCCCTGAGGGCATTCAGGATGTCATTGCTCATCCAACCTCCCTGAGGGCATTCAGGATGTCATTGCTCATCCAACCTCCCTGAGGGCATTCAGGATGTCATTGCTCATCCAGCCTCCCTGAGGGCATTCAGGATGTCATTGCTCATCCAACCTCCCTGAGGGCATTCAGGATGTCATTGCTCATCCAGCCTCCCTGAGGGCATTCAGGATGTCATTGCTCATCCAACCTCCCTGAGGGCATTCAGGATGTCATTGCTCATCCAGCCTCCCTGAGGGCATTCAGGATGTCATTGCTCATCCAGCCTCCATGAGGGCATCCAGGATGTCATTGCTCATCCAGCCTCCATGAGGGCATCCAGGATGTCATTGCTCATCCAGCCTCCCTGAGGGCATCCAGGATGTCATTGCTCATCCGTTCCCTACAGAAACCAAGACCACAAGCATTTTTGTGCGTTCATTTCATCTGATATTTGCGTGTCCTGGTACAAAAATGAAACAGATATTGGTCCGTCTTGATCTTCTCAGAGATTCAAGCCATTGCCTTCTGGTCCAGTCCTTCTCGGCCCTCCTTAACATACTCATGGAGTCACAAAGAAAACATGCATGGGTGAATATCTGTTTTTCCAGTCATACTAAAGCCTTTGTTACTGTTGTGACCTTTTGTTGACAGATGTCCACTCCAGGCATTCTTCTAAACCCAGAAGCCACAAAAACAGGCAGCACAATTAATTGCCTGATGTACCTCATCAGCTGCATACTGCAGAGTGATATATCATTGAAGTGAATAGATCAATTAAACTTTACATGAAATACTTAAACCACATAATCGCTGACAGTGTTTCAATGTGGTGCATTTTGATATCCCCAAGGTAATCGCACATTTAAAACAAAGTCTTTCCGTCTGCACACAATTCATTGGAACCACCTAAATGCTAATACCTCAGTAGCAGCGAAATACGCCTGACAATAACTTGTGCAATTTATTGTTTGTGGCTTCTGTGTTATAATTTTTTTTTATTATTCACTAGAGGAATACACTGTTTTAAATAAAAACATCTGCCTTGTTGATGCTTTCTGAGGCCAGTTATGTTCAACAACTACTGAGTATTTTACGGGGCAAATAAGTCAGTGGCCAGAATGATGGTGTTGCCTTCCTGGAGATGTAAATACATGTTATAAATATTTGATTATGGCTAGTTTTTTTTTTTATGTTTAAAATTTGTCAGAGCTTTGGCCGGATCACAGCCTATTCTTTATTATTTCTAAATATGGACAGATCTTTATTATTTCTAAATATGGACAGATCTTTATTATTTCTAAATATGGACAGACAGATCAACCAACAGAGAAGGCTAGATCTGGTAATCAGGGGGAAGTATCAGTTCCTGTCATTCCTAATTAGTTCCCTTTATGAACTTGAACTTGGATCTGTAATATCACGATGACTAGCACACTTGTCTGTAGTCATGCATTTGAATTCGCATCAAGGTCAACTTGTTGACCTGGCCTGGATTCCCAAGTCGACCCACTCAAAACTGGGTACCAGAAAATGCCATGAAAAGTAAAGGCGTCTAGCGTGATACTGAATACATCACCATTTGAGTGCCAACTGGTCTATTAAAACAAAATGTGGACTAGTGCTATATATTAAATACGTCTGAAAGCGTGCAAAAGGGCCCGTAAAAAATCAACTTTAATTGTATCTACAATTGAATCCAAAACACATTACTGAAATACAAGCTTACTGAAGACTCCGCACTAACAAGTGTCAACTCTAGCGATTTGTAACAGCGATCATCAAAATTAAAAGAAATCTGCAGATTTTCACTAAAAAAAATATTGTGACAAGCGAAGACATTCCATACCATACGGATATATCTAGTACTTACATACGCCATAAGCCCATACAAGCTGAACATCTATCATAACAGTCATCAATTATGAATATATTATTATTATTATGATATTCACAGCTAGAAATGTACAGCTATAACTACAGATAATGGATAATGGTCAACTCCTGGTCATGTAAGGTAGAGGTCAGTTCGTGATGACGCAATGGTGGTCTACAAATGTCCGGTGTTCTCCGACGTGGGTTAGTTGTTCAGTTTGGTCTCTGGGGAACTAGGGGTCGGTCTGGAATGCGTGGAACGGGCCTGCCGCTGGTGCTCACTGGTCGTCTGTAGGGGGGTCACGGGAAACAAAGGAGAAAAACGTAACAATTGTGATCAGCAAGTGGTCACTAATAATAGTGTGTGTGTGTGCATGTCTGTGAGCATGCATATGTGCAGTGTGAGTGAGAGTGTCAGTGAGGTATGTGTGAGCAAGTCTGGGTATGCGGGGCATATATGTGAGCGAGTGTGATTGTTCATGTGATTGTGTGAGCAAGTGTGGGTGTGTGTGATTGTGTGAGCAAGTGTGGGTGTGTGACCATATGTGTGAGCAAGTGTGGGTGTGTGTGATTGTGTGAGTAAGTGTGGATGTGTGGGGGCATAAATGTGAGCGAGCATGGTTCTTCATGACTGTTTGTGGAGCAAGTTAAGTGTGTGTGATTGTGTGGGTGAGTGTGACTGTATGTGTGAGCAAGTGTGGATGACAATGTTTGAGCAAGTATAGGTTTGTGTGAGCAAGTGTGGGTGTGTGTGACTGCATGTGTGAGCAAGTGTAGGTGACAATGTGTGAAAACATATGGCTGTGTGTGAGACAGACTCTCTCTCTCTTGTAACAGAGTTAGGAATAGGAAGAAGGGGCAACGAGGTGTGCATAGTCAATAGGGAAGTAGGGCACGGTCAAGCACCATAATATGGGGTAGTTAGGGTGGCTCATCCTATGACGAGCATCGTAGAAACAAGGTCAGTTGTGAACGACCCATCCTTCGATATGGAGGTATGATTTAGCTGAGTGACTTCTGGCTTGATTGAAGGTTTGTTGATTATGAATAAATTAATATGAAACCAGAACTGTCTTGGAGTTATTGCCAGTTCATCGTCACTTCGCTGTACTATTACAGTACAGAAATGGTGCCGTGACCAGGTTACTGCAGATAGCAAGATATAAATTTCATGATTTAACAAGGAAAATGATACTTGAGGATGTATATGACACATTTGTTATAGAAAAGGGTTCTATTGATACTTATAATGAGTTGTCTTGAAGAATAGACATAATTAGGTATTAAGATAACTAAAATGGATGTAAATTCGAGTGAGGTATATTTTTTTACTGTAATTTGATAGCCAATTGATTTTATGGTTTGACTTCTTGTGTTTTCTTAAATAGATAAATAAGTTAGTTATTGTTAGTCCATAAGTTTAATTTACATGGTTTTGTCTAGAATAAAGGCAATACATGGGGCTTTATTTAGGACCCTTCGTTCAGAAAATAGTAATAAACTACTGAGGACTAGTAGAGAGACACATTATCTTTGTGAATAATATGTTCATGGGTATATTCTGTTGCTGTGATAATCAGCATAAAGAGGTTGATATGGTTATGAAGCATTAGAAACATATGCCGGGGATGGTTATGGGAAAGTTAAAATAGGAGCTGCATTAAAGTCAGCATTAATTGAAGATATATGGATTGGATACCATATTATGAGTAATGATATGATAGTTGGTTAATAGAGAATAGATAAAAAGGGGGCTGTGAATGGCAGCATATAAGGTTGGGTATATGGAATAGATAAACAAGGAGGCGTACCATGGGATATGAGGGGGAAATGTAGGAGCTGTGAAAAAAACAGCGTTAATTAATTTGAAATGTTCATGGAATATGAACATTGGTTCGTGGGTGAAGGTGAGATAAGTGAAATATAGACAAGGTTGTGGATGGCAATATATGGCAATATAAATGTTGAGTATATAAAAGAAAACTTAGATCAACTTAATTTATAGTGAACAGAGATGCATTTCATACGATATATTTTAAAAAACTGATTTACAAAAGTTTTTTCGTTGGCAAGAGAGGTAAATGTGATTCTGTTGACTATACTTTTCATAAATTGGGTGCGCACCCTTTCTTTACCCCTTCCTTACTTTTTTTTCTGTCTATCCTATGCTGTGTGAATGAGAAATTTCATAATGTCAAGTGTACGATAACGATTGATACGAGCCATTCTTGTGATATATATATATTTGATAAGGAAACTGTGAAGAGCCAGAAACGAAGAAGAAATGTAATTTCATAGTGGTTTGCTATGTGGTGCAATTGGAGGGAAATGTTCACCTAAGGTAGAGTTAGTTTGGGGCGGCTTAGAGAAATTATGGGAGGTAAGGAGAGAAGGTGTAGGATAAAGGGGTTAGGAGTTAAGACTTTTGAAGAAGAAAAGTCTTTTAAAAGACAGGGAGGTGTAGCAGAATGAATATCAGATCAGTATTAGCTTAGGGGTGCAAGACTACAGCACGCTTGAGCATCGATATAGAACAGTAAGAAAGATGCTCAAGTCGTGACGTAGCTTGTTGTTGAGTAGTAACCACCATGAACGAGAGAAGAGAAGACAACATCATAATATATTCTGTACTTGGATTTTGTATCATCATGTGAAATTAAAGCCTATTATGAAACAACACAGAACTTGTTGATTCTCTGTATACGCATTGTTACACTCTCTCTCTCTCTCTCTGTCTCTCTCTGTCTCTCTCTGTCTCTCTCTCATATCCGTATCGCTGTATATACATGAATATGTGATCATACATTTATTTCAAGAAAGAATAAAAGCAGCTAGACTATGAATAGAAGCAAAACAGAGAACAAAACTGTTCTGTTTAATGAGAAAAGAAATGATAAAGAAATGAAAAGGTAAATAAAGATGGTGAATGTTTGATTGTCAATGTGCAAAACAGAAAAATAAATCGAACGTTTAAGAAAAGTTAAAAATGGAAACAAAAGCTTACGTTGGTAAATTTGGATTGGGCCTCTCTGGTGCAGGTCTGTTTGGAACACCAGGTGCAATCCTAATCGGCTGGAGCGGCTGGTCAAGTGGTCTGTTAGGCAAAGGAGGAACTGTCCGCTGCCGAGCTGGACTTGGTGGACGACTAAAAAAATTTTTAGTTTTTATTTAACTTTGTTTCATTATTTTGAAATGATTATATATTGAACTGAAAACTAGGGTCATCAATCTGACATACTACTTACAGCTGGGAGAGTTCTTACTCATTTCTTGTTTGCTTCAAAGGCAGGATTAAATTTAGAGACCATAGTTATTACCATCAAGATGTGAATATACTAGGTCACAGCATAATGAGATGAGGTGACTTGTTCCCTTCATCACTACTTTTTCTTACGAGAAATGTTCCCTGAAAACTTTTTTTTCTTTGCATATCATTTACAGGTCGTTGCAGTCAACATCAGCATTTTTCAGCTGCTGTTGATGTACTAGGCAAGATTATGCTCAGTAGTTTGCCACTGCTTTCTGAGCAACTGGCTCACAAACCCCGTAAGTTACCGACGTGGAGAGAACCGCTACCGATTCTCGCGCACGTCACGTTACTCACGAGAGTATACGGGATTACGGAGAAAGTCATGTAACTCTAGCCCAAGGAGACTGTCCTGAAAACTTTACATATCAGAAAAACACTAATGAGGAAACAGTTTGATACTACTTGGTACTGCACCCTGTTCTGGCGAGAAGATATGCTTAAACCACTATATATCATGGGTTGAGAGGGTAGGTTTCAAATAACTTTCTAATGATATCATAATATGCCTTATGGATAGTGAGATCCTATACCAAGCCTTCTCCAATAAGGGTGAAAATCAAGAGGTCCCGAGTGCAAGTTTTTTGGCTTTAAATCCCATGGCAGCTGTAAATTGCAAAGAGCAGGCCATTCTTGCTGCACTGGCAAGAATGCTAGGAAAGAAAACATACCCATGCTTAGATGGGAGACCATGACCCTGGATGGAATCCGTCTAGAGCAGTGGTTCTCAACTGGTGGGGAATTTCCCTCAGCCCCACCCCCCCCCCACCCCAGGTTTTTTTTTTGGGGGGGGGGGGGGGGGGGGGAGGGGGAGTAAGATTATTTAAAGATCGCGTTAATACAAGAACCAATTACTTGATATTGTTTTTCCCGTCATACTTTACGGTTCTGTACGTCTCACCCTTCTGTAATTCATTTTATAACATAAGTAGACTCACAAATCACGTGTTAGCTTCCATTATTACGTATACTGTGTAGGGGTGGGGGGGAATTTTTAGGGAGGAAATACGAAAGGGGGGGGGGGGGGGATGACGTTCTGAAAATGTGAAGGGGGGCACGGGCCAAAAAAGGTTGAGAACCACTGGTCTAGAGGAAGCAAACAAAACAAATGCACGCTGAAGTCTGGCACATTGACCCTTGAGGTGCATGACGGTGTGTGACACACTCCCCTTAGAAAAGGAACGAAGAAAAAAATTCCTTTGTGCCACCTTCTTAGGTCACTCAGCATCATTTCTCTGTGTATGTCACTGCCTCTTCTACCACTGGCCTTGCCACTCATGCATGCAGGCACGTTCAAATGATATATAACTCTGCAGTATGCACCTGGCGAGATGGACAACATACTGACCAATAAAAAGATGCCATTTGCAACAAGAAAAAACATGCTGAGGTGCTACATAGAACCTGTACTGTTGTATGGATGTGGGTTTGCACAATGAGCAGACAAGTTGAACAAAATCTAATGGCAGTGGAAATGTGGTTTCTGAGGAAAGTGCAAAGAATATCATGGACAGACAGAAAAAATCAATGACCAGGTCCTACAGGAAACAAATGAAAATTGCAGACTTATTAGAGAACATAGACGCAGACAGTCACAATTTGTGGATATGAGAAGAAATACATTGGAGAACTTGTGACATCTGGCAAAATTGAGGGGAAAAGAACAAGGGGAAGGCAGAAAAGGAAATACTTGGATGGCTTTATTACGTGGTATGGTCTAGACAAGAATAGAGAGCTGATCCACGACTGTGGTGATCGTGTGAGTTGGCGTAACATGACCGTCCATTCTTAGCACAGCATATGATGATGATGAGTATGCATCTGACAAGATGCAGCGAATGATTACAGGCAATAAAACATGCAACCTTTTGTTTGTGGCTTCTATACCTACATTCACCAAGATAATATATTGTTTTGACTTATTATACACAATAATATACACACATAACTAGGATTACTAGCTACCTTACTCATCATCATCATTACCATCATCATCGCCATCATTATCATCGCTATCATCATAATCATCATCGCCATCATCATCATCATCATCATTGCCATCATCATATCACCGTCAACATCGCCACCGCCATCATCATCATCATCATCGCCATAGCCATCTTTATCATCGCCATCATCATCATCATCGCCAAAGCCATCATCATCATCGCCGCCATCATCATCATCGCCATCATCATCATCATGCACTGCCCCAAATAGGCATTCATGTCTCCCCACAGATCTTGGTGTTCATGCATGCACGCAAACACACACACACAACTAAACTTCTGTGAAACTCCCCAGCAACTCACACAACTGACTGACTGGCACTTGCCATCTTGACAGACGATATTTTGTAAAATAGAGTTATACCTCTCCATAACACAAAGCCTGGGCTTAATTTAGAGCCCATGTGTTGCCCATGCAGCATGATCCCTCTCTCGGTTTGCCCAATTTACTCCAGAGGAAAAGTAACACCAATACATCTGGAAAAAGACTAGCTACAGAAGCTGCTGAATCAGCAAAGCAATGCTCTAACTGTCCACCTGTCGGAGCTTCCATCCTAGGCCAGCTGCCAACCAAGGCTTAGGGCCTGGTCTGCCCTGTCATGACATCATTAGGTTGCATTTCCCCACACCAATATAAAGCTTGTACCCTCCCAATATCACTCCTCCATTCAAAGAGGTTGGCATAATGTGGGGTGTTAGGTTTGGAGAGCCCTGCCCAACATTCAGTGCTAACAGAACAGACGATAGTACCGTCTAGTGTCATGCGGTAGCTCGGTCATATACGATTAAGACCTGACACAATACAGCTGGCCACTCACTTGTTATATGGAGTTTGCCCGCCCCCTGAGTTGTTGGTCTCAAGATTCAGCCACTCATCATGGACAGGTGGCGGTGTGGGCGTGGTCACAGTGGTAGTGGACACTTCTCCAATGATCTGCAGGGCATCTTTGGTGGCATGGTACATCCGAAGAATTTCCTCACGCCGCTGGCTCTCTTCAGCGGACTCCTCCATCATTGTGCTCTGTACACAGAAGAGAGTAATCAATGATCTCTGCTACTCGTGTCTTCCCTAGATAAGCTATCCTCATGCTCTGTACACAGCTACTCGTGTCTTCCCTAGATAAGCTATCCTCATGCTCTGTACACGGAAGAGAGTAATCAATGATGTCTGCTACTCGTGTCTTCCCTAGACAGGCTACCCTCACAATAAAGAAAAAAGATCCTTTACACAACTTAAGGCACCCTGGGCATATGGTGCTGTTTGTAAATGTAGCACGCCCTTGACATGACACTGCAATCAACCCCGGGATGAATTTCAGGGCAAGTTTAGGTTCATTAGCTATAGCTTTCTGAACAAGAAATCAACATTAAAGCCCAAATGACTGGTGTGAGGAATAAACCCACTACCCTGCCATCTCAACACAGTGGTCAGTGTCATCCAGCCGCCTTGACTTCCCAAGGCATTTCCTGGTACTCATTTCAGGCTGGGTCGACCCAGGGAGTCCCGATCAATAGAATCCACCCCAACACAGATAAATCCCTTGAGCACCAGGCAGACATGCCAGTGTCTGGCCACTACACCACTATGACTTTATCAAATGGAACAACAACATCAGTGCAGATCCTGAGGAGAAATAGCATGAATTAATGCAGGGGTACAC
The DNA here is from genome assembly GCA_963921405.1 of Cepaea hortensis. Taxonomy (NCBI): domain Eukaryota; kingdom Metazoa; phylum Mollusca; class Gastropoda; order Stylommatophora; family Helicidae; genus Cepaea; species Cepaea hortensis. Next base: position 106,033,722 of record OY992884.1, read on the forward strand.
CTGACAAGGACCTCGAGATATCACAGTGGGGAAATTGAATACAAACAACATCAATAATATAATGATGATTAAGAAACGTCGTGGTTGAGGGCCAATGTCTCAATGAGGGGTAAAAGGCCCATAACTCAATTAGGAATAAAGGGCCCATAACTCAATGAGGAGGGGTGAAGGGCCCATAACTCAATGAGGGGTGAAGGGCCCATAACTCAATGAGGGGTAAAGGGCCCATAACTCAATGAGGAGTAAAGGGCCCATAACTCAATGAAGGGGTAAAGGGCCCATAACTCAATGAGCAGGGGTAAAGGGCATAACTCAATGAGCAGGGTAAAGGGCCCATAACTCAATGAAGGGGTAAAGGGCCCATAACTCAATGAGCAGGGGTAAAGGGCATAACTCAATGAGCAGGGTAAAGGGCCCATAACTCAATGCGGGGTAAAGGGCCCATAACTCAATGAAGGGGAAAAGGGCCCATAACTCAATGAGGGGTAAAGGGCTCATAACTCAATGAAGGGGTAAAGGGCCCATAACTCAATGAGGGCTATAGGGGTAAAGGGCCCATAACTCTATGAGGAGGGGTAAAAGGCCCATAACTCAATGAGGAGGGGTAAAAGGCCCATAACTCAATGAGGGGTAAAGGGCCCATTATTCAATGAGGGGTAAAGGGCCCATAACTCAATGAGGGGTAAAGGGCAGAAAAAGGCAAGTAACAACCAATATTAAAGCACACCAAACATGTCGGATGTTCTGTTTATAAGAACCATTGTCAAGAACAAGACATTACTAATGACATGGGAGGTCAGCATGACTGAACGGATAACACTGCTCAGTCTGACACATCCGGTGTGCTGATGCTGAGGAAGCGGATTCAACCCATAGAACGGTCAGGTGGACTAAAATGCTTCTTGCCCTTGACTTGGGGTCATAAATTACAAGCACCTCTGAAGTCATAATAGGTTCGCCTGATGGTGAGGGACACTGGAAATAGGAAAAGCTGATCCACACACGAAAGTCAAGTGACAGGAGACAAAATAAACATTCTTAAAACTTGATATCCACAATAAACTATCTCGCCTCATGTTTCGGAAACTGAAATGCTTTAACCATATTTCTATAGATTCAACAATAATCTGAAACATTAGGTAAGTTAACTCTTGCTGGTTCCCCTGAATTTCACTGAAATATAAGGTGAGATAACTCATGGGTGTTCCCCTAAATTACATAGTAGTCTCAAGTATAAGGTGAGGTAACTCTTGGGTGTTCCCCTAAATTACATAGTAGTCTCAAGTATAAGGTGAGGTAACTCTTTCTGGTGAAAGTAAGCAATTCTTGGGGTTGCCACTAAATTCCACAGTAACCTGAAACACAAGGTGGGGGGTCACTCTTGGGAGTGCCTCTAAATTTCAGTCATCTAAAGCACAAGGTTAGGTAACACTTGAGTGTACCTGTGCCCATAGACAATACAATGCACGTTGAGAATACAATGCAATTGTGAAGTATGTCTATGATGCAACATGCAGTACACATAAATATGCAACAACAAACAGGCTTCTACTCAAATTCTACATTCAAGTTTGCATGTGTACACAGCTATCCAGTTTGCATATATATACAACTTTCCGGTTTGAATATAAATATAATAACCAAGTCAACATACAAACTAACTCATTAGCACAAGAATTCAATTATCATATTTGTGTATGAATTCAGTTAACTGTTTATGAATACAGCCAATGCATTTGTTTTTAAATACATCAAGTTCAACATGTGAATGCAGCTATCGAGTTTGTATATAAATACATTCAAGTCTGTATACAAACAACTAACAAGTTGTTTCAAGACATCAGCTAGTTGGTTCAAGAATTCAGCTACCATATGTGTGCATGAATTCAGTTATCCGTTAATTGATTTAGCTAATACATATTTATGTAAATAAGTAAAGTAAGTAAGTAAACAAACAAGTTGTCTCAAGAATTCAGCTATCATATTTGTGCCAGAATTCAGCTATCTGTTTATTGTAAACTAACAAGTTGTCTCAAGAATTCAGCTATCATATTTGTGCCAGAATTCAGCTATCTGTTCATTGTAAACTAACAAGTTGTCTCAAGAATTCAGCTATCATATTTGTGCCAGAATTCAGCTATCTGTTTATTGTAAACTAACAAGTTGTCTCAAGAATTCAGCTATCATATTTGTGCCAGAATTCAGCTATCTGTTTATTGATACAGCTAAAACAATTGTATGTAAATAAGTAAAGTAAGTAACGACCCCTTTACACAACTGTAAACGCGTTGGGCACATGTTGCTAGACCCAAAATGCTGTGGTAGGCCAGGATATATTGTTGTTGGTTCTGAAGTCCAACTGCCACATCTAAAACCTACTTTCCGTTGGAAGAGGGCTGGAGCGATCCAACTAAGGAGGAACGGACTTACTTTTAGTTCAAGAAGCTGAAGCATAAAAAAAATCTAATAATACTCTGTTGTACGTGTCCTCAAGATCAATCGCTGCAGCAAATGTTTCAATGCCTGAGTGGAAACCTTCATAGACATCATGGGCAAAAACTGCTGCATTGGTCCAGGTTTCTCTTTCTGGGCGGTACCCTCCCAGGGTAGGTGGGAAAACACCTTGCCTCTCTAGTTGGCTTGATAATTTTAATTAACTTCTCCAGCAGCTTGCCTATTGTATTCTGCATGGTTATTACTCAATATCCCTAAATTTTAGTGTGGTCTTTGCCAGCCTTCGGCAAGGGAATCAGATAGCTGTGTAACCACTCCTCCTTGATGCTAGCACTCCCTATACTGTTGTTGTACATGTTTGCAAATTTCTCTAGCTCGTTATCGGTACACATATTGATATCGTCATATCTTATGCCATCTGGCCCTGGAGCGCTGTTTTTTTAACATCAAAGCACAGCCTTGATTTCTTTCACTGTCACTGTGTCTTCATCCGAAATGTTCTGGGCATTGCACCCATCTCAGATGACCTCCTTGGCGAGATTCTGGCCTCTCATGACTGTCTGGTTGCTCTGCTCTAGATAGCGTTCGAAGAGGGCTTTGCCCTTGTTCTCGTCAGTCCTCTGCCAGATGAGATCAGCACCTTGAAAGTCAGGAATACTCTTATTCTTGACTACCCCACTCATGCTTTTATGTAGTCGCCAGAACAATTTCAGTGACTTGTCTGTGATCACTCTGTGACATACCTCTGCCCATTTTTCACCTTTAACCACCTAAACCAGTTTTTTGAAGTAGCTTACTTTTGTGTGCAGCTCTCTTTCTAAGTGCACTGCTCTGTTTTGGTGTTTTGCCATTTCCTTACAGCACTACATTTATCCACCCAGGCCTTTTCCACCTCACAATTCCACCAAGGTGGCTGCTCCCAGCTTTTATTCCTGCCCTGAAGCCAACAGTAACTAAACATAAAACTCCAAGAAAATATATAACCAACAGTAACCTAACATAAAACTTGAAGACAGCATATAACCAACAGTAACCAAACATAATACTCCAAGAGAACATGTAACCAACAGTAATTCACTATAATAAATCTATAAAAGAATACAGAAACAACAGTAACCAAACTTAAAACTCTAAGAGAACACAGAACCAACAGTAACTAAACATAAACCTCCAAGAGAACTCTAAGAGAACACAGAACCAACAGTAACTAAGCATAAAACTCCAAGAGAATATATAACCAACATTAAGCATATATAAAACTCCAAGAGAATATATAACCAACATTAAGCATATATAAAACTCCAAGAGAACATGTAACAAAACTAGCCTAACTGCAGCTTGTCTTATCCTCTAACATACTTACTATCTGGACCTGATATATCATACAGAATTCATTCATAAATATTAATGAGAATACCCTGTTCTGCTGGCTTCATGTGACAACAATTACACAAGTATAGTCAACAAATCAACACAACACCAAGCATAAAAAAGCCTACTGCAATGCATACAAACTTCTCTTTTGTTCCTCTTTCGAGGGAAGTGTGTCGCACCTAATTATGCACCTCGTAGGTCAGTGTCTGACTTCACATATAAGATCACATACAATAAAACACGAGAATGTGTGCAGGTCCCGCATAGAAGCAACAAACACAAGCACGTGTACAAGGACCTGTGATCAGGACAGCAATCCTTGGTTTGAGGTCTGTGTTAGATATACAACAGGCAATAATAGTACCAATATGGAAAAAGAAAGGCAATATGAGAGAGTGCGAAACATACAGAGGTATATCACTCCTAAGCCATATAGGGAAAATGTATGCAAAACTTTTGGAACAAAGAGCTAGACCAATAGTTGAACAACAGTTAAGCAAAGCACAATTCGGTTTTCGGAAAGGTAAAAGTTGCACTGATGCATTATTTACACTTAGACAAATTTGTGAAAAAACTATTGAATATAGTGACCAGCAGAATATTGTGTTTGCAGATCAGGAAAAGGCTTTTGATAAAGTAGACAGATACAAATTATGGACCATCCTTGAAGACTATGGGATAGAAGGGCAACTGCTAGAAAATATCATAGCCATGTACCACTCGAGCCAAAGTGCAGTAAGAACACAGGAAGGTATATCAGATATGTTCACAGTCAATACAGGAGTGAGGCAGGGATGTGTGCTCTCTCCCCTGCTATTCAATATCTACATGGACAGAATTTCCAAAGAAGCAAGTCTCGACAGACCAGATTCAGAAAATTTAGAACTCTTTACTCCAGATGAAACAACTGACCCACAGGGAATAAATGAACTTCTATTTGCAGATGATCAGTGCCTGTTTTACAGCGATGAGGGCAGACTACAAAATCATATTACTAATCTGAGTTCAGCCTGCAGCAGATACAATATGAGTATAAACACAACCAAAACCGAAGTAATGCAAGTTAGCAGATCGCCAGGCCCACTAAATATACAGATAAATAACACACCTCTGAAACAAGTTAAAGAATTCAAATACCTTGGAAGTATGATCACAGAAGATGGCAGATTGGACAGAGAAATTGACATCAGATGTCAAAAAGCTAGTGCACTTACATATCAACTATCACCCTTACTGAAACATCCAAACATACCCATGTCCGCAAAATGACAGATAATAAACAGCATATTCACACCAACCCTATGCTACCAATCTCAAACCTGGACTTTATCCAAATTACACCTTCGCAAAATCAACACCTGCGAAATGAGATGCCTGAGGAGAGCTGCCAACTTAACAATCCGAGACCGAGTAAGAAATGCTACTATCAGACAGACTGTGGGATCAACACCTTGTGCCACATTTATTGACAGACAGAAGATCAAGTGGTTTGGCCATGTCATTAGAATGCAACATCAACAACTACCATCACTGGCCTTACATCAAAGATCATCTGCGACGAGACCACGAGGACGTCCAAGAAGAAAATGGATTGACGACATCAGAGACATTGTACAACCTCACGGAATGACATTATCCAGTGCCGTCCACCGGGCACTGGAACGCAAATTATTCCTCCCCACGACGCTTGACGGCAGAAGTGGAAGATGATGATGATGATGTTAGATATACATGTGTTTGTCTGCAGGAACTACATATACCATGGCGTTCACATCATGCTGCACTCACAGTCTGTCTGACATTTCATGAGACAGAAGTGAAGGATTCACTGGTAACATTACCAAAAGTTTCTCCCAACAAAGTCATTAATTAAACCAACTACCCAGAACAAAATTGCGATGAAGCAACATAAATACCATCACCCAAATCTGGTTTTTACCCCACATGGTTTTTACGTAAGAAATTAATAAGCATGGACAAATAGCGGATGATGAGGATCATAGGGACTGAGGAACTTGGCCATTAACCTCCAGCTTAAAAGTGGTGTGTTCAAACCCAGCTGTGGAATATTTTCAAAATAAGACACTCAGGTCCTATAGTCTCCCCTAATCCGGCGACAGTGAACAAGATACCTAGTCTTCTAGGATAAACACTAAACAAATTGAAGGTTCCAGGTGCATAATGCACAGGTTAAAGTCCCTCAGTAGTTGCAAATCATAATGAGTAGGTCATAATTGGCAGTTAAACCGTAAACATTTTTTTTAATTTTTAAAAGTTTACAAGCTTGAACCATTTGTGGCACCAAAAATAAAAGTCCATCATCCACTGCAGCTTAACCTTGACCTCATTATCAGTAAGCCTAATCATTATATACAAGGGAGTTTTAAATGAAAACCTTAATAACAATATTGACAGGTTACAAGACAATGACATGGTTTATTGTAATTTTTATCACACTTTTAAGATTTGAAGCCCCCTCGTACTTTGCCACTTCGCCTACCAGAATTCAGTACGTTCTTCTTCTTTGTTCCTTTTTTCAGGGATGTGCGTCACACCTATTTATGCATCTCAGAAGTCAGTGTGTCGGACTTCGACATGCATTTTGTCAGGTTGACTTCCTCTAGACCGATTCTGTCCAAGGTCAGGGACTCTATCTACCAATGGGTATGTTTACTTTTCCCAATAGTTTTGTCTGGGCAGTGACCTTACAGCCTACTATGTGGAATTTCCAAATGTCATGGGATTTCCAAATGTCATGGGATTTCCAAATGTCATGGGATTTCTAACATGCCTTTACCCTTATCAGCGCTGTGGCGAAGGGGTTATGGACATGATTCGTAATCCCGCGAACCACCTTCAAAACACAGCAGCGGGCGATTTGGATGCAGACCGCCTTGCTCTGATTTTCACACAATGGTCGCTCAGAAAGCAATGGCAAACTACTGAATGTAAACTTGCCAAGAAATTACAAACAGCAGTGCCTTCTGAGAATGAGGCGGACCTCTCAGCCACGGTGTCATCTACAAACCCCAGTGTCACTGTTTCAGGTCATGGACTATGGGTGTAAGACCTTTCATCCACGGCAGCCCTATTCTGTGTCATCTACAAACCCCAGTGTTACTATGTCAGGTCATGGAATATGGGTGTAAGAGATTACATGGGCCATATACATATCTGTAAGTTGTATGTAACAGAGAAGACACAAGATCCAAAAGTGGATAAAAAATCAGTGTTACATTGCCCACCTGATCTCCGGCAGAGTATAAACTCGGTAACAAATCGTCTTTAATGTATGTCTTCAGCTGAAATAAAACGAGTGATGCAGGGGTAGATTTCTGGGCTCTTGCATGGTCAAGTCGGGGTGAACATACAAACACAGGGTGTCCATAAAGTCTATTGACGTGTTTAATTTTGAATCAGGCAAAAGCTGTGGCAAATGGTGAAGAGGTCAAGCAGTGAGTGGTAGTCCGGTGAGCAGAGACCTATCACTGAAGATATTCACAACACAGAAGTGGGCAGCAGAGAACAGATACTACCGGAAGGGGACTAAGAAGATTCACATTTCAGGGCTTATCAATTTGATTATGAACTCTAGATGTTTACAAACCAATAAACATCAACTTACAACTTAATCATTATTGTTAAAAGATGACAGTTATTTTAATGACTCATGAATCATTACCTTTTCCATTGTAAACAACTGAAAATGACAAGTGTAGAAATAGTTGGCCATGTGTGTTGGTTTACTAAAGTCAAGTTCACAAATTGGTTCTGAAGAAAGATCACTTTCCATTACGGAATAGCAGGAGGTTTAAAAATTCATGACTAAGGAAAATAATAAGAGGTTGAGGTTCAAAATAGAACCTGTAATTTTGTATAAATGTGAGACTTAGCAATGAGCAGACAAGCTGAAAAACAGCTCAAGGCAGTGGAAATATGGTTTCTGAGGAAAATGCAAAGAATACCATGGACAGAGAAAAAAACCAATGAGCAAGTTCTACAAGACACTAATTAAAACCGCATACTGATTAGAGAAATTAGACATAAAGACACTCACAATTTTTTGGGACATGTTATGAGAAGAAATAAACTAGAGAACTTGGTGACAACTGGCAATATTGAAGGGAAAAGAACAAGGAAAGGGCAGAGAAGTAAATACCTGGATGGCTTAGCCACGTGGCGTGGTTGAGACAAGTACACAGAGCTGATCCATGACTCTTGTGATGGTGTGAGGTGGCAGGCACATGATGGTGATGATGATGATGACAATTCAATAAATCCATTTCCAAACAATATTTACTTCTAAGTCAACATCATATTCTTTGGTAACACAATGAGAAAAGACACACTGGAAAAAGATCGTGACAACTGGAACGATCAGCAGTGCAAGAATCAGGGGTAGATAGAAATTATGCCAGACGGCCTGAGACAAGGGCATAAAGGAATATTGCCAATAAAATTGAACTTGAATACCAAGGACCAAGATCTGCGGAGATACATAACGCCTGTGCCATCTGGCAAGGCACATGATCATGATGAAAGCAACTCCAGCAAATTTAGTATCTCAATGGTCATCTTCAAGCATACACCCAATCCCATAATCACAATGCCAGATTTTGGCCAGATGAAACAGGAACAACCAAACTACATAAATTATGGGGGACTAGTGAAGAATAAAATCAGCTAAAACATATGTGCCTTTAAATATAAAATTACAGACTAGTATTACAAATGTTGTTAGATAAGAAACATGTCTATCCAACAAGAACTCACAACTGAAGAAGACTAGTTACTGAGACAAACAAATTTGAGGAAAACCAGATATTATGGACACTTAAAAAGGCATGAAAGTCTAGAAAAGATCATTAAAAAGTGCAGCAAGGAGATAGAGGAAAAGAAGAACCACAATGCAGATGGATTCAAAGTGTGAGAGATGATAATTCACATGACAGCAACACAGGCAGGACTGCTGACTGGTGAGGGAGAAACACAATGAAAGTTGTCATAGAGGTAAAGTTGTGTACTGGTAAGCTACTGGATGATGTCTGAAGACATCTGAAGCACAATCCTTTATATGACCAGTGCCCAAACAGACGAGGTTAAATTGGTCACTATTAAAAATTCACAGAGGAAAGACACAGATCATGAGAGTAAATGAAAGAAACGATAACCTGGTCTCCCTTGGGGAAACCTCACCTCAAGAGACAGGATCATACACCTACTTAGGTAGCAACGTAGACAAAGGGGGTGGAAGAGATAAAGATATCAGAACTAGGATACAGGAGGCTAGATGAGCTTTTATAGCACTAGGAAATATGTGGAAGTCAAAAGAAATTAAACAATACAAAACATAGAATATTCAATAAATCAATGCTACTGTATGGATCAGAAACGTGGAGAAAAACAAAAATGATTTCAAATAATCTATAAGCATTCACTAACTGGTCCATGCGTAAAATAGAAGTGATAAAATGGTAGGATAGAATCACCAATGTGGAGTTCATGGAGAGAACTAGACAAATTGAAGCAATCGATGAAGAAAAGAAAGATGCTGGCACTGGATAAGCCATATATTGAGAAAACTTGAGAATAATATAACTAGAAGAGTCTTAGTCTGGAACGGACAGGACAAAAGAAATAGAGAAAGAACTAAACACTCATAGAGAAGAGAAGTAGAAACAGAAATGAACAGAGCTGCAAGGGATAGCTAAAGGTGGGGGTGGGGTAAGCTGGTTGAGGATACAGGGCAACAGAAGAGGAAAAGAAGAGAGAATAAGATTGTATAATTTATAACATGTATCATCTAAAATGATGATAACTATGTGGAGACTTTATGAACACCCTGCACAAAGCAACATAGAAAAATTAATAAAATTGAAACACAAACCAAATAAAGCAGCAAAATAACTACAAATATGCATCCCCTAACAGTGACTTCTGATTGTTGTTTGTCCCACAGCCAAGGCTGAACAAAGCTCTACTGCAAGGACAACATAAATCATACATCTAGGCATGCACTGGATGCTAAACAGTGAGGTGTTGGTGCACAGAGCTACACTGCTCGCACCCGTGGAGTGGTCAGCAATTACCTGATCACCAGAGGAGTATATCTGGGCCAGGAGGTCGTTCTCTATATAAAGACGCACCTGCAATGGGGGTTGTGTAATTTCATGAGAAATGTGTGTCATCATGGCATCCATGTAAATATACTAACATAGCAAGCACAAGTTAGAAACTGTAGCAGTCAACCATAATGAAGTTAATAGCAGATCAATAATAATGTCTTCCAGAGAGATACCAGGTGTTCAGCATCACCCCAATTGCAGCTGAGGATAATGACAGCTGAGAATCCTTTATCTGGAAGACTTTGCTTAACCACCCGAAGGAAACAAAGACTTGTGTTGTTTGTCCATTGTTTCTCAAGAAGCTATTGTATCTGTGGTTCAACCTGCCACCAACTTGAATGCTTCAATAAAGTTTGCCATAAAAGATTTTCCTTGGTGGCCGCTCACTGACAGGCCAGCAATATGGCCAGCCCGTTTTAGCTGCATTAGAAGGCTTCTACATCTGAGGTTTTACCTTTCGTTTTTGTTTAGCAGTTTCCTTAAGCATGGAATTCAACCAATCAATCAGGTGCCATCTCCACAATGAAGGTTGGCTGCAATGGATCTCCAACACTGTCTATCTCGCGTCCTGACTGTACATTCTCTAAGATTCATGTTTGTCTATCTCTTGATGTTATCTTCTCACTTGTATCGTTGTCTGCCTCTTGCTTGCTTGCCCTCAACCTTGACCTCCAGTATGGTTTTTATAAGAGTGTTATATCTTTTAACATGGCTATTCAATATTTCACTTGCCTCTTTTTGATTTCTTTCATCAACTCTTTTCATCCCCAGTTTATCTAGAACCTCTGCATTTGATTGTTTTTGTTTCCATGAAATACGAATATTCTTCTGTATATCCACATACCATGGACAGCCAGAAAGACCAATGAACAAGTCCTTCAAGAAACAAATGAAGATCGTAAACTGATTAGAGTCATTAGACGTAGACAGTCAAAATTTTTTGGGCATGTTATGAGAAGAAATGAATTTGAGAACTTGGTGACAACTGGTAAGATCGAAGGGAATAGACCAAGAGGAATAGACCAGACCGCCCACGCTTAACAGCACGGCACATGATGGACGCTGTATTCAGAGAAAAGGGTGACAGGCTAAAGAGGGGCAAATCATGGATGGGTCGGGCGGAAGATGTCGTCGGACAGGTCTGCAGTCTTACCAGTATCAACCCCGGCAAGGAATGGGTGCCGGTGCCTCCACCTTTTAAGTGTACCTTCTCCTGCATTATAACACTCGACAGACGGTGCAGAGAGCAGAACCCTGCCGCTGTCAATGCAGAGGTTAACGCGCTCATCTATGATCACTCAGATAGCCCCGAAGTGCTCATCTATACAGCTGGATCTGTTGTAAAGCAGCAGCGAAGTGCATGGGCATTTACAGCCCGCTCAGCGGGCCGAACCGTTCAAGAATCCAGTGGTGCCCACTCCATGACCACGAGCAGCATGACGATGGAGGTGATGGCAGTTACACAGGCTTTCATATGGCTGGAATCACAGCATTATACCAACGTGTGTGTACTAAGTGATTCAATGAGCATGATTCAGAAGGTCGAAGCTGGATCTGTACGTAGACAGTGGACTGAGTCGCTGCGGAAGTCTGTTGTCCGCAAAGTCACCTTCATCTTCGTCCCGGGACATGCGGGAGTCGAGGGAAATGAACGAGCTGATAAATTGGCTGGCTCTGCACCCCCTGTAGATGGCCAGCCCATGGATCGTGCCGATGTTATTAACGCCCTTAAAGATATGGCGAGAACAGAGGATTTTGACACCAGTGATTCCACATCGCTTTCCAGGATGAAAGACCTGGGAGTAAGAATCGGCACAGCCAGACGCGAGAGGTACATCGGGAAAACAAAGCGCCTCGTTAACCAACACAGAACTGGCACTATTAGCCACCGGACGCTGATGCATATGCTGGGGGGAGGATCTGAGCACCTATGGACATGTCCGGAGTGCAACGAAGATACCCCAACTGATAACTAAACTAAACTAGACCAAGAGGAAGTCCTAGAAGCAAATACCTGGATGGCTTGGCCTCATGGCATGGTTGAGACAGAAACACTGAGCTGATCCACGACTCTGGTGATCGAGTGAGATGGCAGAACATGACCGCCCACGCTTACTGTGACAATACGGAATTGAACCTCATGATGGGGCAACCGAATCCACACTCTGCAGTACCCCATTTTCATGGGTGTACAGTATGATAGTGGGTGTGTGTCTATTATTTGGTATCCAGGACCAGTTTCGACCATCTTTGGGTTCACGCAACGCTTGTAGTCCAGCTTTGGTGAAATTCACTGCCCTGAGGAAGATATCGGGAGATACTCTCTAACCCTTGTTGCGTAGTATCCATTCTAGTCTATCCAGAATATCGCGTCATTCAATTTGACGACACTTCCGGAGAACGCTGACAACGGCATTCATCGTGGTTATCTAATGGACTAACGGTCATGTCTTGTGTTGGCGGATTATTGTCCTCATCCTGAAGACCCAAGGCCAGTCTATTGAAGGGCAGGGAGCTACCCTAAGGATCCCGTGAATCCTATTCTGATGTCAAAATGAAGTCCTGTCTACTGTCAAGTGTTTCAACGTCTGGGGATCCAGATAAGGACGGACAGTGGTGGCTCTCTAGATGCTAGGATAGCAGATTCTGTGGCTGATATATTCCTACAGAAAAGGTAATTGTTCTCTCCCGCTGTACTGATCTATTTGAGTGTCTTGTGAGATCTGTCAACTAGTGGCCAAGCCAGTTTAGTGATGAGCCTGCTGTGTCTTCCTTTTGCATAGAGCTTTAATTTAACTACCCTAAAGGGGTAGGGGCACTAGCGACACAGATTATTATCATCATCAGGTGGCTCACCAGAGCCATGACGGGTATTTCACCACTGAGGAGGATAGAGGAATTGTAAGCTATGAAGGGATATCAACCTTGGTCGAGCTGTATCTAACTTGGGTTGTGGAAGAGTGGTACCGATATCTTCATACCTATTAGGGTAAACTCGCCCTGACACATGTACATACACACGAGGCACACACATACAATGTTTGCTTTCTAACTTCTAGTTTGATTAATATATTACCTCTTTTGCTCAGAGGATAATAATATTATGATGCGTGTTTAATGAATATACTACCTGTTGTATAATGGGAACAGGATGTTCTGCACATGATTTTACACTTGGTTGGGCTGCCAAGAGAAGCCAAACCAATGGGGTTCAGTGCATATAAATTCCAAACTTTCCATATGCCCGAGGAGAGGAGGAGAAAAAGCGACAGACACAAGATGACACCCTTCTTTCTTTGTCTGTCTGTAATCAATATTTCAGGAAAGGTTTACCAGCGCAGCTGGAACGTAGACCAACACCCTTGGCCAGTATAGGGGAAATATTTCTACCTGAAGTCTTGAACCTTATATTCTCTCTCTCTCTCTCTCTCGAATGGTAATGGATCGTATTTCCAGAGAGCCTATCCTTGCCATGAGTGAGGTTAATCAGGGACATTGAAGTCTAGTACCTGGCTGCTCTACACAGATCTAGTGGCGAGATGTCTGAAGTCAGACCTATGGAATTGGTCTGAGAGTGGAAACTGACCACATAACTAGTATCAGTCTGAATCTGGTTGTGATGTATTAATAACAGGTGAAATGGATATGTACACCGGGCATCTTCTTCTTGCTTACAGGAACCCTCATTATCTTCATTATCCTCGTGATTATTATTGACGCTGGTGTCTACGGACGTGCTTGAAGTGCCGTGAAGGAGAAGAGTCGTTTTTCAGGCAACTGATCTCAACTCCAGTCTGATGGAAGAAGCGGTCTTGTAAAAGAACTTTAAATGCCTATAATCAGGTGAAGAGGAGTTCCAGGCAGCCTAAGGAGAGATCAGGTGAACAATATTCTACCACCGGTATCTACATCACTCACTTACTGATGACTGACAAACTACTGGTGGAATGATGATATGCTCCTCCAGAATCCTCGCACAAATACTCAGTGTTGTTTCTGTTTGTCTTGAACTTGAACTTCGTTTGTTTTTGTGGAGTCTGAATCTTGATTAAAGACTCGGGTTCTACCTATCTGAAAAGTGTTCTCTTATCATCAGGTGGTGATCTGTTTGTCTATAGTGATAGGAAAATAAGTCAGCGTCCGGGCACCGTCCCGGGGTCAACAAGGTAATAGTAGGCAGAAGTAAGAACCCAAAGGTCATGACAACCACTGAGATCCGGGCCAGTGTTGTCACACGACACTAAATGGTGGCCAGTATGGGGACTAGATAGATTCTAGTCCTATCGAAGATTATTGTTCTATAAGATCTGTGCTATAGGTTCGGGTACAGTCTAGTTAGATTATTTCTTTTGTGATAATCTGCCCTGTCTGGTGCAGGTCGGTATAACCTTTTCTGTCTGAACTATTGGTTGTCAGGGAAACGGCGACTGACTATCCTGTTGACTGACTTGGACGAACACACCACTTGCAAACACCGCAACACCTTGTCATTGTCTATTGAATGGTACATTGTTGTATATACCTTGATAGAGATTGCATTTGACTTCCGGGGCATAACAGCACGAGAAATGGCCTCACCACAACTGAATCTTGAGGAGGTGAAGGCTAAAGGTCGAGAAATTGGTCTGGAAGGGGTGGAGTTACGGAAATATGTCCAGGAGGTTGAAAGAGAATTCCGACAAGACGAGAGAGAAGCCAAGAAATTCGAGGCCGAACAAGCGGTTAGAGACCATGAGTTCCGGATGAAGGAATTGGAAGTTAAGGCACAAGTTGCTAGGGAAACCGAGGGAGCTATGGGGGAAGCGACACTCCCTGGTACACCAACTGCCGGAAGCATCGCCTATCAAGCAATGAAATTTCCTTTACTTCCCTTCGAGGAAGACAAAGAAAGGATAGACCAGTATCTTCAAAAATTTACTGCGATCGCTACTGCAATGGGATTGGAAAGGGGAAAATGGTGTTTGAAGATCTCCCAGGGACTCCGCGGCAGCGCCTTCGAAATATATTCCAGACTACCTCCAGGTCTGGAGAATGATTTTTCAGAGTTGGAAAGGGCGTTACTGAAACACTTCGAGATGACCGCAGATAAATATCGGACGTTGTTTCACTCGTCCCGACAAGAGACCGGTGAATTATATTCAGCTTATGCTGTACGCCTTAAGTCGTACCTATTAAAATGGACGTCTCTGGTTGGATTCAAAAAGGACTACGAAAGTCTTGAAGAGTTGGTAGTTGTAGACCAAATGAAATCCCAAATGGCTAAGCCACTCCAAACTTTCTTGGCCGAAAATGGAGCAGAACGATTGGAGACCGTGGTTACTTTGGCAGAACGCTATGCGACAGCACACAAGGACTCTGTCACTCCAGCTCCAACACCACCAAAACCTGGAAAAGTTACTACGGAACCACCGGAGGATAAAAATGCAAAGAAACAAAAAGAGGGTTCCTTTTCACATAATCCGGACAAGTCTTCGGGAAAGTCCACGGAACAACGACCTGCCAAAACCGGGTGGTCAAAAATTTACTGCAAACATTGCAGAACAACTACGCATAACACAGTGGATTGTAGGAGCAAGCCAACAGAACCCAAGTACGTAGCTTGCATAGCTAGGACTGGGAGAAAAACGAAGGAAGAGAAAGCTCCTAAAGATAACCGACCAGCTGTGGTCGAGGTTATTAAAGTTAATGGACAACCAGTGGAGTGTTTATATGACTCAGGGCTGTTTGAGGAAGCCGTCATAGCAGAACACCTGGTTAGTCCAGAGTCTCTTACAGGGGAGATGATGGAGATACAAATGGCGACAAAAAGTTCAGTTGCTATATCTGTACCGATAGCCTTAGTAGACATTAATTGTAGATATGTCCGGGGAACTATAAAGGCAGCTGTCTTGAGTGATCCACTTTTTCCCCTAATTTTGGGAAATAAGTTTGTGGTCCTGGGTGAACCCATCACGCCCATGGTGGCAAGGGAAAAACCACCCAGATCCAAAGGATGTTCGTATCAGCAGCCCGGTAATATTTCCAGCACTCTAACCCCTCAGAGGAGAGACTGTCAACGACAAGGTGCGAGCTTGCACACTTGTCATACCCAGGTGCCCAAGAATAGTGAGCCCTCTACGAGGAGGCCTTACTATAGACGGAACCGCCGTAGGCCTAGGTATCACCTAGACGATAAGGCAGAGGGGAGACCATAGGGACAGTACACATCCTTGAGGTAGTGGTAAGAGACTGTCTATTCTTCAGGTCCAATAACACATCTCATGTTTTCACAGGGATTGGCGTACAACAGAAGAATGATCCCATAGGGGATATCTTCACATGGAACGGAGTAGGGGGGTTGCCCATCTGAGTACAATTCGGAACCATAGTTCGGTGGTACCGTACTTTGGTCTGGGAATCGGCCTATGTGACAAAACGGAATTGAACCTCAGGATGGGGCAACCGAATCCACACTCTGCAGTACCCCATTTTCATGGGTGTACAGTATGATAGTGGGTGTGTGTCTATTATTTGGTATCCAGGACCAGTTTCGACCATCTTTGGGTTCACGCAACGCTTGTAGTCCAGCTTTGGTGAAATTCACTGTCCTGAGGAAGATATCGGGAGATACTCTCTAACCCTTGTTGCGTAGTATCCATTCTAGTCTATCCAGAATATCGCGTCATTCAATTTGACGACACTTCCGGAGAACGGTGACAACGGCATTCATCGTGGTTATCTAATGGACTAACGGTCATGTCTTGTGTTGGCGGATTATTGTCCTCATCCTGAAGACCCAAGGCCAGTCTATTGAAGGGCAGGGAGCTACCCTAAGGATCCCGTGAATCCTATTCTGGTGTCAAAATGAAGTCCTGTCTACTGTCAAGTGTTTCAACGTCTGGGGATCCCGATAACGACGGACAGTGGTGGCTCTCTAGATGCTAGGATAGCACATTCTGTGGCTGATATATTCCTACAGAAAAGGTAATTGTTCTCTCCCGCTGTACTGATCTATTTGAGTGTCTTGTGAGATCTGTCAACTAGTGGCCAAGCCAGTTTAGTGATGAGCCTGCTGTGTCTTCCTTTTGCATAGAGCTTTAATTTAACTACCCTAAAGGGGTAGGGGCACTAGCGACACAGATTATTATCATCATCAGGTGGCTCACCAGAGCCATGACGGGTATTTCACCACTGAGGAGGATAGAGGAATTGTAAGCTATGAAGGGATATCAACCTTGGTCGAGCTGTATCTAACTTGGGTTGTGGAAGAGTGGTACCGATATCTTCATACCTATTAGGGTAAACTCGCCCTGACACATGTACATACACACGAGGCACACACATACAATGTTTGCTTTCTAACTTCTAGTTTGATTAATATATTACCTCTTTTGCTCAGAGGATAATAATATTATGATGCGTGTTTAATGAATATACTACCTGTTGTATAATGGGAACAGGATGTTCTGCACATGATTTTACACTTGGTTGGGCTGCCAAGAGAAGCCAAACCAATGGGGTTCAGTGCATATAAATTCCAAACTTTCCATATGCCCGAGGAGAGGAGGAGAAAAAGCGACAGACACAAGATGACACCCTTCTTTCTTTGTCTGTCTGTAATCAATATTTCAGGAAAGGTTTACCAGCGCAGCTGGAACGTAGACCAACACCCTTGGCCAGTATAGGGGAAATATTTCTACCTGAAGTCTTGAACCTTATATTCTCTCTCTCTCTCTCTCTCGAATGGTAATGGATCGTATTTCCAGAGAGGCTATCCTTGCCATGAGTGAGGTTAATCAGGGACATTGAAGTCTAGTACCTGGCTGCTCTACACAGATCTAGTGGCGAGATGTCTGAAGTCAGACCTATGGAATTGGTCTGAGAGTGGAAACTGACCACATAACTAGTATCAGTCTGAATCTGGTTGTGATGTATTAATAACAGGTGAAATGGATATGTACACCGGGCATCTTCTTCTTGCTTACAGGAACCCTCATTATCTTCATTATCCTCGTGATTATTATTGACGCTGGTGTCTACGGACGTGCTTGAAGTGCCGTGAAGGAGAAGAGTCGTTTTTCAGGCAACTGATCTCAACTCCAGTCTGATGGAAGAAGCGGTCTTGTAAAAGAACTTTAAATGCCTATAATCAGGTGAAGAGGAGTTCCAGGCAGCCTAAGGAGAGATCAGGTGAACAATATTCTACCACCGGTATCTACATCACTCACTTACTGATGACTGACAAACTACTGGTGGAATGATGATATGCTCCTCCAGAATCCTCGCACAAATACTCAGTGTTGTTTCTGTTTGTCTTGAACTTGAACTTCGTTTGTTTTTGTGGAGTCTGAATCTTGATTAAAGACTCGGGTTCTACCTATCTGAAAAGTGTTCTCTTATCATCAGGTGGTGATCTGTTTGTCTATAGTGATAGGAAAATAAGTCAGCGTCCGGGCACCGTCCCGGGGTCAACAAGGTAATAGTAGGCAGAAGTAAGAACCCAAAGGTCATGACAACCACTGAGATCCGGGCCAGTGTTGTCACACGACACTAAATGGTGGCCAGTATGGGGACTAGATAGATTCTAGTCCTATCGAAGATTATTGTTCTATAAGATCTGTGCTATAGGTTCGGGTACAGTCTAGTTAGATTATTTCTTTTGTGATAATCTGCCCTGTCTGGTGCAGGTCGGTATAACCTTTTCTGTCTGAACTATTGGTTGTCAGGGAAACGGCGACTGACTATCCTGTTGACTGACTTGGACGAACACACCACTTGCAAACACCGCAACACCTTGTCATTGTCTATTGAATGGTACATTGTTGTATATACCTTGATAGAGATTGCATTTGACTTCCGGGGCATAACAGCACGAGAAATGGCCTCACCACAACTGAATCTTGAGGAGGTGAAGGCTAAAGGTCGAGAAATTGGTCTGGAAGGGGTGGAGTTACGGAAATATGTCCAGGAGGTTGAAAGAGAATTCCGACAAGACGAGAGAGAAGCCAAGAAATTCGAGGCCGAACAAGCGGTTAGAGACCATGAGTTCCGGATGAAGGAATTGGAAGTTAAGGCACAAGTTGCTAGGGAAACCGAGGGAGCTATGGGGGAAGCGACACTCCCTGGTACACCAACTGCCGGAAGCATCGCCTATCAAGCAATGAAATTTCCTTTACTTCCCTTCGAGGAAGACAAAGAAAGGATAGACCAGTATCTTCAAAAATTTACTGCGATCGCTACTGCAATGGGATTGGAAAGGGGAAAATGGTGTTTGAAGATCTCCCAGGGACTCCGCGGCAGCGCCTTCGAAATATATTCCAGACTACCTCCAGGTCTGGAGAATGATTTTTCAGAGTTGGAAAGGGCGTTACTGAAACACTTCGAGATGACCGCAGATAAATATCGGACGTTGTTTCACTCGTCCCGACAAGAGACCGGTGAATTATATTCAGCTTATGCTGTACGCCTTAAGTCGTACCTATTAAAATGGACGTCTCTGGTTGGATTCAAAAAGGACTACGAAAGTCTTGAAGAGTTGGTAGTTGTAGACCAAATGAAATCCCAAATGGCTAAGCCACTCCAAACTTTCTTGGCCGAAAATGGAGCAGAACGATTGGAGACCGTGGTTACTTTGGCAGAACGCTATGCGACAGCACACAAGGACTCTGTCACTCCAGCTCCAACACCACCAAAACCTGGAAAAGTTACTACGGAACCACCGGAGGATAAAAATGCAAAGAAACAAAAAGAGGGTTCCTTTTCACATAATCCGGACAAGTCTTCGGGAAAGTCCACGGAACAACGACCTGCCAAAACCGGGTGGTCAAAAATTTACTGCAAACATTGCAGAACAACTACGCATAACACAGTGGATTGTAGGAGCAAGCCAACAGAACCCAAGTACGTAGCTTGCATAGCTAGGACTGGGAGAAAAACGAAGGAAGAGAAAGCTCCTAAAGATAACCGACCAGCTGTGGTCGAGGTTATTAAAGTTAATGGACAACCAGTGGAGTGTTTATATGACTCAGGGCTGTTTGAGGAAGCCGTCATAGCAGAACACCTGGTTAGTCCAGAGTCTCTTACAGGGGAGATGATGGAGATACAAATGGCGACAAAAAGTTCAGTTGCTATATCTGTACCGATAGCCTTAGTAGACATTAATTGTAGATATGTCCGGGGAACTATAAAGGCAGCTGTCTTGAGTGATCCACTTTTTCCCCTAATTTTGGGAAATAAGTTTGTGGTCCTGGGTGAACCCATCACGCCCATGGTGGCAAGGGAAAAACCACCCAGATCCAAAGGATGTTCGTATCAGCAGCCCGGTAATATTTCCAGCACTCTAACCCCTCAGAGGAGAGACTGTCAACGACAAGGTGCGAGCTTGCACACTTGTCATACCCAGGTGCCCAAGAATAGTGAGCCCTCTACGAGGAGGCCTTACTATAGACGGAACCGCCGTAGGCCTAGGTATCACCTAGACGATAAGGCAGAGGGGAGACCATAGGGACAGTACACATCCTTGAGGTAGTGGTAAGAGACTGTCTATTCTTCAGGTCCAATAACACATCTCATGTTTTCACAGGGATTGGCGTACAACAGAAGAATGATCCCATAGGGGATATCTTCACATGGAACGGAGTAGGGGGGTTGCCCATCTGAGTACAATTCGGAACCATAGTTCGGTGGTACCGTACTTTGGTCTGGGAATCGGCCTATGTGACAAAACGGAATTGAACCTCAGGATGGGGCAACCGAATCCACACTCTGCAGTACCCCATTTTCATGGGTGTACAGTATGATAGTGGGTGTGTGTCTATTATTTGGTATCCAGGACCAGTTTCGACCATCTTTGGGTTCACGCAACGCTTGTAGTCCAGCTTTGGTGAAATTCACTGTCCTGAGGAAGATATCGGGAGATACTCTCTAACCCTTGTTGCGTAGTATCCATTCTAGTCTATCCAGAATATCGCGTCATTCAATTTGACGACACTTCCGGAGAACGCTGACAACGGCATTCATCGTGGTTATCTAATGGACTAACGGTCATGTCTTGTGTTGGCGGATTATTGTCCTCATCCTGAAGACCCAAGGCCAGTCTATTGAAGGGCAGGGAGCTACCCTAAGGATCCCGTGAATCCTATTCTGGTGTCAAAATGAAGTCCTGTCTACTGTCAAGTGTTTCAACGTCTGGGGATCCCGATAACGACGGACAGTGGTGGCTCTCTAGATGCTAGGATAGCACATTCTGTGGCTGATATATTCCTACAGAAAAGGTAATTGTTCTCTCCCGCTGTACTGATCTATTTGAGTGTCTTGTGAGATCTGTCAACTAGTGGCCAAGCCAGTTTAGTGATGAGCCTGCTGTGTCTTCCTTTTGCATAGAGCTTTAATTTAACTACCCTAAAGGGGTAGGGGCACTAGCGACACAGATTATTATCATCATCAGGTGGCTCACCAGAGCCATGACGGGTATTTCACCACTGAGGAGGATAGAGGAATTGTAAGCTATGAAGGGATATCAACCTGGGTCGAGCTGTATCTAACTTGGGTTGTGGAAGAGGGGTACCGATATCTTCATACCTATTAGGGTAAACTCGCCCTGACACATGTACATACACACGAGGCACACACATACAATGTTTGCTTTCTAACTTCTAGTTTGATTAATATATTACCTCTTTTGCTCAGAGGATAATAATATTATGATGCGTGTTTAATGAATATACTACCTGTTGTATAATGGGAACAGGATGTTCTGCACATGATTTTACACTTGGTTGGGCTGCCAAGAGAAGCCAAACCAATGGGGTTCAGTGCATATAAATTCCAAACTTTCCATATGCCCGAGGAGAGGAGGAGAAAAAGCGACAGACACAAGATGACACCCTTCTTTCTTTGTCTGTCTGTAATCAATATTTCAGGAAAGGTTTACCAGCGCAGCTGGAACGTAGACCAACACCCTTGGCCAGTATAGGGGAAATATTTCTACCTGAAGTCTTGAACCTTATATTCTCTCTCTCTCTCTCTCTCGAATGGTAATGGATCGTATTTCCAGAGAGGCTATCCTTGCCATGAGTGAGGTTAATCAGGGACATTGAAGTCTAGTACCTGGCTGCTCTACACAGATCTAGTGGCGAGATGTCTGAAGTCAGACCTATGGAATTGGTCTGAGAGTGGAAACTGACCACATAACTAGTATCAGTCTGAATCTGGTTGTGATGTATTAATAACAGGTGAAATGGATATGTACACCGGGCATCTTCTTCTTGCTTACAGGAACCCTCATTATCTTCATTATCCTCGTGATTATTATTGACGCTGGTGTCTACGGACGTGCTTGAAGTGCCGTGAAGGAGAAGAGTCGTTTTTCAGGCAACTGATCTCAACTCCAGTCTGATGGAAGAAGCGGTCTTGTAAAAGAACTTTAAATGCCTATAATCAGGTGAAGAGGAGTTCCAGGCAGCCTAAGGAGAGATCAGGTGAACAATATTCTACCACCGGTATCTACATCACTCACTTACTGATGACTGACAAACTACTGGTGGAATGATGATATGCTCCTCCAGAATCCTCGCACAAATACTCAGTGTTGTTTCTGTTTGTCTTGAACTTGAACTTCGTTTGTTTTTGTGGAGTCTGAATCTTGATTAAAGACTCGGGTTCTACCTATCTGAAAAGTGTTCTCTTATCATCAGGTGGTGATCTGTTTGTCTATAGTGATAGGAAAATAAGTCAGCGTCCGGGCACCGTCCCGGGGTCAACAAGGTAATAGTAGGCAGAAGTAAGAACCCAAAGGTCATGACAACCACTGAGATCCGGGCCAGTGTTGTCACACGACACTTACCAGCACGGCACATGATGGATGGATGGATATCCACATCTCCATGGCCTCTATTCGACTTTCTAGTTGCTTGTTCAATGTCCAGACGTCCGCACCATACAGCAGTGTTGACTATACACCACATTTGACAGGCATGTTATTATATGGAAGTAATGAAAAATTGTGAGTATGTTGCCTTACACTGTCCAGGTTTCACAGACATGTGAAGCCATATAGGCAGGGCTGGTAAGTACAAGAGACCTTTTTATGAAATGAAATGTATTGTTGTGAGCATGTTGCCTTACACTGTCCCAGGTTTCACAGACATGTGAAGCCATATAGGCAGGGCTGGTAAGTACAAGAGACCTTTTTATGCCATGAGGTGTATTGTTGTGAGCATGTTGCCTTACACTGTCCAGGTTTCACAGACATGTGAAGCCATATAGGCAGGGTGGTAAGTACAAGAGACCTTTTTATGCCATGAGGTGTATTGTTGTGAGCATGTTGCCTTACACTGTCCAGGTTTCACAGACATGTGAAGCCATATAGGCAGGGCTGGTAAGTACAAGAGACCTTTTTATGCCATGAGGTGTATTGTTGTGAGCATGTTGCCTTACACTGTCCAGGTTTCACAGACATGTGAAGCCATATAGGCAGGGCTGGTAAGTACAAGAGACCTTTTTATGCCATGAGGTGTATTGTTGTGAGCATGTTGCCTTACACTGTCCAGGTTTCACAGACATGTGAAGCCATATAGGCAGGGCTGGTAAGTACAAGAGGCCTTTTTATGCCATGAGGTGTATTGTTGTGAGCATGTTGCCTTACACTGTCCAGGTTTCACAGACATGTGAAGCCATATAGGCAGGGCTGGTAAGTACAAGAGACCTTTTTATGCCATGAGGTGTATTGTTGTGAGCATGTTGCCTTACACTGTCCAGGTTTCACAGACATGTGAAGCCATATAGGCAGGGCTGGTAAGTACAAGAGACCTTTTTATGCCATGAGGTGTATTGTTGTGAGCATGTTGCCTTACACTGTCCAGGTTTCACAGACATGTGAAGCCATATAGGCAAGGGTAAGTAAGTACAAGAGGCCTTTTTATGCCATGAGGTGTAGTGTTGTGAGCATGTTGCCTTACACTGTCCAGGTTTCACAGACATGTGAAGCCATATAGGCAGGGCTGGTAAGTACAAGAGACCTTTTTATGCCATGAGGTGTAGTGTTGTGAGCATGTTGCCTTACACTGTCCAGGTTTCACAGACATGTGAAGCCATATAGGCAAGGGTAAGTAAGTACAAGAGGCCTTTTTATGCCATGAGGTGTAGTGTTGTGAGCATGTTGCCTTACACTGTCCAGGTTTCACAGACATGTGAAGCCATATAGGCAGGGCTGGTAAGTACAAGAGACCTTTTTATGCCATGAGGTGTAGTGTTGTGAGCATGTTGCCTTACACTGTCCAGGTTTCACAGACATGTGAAGCCATATAGGCAGAGCTGATAAGTACAAGAGACCTTTTTATGCCATGAGGTGTAGTGTTGTGAGCATGTTGCCTTACACTGTCCAGGTTTCACAGACATGTGAAGCCATATAGGCAGGGCTGGTAAGTACAAGAGACCTTTTTATGCCATGAGGTGTAGTGTTGTGAGCATGTTGCCTGTAAACTGTCCAGGTTTCACAGACATGTGAAGCCATATAGGCAGGGCTGGTAAGTACAAGAGGCCTTTTTATGCCATGAGGTGTATTGTTGTGAGCATGTTGCCTGTAAACTGTCCAGGTTTCACAGACATGTGAAGCCATATAGGCAGGGCTGGTAAGTACAAGAGACCTTTTTATGCCATGAGGTGTAGTGTTGTGAGCATGTTGCCTGTAAACTGTCCAGGTTTCACAGACATGTGAAGCCATATAGGCAGGGCTGGTAAGTACAAGAGGCCTTTTTATGCCATGAGGTGTATTGTTGTGAGCATGTTGCCTGTAAACTGTCCAGGTTTCACAGACATGTGAAGCCATATAGGCAGGCCAGGTAAGTACAA
Organism: Cepaea hortensis; assembly: GCA_963921405.1. Taxonomy (NCBI): domain Eukaryota; kingdom Metazoa; phylum Mollusca; class Gastropoda; order Stylommatophora; family Helicidae; genus Cepaea; species Cepaea hortensis. The sequence goes on from OY992884.1 coordinate 106,058,504, forward strand.
GAGACCTGTAAACGCCGTGAGGTGTATTGGGTATATGGTGCTGGTCCCCTATTCTGAGACCAATCCGCACTCAATGGGAATGTGGTCAAAGCCATGCCTGTTGCTTTTACTTCCCTGAAAATTTCCTGGTAGCCATTGTAGGCTAGGTTGACTGGTCAGCCCAGGAAAAAGAAAATCCTTGCCTTAAAAGAGATTCAAACGCCTGACGGCTTAATTATGATGGCCTTCGTCAATTATGTGTCTGACTGGGTATTGATGTGCCCTGTCAGAAGTTGAAATAATTGTGTTGACACCAATAGTGAAGCTGGAGTGTCATCTACAGGAAGAAGCTGTTACCTATGCATGTTCTTCCATTTAACACCATTGATAGATTCAACAGAATGACAGCAGGCCCTACAGTTTGGTATCCATGAAATTACAGGAGTTGGGGCCAGGTGCTGACAGAATGACAGCAGGCCCTACAGTTTGGTATCCATGAAATTACAGGAGTTGGGGCCAGGTGCTGACAGAATGACAGCAGGCCCTACAGCTTGCTATCCATGAAATTACTGGTGTTGGGGCCAGGTGCTGACAGAATGTAAAGACACTATCATGAGATAGTTCTGTAGTACATGGTCAGATATCAATTCATGAATCAGTGGATCAAACAGGAAGTCTATATAAATGTCCCCAAGCTACCACACTGTTGATGTTGGTCACAGATATACTGGCACCGTTCCCTGTGATTAGAATTACCTCTGGGCACTGGGCTGGAGGGTGATGACCATGAAACACATCACACCTGTGGAGGCAACATGACCAGCCATAATACCAGGCAGTCTGTGTGTGCAGTGCTGTATCATGGCCTAGTTACATCACATTATGCCTCTCCACAGATGTGAAGCTCCACTCCAGTACAGTCCTTGGACCCCCCTGCAGGTCTCTGAGCTAGGTCAGGGAAAGGAGATCTCCACAACAGTCTCTATGCACATGATATTTAGTACAGGGTTGGGGGGGGGGGGGGGGGGGGTTGGGGTCTCTGCACCAAACTCACTCAGAATAGATGCCCCAGCAGGTCTCTGAGCTGGGTCAGGGAAAGAAGATCTCCACAACAGTCTCTATGCACATGATATTTAGTACAGGGTGGGGGAGGGGAATCTCTGCACCAAACTCACTCAGAATAGATGCCCCTGCAGGTCTCTGAGCTGGGTCAGGGGAAGAAGTTCTCCACAATAGTCTCTATGCACATGATATTTAGTACAGGGTGTGGGGGGGGGGGGGGGTCTCTGCACCAAACTCACTCAGAATAGATGCCCCTGCAGGTCTCTGAGCTGGGTCAGGGGAAGAAGATCTCCACAACAGTCTCTATGCACATGATATTTAGTACAGGGTGGGGGAGGGGAATCTCTGCACCAAACTCACTCAGAATAGATGCCCCTGCAGGTCTCTGAGCTGGGTCAGGGGAAGGAGATCTCCACTGCAGTCTCCATGCATAGGTACTTTGGTACAAGTTTTTGTTTGTTTGTTTTTTCTTGGGGGGGGGGGGGGGGGGGGGGAGGAGAGAGAGAGAGAGAGAGAGAGAGAGAGAGAGAGAGAGAGAGAGAGAGAGAGAGAGAGAGAGAGAGAGAGAGAGAGAGAGAGAAACGCATTCTCTGCACCAAACTCGCTCGTGATAGACGCAAAGCTCTTTTTAAGGCTCAAGTGACCTGGCGGTCAATGCACTGGATTTAAGAGTTACAAACTTAAGTCTTCTAGAAGCTTCCCTAGGTAAAGGACCCCTTTACATGCTTTGGACATATGGCTATGTGAGAAGTGGGGAGGGGTGTGGTCATATCAGGCTGGTTGCTTTTATTTCCCGAGACATTTCCTGGTACCCTGTTTAAATTGAGTCGATGTGAGAACCCAGGTCCATTTGAAAAATCAGAATCCACCTCGATGTGGATCGAACTCATGACCACTGGCCTGGCAGGTGAATCTCTGCACATTCTGGAGTGCATCATTATGATGTGAGGGTACAAACTCCTTTCCACTTCATCTATTTCTTCCCCAGAGGAAATACTGTCAACTGTTATTTTGCATAAGACATTAAAAAACCAGCAGTTTATATATGTCATCACAGTAATCAAAAGAACAGCTTCTCAAACTAACAGATCACAAATATGAAAGCATCATCCACTGGGACAGTGGAATAATTGCCACACAAAGGCCTTACATTGCTGATCACAAGGTACATAATGGTCTTGGGTACAAGGTCTCTTTGGGTTTTGTGAATAATCTTCAGGTAAGAATCCACCAGATTTCTGATGGTCTCCACCTGTCTCTCCAGCTGTGGATCCATGGAGGCGTAATCATCTTTGGACTGCACAAGTGAGAGCAAATCAAAACAATCAAGTTATTAAATGAAACAAAAATACATTTAATAATATTACTGTTACACAGGATTGGTTTCTCCTAACTTCCATGATTTTTGTCAAAATAAAAAAACAGCAACCAACCATATGTAACATTAGAATAACCAAGACATACTAAAGAAATCACACAACATAAACTAAAGTAATTAAATAAATCTTTCAAGTTAAAATATACAAAACATATATTCACATAGTAATTTGAATTGTCTACCATGGTAATTTTAAACTCACTATCATGTCATTTTGTTTGCACAAAGTGTGATTTCTGCAGTATGTACCCGACAAGAAACAGCAAAATATGCCAGGCAATAAATCGTGCAATCTATTGTTTGTGTCTTCATTATTCAAATTCACTACGGGAAAACATTGATTTGAATATTTAACATTAGTCTGGCTTAGGTGATACCAGTTAGTTAGTTAGTTAGTCGCAGTTCCAACTTCACAGCAACGGGTCGTCCCCATTATGCTCCGTTCCTGTGCCAGTGAATATCACACAAAACGCTCCCCACTGCCCAATGTGAAAAGTGAAAAAGACAGGAGTCTCGACAAACAACAGCCCGCACAGATACACTGTGCATAATGCCGCCGCCAGAATGTCAACACAATAGTCCCCCACAAAACACCCAGTTCATTTCTGATGGAATCGGCAGTCATTTTCCCATCTGGATGTTTCCTAGATGTTCACCCACACAGTCCACGAAATACAGTTCATCGTCGATGGCAGTGGCAGTCAACCAGAAGCCCAGCAGCCACGCATTTCTGCATAAGGCAAAAACCGGTCAATTCTGGGACATAGCCATCAGCCATCGCTCCGAACATGCAGTCACGTTCCAAAACACCTCGGGCAGATTCAAAAGCATTTCACACGAAACTCGCTCACAGTGTCGCGCCACGCACTCACTCAGTAGTAGGGCGACGGAACCATCAAACCTCATTAGTCGTCTCTTACGACATGCGTGGTAGGCTGCAGTGTTGCTATTCTTTGCTTCCCTTATGGGCTCCGGCAACACACGGGAGGTGATACCAGAACCCATAAAAGAAGCAGATACAGTCACCTGGCAACTCACCATGTGTTGGAAGAGGTGACAAAGGATGGTTGGACAAGAGCTGGCTACTTCATCTCACATAAAGTCCAACGTGAACAGGTTTTCAAGTTAAAGACAACCAAGTCAGCCAACCAAGCTGAAGAAGGCCCTTCATCCAGAAGTAGCATGATGTGACATGGAGACGGTCAAAATGGATACAACATAACCTGAAAGCGCTTTCTCTGGAATCCACAGCATAAAAGCACTATTGTTTTTAAACACAGGGAAACGAGAATCAGAGACAGAGATCAACAATGTGGGAAAGAGAAACTATGGGAGACCTTCTTCTTCTTCTTTTGTCCTATTACTTTTGTCATAAAGCGTCACAGAGAGGAAGCAGATTTGATTTTCTATTTCGCTTGTTCTACAAGAGATACTAATTCAAAAACTAAAAGATTGGGAGCATCTGTTGGATCTTTCCCCCAGGAAATGCTGGTGTAGCGGGAAACGAGCAGGCGGACACAACTGGCTGGGGATCATTGTGATGATGATTATGATGATGATGATGATGATGATGTATGTTGTTGATGTTGATGATGATGATGTTGATGATAATGTGTGTTGAGGATGATGATGATGTATGATGATGATGATGATGTATGATGATGATGATGATGATGACGATGATGATGCTAATGATGATGATGTTGATGATGACAGCAATGATGATAATGATGTTAATAATGATGATGATGATAAAAGGTAGAAGGAAAACAAAAATTATTCTTACAAAACTTACATTTTCCCCATCCTCTTTGTTGCGCTCTGGGTAGACACCGGCCCGAAGGAATGATGCCTTCCAACTGTCCACCTCATCCTGCGACTCGGCTGATAGCTCCAGCTGCTTGTAATCTTTGTAAACGTTCCTGGTTGACAAAATCAGCAAAGCCAAATCATTAGTGGGCGTGATTCCGAAGACTTCAGGAACAGTATGTACAGTTAGACAGTGCAGATAAAGGCAGTTCCATAGCAGACGCTGCCCTTGGGGTATGAAGTATAAGGCCTTCACATAATCAAGGGCAGTGGTTCTCAACCTTTTTTGGCCCACGCCCCCCCCCCTTTATCATATGTTCAGAACGTCATTTCCCCCCCCCCCCCCCCCCTTCGAATTTCCTCCCTATAAATCCCCCCAACCCTTACACAGTATACATAAAAATGGAAGCTAAATTTCATAACACATACTAGAACAAGTCTAGACATCAACATAAAACGTGATTTGCAGGTCTCCTTACGTTATAAAACGAATTTCATTAGGGCGAGAAGTACAGAACCGTAAAATTTAGAGGGAAAAACAATATGAAGTAACTGATTCTTGTATTAATCCATCCATCATGTGCCATGCCGGTAAGCGTGGGCGGTCATGTTCTGCCATCTCACTCGATCAACAGAGTCATGGATCAGTTCCGTGTTTCTGTCTCGACCATGCCACAAGGCCAAGCCATCCAGATACTTGTTTCTAGGTCTTCCCCTTGGTCTGTTCCCCTCGATCTTACCAGTTGTCACCAAGTTCTCCAAATCATTTCTTCTCATAACATGCCCAAAAAATTGTGACTGTCTACGTCTAATGTCTCTGATCAGTTTACGATCTTCATTTGTTTTTGAAGGACTTGTTCATTGGTCTTTCTGGCAAAGGTGTAGATCTTGTATTAATGCGATCTTTAAATAATCTTAAATTCCCCCCTGGAAACCCTAAAATTCCCATTGGGCCGGGGGGGGGGGGGGGGGGGGGGGGGGGGGGGGGGGGGGAGAGAATTCCCCACCGGTTGAGAACCACTGATCTAGGGTGTGTAGGTCAGCATGGTCAAATGGATAAGAACGTGTGTTCTTAAATATCTGGTGCCCTAACCCAACACCGGACAGTTAGACTAATATATTGACCTATCATCTTTGACTTGGGAATGTAAATATTATTACAAGTACATCTGAAGTCGGAGTGGATTTCCTTGATGGTAAGGGACACTGTTAATCCATCCATGCATCATGTGCCATGCCGGAAAGCATGAGCAGTCATGACTCGCCATTTCACTCGATCACCAGAGTCGTGGATCAGCTCAGTGTTCCTGTATCGACCATGCCATGTGGCCAAGCCATCCAGGTATTTACTTCTCGGTCTTCCCCTTGGTCTATTCCCTTCAATCTTGCCAGTTGTTACCAAGTTCTTCAATTTATTTCTCCTCAAAATGTGAAGAAAAAATTGAGACTTTCTACGTCAAATTTCTCTAATCAATTTATGATTTTCATTTGTCTCCTGTAGTACTTGGTCATTTGTTTTTCTGTCCGTCCATGGAATTCTTTGCATTTTCCTCAGAAACCACATTTCTGCAGCCATCAGATGTTTTTTCAGCTTGACTGCACATTGTCCAAGTTTCACATCCATACAAAAGTACAGGCTCTATGTATCCCCTCAACACTCTTTTTCTCGTTTCAATTGACATCTTTTTATTGGTCAGAATGTTTTTCATCTTGCTAAAGGCTACTTTCGCCATGGCGATTCTTGTTCTAATGTCTAGAAGGCATCTCCCATGTTATGACTGTTCCGAGATAATTTTACTGATTCACTTGTTAAAGAATAGTCCCATTTACTTGTATATTACATTGACATAGAGAAAGCAAATCCACACACAAAATTCAGTCCAACAGTATTAGAAGTAGTGTGTATGGACTACAGTTGTGTTCAAAGTGAGTGAGCGCCCAAAAAAAACAATTAAATAAATAATCTAGACCATGACATATGTGGTTGGGTGGCTAGTTCCCTTCCACTTCCCTTTACAAACATGTTTGTCCTGAAGTAGTTTTCTGCTACAAGCCTGTCATGTGATAGTGCCATCAAATTGTGTAGGCCTGAGAGCAGGGAGGAAGACGTGGCCAAGATCTTTATCTTGCTTTAGCAAGTGAAGAGCCCAGGAATCAAACTCACACCCAACTGTACTCATGGCATTATTAGTGCAGCTTGCTACCAACTTAGCTAGTGCGTCCCTTGTCCTTTAGCTTGCCAGACGATTCCCAGAAAATGTTTGCTGCCGATGTGTATGTAGCTGGGTGGACCTCAGACCTATAGTTCTTTTGCTGCCTTTGATCCCCATGGAAGCATAGCCCCTCAAGCAACTCATGCCAAGTATTCAAGGCCTAGACCTGGTCAGGTCAAACAATCTCTTGGGTACTGAACACAGACCAGTGTCTTGGCAGGGAGGTGCATCAACTACTACACCACCTCGGCTCCAAAGCTAGAACTTAGCTGCTGTAACCAATTGTATGACTTCAATTAGAGCTTACAGTTCAGTTCATAATTATCATCACTGAATTCTGGGTGTGTCCATAGGTGCTCTGAGGTAATACATCCACTAGAACAGGAGTGACTAATTGGGGGTCGTCGCTGGAGCTACAGAGTTTGTGCTTTAGGCGACGCTTTTGGCAATTCGCTGAGTAAAGAGACTGAGCCATATGGGGAAAATCCGGTGCAATGAAGTAAACCCTGTCGACTTTTAAGCAACTTTTTTTTAAAGGGGTGACTAATTATGTCAGTTCCGTGTTAATTTATGAGCCTCCTCATCAGTTCGTGATTATCATCATTGAATTCTGGGTGTGTCCATAGGTGATCTTCTTCTTCTGCGTTCATCCGGAGAGTTTTTTTTCCAGACGTGACTGCGTTGGGCCTGTTTACAGCAGAGCTGCGTTCTTGCGCCGTTAGGCCGATACATAAAATTTCTGCGGGCATTTGTTGACCGGTTTAACCTTCCCGGGGCATAGGTGCTCTGATTCTGAAGTAATAAATCCACTTGTAAGGGGGTGACTGATTATGTTGGTTCCATGTTGATTTATGAGCCTCCTCATCAGTTCAGCTCATGATTATCACTGAATTCTGGGTGTGTCCACAGGTGCTCTGATCCTGAGGTTATAAATCCACTAACACAGAGTGACTAATTATGTCAGTTCCATGTTGATTTATGAACCTGCTCATGTGATTTGTACGCTGTAACTTCTTAGAATGAAACAAAAGAACATGTCTAGAAGCAGGAACCAGGCCTTGGGTCTGTGATGTGACAGTGCAATCACATTTTTCTAGGCCTGAATGACCAGAGGAACCGGCGGCCTGTCTTTTCCTCTGCTGGCAAGCCAAGGTTTTAGCCATCAAACCCCTATCTAATCTCTCTCACTACATTATCACCGTTAACTCCCTATCAATTACACTAGTCGTTAGTAGTCATTAGTTGTGATTCCAACTTCACAGCAAAGGGTCACCCCATAATGCTCTGTTCCTGTACCAGTGAATATCACATATGTTTCATGTGAAAAGTGGGGAACAGACAGCAGTCTGTCGATTACACTAACGCACCAGCTGTATCTTCTTAGGCCACTCTGGTTTTCAATCTGAACATCTGTATTCTACATGTTGCTGGTGATTCCTTCAGAAACTCATCCTTCTTTGAAGCAACTCTCCTCGGCCGTTCATAATGTTGACTGGATCCACTGCTTGCTGTTATTGGCTGCATCCACTGGTTGCTGTTGGCTAGATCCACTGGTTGCTGTTGTCTGCATCCACTGGTTGCTGTTGTTGGCTGCATCCACTGGTTGCTGTTGTTGGCTGCATCCACTGGTTGCTGTTGGCTGCATCCACTGGTTGCTGTTGTTGTCCTCCTCCAGTCTTTTGTCTCCTAGAGAAGCAAAGATTCTCAACAAACTCACCCAGCCATCCCATCTTTTGCTACCTCCAGCAACTGTCTCCACATTTCCTAAGTGAAAGGAAATAAGTCGGTGTTCTGGACTCTAGGCTTCTTTCTCCGCATCCTGCCATACCTCGTCTAACAAAAGCCTCCTTTCCTCTTGGTTGGCCGAGTTATTCTTTTATCCTTATCTTTAAACTAGTTCACAGTTGGTTGGGTTTTTGCAGCTAAAATCTTTTACGGGACAGGATAGCCAGCCCCACACCAATCTTCCTTGGTTGCCTCTTATGGCATGCATGGTAGGTTACAGTGCAACTATTCTGTGTTTCCCAAAAGGGCCCAAGTAACACAAGGGCTTGTATATCTGATAGTGCTTCTGTGGCTGAGTGGAATGAGCAGAGAAACAGAGGATCCACGCCCGGAGAGGCTGATTTAGAAGGGTGAGTGGACGGTCTGGATGACACTCAACATGTAGGGAAAAGTATAAGTGGACATTTAATCATGTACCACTGGTCCCATCAGCTCAGGGACTCTTCGCTGGCTACTGGAAGAGGAGACGGAGCATGTGTGGGAATTCTGCAGTGCACTGATGTTGAGCCATGAACCTATACTCATAGAGTTATTTTAATGTCTTCATGCTAAAGTATCAATCAATCAGATGCCATTTCCACAATGAAGGTTGGCTGCAATGGATCTCCAACACTGTCTGTCTCTCACCCTGACTGTACATTCTGTTAGAGTTATGTTTATCCATCTCTTGATGTTATCTTCCCACTTGTATCGTTGCCTACCTCTTGCTCACTTGCCTTCAACCTGTTTCACATGTATACAACAATATGCACACAAATGCTAAAATGTTGTCCTAACGAAATCATTCACATACCATGTCAAACAATTTAAGTCCAATTATGATGGATTTACTGGACAATTAGCGAACAATGGGAACTTCTATTTTGTTACACCTACATTCGTATTTATAAAACATTTAACTGCACATATATACTACAATGACTGCCAGAAGACATTGCTTTATAAGCTGTTCTTCAGGTTATGTTAGAATTTTTACATTTTATAGAGATGTTTATTTTAATTCTAACACACAAGACAATATATATATATATATATATATATATATATATATATATATATATATATATATATATATATATATATAGTGTAATAAGACAATTACACTGTAATAATAAGACAGTCCATACAGTAACAAATAAGTCTATCTATACATTAACAAATAAGACTATATATTTATAAATAAGACAATTTATACATAAATATTTGGCTGGATATAAAACAGCTTAATGCGATTTATGGAAATTTTTTATTTAACTAATAAAAATCAACAAGAAATTACTAAATTCTGAAGCCAATATTAGCATGCATGTTAAATTCAAAGATCTACCAAAGAAACTGCAGCTGCTTAATATGGTTGTTTCTTTAACAACAAAAAACCACACACCAGAAAATGGGAAAGAAGCAAGCTATTAAAACAGATATGCGACCGTGCTGCATCATTAGTGTGACATAACAACAAAAAGTGCTAACTTATTGTATTATTTACACAATTAATTCAACAAAAGGCATAATAATTTTTCTGATGATTAATTAAGGAACAATGATTAAAATAAATCATAAATTTAACAATTAATCATGTCTCAGTTTTTTCATGTTTGGTGCTGAGCATTTCCACATCTCTGCAAGCTTTCAAATATTGGTAAAGTTAAGAGTCCTAAATTTTCAAGTTTTTACTAAACTATATTTATATTTCAAAAGTTTAACATTTTTACTAAACTATACTGATAAATATATTTCAAATGTTTTCACTGAACTATATTTATAAATATATTTCAAAAGTTTTACTAAACTATATTTATAAATATATTTCAAAAGCTTTAACTAAACTATATTTATAAATATATTTCAAAAGCTTTTACTAAACCATATTTATAAATATATTTCAAACGTTTTTACTAAACCATATCTGAAAAACTATCCCTGAAATATACCCTCCTAACAGAATGTTAACAGCATGATTGTTCAGTATGCCCAAAACAGATCAAGCTAACTTTCAAAGTTCAAAACATACTTTGTTTCAACAAATATAAATCAATACATTATATATATATTTATATATATATATTTATTTATATATAAATCAATAACTATAAATCAAATAATAACTGTGGTTATAGAATTAAGTTGGCAACTAGTCTACAACGTAAGCTCTGACAGGCTGAGAGTTAGAGCATTGCTTTACAATGGCAGCTTCTGCAGCCTGTTTTGCTCTAGAAGTATTGGTGTTACCAGACACGCCGAGAGAGGGATCAGGCTGCATGGGCAATACATGGTCTCTACAAATCTACCCAGGCTTTGTGCTATGGAGAGGTATAACTCCATCCCTGGTTCCTACCATGGGTAGTGGTTATTATGCCATTTTTGAAGCACAATGTAACAAACTATCATCTGTCAATAAGGCCAGGTGCCAGTAGTAAAATAAAGCACACTTATTAATATCACAAGTAAATTAATTCGAACTCGAAACACCAGATATAATCAGTCAAATATTTAATCATGGTATTTCAAGCACAGTGAAGTAGAGAAAACTCAGGTTAAAACAGCAGCTGGTGTCTGCACAAATAGTGTTGATAATTCTATGATTCAAGGTGATATCTAAAACATCTAACAATATATGTGGCAGAGAAATAAAACAATGTTGTGAAGAAAAACAAGATATAGGTAATCATGAAAATTAATTTTAAGCACAACAAAATATAGGTGTGTGCTGGAACAATGGCTGGCATCTGTGCAAATACTGTCTTTAACTGCAGTTCAACCCAGGCTTTTTTTGCTATGGAGAGATATAACTCCATCCCTGGTCTACTGCGGTGGGTTGTAGTTATAATGCCTTTTTTTGAAGCACAATGTAACAAACTATCATCTGTTAAGATGGCCAGGTGCCAGTACTATTTATAGAATTCTTTAAAAGTCTGAATGCCCACAGTCACTAGTTACAAATACCATTGTTACTCTGTTCAATGTGAATGGACTACTCAAAACATAAAGCTTACACAGTGTACTGAAGATACTGTTAACATATAACACTAACATTGTTGTTAACATTAAAGTTAAGAGACCATTGAAGATATTGTCAGCATAAAAGTTAATGTGGTGTCATGAACACAACAGCACATGTGGTGTACTGACAATATTGTTAACATGAAAGTTAAGAGTGTACTGAATATATTGTCAGCATAAAAGTTAACGTGGTGTGCTGACAATATTGTTAACATGAAAGTTAAGTATTGAAGATATTGTCAGCATTTGTGCTAATGTGGTGTAATGAACATAATAGCAAGCTTGGTGTACTGATAATATTGTTAACATGAAAGCTAACAACACAGGGTACTAAAGATAATGTTAACATTAATGCTAACATTGTTGTTAACACTAAAGCTATCAGTTTATTACAGATATTGTTAACTCAAAAGTTAACCAGTATATTGAAGATATATTAACATAAAAGCTAATAGTTTATTACAGGTATTGTTAACTCAAAAGTTAACACAGTATACTGAAGATATAGTTAACAGTAAAGCTAAGTTTATTACAGATATTGTTAACTCAAAAGTTAACACAGTATATTGAAGATATAGTTAACATAAAAGCTAACATAATATATCAAAAATATTGTTACCAGAAAAGCTAATAACACAGTATACTGAAGATACTGTTAACATTAATGCTAACATTATTGTTAACATTAAAGCTAACAGTTTATTACAGATATTGTTAACTCAAAAGTTAACACAGTATACCAAAGATATAGTTAACATAAAAGCTAACAGTGTTGAAGATATTGTTAATAGAACAGCTAACACAATATATCAAAGATATTGTTAACAGAAAAGATAACAATGCAGTGTACTGAAGATACTGTTAACAATAAAGCTAATATTATTCTTAACATTAGAGCTAACAGTTTATGGTTTTCATTTGTTTTTGTTTTTTGTAGGACTTGGTCATTGGTTTTTCTGGCTGTCCATGGTATTCTTTGCATTTTCCTCAGAAACCACATTTCTACAGCCATCAGATGTTTGTCAGCTTGACTGCTCATTGTCCACGCTTCACATCCATACAAAAGTACAGGTTCTATGTAGCACTTCAACACTCTTTTTCTCATTGTAAATGATATCTTTTTATTGGTCAGTATGTTTTCCATCTTGCAGAAGGCTACCTTCGCCATGGCTATTGTTGTTCTAATCAAATATTAAAGCTCTGACAGGTGGACAGTTACAGCATTGCTTTGCTGATCCGGCAGCTTCTACAGCTTGTCTTGTACCAGATGTATTGGTGTTACCTTTCCTTTGGAGTAAATTAGGCAGGCCGAGAGAGGGATCATGCTGCATGGATAACACACGGCCTCTATATGTCCTGATGTTGTGATATGTAGAGATTTAACTCCATCCCTGATCACAACTATGGTTGTAGTTATTATGCCCTTTTTTTAAACACAATGTTACAAACTATCGTCTGTCAAGATGGAGATGGCGCCAGTGTCTTATACAGTGCCAGCCTCTTTTCCTCACCTCAATTCAGCTAAATCTATCAGCTAAATCTATCAATCAGCTAAATCTATCAGCTAAATCTATCAATCAGCTAAATCAGCTAAATCTATCAGCTAAATCTATCAATCAGCTAAATCTATCAGCTAAATCTATCAATCAGCTAAATCTATCAGTTAAATCTATCAGCTAAATCTAAGTTAGTTAGTTAGTCAGTCGTGGTTCCAACTTCACAGTAAAGGGTCGTCCCCATAATGTTTCATTCCTGTGCCAGTGAATATCACACAAAATGCTCCTCAAGTACTTACTGCAGAATTCACAGAACGTAAACTAAAGCACTAAGATAACTCCTCCAAACTGAAATATACAACACATATCATCATCATCAAGTACCATGCCGGCTGGCGTAGGCGTTCATGGCTCTCCATAGATCTCAGTCTTTGGTTTTCTGGATCAACTCTGCTGCTAATATTCCTCCATGCCACCGTCTCAATCCATCCAGCATCATTTCTCTTGGTCTGCCTCTGCCTCTCTTCCCCTCGATCTTTCCAGTTGTCACGATGTTCTCCAATGCCTCTCTTCTCATCACGTGACCGAAGAAAGATGTTTGTCTCTGTCTTATTGTTGTATATAATGTTCTAGTTTCATTAGCATGTTTCAGGCAGTCGTCATTAATTACTCTGGCAGTCCAAGGAATTCGCAACATTCGTCTCAGGAACCACATCTCTGTTGCTTCTAATTTCTTCTTAATTTGTTCATTTACATTCCAAGATTCACTGCCATACAGCAAAACTGGTTCTACATAGCATTTCAGCACTCTCTTTCTTACATTCAGTGATAGTGACTTATTGTATAAGATACTCTTCATTTTCTGAAATGCGGCTTTTGCCTGCCCTATTCTGCTCCCAATCTCTGTTGTACATCTTCCATCTGATGTTATAAACACATATACACAACACATATATTCACACAATAATGTGAATTGTCTACCACAGTAATTTTAAACTGTTTAAAGAGATATTTTTGTGTCAACTGTTAGTATTATGACCCTGAATGCTATTTTCACAACTTAGATTCACAAGAGGTAATCTGAAGAATGTCAAGGCTGAAGGCATGACTTGCTAAGTTCTGGTTACTTCAAGCTACTGTTAGCATCAAAGTGAGCTGATAAAACTACTTGGTGGCTCCGTCTACTTACTGCGATCTACTCGGCCTGGACTGCACACCATTACACTGACTAAAACAAAAAACAGCAATGGCCAAAAGATGCACAGCATCAAAGAATCACATAGAATTTGTGATAACAAAGACACAAACAATAGACTGCACAATTTATTGCAAGGTGTATTTCACTGCATCTCATCAGGTACATACTGCAGAATTCACACAACATGAAGCGTAATATGCCAGGCAATAAATCGGGCAATCTATTGTTTGTGTCTTCATTATTCAAATTCACTATGGGAAAACATTGTTTTGAATCACAAAGAATTTTGCAATGTCCACAAACAAAGGACACACACAAAACAAAGGACACCCACAAACAAAGGACACCCACAAAACAAAGGACACCCACAAAGGACACCCACAAACATTAAGTCAGGTGTATACATTGTTGTAACCTTGCCTGTTGGTCAAGGGTTTGAGTGTACACTGAGGCTGATTTTTTTAATTGTTCGGCTCTGCCAGGTTGGTCTCGTCTAAACTGGGTACCAGGAAATGCCCCGGGGAGTCTAGGGGGGGCTGGCATGATACCACATCAACCCGTGAGTGCAAACTGGGTTATACAAATATGGGTTTAGCACCATATGCCCAATACATCATAAGGGGCAAAGATGGGTCCTTTAATTGCTTTACTTATACCGTTGTGACAATGAAGACTCAGTGGGTTTACTGATACACTGTTGATTGATTGATTGATTTAGGAATCGACATCACAGCATTCGGGGCATTCCCATAAGCGCTCCGTCCCCATCCTCAGCAGCCAGAGAAGAGTTCCAACACCAATAGTACCAGTAGCAATCTGATTATATGTCCGTCTCGCCTTTCCTCTGAGCGTTGAGCGTCGGCCAGATCCTCTCGTCACTCCTCGCTGTCTCATTCTTGCCAGACTATGGTGATCCATTTGCTCCTCCGAGGTGTACACGTGTTCCCACAAGGCCGCAACCACGTCTGCCTTGTCATGTATCAATACTCCACCAAGTTCTGCAGAGCCAGCCAATCTGTCCGTCTGCTCATTTCCCAGCACACCGGCATGCCCCGGAGAAAAGATCCAGGCGATGCTTGTCACCCGTGACCTCCGAAGCGAAGCAAGCGACTCCGCACGAAGCCTGCCCGTCCTCACCCTCAACAGCATGCTTTCTGAGTCAGTTACAATCACGATGTGTGTGTGTGTCGTATTCTCCATCCAGCGGAGAGCCGCAGTGACTGCCTCCACCTCCATTCTTAAGCTGGATGTTGTGGTATCATATGCCAGGCTCTCCTGCACCAAAAGTCGACCATTAGCTTTGGCTATGAACCCCCAGCCACTTCTCTCACCTCTTGACACCGAACCATCTGTGTAGATAATCACATCACCCGAGTGAGCATTGTCCTGAATTAGTTGATACCCTGTTGTGACAATGAAGACTCAATGGATTTACTTATACCCTGTTGTCACAATGAAGACTAAATGGGGTTTCCTATCCATAAAATATCAATGCAAAACAGTGAACAAAATGAGACAATAATTACACAGAGGGGCATAGCACAAGAATATGAATGATAAGATCATTAACTTAATGATCAGCTAAATTTAATATTTGTTTCTATCAAATTAATATCAGGCACAAAAGCTATGCTGATGGGGAAGACATGGGTTAAAATTCACAATTGACTTTTTCTTTTAACTGAAGTATGCTTCCAGGTCGATGCAGCCTCAAATGAGTACCAAGGTAAGACTTGGGCAATAAAGGCGGCCGGCTTGATACTGAAAACATCAGGGCTGCAGTGCCCATTAGTTTATTTTTTTTTAAACTGCCCAATACATTTCAAGGTTTGCAAAATAGATAGTTGAATAAATCAACAAGATACAATATGTCACAAGCCTTTTTGTCAATCTGTGTCTGTGTGTGTTATAGAAACATTACACATGTGTATATTGAAATTATCATGCCAGTGTGAATGATAAATGTGCCAGATTATTGACAAACATTACTTATTTCACTGTAACTTCCTGTTGTAAAATGTAAATGACTATATGATTAGTGTAATGTAGTCAAATGTATATGACTAAATCATAAGCTTTGTGTAGTAAAATGTATATGACTATATTTCAGCTCCAGGTAGTAAAGTGTATATGACTATATTTTAGCTCCAGGTAGTAACGTGTATATGACTATATATTAGCTCCATGCTGTAAAATGTATATGACTATATACTAGCTCCATGTAGTAAATTGTATGACTATATATTAGCCCCATATAGTAAAATGTATATGACTAAATCATTAGTCTAGTGTGTGTAAATTAATATGACTAAGTCAAATCATTAGTCTAGTGTATGTAAAATGTATATGACTAAATCACTAGCTCCATGTAGTAAAATGTATATGACTATATTAGTCTAACGTAGTAAAATTTATATGACTATATATTAGCTCCAAGTAGTAAAATGTGTGTATATGAATCACATATTAAAATATAAAATCCCCATCCAGGCGTATTGTTTTTTTTGTTTTTTTTCTTTGAGGGGAGGGGGGATGTTAAATGACTTGTTTTATCAGATCAGCCCAGCCTAATAATGGGTTGCAGGACCTACTGGGGGAAGTACAGGCAGCTGGAGTGATACGGACCCATCACTCATCTAGCACTGGTAGGTCTCAAAATATGGGGGATAGCACCATATACCCAATGGTATATCTTTAATTTTTACATTCGTGTTAACATTTGAGCAAACAATAAATTTTACATTCATGTTAACATTTTGGGGAGACAATAAATTTGACATTAATGTTAATATTTGGGCAAACAATAAATTTGACATTCATGTTAACATTTTGGGGAGACAATAAATTTGACATTCATGTTAACATTTGGGCAAATAATAAATTTGACATTAATGTTAACATTTGGGCAAACAATAAATTTGACATTCCTGTTAACATTTTGGGGAGACAATAAATTTGACATTCATGTTAACATTTTGGGGAGACAATAAATTTGACATTCATGTTAACATTTGGGCAAATAATAAATTTGACATTAATGTTAACATTTGGGCAAACAATAAATTTGACATTCCTGTTAACATTTTGGGGAGACAATAAATTTGACATTCATGTTAACATTTTGGGGAGACAATAAATTTGACATTAATGTTAACATTTGGGCAAACAATAAATTTGACATCCATGTTAACATTTTGGGGGGGAAATAAATTTGACATTTATGATGACATTTTGGGGAAACAATAAATTTGATATTTATGATGACATTTTGGGGAGACAATAAATTTGACATTTAGGATGACATTTTGGGGAAACAATAAGTTTGACATTTATGATATTTTGGGGAAAGACTAAATTTGACATTATGATAACATTTTGGGGAAACAATAAATTTGACATTATGATAACATTTGGGAAACAATAAATTTGACATTCTTGTTAACATATTGGAGAAACAATACATTTGACATTTATAATGACATTTTGGGGAAATAATACATCTGACATTTAGTTAACATTTGGGGAAACAATACATGTAACATTATGTTAACATTTAGGGAAACAATAAATTTGACATTTGTGTTAACATTTGGGGAATCAATACAACTAACATTTATGATAACATGTTGGGGAAATAATAAATTTGACATTCATGTTAACATTTTGAGGAATCAATACATTTGAAATTTCAGCTATTAGCATTACATTTAGATTCAGTATATACAATGTTAATTTTACAAACATAAGTATGACTGCTTAAAAATATTAGCACTATGTGTAAATTAATATATGGCACGTATTTTAGCTATTACAAAACTACATGCAGTTTACGTCAACAAATACAAGGCTGGTTAATTACGTCCATACAATGGAAAAACCCACAGCTGTACGTATGTTAATGTTGAATAGATAAGCCACATACAAACATATGCAATACCACTGTGACCTACCTGAGTGAGGGATTAAAGAGAGCAAACATATGTTTGGACTGGAAAATCCCTCCCTCTACACCTCGTACTTGCAATCCTTCTAGTGGCAACATGAACCGTTTTTCCCGTTCCTATGCACACAGTGGAAAATGGGAGGAAAGGATTGGGGAATAAAGTGCCAGGAAATATGGGAAAAGGAAAACAGTGAAATGGGAAACAGGGGGAAAAGAAGGAAACAAAAATGGTAACATTTACAATCACATACAATGGAAACAATTTAAACTATTTGCATGCAATATATACCAAAACAAAACCACAATAAATACTGTCACAGATCTAAAAAATGCTACAGTAGGTTACAATTGTATTATGTGACGTGACCTGTTCTTCAGCGCACTGCTTTTTATTTCCCCAGCCCAGAACAATACAATTGTCAACCAGTCAGACATGCAATATATGCTAAGTCACAAATAAACCAGACATAAAATAACCAACATGGGAATTATCCTATACTATCCATGCTAACAAACCAATCAGAAATAACCATAAAAGCCATGAGGGGCTTCAAATGAAAACCTTAAAAGTGTGACAGAAATTAAAATAACCATGCCATTGTCTTGTAACCTGTCAATATTGTTGTTAAGGATGTCAAGAGTGTTCAGCACATGACATCATGGTGGAGGCAAGCACTTTCACATCATAAGGACAGTTTAAAGATGGCAGTCCCACTTTTGACATGCACCAAAGAGCAGTGTTGTTATCCATTTATTGATCAGTGAAACCTATAGAAATTCATCAGTGAATGAAGGTCCAGTATGGTGATGCATGCATGTCAGTCCAGCAAGTGTATGAGTGGAGTAGAAAGATTCGACCAGCAATTAAATCCAAACAATGTGGACTTCTGAGTAATGGTGTCCTTTTGCAACGTGACAATGCTCGACCTCATGCAACGGTTGAAAGACCTCCACTTTCAGTGTGTACCACATTCCTCATACTCGCCAGACCTAGCCTCAATTGCTTGGACAACTCAAAAGAAAAAATTTAAGGTTTTCATTTAAAGTGCCCTCATAAATGGTAAGGCTGTAGCAGTTTCAGGGGAGCAAGCGTTTCTGGAATAAAAAAATTTTAAAGGGGATAAAAGCAAGCAGATGACCATGAAAAAGCTCATCTGGGAAAGTGGTGTGTTGAATAATTTTGTTTAATTTAATTTAAATATACCCATGTCCGCAAAGCAATAGATAATGAACAGCATATTCACACCAACCCTATGCTACCAATCTCAAACTTTGACATTATCAAAATCACACTTTCACAAAATAACACCTGTGAGATGAGATGCTCAAGGAGATCTGCCAACTTAACAATCCGAGACCGAGTAAGAAATATTGTTATCAGACAGCCAGTGGGATCAACACCCTGTGCCACATTTATTGAAAGACGGCAGATCAGGTGGTTTGGCCATGTCGTTAGAATACAACAACAACAACTACCATCACTGGCCCTACATCAAAGATCATCTGCGAGGAGACCAAGAGAACGCCCAAGAAGAACATCAAATGACGACATCAAAGATATTGTACAATCACATGGAGTGACACCCATTGGTGACTGGAGCGCTAGTTATTCCTCCCCACAACGCTTGACGATAAAAGTGGAAGATGATGATGATGATGATGATGATGATGATGATGATGATGATGATCATGATGATGATCATGATGGTGATGATGATTTAAATTTGTCCCGAAGCAGCGTCCCACTATGGACCTGAGATGTGATAGGACCACCACATTTTGTAGACCCAAGTGTCAGAAAGATTTGGTGGCCAGTCTATTCCTCCATTGACAGACAACAAGCACAGAATAAACACTCGTCCAATGGCACACGTGACATTATCACTATCAACTACATGAATGCATCCGCCTAATGTTTGGTTATAAACGGTTAAACTTGCGAGTTACTTGGTGTCTGTTTATATATGAAAACTTTCAGCTTAAAAAGTCGCTTAAATGTCAAATCGACAGGGTCGACATCATTGCACCAGATTTTTCAGTCTCTTTCCGCAGCGCGGAAAGCGTCGCACAAAGCACGAAATCCGTAGCTGCAGCGACGACCCACAGGAGTCTCCGCAAAAATGCACCCGTGAGCCGAAGGACGCGGCCCGGAATCAAACCCACAACCTTCTGAACCCGAGTCAGACGGCTTGACTACTTCGCCATGGAGCCTCCCATATTCCTCCCATATGGAAGGCAATTAACACAAGTCTTCAATACACTTAGTACAATCAAATCAACAGTTAAACCATGTCTTCAATGATACTTGAACACACTCAAACCAACCACACCAACAGTAAAATCATGTGTCTTTTTATAACCTGTTCAGTCAGAGCAATCACAATAACAACAATGAACCCACACCAACCACATCACTCGACTACAGAAACCAGAATGCTAGCATTTGTGAAAACCTGTCTCCACATTTTTCAACAGGGACTCTACAAATTATTATAAAATTATCAGTACACAAACTGCACATGATGTGGAGTGGCGTGACTACCTACACCTAGCAGCAACACATTTAATGGTGACGATTACATTTTAAAACAAGAGTAAGAATAACATAAAGAGATAAATAACTAGAAGGTTTGATCAAAGGACATATCGGGACCTGAACATAAGACTGATGATGGTGTGAGATGGTGAGTTATGACGGCACGTGCTTACTGACATAGAACATAATGATGCTGATGAAATTAACACTTCAGTAGATGTTAACTCATCACGAATGCTACGAAATATCAGCTCTAAAAAATGACCTTTTAGTCTCTTACAGTTAATTTTGTGTACATAATACACAAATCCTTCTTGAAGGACATGCTCAACCATTATTTTAGGTCACAGACATTCGCAAAACAAGTGGAAACAACTGTAGTTATATTCATATCTATATTCAGAGTTATGGTTCATTGCCCAATCACTAAAAATATTGGGGCTTTTGAACTTACATGTTACAAAAACTTCTTAGAACATCACAGATCAAGAAGAAGAAAAATATGTTGTACCAAATCTGAACATGGAAGAAATCTGCCTTATGAGCAGCATCTTGTCTCGGAACATTAAATGCTTAACCATGTTAAACAAATAAGTCTAGTTGGTCGTGCGTCGAAGTACACTTGTTCCTGCAGCGAGGCACCGTCGTCATTTGGAGGCGACAGGTTCGATCCCGGTTGGTAACTATTATAGCTTTCAAATTTTATGTTGTCTTGTGCGTCTTCTAACCTCTATTTCCTTCTTCTTCTTCTGTGAGCGCCAAATAATACTATGTGTGTCTATTTATGTAATCGTCTTAGTGGCCTCAACGGTTCTCCTTATTTGTTTCAAGTGTTTGTGGAAAGAACAATAATGGAAGGCAAGGTTCCTGGAAGTAAAAGCAAGGTTCCTGGAAGTAAAAGCAAGGTTCCTGGAAGTAAAAGCAAGGTTCCTGGAAGTAAAAGCAAGGTTCCTGGAAGTAAAAGCAAGGTTCCTGGAAGCAAAAGCAAGGTTCCTGGAAGTAAAAGCAAGGTTCCTGAAAGTAAAAGCAAGGGTCAGTGACATAAGCCTGGGTCATTGACAATAAGTTGAGTGACCGGGCATGAGAAAGAATGGGTGAGAGTGGGAGACAGTAAAGTGACTGACCTGGCTATGAGAAAACAGCCAGTCCTGAGAAATAAAATAGTGAGGGTAGAGGAAAAAAAACCTAGTGTGGATGGGGCGAGAGATAGTGTATTTTGTTGTGTGAAGTCAAGGGACTTCAGGGAGTTGAGTTGGAGATACCGAAGGAGTCGGTAGTCCACGGGGAATGGTGTTGTGTGATTCTCCGAGCGGTGAAGGCAGTCCTAAAACCCAGAGTGGGTTACATAGAGAGCAGAGGCTCTGACCCAGTGGGTGGGTCGTATTGTGGGAGATCCAGCCGTGCATAGTAGTTGGACTAAATGTCTTGTGGATTTGATATGAAGCAGGTTTGAGAAGGCATTGATGTGTGCTGGTTAAAATTGTGAGGAGGATATTTATAGTCTATGGATTACATTGTTTCTGGATATATACATATGTTCCGTGAGTCTGTGTTATTTCTGTAATAAAGGATTATGTGCGCCAACTGAATCTTGTTTAATGACTGGTGAATGTGCACTGCGGGGGTGAGTTATATGGCAAGACAGTTAGATATCTCAATTGACACACCATGAGTATCGTTACCTAGACAACGACCATCACACGACAATATCACGCAAAGATCATCAAGAACATTGATATTATCATCAAGAAAGACGTGTGACATCTGGTGGCTCGTCGCTTAGTAAGGAGTATCTGGAAGGCTACGTAGGTCAAGAGCATTATAGACATTGTTGTCATTCTGAGATATCTGTGGGCTCTTCGCTGAGAGTGGAGTTAGTATCTGTGACTTCGTTCCATCAATTTAGACAGTACTGCGTCAAGAGATTAACAGCAACTCTTTTGTGGGTGTAAGACGCCACATCGAAGAAAAACTGTCAGCGCGCGTGATAAAAATACGCGGCAGAAATCACAAGCGAACAGACAGTTCACGTCAAGTTCACTACAGGTGAATTGGATACCAACCATATCGCTGAAGCGAGCGAGGGGTGTCAGAGATTTAACGCAGCACAGATCAACTGGGAGAGTCCATTACAGTGACAGGCGTAGTCACTAGTCAAAACAGCACAGAGGAAATGTCGCGTGGACAGTGAGGTGTTTGCAACAAGAGCGGTCAGTCCTAGTGTGTGTGTGTTTGACAGGACAGGATTGAAGACAGCGAGCAATTTCGTCGCAACATCCTGTGCGTGGTGAGAATTTGGTGTGTGTGTGTGCGAAGGCAAGCGCACTGTGTGTTCGCAGGTCGACAATTTAAGATTGATCGACGCAGCAAATAGGACGGGTGGAGACACCAGTGTCCAGGTACGGGGGAGAGTTACGTTAACCCTACCACAGCTAACACGATGGGGGAGGTCGGTGGAAATTGTGAGTTTCCACGGAAAAAAATCGGGTCAGCGCTATTTACGAGGACAGTGCACAGTACAGGTAAAGTACTGAGGACAGTGAACTCTCGGGAAGGAGAGTTATCATGGATGTGTAGGATACACAGAATTGACATTTGCGGATTCACCGGGAGGGGTGACAAAAGTGGGTGGAAACAGTGCCCCTACCGCCAGAGTTGGGGCGGGTTAGTGGTGTAAAGTGTATTTTCCACTGAAAGTGATAAAGAGAAAGAAGGTTGACCTTAGGAGGCAAGGCTGTTTAACAGTAAGCAGTTACTGAGGAAATTTTCATGGCCTAGTGTCCGGTCATTTTACAGACAGTCAGTGTGGATTATTGTGACAAAGAAGACTGAGGTACTGACTGAGGTTGACTGCGAAGGTCAAGGTCAGGGACAGTGGACATTTACTAAAAATTTTCCACAGGAGATCTGGATAAACAAGTTGTTTTGAAAGAAAGCCAGACTTGATGTTTCGTCTTTGTTCAAGCCCTTTGTCATCATTATTCTGTTATGAGCAAACAGTTTTAACGTATCGTCATCGCAAACATGGTCGTATTTCTTTGCCAATAAGGATTTATATATAAAAATTTAAAGCGCTGGATATTTGGTGGCATTTTTTTTTTTTTGGTTGTTGCTGAACTTTGCCGTTAAACATGAGTCTATAACATTTATGATACAGCAAAGCGCCATCTCCGCAACGAAAGTAACAACATATCGAAAGAACACTTTGGATAATTATTATTACCGTCAACATTTCCGACAGTTGGAACTTGTGATCACCACGTGAATTCAGGAACCACTCAACAAAACAAGAAGTCGGTTTGAAATCTAGCGTCGTAGACATTTCGGAATTTTAACAAACAAACACTTCCATCCTATTGTAAAAAGATTATTAAATACGAACTGTTGGCGACGGATTATAAGTACAGATTTATCGGCCAACCAGTTGGACATTCTGTTGCTCTCATCGTATTAACTGTGTTATCGTGTGTCTACTTATATATATATATATATGGATATTTGATTATGTGTGGTTGTTGAATAGGAATTTTTTGCGATCTCTATCTACACTAGGATAGGACTTGCAAAAGGTGTTTTTTTTTTCTGGTGCTTAAGATATTTTTTGTAAGGAAAACGTTAATGAGTTAACGTGTCGTGCAGTGGCATTAGAATAGTCCTAACCAATATCTAGAGCCGAGTTGTTTCACGTCAGATTTGTGTATATTGTTACGCTATAATTTTTCTTTTCTCTTTCTTCTTTTCGTTATATTTACATATGATATTTGTTGTGGTCGGATATATGTTATTATTGTGATCTTTCGTCTTTTCTACTGTCTAGTGGTCTTTGTCAGTTTATATTTTATATATTACGCGCACTGTGGGTGTCCCTACACAAGCTTGTGGTTGTTACTGTGGTTTATTTCTTTGTGATCACCGTCTCCGGGTACTTGGCTTGTGAGTCTAACGGGTTTATAGAAAACACTTCGTGTTATCATCCATTTGTGTGTATATGTATTTATATGTATGTTTAACAATATTTCCAGAAATGTTATACAACTATTTGTTATAGATATATGCGAAGGAGGATATTTTCCCTCACTATCTAGTGCTTATAGAGTGACTGGGTGAGTACAGAGTGATATTTTGGCACTACGAATTTACGTACACAGGGAGTAGTGGTGTACTTAGGGAGGGCACACAAAGACTAGTAGCAGAGTCTTTACATTTATAGTTGGCTGATTGACAGCAACGTGTCCACAAGTACAAGATGCCTACTTTAATGGAATATATTGAAGCAGGTGAACGAATAGGCCTGAAAGGTAAAGAGTTACAGGAGTATGCAGAAGCAAAAGAACAAAAACAGATTGAAAGAGAGGAGAGGCATAATGAACGCGAGGCAAAACGTCTACAGGAAGTAAAGTTGGCTGAAATGGAAAACAAACGTCTACAGGAAGAGAAAGAGACGCAAGTAAAACTAGCTGAAATGGAAAACAAGCGTCTACAGGAAGAGACACAAGTAAAACTGGCTGAAATGGAAAACAAACGTCTACAGGAAGAGAAAGAGACGCAAGTAAAACTAGCTGAAATGGAAATTGAGAAAGAGAAGATCAAGTGTCAGATGCAAACTGAAATCGAGTTAAGAAAACTAGAACTATCTTCGAAGGGTCAAAGTGAGGAAAGCAGAAGACTGTCGCAGTCATCACAGAGATTGAAACTGCCATATTTTACAGACCGGGACCAACTTGAAAATTATTTGGCCAGGTTCGAGGCATCAGCCAAAGCGCTAGGTATTCCAGAGAAGGAGTATGCGATGCGACTTGGCGAGTTTCTTACGGGTAAGGCACTAGACACCATGTTCAATTTACCTGTAGAAGAAAGAAACAACTACACTATCTTACGTCAACGTTTGCTGACAAAGTTCCAACTCACTGAGCATGGATATAGGACAAAGTTTAGAGTTAGTGCCAGAGACAAATCAAGATTTCACAGACTTTGTTAACACAGTAAAGAACACATTTAACAAATGGATGGAGCTCGCAGAAGTAGGGAAAGATTTTAATAAATTAGTAGATCTAATGTTAAGAGACAAGGTAATATCTGCATGCAATTCTAATTTAGTGGCGTTCTTTGAGGAACGGAAGCCAAAGGACATAGACACAATGTCTCAGTTAGGGCAAAACTACATGACTGCACATCCTAACGTATCTATTGGGAAACTAATGAGTGAGGAAATAGTCTGTGCAGCGTACACTAAACAGGACCAGAATCCAGTCATCAGACCAAGAGCGAAAAGTGTGGATTCAGCACAGAAAGGTGAGCAGCAAGAACTTCAAGATAATGGTTTCCGAGGAAACAATGTTGGTAGAGTAGGACGGTACCCATATAGAAGAGGGAATTTTCAGAGACGTCCAAATTATGCCGGATGTTGGAATTGTGGGAGATGGAGACACAAGGCAGCAGAGTGTGATGCACAACCATCAGATGGACCAACGAACAGCAGTAAAAGGGAGATCATCTGTTTCAAATGTGGAAAGAAGGGGCATGTCAGCCATCAATGTAGGATGAGAGAAACAGAGCACTCAAATGCAGCACAAGTAATTGAGACGCTGAATCATGAAGATTGTAGTGGGTGCAAACCTCTTTTTGAAAAAGACAGTCAGCCAGTCTTAATATGTGGTCATACAGTGAAAGCAGGATCAGCAGTCCATGAAGGAGAAAGTTTGAAGATGCATCATGGGTTTGTTAATGATAGGTCAGCGTTAACAATTAGGGATTCCGGATGTACGTCCATCGGGGTGAGAAAGAGTTTAGTGCATCCCTCGGATTATACAGGGAAAAAGATTAGATCCATAACATTTAATGGGACAGTAGAGTTCTACCCATTAGCCATAATAACAGTAAAAACACCATATATCACTGGAAGAGTGACAGCGTGTGTTTTGGACTCACCAGTGGCTGATTTGATCATAGGAAATGTTATAGGAGTTAAAGATTGTACAGAAGAGGAAGTAGTTTATTGGAACCAAAAATATAGTGTAAGCAGTAATGAGGTAGTTACCACAAGAGAACCTAAATTAGAGAGTATAGCTGAGGTAGAAGAGGCACTTGAAGTAGACACAGGAACTCAGGACAAGGATAGTACGGTTGAGCAGATGAGAATGGATCCCAAATATAGTGCTAGTGACTCCCAGAGACAAGATACTACTCTGAACAAATGTTTCCAAGGGTGTAGTAGAGTAGAAAATAGTCAGTCAGGGAAGGGTAGATGGTGCTTCGAGAGGAAGAACAATGTTCTCACTCGCAGGTTTTCAGATAGCAGAACGGCACGTGGGCAAGTAGCAGTACCTTTAGCACACAGAGACCGATATACTAGAACAGCTCAGGATAGTGCATGTGCAGGGCACATAGGCATAAGGCGTATGCAGCAGAAAGCAAGGTGCCAGATACATGGGCCAAGATTGAATAAAGAGTTCAGACTAAACAGAGACTCGAGTGTAACGGTGCAATATGCAGATAGGAAAGTTGAGTCAGGTCAAAAGGGTGTTCGCGAAATTACTGACCCAAGGCTAGGGATAGCAAACAGAGGTTGTAATTGTAGAGGTACCATGAGTCATGGGTACATGAAAGGTAGACACAGCATCGACAGGAATCAGAGGAGGGTTAATGCAAGAACAGAACCACCTGATATAGGGTCGGTACACAAATAGTATTGTGGGGTCGTGAAGTAGTAAGAGACCTGTGGGTACATAAGTATAATGCTTTCCTATGATGTATTATTATTATGTGATGTATTATGTAGTGTGGTAGCTAGAGTAAGGTGCAGCCATACTTAGGGCTACCCAGGCAATATGTCTGGGTCACATGGTTAGTAAGTTTTAGTCTCCCAATATTTGAAAACGAAGTTTTCTTTTAAGAGGGGGGTGATGACATAAGCCTGGGTCATTGACAATGAGTTGAGTGACCGGGCATGAGAAAGAATGGGTGAGAGTGGGAGCCAGTAAAGTGACTGACCTGGCTATGAGAAAACAGCCAGTCCTGAGAAATAAAATAGTGAGGGTAGAGGAAAAAAAACCTAGTGTGGATGGGGCAAGAGATAGTGTATTTTGTTGTGTGAAGTCAAGGGACTTCAGGGAGTTGAGTTGGAGATACCGAAGGAGTCGGTAGTCCACGGGGAACGGTGTTGTGTGATTCTCCGAGCGGTGAAGGCAGTCCTAAAACCCAGAGTGGGTTACATAGAGAGCAGAGGCTCCGACCCAGTGGGTGGGTCGTATTGTGGGAGATCCAGCCGTGCATAGTAGTTGGACTAAATGTCTTGTGGATTTGATATGAAGCAGGTTTGAGAAGGCATTGACGTGTGCTGGTTAAAATTGTGAGGAGGATATTTATAGTCTATGGATTACATTGTTTCTGGATATATACATATGTTCCGTGAGTCTGTGTTATTTCTGTAATAAAGGATTATGTGCGCCAACTGAATCTTGTTTAATGACTGGTGAATGTGCACTGCGGGGGTGAGTTATATGGCAAGACAGTTAGATATCTCAATTGACACACCATGAGTATCGTTACCTAGACAACGACCATCACACGACAATATCACGCAAAGATCAAGAACATTGATATTATCATCAAGAAAGACGTGTGACAGTCAGTCAGTATGAAGATGGATACAGGACATTGAAGACTGCTTGGGCATGAAGATACTTGCTTCTGAATCTTGACCAGATACCAGACCGACAGTTGAAGGAGACCGCTGCAACACACACTGTGTTCATTACGGACTCTTGGAGTATGCTTAGTAAGGTGGAAAAAGGAATGTTTAGTGTAGAAAGGTTTGCCACGCTTCAGAGGTAACAGATTGTGAGAATTGTATGGATTTTCAGCCGTGGTCATGTGGTAGTGTGGGGGGATGAACAGGCCAATAGGCTGGCAGGGAATGCACTTCTCGGTGGTAGATTACCTATGGACAAGGGAGAGGTGATCGGGCGTCTGTTGGACCAGGTGGAGAAAGCGGGAGAACAGAGTGAGAACCCGTATATAGAGAGAATGATATGGCAGAAGGTTGGCATGGGTTCTGGACGAATCTCAAAACTGAGAGGGAAGACCAAGAGAACTTTCAATCAGTTCACAGTTGGAATGATTAGCAGTATGACTCTTCGCTGGCTGCTGAACGAGGAGACGGAGCGGGTGTGGGAATATCCTGAGTGCAGCGATGTTGGTTAACTCACCTCAACTTTGACCAGACTGAAGAACATCAAGACAAAAGAAGTGAGCAGTAGGCAGTGAGCCAGAGAAGAAGTCAACAAACAGAGAACTGATGTCGTTGACCACTACAAACAGGCAGATCCTGAGAAAGGGGGAGGGATCCGAGCACTTATGGACTGAATGTTTCAATGTGCAGTCAGGATAATCTGATGACTAACATGCATGAAGCAGGAGAACTGGCAAATCATTGAGAAATGTTTTGCCACACTATGATGATTGTGACGATCTGCAAAGGATCTGAAAGATGATAACGACCTTTAAAAAACTACCACCCCCTCCTTACTTCTTCTTTTTGTGTTCTTTCTCAGATCCATCCATCCATTGTCTTTGGTCTGAAACAGTGGTTGAACATATCCTTCAAGAGTGGGTTATGTTGTCTGAAATTTTTTGGGCATATTATGAGAAGAAATTAATTGGAGAACTTGGTGACAACTGGCAAGATTGAAGGAAAGAGACCAAGGGGAAGGCAAAGAAGTAAATACCTGGATGGTTTGGCCACATGGCACGGTTGAGACAGAAACACAGAGCTGATCCACGACTCTGGTGATCGAGTGAGATGATGAAACATGATCGCCAACGCTTATCGGCATGGGACATGATGGATGGATGGCTGTAAAAAGGCATAAAACAAATTACATCTAAAACAACTTTCCAGACGAATGCAGAAGAAGAGGAATCACTTGATTGAACAATACTGGTGTGAC
Organism: Cepaea hortensis; assembly: GCA_963921405.1. Lineage (NCBI taxonomy): Eukaryota > Metazoa > Mollusca > Gastropoda > Stylommatophora > Helicidae > Cepaea > Cepaea hortensis. Next base: position 106,087,851 of record OY992884.1, read on the forward strand.
CAGTCACTGTAAGCTGTAAGTTCGGGAGGCCGGAGCATTCCTGGACCTGCCCATACTGGGATGACGACAATACCCATTAATACAATAATTCATAACTTATACAGACAACACCAATACACCACACATATATGCCTATGCAAGATTATAATGAGGCAACATTTATAAATATGCAATAAAGCAACACAACAGACAAACTGCACGCACTTACCACTGACAAGACCAACCAAGCAACCTAGTAACACCCAACTACTTCTAGTGATTATAGCAAAATCGGGTATGGCTTTTTTATGTCAATGTTATTAGCAAAGTTTGGGGGGGGACAAGACTGAAGTCAAGCTGGAAACATCTACCTGTTCTCATTATGGAACAAAGCAAAGCCACATTTCTTGCTCATGAAGCCTTGCTCTGAGCCTCTGAGTTTTAAATTGTCCAAAGGAAACATATATTTCTTGTCCTTTTCCTAGGAAGATACAGAATCTGCTAGGATTAATTTTAAACAGTTTCAGCATCTAAACAAATTCCTGACAGGCTTTGTATTTTAGGAAAGTCAGAAATGTCAAGAAGAAAATAATGTAATATGTTTGTCTACGTCAACTTGAGATTTATCCTCATCATAATGTAATATGTTTGTCTATGTCAACCTGAGAATTATCCTCATCATAATGTAATATGTTTGTCTATGTCAACCTGAGAATTATCCTCATCATAATGTAATATGTTTGTCTATGTCAACCTGAGAATTATCGTCATCATTATTTAATATGTTTGTCTATGTCAACCTGAGAATTATCGTCATCATTATTTAATATGTTTGTCTATGTCAGCCTGAGAACTATCCTCATCATAATGTAATATGTTTGTCTATGTCACCGGTCTCCGTGGCGAAGTGGTTACGGACGCAATTTGTAATCCCGTATACCTGGATTCGAAACACAGTGGTGCTGGTTTTTTCCAAAAAGGTATAGGTGCCGGTTGTTCAGAAAGCAATGGCAAACTACTGAACATAAAACTTGCCCATGAATCACAAACATCCAAAAATGCTGGGGTTGACTGCTATGTCCTGTGAAGGACATGCAACTAATTTTTTTTTTTCTATGTCAACCTGAGAATTATCCTCATCATCATGTCACATGTTTGCCTTTGTCAACCTGAGAATTATCCTCATCATCATAATCATCATGAGCTCTGTCATGTAGCAAAAACATTCATTTATTTCTATAGACAGTAGTCATTGCAGTGTCATTTCATTGTTTGTTTGTCATTGCATTGTCATGTTGTTTGTCAATGAAGTCCTGTCATCATAACATGGCTCAAGGCACAGACATTCACTGGGGCATGTTTCCTTAGCGACTCGATGAGCATGCTCAAGAGGACAGAGATGGGGTGGGTCCGAAGAGAGTGATTGCTGTCCCTGGAGCGGTCTCGTTTGGCAAAGATTAGTTTCATCTTCGTGCCAGGGCATGCAGGAGTACAAGGAAATTAGCGGGCTGACAAGCTCGCAGGTAAGGCTACTGTGGAGGGTGTACGCGCCATGGACCAGGCTGACATTCTGAATGCTCTAAGAGAAGTGTCGCTTGCGAGAACCAAGTGATGACTGTGAATCTACAATCATGGTCAGACTGCGAGAACTGCAAATTAAAAGAGGTGTGGCCAAACAGGAACACTACGCAGGAAGCCAAAGAAGATTGATAAACCAACACAGAACTGGTGTCGTTAGCCACTACACGCTGCAGGATTTGCTGAGGAGGGGATCTGAGCACTTATGGACTGAATATTTCGATGTGCAATGAGGATGATCTGTTGACTAACTAACTAACTAACAGTCTTGTCATCACAACATCCTGCCTTCTGTAATTGTATTTATACTGAACAACACTTGTGAGCTTTAGTAAATCAGCTTGTAGGTATTATTTCTCGGCAGGATATCAACATACATTTTCTGTTCCATTTTGCACTAATGAAATAAATGTCACATGCTGGTGTGGTGGGAAACGAGCAGACAGACATATTGGCTGCGTCTGCACCAGTTGGTGGTGTATTGGTGCATGATAAAGCAGATTAAGTTTGTGCTCTTTGGTATCGTGTGTATAGCACAGAAGAACAGATAGATCATCACTGCCTGGAGAGAATGGTGCTGCAGGGAGTGAATAGAGGATCTGGCCGACACTTAGGACTCCGAGGGAAGGCCAGGCGGGCCAATAAACAGACCGCTACTAGTATCATTAGTACTGAGACCCTGTTGGCTGTTGCAAATGTGGGAATATCCCTGGTGCTGTGAAGTCAGTTATTGACTCAACTCAACTTAAATATCACATGATCAAGTAGTTCTATCACTCAGTGCGTGGCTTCCTCTTTGCACCCACCACCAAGGAACCTAAGTGATGCATCCACAGACAATGCTAACTAGACAAAGCTGCTGTTGCTGTTGCTGCAGTGTGAAAGCACACACACTATCTCTGTTACAGGCAGGCTAATGCACACTGGCATGAACTGACACAACAGACCTAGCAACTTCCAGGTGTGCAATCAGAAAGCAATGGCAAACTACTGGCCGTAAAACTGCCTAGAAAATCGACCCATAGTTGGAGTTGATTGCAACATTCTGCACAGAACATGCAATTTTTAACAGACAAAACATGACGCTGGAAGTACAACAAACAAACATTGAAATAGTTGAGCGCTGAAGACTACAATAAAAATAGATGAATTTGAATAATAAAGACATAAACAATAGATTGCACAATTTAATGCCTGGCATATTTTGTTACCGACTCCACATACCTGCGGTCGAAACACAGCTGTAGATGATTTGGCAGCAGACTGCCTTACGTTGGTTTTTTATGAAATTGTATGTGTGCTGGTCGTTCAGAAAGCAATCGCAAACTACTGAACGTAAACTTGCCCAGGAATCATGATCAGCCAAAAAATGCTGGGGTTGACTGCTACATCCTGCAATGGATGTGCAACTAACTTAACATATTTTGCTGCATTTCATCAGGTGCATACTGCAGAAGTCACACAACACAAACTAAATCACAGAGATAAATTCTTCAATTTGAAATATACAACAGATATTCCCACAGTCATTTAAAGTATGACAGATAGAGACTCTTTTGGTGTTGTTTAACACACACAATGAACAGAGTTAAGATTAGCTGAAGCAGTTGCTTTTCAAATAGCCATACCAACTGTGTGTAAACAAAAAGACATGATTGTCAGTATAAAATTACTGTGGCAGCCGGTCTCCGTGGCCTAAAGGCTTGCAAACGCAATTCCGCTTACCAGCTTACCAAGCGTTCGAAACGCGGTGGCGACCAATTTGGCAGCAGACCGTGTTGCCCTGGGGTTTTAACATGTCAGAATAGCCAGTCATTCAGAAAGCAATGGCAAACTACTAAACGTAAAACTTGCCAAGAAATCAACAACAGCAGTAAAATGCTGGTGTTGACAGCGATGTCCTGTAAATAAGATATGCACAAAAAAAAAGAAAAGACAATTTGTGCAAGGTGACATCATGGATAAGCCAAGATTCAAAATTATTGTTAAGATGTGGATTTCAAATTAAATAAGAATCACATAAATTTCTTCCAGGGTTTTCCAGGATTCAAATTATTATCAAGACTGAGCTTCAAACGAAATAAGAATCACGTATATTTTGTCCAGATTTCTCCAGGATTCAAATTATTGTCACGGCTGAGTTTCAAACTAAATAAGAATCACATACATTTCTTCCAGGGTTTAACAGGATTCAAATTATTGTCAAAACTAGGTTTCAAACTAAGTAAGAATCACATACAATTCTTCCAGGGTTTTCCGGGATTCAAATTATTGTCAAGACTGAGCTTCAAACGAAATAAGAATCACGTATATTTTGTCCAGATTTCTCCAGGATTCAAATTATTGTCACGGCTGAGTTTCAAACTAAATAAGAATCACATACATTTCTTCCAGGGTTTTCCAAGATTAAAATTATTGTCAAAACTAGGTTTCAAACTAAATAAAAATCACACATATTTCTTCCAGTTTTATTCAAATTATTGTCAAGACTGAGTTTCAAATGTAAAAAAACAATAACGCATTTATGTAATTACTACTACGACGACTGTTTTAGACGCTCAGAGATAAAGTTTACTTGGAGATTCTAAGCAAAACATACCACAACAAAGTCTCCACAAGTATAAGGCATCACAAAACACTAAAATTAAGTTAACATAAGTGTCAGACACTGAAAAAACATCACACTAAAGTTCAAGTAAATGTGAGATATTGAACCACAAAAAAGTTCATGTAAGTATTAAACAGTGCAAGGTGTTGAATTATATTACAACAAATTTGCCACAAGTGTAGTGCACTGGTGCACATCACTGACATAAACTTTACAAAAGTAACGACCACTATAAAACACAACAGTGACAGACTTCACAAAAGTGACAGTCATTAACATACTACTGTAACATAAACATATCACTGTCACACAAACATACCACTGTCGCATTAACCTATCACTGTCACAGTAACATACCATTGTCATATTAACATATCATTGTCACATTAACATATCACTGTCACATTAACATACACTGTCACATTAACTTATCACTGTCAAATTAACATATCAGTCACATTAACAATCACTGTCACATTAACATATCACTGTCAAATTAACATATCAGTCACATTAACATATCACTGTCACATTAACATATCACTGTCATATTAACATATCACTGTCATATTAACATATCACTGTCACATTAACATATCACTGTCATATTAACATATCACCATCACATTAACATAACACTGTCACATTAACGTATCACCGTCACATAAACATATCACCGTCACATTAACATATCACTATCTCAAACTTCACATAAGTGTAAACCATTTCAATCATTCAATAATTTATGGCCGCCTTGCAATGGTTTGACCATCAGTCATTCAGAAAGCAATGGCCAACTACTGAATGTAAACTTGCCTAGTAAATCACAAATAACACACAAAAATGCTGGGACTGTCTGCGACATCCTGTAAAGGACATATAAATAACTTTTAAAACAGCTGCAGATGATTCGGAAGCAGACCGTAATGCGCTGATTTCATACAATGGTATGAGTGTCTGTCCTTCAGAAAGCAATAGCAATCTATTTAACGTAAACTTGCCAAGTAAATCAAAAACAGCAACACACACAAATGCTGGGGTTGACTATAGTCTTCAGTAAAGAACATGCAGCTTATAGTTTAGTAACATACTGTTCTCAAAGTCATAAATGATAGAATTAAACAGAACATAACTACAATGGCAGGTCCGCATGGCTGAATGGGTAAAAACGCGTGTTCTTAAACATATGTTGTGCTGATGCCGAGGAAAGTGGTTCAACCCCTACACTGGACAGCTGGACTAAAATGTTGACCTGTCATCCTTGACTTGGGGACTTAAACTACATGTACCTCTGAAGTCTGAGTGGGTTCGCCTAAAGGTGAGGGACACTGCTAATAGGGAAAGCTAATCCACACGCAAAATTCAGTCCATCACAACCAAAAAGAACAAAAACAAAAAAAAATAACCACAATGAACAAGAATAAGTCTAGGCTGAACAGAGAATGCACATGGGAATGATCAACGTGCAGGGATGTCTATTGTCATAGCTTGACTAGCATTGCGCCATCTTGATAGACGATAGTTTGTCAAATGGAGTTATACCTCTCCATAGCACAAAGCCTGGGCTGAATTTAGAGACCATGTGTTGCCCATGCAGATTGATCCCTCTCTTGGCCTGCCTAGTTTACTCCAGAGGAAAGGTAACACCAACACGTCTGGAATAAGACAAGCTGCAGAAGCTGCTGAATTAGCAAAGCAATGCTCTACGGAGTTTGCATTCTAGAAAAGTTGCTGAGCAAGGCTTAAAGCCTGGTCTGCCCTGCCATGACACTTTAGTCTTTAGACTGCATTTTCTCGCAGCTGTATAAGGCTTATACCTCCCAAAGCTATTGGCACAATGCGGGGTGTCGGGTTTGGTAAGCACCACCCAACATTTGGCATTAAAAGAAAGCAGGTAGTACCGTCTACTGTCATATGGTAGCTCAGTCCTTGACCGTCATAACGTAACATAGGATACCATAACATAACATAACATAACAGAAAATGGATGGTTATCATCATCACATTGCAGGCCTTTGCACAATGCTACTATCATCACAGCTCCTGCAGAAAGACTCTCAATCTTTCACCTGGTCCTCTACCTAAGGTGTTTTAATGTCCTTTGTACACCTTCACCTGGTCCTGTCTCCAGCATTGTCATGCCACAAGTGTCTTTAATGTCCTTTATACATTTTCACCAGGTCCCCTGTCTCCAGCATTGTCATGCCTAGGTGTCTTTAATGTCCTTTATACACCTTCACCTGGCCCCATGCCTCCAGCATTGTCATGCCTCAGGTGTCTTTAATGTCCTTTGTACACCTTCACCTGGTCCCCTGCCTCCAGCATTGCCATGCCTCAGGTGTCTTTAATGTCTATGGAGCTACGGAGTTCATACTTTGTTGCAGGCTCCCATTTTGGAAAGAGACCAAGCCACGTGGGAAAAAACCCGATGCAATGAAATCAACCCTCTCAACGCTGAACAAGCTTTCAAACAAATTTCAGGTGCAAGCCCCCCCCAAAAGAAAGTTGCAAACCAGAAACCCAAAGAAGGTACTGCCAGGTCAGCCAACAGCATGCAGGTAAATATAAAACAGAAATGAAACAATGCATTCAGGGGCCAGCCACTACATTACCCACAAGCAAAACATTACAACCATTATATTTAGGGTATATAAAACACAGGACAAAATTAACAACCTTATTTTCATTTGAAACCTATTTGATATCATTAACAAAATCTTACCAGCTTACTTTAAGCATTACAGTTATTGGTATATTTATTCAAATTGTTATATTTATCTACGGAGATTTTTGCTTTTTTTTTGTTTTGTTTTTAGCCAATAAACCACTGCCAAGTGACAAATATATAAGGGTCTGCAATGCAAAATACCTATTTTCCGCATTGAAAAGAGCGAAAATGGTGTGCCGAGAGAATAATCCAGATTCTAGGTCTCTTATTTTCAAGCCTTCAAGAGGAAGCATATACTTCTTGTCCTTTTCCTGGGTGAAAATAAATGTATGCGGAGAGATGGAACAGAAGGAAATATACAAGTATGTTCAACGATACAGATTCGTACAAATAATATCTGGCAACTGCTCTGTTGGGAGCCGCGGTGGTGGAGTAACTAGACACTCCACAGCTGGCCCAGCGGTCATGGGTTCTTCTTCTTCTGCTGCGCTCATCCAGAGTTTTTTTTTTAGGACATAATTGCGGTGTCTAAGTTAGGCACCCTTGAGCCGAGACCCTTAGGTCAACACATCCGAAGTGCATTTTTTATTCAGGTTAGCATTCCTGGGGGACTCTCACTGTTGTGGTGCCGTCCACATCCCAACTGGTCTAGTTAGAACAGTCAAAGACTTCACGGTCACCCCTCAAAGGAAGGCAGTCTATGGCATTTTCCGCCATCCGGGGAGGCTTCCATAGGCCGACACAGCGCTATGGTGCTGGGCTCACCCTAGGAATCACCACATCCTGCACATGGCTGCTTTAATTCCTCACTTCCATGTATTGGGCATTTTGTGTGCCACAGGCCGCTCCTGCACAGACCAGAGACTGTCAGTCTGCAGACGACTTCCACTCGGCGAGCTTTCGATTCGGACATGTTCGGACGCTGTGCCCGGAAAGGTTATGGGTTCAATTTACGTCAGGGGCGGATTTGAATTTGTAAAATTGACACGGGCTCCCAGATTGACCCAGCTTCAAATAGGTACCAGGAAATGTCTTGGGAAGTCAAGGCGGCCGGTCTGTGTTGATCACATCAGGCCTTGAGTACCGATTGGTCTATTCAAATATGGAGTTAGCACATATACCCGATATTCCTCCAGGCGTGTCAAAAAGGGCCTATACATTTTGTTACCGCTTTGCGTTGGTTTTCACACAATGATATAGTGCCAGTCATTCAGAAATCAATGGCAAACTACTGAACGCAAAACTTGCCAAGAGATCACAAACAGCCTAAAAATGCTGGGGTTGACTGTGATGTCCTGTAAAGGATACGCAACTAACTTTTTCAGTTTGTTGTCTTTCTTTAAACTTCTCCTTTGTGTCTCTATCTTGCCACCTGAGGAATTTGTGCCACCATGATCCCCGAGTGCTATGCCGCCACGTTGGCAAACTTGTGTTTGTTCATCTCACAAGTTTCCTTCGAATTTTATTCTTCCTGATTAACGTAAGAAGGTATGGTTTCTCTAGAAGAGGCACACGTCAACCAGCACACAGGCGAAAACATGACACTAAAGACACACAGGCATGAACATGTTTGAGGTAGGAAATCTGGCAAAAGATGGTGGATCTTTCTGTGATGAGAGGCACATTCTGCACAGAATCTGCTGAATGATGGTGTTTTAACATTTGATATCTGCTGTGTGATGGTGTTTTAACATTTTATATATGCTACATGATTGTGTTTTAACATTTGATATCTGCTGCATGGTGGTGTTTTAACATTTGATATCTGCAGCTGGTGTTCTTTATGGTACTATTTTTACATAAAAATTGTTAACTGTTGTTATTAATCTAAATATTCATAGCTTGCTACTCCTGGCAACCCAATACATTCTTATGAAGACAGAGATCTTTTCAAGTGTTCCCTGCATACCTGCCTGACAAAATGGCTAAACCATCTGCCTCATGCATCAAAGCCCACAGGTTCATTTTTCGACTCCGTCAATTGGTTCAAGAGTGCAATTTTTTAAGAGATTTCTGGAAGTCACTGAATCTACAGAGTTTATGCTTTTTGCAAGCTGTTGTCAGGCCGTTCTGCAAAAAGAGATCGAGCCATGGTTGCAAAGTCGGTGCAATACAGTGTCTCCTGTAGCTTTATGTCGGGTCTCTGGTGAAGGGATTGTGAATACAATTAGTAATCCCGCACACCACATTTGAAACACAGCTGTGCGCAATGAGGCAGCAGACTGCCTTGCGTTGGTTTGCATTAAATGGTATGAGTGCTGGTTGTTCAGAAAGCAGTGGCAAACTACTGAACGTAAACTTGCGGGAAATCACAAACAGCCAGAAAATGCTGGGGATGACTGTGACATCCTGTAAAGGATATGTAACTAACCTTGAAACTGATCTCTGGTTCCATGGAAAATGAACATAGACTATCATTACAAATCCAGACAAAAGTGAGAGGAATATTTGACAAGGAAGAACAGAACAGTGTGCAGCGCAGAACAGCCACTCTCAGCTTCCTTGATGAAGAATACCCACAGGACCTCTGGATCAGAGTCTACACTGATGGGTCAGCACAAAATGCTGTTCGAAATGGAGGAGCAGGAGTGTACATAGAATACCCAAATAATACTAGGGACATGGCCAAAGTTCCAACAGGAAAGTATTGCCATAACTATGATGCTGAAATTGAGGCAATCAAGATAGCAACAGAGAAATTACTAAATACCAGCAATGGTACACAACCTGTGGCATCGACAGATGCAAAATCAGTACTCAAGGCGCTCCTGTCTGGGAAATTGCCAGTACTAAGGACACTACTTTCTGAACATAGCTGTCAGCATAAGGTCACCATGCAGTGGATACCATCCCACTGTGGAGTACCCGAAAATGACAGAGCTGATCAATTGGCTAAGGAAGGAGCCAAAGAAGAACAGCCTGATGTGCCCGTTACATACCACCAAAAGAAAAGAATGATCAAATCAGTCAGAAAGCCACCAAAACCTGCTCAAGATGACTACCACATTATGGACAGACCAGAACAGTCATTATTCTGCGCCTCAGAACAGGACACAATAGATTACGCAACCACATGTATACAAAATTCAAGAATGCTGAAACAGCCAAGTGCACATGTGGATTGGTGTCACAGACAGCAGAGCACATACTCCAAGACTGCCCAAAATATAACATATCTAGGCAAACCTTCTGGCTTAGAGAGACAACAGTGGAAGATAAACTCTATGGACTGCTGTGTGAACTAAAAAAAGACAGTTAAATTCATACAAGAGACAACATTGCAGTTATAGACATATTTCAAGCGAACGAAAGAAGAAGAAGAAATTATCTCTGGTGTTTAAAAGTACACAGACCTTGAAGAGAAAGTGACCATATCTCTTGCTTCATCAAGATGGGATCAATGTCTACACAGGGGTGCTCATTGGGGGTTGATAGTTTACATTGCTATTAGCTCCTGCAACCACTCTGAACTAGACAATGTTTACTTTTTTTACCATCAAGGCCATCAAAGTTATGATTGACTTTTGGTTGGGGCATTAATCACATGCATACAACAGTAAAGGTTTTATGTAACACTTTTTGACACTTGTTCTCACTGCAATGGACAAACACACAAAACGCTGTTAACAGCTGTATCCTAATTCCTTCACTGCTGGTTATCCGAACATCACAATGCAATAGCGAACAAAAGAAGAAGAATCACAATGAAATAAACTAAAAACACAGAACTGGAAGTAAAAGTTCCCGCTCATTTGCCCAAGAAACACAAACAGACCAGGCCTGCAATGTGCAATCAAACATAAACACATTCAAGTTAAGCACACCGCAAATATTACATTCACAAAAGCAAAGGAAGCATTTTACAAATATCCAAATATTCCCCGAGAACTCTGTGGATGTTGTCAATGGAATAAATTACTCATCCGACTGCCTGATCAAACATGGTTGTATCCAAGAAATTCAGTGTTGTGTATTGACAATTTCAACTCAAATACTGGAGAGTATGAGAAAAGAGCATCATAGTCTCATACTCATTGGAGGGAAAAATTCAACTGCACCTGGAAGTTGTGGAGGGTGGGAGATGAACATTTATGTGGTAAACCTAGCGCTGATGCTGAAGTACCCACCAGTATAAGTGTTATGAGTTCAGACCTGACATCGCAGCACTTTGAACATTTCTACACACACCCCGTCCTCATCTTCAACAGCCAGCGAAGAGCCACGATACAAATGGTACCAGTTGCAATCTGACGTGTCCGTCTGGCTTCTCCTCAGAGCACTGAGTGTCAGAGAGATCCCCTGTTCAACCCCTGCCGCACCATTCTCTCCAGATAGTGATGGTGTATCTGTTTATAGAGTCCACTCTATACACATGACCCTTTATAGAGTCCACTCTATACACATGACCCTTTATAGAGTCCACTCTATACACATGACCCTTTATAGAGTCCACTCTATACACATGACCCAAAAAAGACCCTGTCCACATCTGCCTTCCTTATCGTACACCAATACCTCACCCAGTGGTGCAGTCCCAGCCAGTTTACAACAAGTTGTATCAATAAAGAACTCTGCAGTTTAGCAGAACAGAGCACTCACTTGTTCTAACTGTCAGAAATTACCTTCAAAGGCAAAGTAACATACACCCCAGTGGATATAGAAGGCAAGGGAAAAACACGACATTTCATCACAATTCTTTATGGTTGAAAACAGAAATAATTCTTGTTAATTCCTCTCTAAGGAAATCGCTTCCTTTAATTACAACATTAAGGGCCAGCATATTCTTGTTTCAATGACTCTTCTTACTCCTACGCTACACATCAGTCCCACAGTGAGACAGCACACAGGTTTGTCTGTGGCTGGTTGACTAGATTTGGCTGTGGCTCGGACAGAATAAGTGTATTAGAGAAGAGCTCACACATACAAATAGTGTACAACTGGAACATTTAACTCCACATCCTGTTACGAGAAACGGAGCACCTATTGATCTATCCTAAGTGCTGACATATCACCGACAGCTTCCTCTTTACCACCACACCCCTGCCCCCATATGAGTCTCAGAACTGATTAACTGGATGAATTCAAGCAAGGTGAGAGATAAGAAGTTAAGAATGTCAGACAGGCCTGTATGCCCAATTCTTAACTGTTTGAAAATAAAGTTCATTCCTCTGTTAGTTCGTTCATTCATTTTCTCTGTCTCATCAGTCTCTCTGTGTCTATAATTTTTATTTGAAATTTTTTTGTTTACTTGTTTGATATATTTTTGCAAGTGCTGATGAAAGCTCTCTAGCCACAATATCCATCACTTGTGATTATGTTCTCGCAAAGTACACAAATTCTGCGTTCTATTTTTGTTGCTTTACTCTGTATTTTCTGAGATGTACTGCACCACCTTGTGTTGCTTTCTTTGCAATGGTATGTGTGCTGGTTGTTCAGAAAACAATGGCAAACTACTGTACATAAACTTGCCCAAGAATCACAAACAGCCAAATATTGCTGGAGAGGACTGTTACATCCTGTAACGGATATGCAACAAAACAAAAACTGCAGTTCAACCCTATTCATACATGAGGCATAGTATGTCAACCACAGCCTATCCCAGCAAGATGAGATGCTGAAGGGGGAGGCAACCAGCCAGGAGGTGCGACACAGAAATCAGGATGCCACGCACACACTCAATGGAAATATGCCTGTATCTGCAAAAACAGTATGGTATTTGCCCCGTGATGGATTCTCAGGCAGGGCAGTACCGGGTCAAACCCACGACCTTGAGAACACAAGGCAGGCGGCTGAATCACTTCATCATGGAGACAGCCCGAGCAAGTGAAGTACATAAATAATTATGAGATTTATCTGGCAAACTGCTGGTTGACAATATTATTTTCAACATTGAAGAGTCAGGAAATGTGAAGAGGTGGTTGGTTGGTTGGTTAGTTGCCTGTTGAGTTCTCTGTCACACTGAGCTTCAACTCTTGAGTTGAGTTGAGTTGAGCTAAGTACTGACGTCACTGCACTCAGGACATTCCCATACAATCAACTCTTGAGTCTGGTGTGTTGGCATTCATGTCATCTAAGCTCTAGAAAGAGCTTGCCTCTCTCACAGTAAGATTGGTGAGGAGATTTTCCTTAGTTATCATTCGGTTATCATCAGTAAAAACAATGAGAATTGTCAAATGTTAGTACCGAAGTAAAACCCGGCGCAAAGAATCTGTTCTTCTAGCTTTTCACCCCCTTGTTCAACTGTTACTTACAAGAATAGTTATCATTTTAGTTCCAGACTAATGTTACCAAAGGTTATCAATCTTTGTTTTGTTCTGTTCGCCTGCTTTGAAATCAAGCGTAGTCCTCACATGTGTTACTATGTCTAGTGCACTAGATTTTTGTGTGTGGATTAGCTTGCCCTATTACCAGTCTCCCTCACCATCAGGCGCACCCACTCCAACTTTAGAGGTACTTGTAATTTATGTCCCCAAGTTAAGGACAAGAAGTCAACATTTTAGTGCAAATGACCAGTGTAGGAGTTCCGCTACCTCAGCATCAGCACACCAGAAGTTTAAGAACAAGCGCTCATATCCATTCGGCCATGCTGACCTCCCAGTTATCATTATTCATTAACCAGTATTCATCATTAACGAGACCACTTACAGGCAAAAATCTTTCATAATACACCCCCCCCCCCCCCTGAATACCACCTTCCAGGCAGTTACAAATATATCGCCATTAACAAAAGAATGTTTTACATGCTGATTTGTAAGCCCATATTTACCCGTAATATTTTGTTTAGTAAAGATAAATATTAAGCTACCACCATATAACCAATATGTCCTCCTAGCATGTAAACAGATAACAAACATAACAAACCAAGTCTTAAAATTAGTTATCATCCAGACAGTTATCCTTATTAAAGGGAGACCACTCTTACAAATCAGTATTAACAGGGTATCAGACTTACCTCCTCATCCTTGTACCAGGACAAAGATTCAGCAGTCAACACAAACCAAAAATCTTTTGAGCCACCTTTAATGAAGCTGACGTTGTGTAATGAGAGCCAACCTTTTCGGATTACCTAGCAGACAGGAAACACAGCATTTGCAACTAATATATATTCTATATTTTCTAATTTTCCTAATAATCAATTAACTGCCATTGCTGTCCATAGTACCTTGCGGTGTAGGACAGGGAAGTCTAGAGCCTGAGGAATTAAGGGCGCCTAGCTAGTGCATCACTGCAAACCGTGCAGATTTGGGTTTTCTTTTTTTGCTCCAGCAAGTAAAAACCCTTTCACCTTAACTTAGATTCAAACCCAGGTCTCCCAAAAATGAACCCAGTATTCTAGCCACTCGGCCAGATGCTCCTGTTATTTCCTAATAACACCTTGTTTTTATTTACCTAACTGTGGTGGTTTTCTACGAATATAAGAAGATCAACAATGGTTTTTAGTGATATAATAAGAAAAAATATATTGTGAAATGATGCTGGAGGGACTGGGGTAGTGGTGTGGAGGAATATCATCGACAGAATTGATATTGAACACCGGGACCAAGATCTAGGGAGTTGCATCAGTGTCTGTGTCAGTTGACAGGATACAGGGTCATGATAACTGTACAGATGATGTACTGATCCCCATGAAAGAAGCTCTGCAGACTTCTCTAATAGCTGCATAAATATGTATATACCTCACCTGATTTGCAACGAGAAAAAGAGTGTTGAAGTGCTACATAGAGCCTGTACTTTTGTATGGATGTGAAGCGTGGACAATGAGCAGACAAGGTGAAAAACATCTAATGGCTGTGGAAATGTGGTTTCTGAGGAAACTGCAAAGAATACATGGACAGACAGAAAAACCAATGATCAAGTACTACAAGAATGAAAACCGTAAACTGATAAGAGAAGTCAGACATAGACAGTCACAATTTTTGGGACACGTTATGAGAAAAAATAAGTTAGTGGCAACTGGCAAGATTGAGGGGAAGAGAACAAGGGGAAGCAAATACCTGGATGGCTTGGCCACGTGGTATGGATGAGACAAGAACATGAGAAACATGACCGCCCACACTTATCGGCATGGCACATGATGATGACCTCACCCGAGTGAAATCTGCAACCAGGTATCGTTTCATCGTAGTATCAAATCGTATAAATATAAACAATGCATATTTCCATGTTATGAGACAGGCAGGCAGCCAGACACACATACACAAGAACATGAATAAACACAGACACACGTACCTGCATACATATTTACATCATTTACACAAACACTCACAGTTATGCACCCACTCAATAACAGACAAATACACTCCCTCACATACACATATACTCACTCACAATCACAAACTCACTAATACAAGTTTACTATCTCTCTCTCTCTCTCTCTCTTGCTCACACGCATGCACGCGCACGCATGCACACACACACACAGACATACTCTCTCTGTCAGCCAGCCAGCCATCCAGCCAGACAGACAGAAAGACATACAGCCAGCCAGCCAGATGGACAGCCAGTCAGCCAGACAGCCAGCCAGCCAGCCAAACAGCCAGCCAGCCAGACAGACAGACAGACAGACAGAAAGACATACAGCCAGCCAGTCAGCCGTCAGCCAGCCAGCCAGCCAGCCAGCCAGACAGCCACCCAGCCAGACAGACAGAAAGACATACAGCCAGCCAGCCAGCCAGATGGACAGCCAGTCAGCCGTCAGCCAGCCAGCCAGACAGCCACCCAGCCAGACAGACAGAAAGACATACAGCCAGCCAGCCAGCCAGATGGACAGCCAGTCAGCCGTCAGCCAGCCAGCCAGCCAGCCAGACAGCCACCCAGACAGAAAGACATACAGCCAGCCAGCCAGCCAGCCAGACAAGCATTCATGCACACACACTCACTTGGTTTCCAAGCTTTCTCTTGTTGGTGTTCTCTGACTTCTGCTGAGCGCTGAAATGTACATTTGAACAATTTATTGTCCTTTACTATCAAATATATATGATATATATGATATATATATATATATATATATGAGTACAATAAATAGGCAGTACTTCACAATAATGCAATATTGTACCAGGTGGCTTCACATGAAAACCCCGTGTGTGTGTGTGTGTGCGTGCGTGTGTGCATACGTGCGTGCGTGCATGCGTGTGTGTGAGAGAAAGAAAGAGAGAATGAATATATTCTGAAAAAGTACAGAACAAATGTATCGGACATCTTTAAACTTCATTAATGTCGTCATCGTGTTTGTCTGCACCGTGATGTCACGTGGTTAACACTCTTGACATCCTCAACAATACTGACAGGTTACAAGATAATGGAATGGTTAATGTAATTTCTATCACACTTTTAAAGTTTTCATTTGAAGCCCCCTTGTATTACCCGGTCAGTTGGACTAAAATGTTGACTTCTTGTCCTTGACTTGGGGACGTAAATTACAAGTACCTCAGAAGTCGGAGTGGGTTCACCTGATGGCAAGGGTCACTGGTAATAGGTACAGTTAATCCACACACAAACAATCAGTGCACTAGAAGCAGGAGCTCGTGTATGGACTATGTTTGAGTTCAAAAGTGAGCGAACTAAGAGGAAATAATTGTCTGATACATTTGTTCCCCCATGCCATGAAGCCAAACTGTCTAGCATCTTCTCTCTTGGTTTCCCTCTGCCTCCCCTCCCTTCCAAATTTCCTACTATGAAAAAGTACTGCAGCTTACCACGTTTTATGACACTTCCAAAGAATGTGGACTGTCTTCTTCTGATGTGGGAAAGCAGTTCTTTTTGTGAACTAATTTCTTTCAAGATATCTCCAATGTGTTAGTTATCTGTCTACAGTGTAGGCCTCATTCTTCTATACAATTTGTATCTCTCTAGCTTCACATAACTCCTCACTAATCTGCCACTTGTCCATGACTCACTTCCGAACCTCAGGTTTGTCTCGATAAATAACTTTTAAAAAAAAAAAGGCTTAAAAGTCGACAGGGTCGACTTCATTGCACCGGGTTTTTATCCCATATGGCTCGGTCTCTTTCCGCAGTACGGAAAGCGTCGCACAAAGCACGAACTCCGTAGCTTTTAGCGACGACCCATGGGAGTCTCCGAAACATTTAACTCGTAAACCGAAGGACGCGGCCCGGAATCGAACCCACAACCTTCGGCTCACGAGTCAAACGTCAAACGGCTTGACCACTTCGCCAGAGAGACCCCTAATAAATAACTCTTAACAACTCCTTAACCTGACATTAAAATAAGAAAAGAGAAAGTGGTGGTGGTGGTGGTGGTGGTGGTGGTGGTGGGGGGGGGGGGGGGGGGGGGTAGAGATGAGAAAGAGGGAGGAGAATGATGAGAATTAGATTAGGATAAGAAGGAGGTAGAATAGGAGAAAGAAGAAAGAGGGCGGCAGCGACAACAAGAGGAGGAGAAAAAGAACAGTAAAAGATTTATAGTTATATATGATATTTTTATTTTGGCGCTCACTCGCTTTGAACTCAAGCGTAGTCCATACACACTATTTATAGTAGTGATGGACTGAATTTTGCGTGTGGGTTAGCTGTTACCTATTAATAGTGTCCCTCGCCATCAGGCAAACCCACTCCAACTTCAGAGGTACTTGTAATTTACATCCCCAAGTCAAGGTTGACAGGTCAACATTTTAGTCCAGTGTCCGGTGTAGGAGTCGAACCGCTTACCTCGGCATTAGCACACCGGATGTTTAAGACCACACGGTCTTACCCATTCAGCCATGCTGACCTACATATGATATATAAGTGGAGGTCAGAATGGCCGAATGGATAACAGCGCTTATTCTTAAACATCCGGTGTGCTGATGCCGAGGTAGCCAGTTCAACCCCTACATTGGTCAGTCGGACTAAAATGTTGACTTCTCATACTTGACTTGGGGACGTAAATTTATAAGTACATCAGAAATCGGAGTGGGTTTGCCTTATCGAGGGGGATACTGGTAATAGGAAAAACTGATCCACTCACAAAAAATCAGTCCTGTGCACTAGAAGTAATAGCACATGTATGAGAAAGAAGGAGGAGAAGGATGAGAATTAGGATTATGATCAGAAGAAAAAGGAGGAGGTGGAAGAAGAAGAGGAAGAAGAAGGAGGAGCAGCAGCAGCAGGTGGAGGAGGAGGAAGAGGAGGAGGAGGAAGAGGAGGAGGAGAAGGAAAAGGAGGAGAAGAAGAAGATGATGAAGAAGAAGGGAAGAGGAGTAGATGCGCTACAGCCGCAGCAAGAAGAAGAAGAAGGGAAGAGGTGTAGATGCGCTGCAGCCGCAGCAGGAAGAAGAAGAAGAAGGGAAGAGGAGTAGATGCGCTGCAGCCGCAGCAGGAAGTGCGCAGTAAAAGATTTATAGTTATGTAAATATATAATAACCAGGAGGAGGGGAACTTACTTGGCAAAGCCAATGAAATCCTCGTGGTTGGTGTTCATGTACGACAGCTGAATATCAATCAACTGAATGATTTGTTGCTTGGTAACCTGCTCTTGCTCTCTGATCCTGGTGCTGACGATACGTTCCGTCTCCTCCCTCAGCCGAGGATAACGGCTCATCTGATACAATTATAATGAGCCAGTGATTACAAGCAAAACAGACAAATGATGCTAAACAATTGCAGCAGCAGTTGGATATAAGTCAGTTTTAAACATCAAAGCATAACACTGGTCATAAAATAGCGATAAAGACATAAAGAAGCAATAGTGAGACATAAAACATGAAAAGACAGACAAAAAAGCAACAGTGATGCATCAAGCATAAAACATAAAAAGACAGGCAAAAGTACCAATGATAAATAAAACATGATAAGGCAGAAGATTGCTCTGTCTTGCCATGACATTTAATCTTAAGGCTGCATTTCCTTGCACTAGGCTAAGGCTTGTACCCTCCCAGTTACGCTCCTCCACATGAAGCCATTGCAGAGCTGTAATAATTGTGCCTTTCGACCAACACAACTGAATTCCTCGCAATATCTGTACACCTGTTTAACCTTCCCAGGTCTCAGATTGTGAGAATTGAATGGATTTTTTGCCCTGGCCATGCGGGAGTGTGGGGGAATGAACAGGCTGATAGGCTGGCAGGGAATGCACATCTTGGTGGCAGATTGCCTGTGGACAAGGGGGAGGTGGTCGTGCGCCTGTGGGACCAGGTGGAGAAGGAGGGGGGGACAGATTGAGAACCCATATGTGGAAAGAATGAGATTGTGGGGGATTGGCAAGGGTTCTGGAATAATCTCAAAACTGAGAGGGAAGACCAGGAGAACTTTCAATCAGATAGCAGTGGGAACTGTCAGTAGTATGACTCTTCGCTGGCTGTTGAGCGAGGGGACGGAGCTTGTATAGGAATGTCCTGAGTGCAGTGATGTCAGTTCTTAGATCAACTCAACGCAGATAATTTCCCAGCCTCAGAGTAAGTGAAGTAAAAGTAAATCAAAATGTCCTGTAACATGGGACATACGGTGCTATCCCCATGTTCTTGTTGACCAACCAGCACTGGAGGGGTGATGTGGTCAATACCACCCCAGCCAGCTTTAACTCCTACATTGTCTGGAACCCATTCCACGCTGAGTCCAACTGGCAGCCCAAGTCAACTGTTTCTTTAATACACTCCAAAGGGGACATGCACATATCACCATGTGGCCGAGATGCCTGAACGCAAGCCACTGCACCACAGTGGCACCACAATCGCACTGATGCTGAGGACTGATTACCTTTTCTGTACATTTTCTAACTACTCCAGACAGCTCGGTGACAACAAGATCCACACATTGTAGAGATGGTTCCTTCAAACGTTTTATCTGTTTCTTTACAACATTCTCAAAGGCCATATCTGGAGTAAACAGTCCAGTCCTGGTAAAAGATAAATAGATATAAATATTTAAAAGATAAATAGATAAAGATAATATAAACATATAAAGAGCAAATTTGTATATCTGGAGTAAACAATTCCGTCCTGGTAACAGATAAATAGATAAAGATAATATAAACATTTTTTTTTGCGCTCGCTAGCTTTGAACTCAAGTGTAGACCGTACACTCTATTTATAGTAGTTCTGGACTGATTTTTGCGTGTGGGTTAGCTTTCCCTATTAAAAAGTGTCCCTCGCCATCAGGCAAACCGACTCCGACTTCAGAAGTACTTGTAATTAACGTCCTCAAGTCAAGGACGACACGTCATCATTTTAGTCCACCTGTCCGGTGTAGGGTTGAACCGCTAACCTCGGCATCAGCACACCGGATGTTTAAGAACAAACGCTCTTATCTATTCGGCCATGCAGACCTGCGTATACACATATAAAGAGAAAGTTTGTATTCTTGGAGTAAACAATCCAGTCCTGATAAAAGATAAGTTAAGTTAATTTCATATCCTTTACAGGACGTCGCAGTCAACCCCAGTATTTTTTGGCTGTTTGTGATCTCTTGGCAAGTTTACGTTCAGTAGTTTACAACTGCTTTCTAACGACCGGCACCTATACCATTTCGTAAAAAAAACCAACGCAAGACAGTCTGCTGCCACATCGCCCGCAGCTGTATTTCGAACACGGGTATGCGGGATTACGAACTGCGTCCGTAACCCTTTTGCTTATGTAAACAAAAGATGACATCTCTTTAAAACTACTGCTGTGACAGTGAAACATATGACAGTGTGTTTTGTGTATTTCAGATAAAAGAATGCATATTATATATTATACATATTTATTATATTATGCATATTAACACACAAAACAGTCGCTAGTTAAAGGTCGCAGAAGCCATCATGATTAATCTGCATAGGCCAATTTTGTGTAAACAGAAAGACATGATAGTCGGTTTAAAATTACTGTGGTAGACAATTGAAATTACTGTGCGAATATGCGTATATTTCAGCTTGAAGAATTTGTCTAACTGCTTTATTTCATGTTGTGTGATTTCTGCAATATGTATCTGACAAGATGCAGCTAAGTATGCCAAGCAATACATCGTGCAATCTATTGTTTGTGCCTTCGTTATTCAAATGCATATCATGTTGCTTTAAAATGTGTTAAACTTGTGTTTAGATACAATGAAATATCTCAGGCAATAAATTGTGGAATAAATTGTTTGCATTTTCATTTTATAAATTCACAATGGAAACAGTTTTGAATTTCATTTTTATTGTGGTTTTTGTTATTGACATGTGGTATTGTCAGTAAACATTATTTTTCTTTATTTATTTTAAAACATAGAATAACATGATCTTTGCTGTGTCTTTGACAAAAAGGTGTATATTTGTGCAATTCCTTAGCACTATTTGAGAGGACTATTAGTCATCTGAAAATCTGAGCTCTGGGAATGGATTCTAACCAATTATAAAGTGTTGAAGATAAAGTGTTGGCAGTTATCACCAAATTCTCCAATTCATTTCTTCTCATAAATTTTTTTGGGCATGTTATGAGAAGAAATTAATTGGAGAACTTGGTGACAACTGGCAAGATCAAAGGGAAGAGACCAAGGGGAAGAATGAGAAGTAAATACCTGGATGGCTTGGCCATGTGGCATGGTCGAGACAGAAACATGGAGCTGATCCACAACTCTGGTGATCGAGTGAGATGGCAAAACATGACCGCCCACGCTTATTGGCATAGCACATGATGGATGGATGGATGGAAGATCTATGGCGTTTAACTGTTATTCTAGAGACAGGACCTGAGTAAAATGACCCACCTTATGCCATGGATGTTTGTAATGGTAATGCCAATTTCACGCCGCAGTTCTCTTTCATCACTCTCCATCTGAAATTAAACAACATGTGAAAATAAGCCAAGTGGACCAGGGAGAAGAATAACACTGCCGTTCTACAAGAGTTAAACACGGAAGAAAACTGGCTCAATAACAGTCTAGAAACTGAAATACTCTGGCCATATTACATGTCAGTATTAGTAGCATGACTCTTCGCTAGCTGTTGAATGAGGGGACAAAGCATGTATGGGAATGTCCTGAGTGCAGTGATGACAGTTCTTAACTCAACTCAACTCAACATTACAAGTCAGTGGCTTGAAGAGAACAGTGATGGAATGCGTAGTTTCTGGTATAAGAGGTGTGGGTCAACCAGCATGAAGATGGACACAGGTCATTGCAGACTACTTTAGCATGAGTGTGCATGCTAAGTTAGTTCCATATTCTTTACAGGACTCACAGTCAATCCTAGCATTTTTGGCTGTTTCAGTAGTTTGCCAATGCTTACTGAATGACCGGCACTCACACTATTGAATGAAAACCAGCGCAAGGGGGTATGATTCCAAAAATCTCTGGAAGCCTTGGAGAGGTGGTTTTATAGAAGAATGCTGAAAATTGGACAGCCAAAATGAGCAATCTGGATGTTTTGAGGGGAGCTAACTCGCAAAGACAACCTTTCATAAACATCATAACAAGGCCGTCATCATTTTTGGCCATGATATGAGAAGACAAAAAACTGGAACATGTGATAACCGGAAAGATTTGTGAAAAGAGAGATAGAGGAAGACAGCATGAGAAGATTCTTGACAGTCATGTGTCATGGCACAGAAGGGAGTCAACACACAAATTGATCCATGCCATTGGAGATCGCAATTTGTGGAGAGGCTTAACCACTTAGACCAGCCGACAAGGCACTGGATGATGATGATGATGATTATGTTCTGCATTCATTAGCATTTCCCAGGCAATCATTGGTTACTCTGGCAGTCCAAGGCTTTCAAATAAAATTCTAGTCTTAAACAGTTCATCAGCACATTCATCAAAATCATCATTTGACTTTCCTGCTGACATACAAGTGTAAGTTAATAAGTAAGCCACAAATGGCTGTAGAAAAATAACTAAATATAACTTGAAACCAGTTTATTTTTATACATACATTGTCCGTTTATTTCTCAACATAATTTCCACCAACATTGATGCACTTATTCCATCGTTTTATAAGTCCTCCTAAACTGGCTGCATAGAACTGCCTGCTTTGTTTTCATTTACCTGCCGTCCCACAGAACTGTGTGACTTACTTATTGACTTGCCCTCGTACCTTTTTCTACCCAGCTATGCACCGCTTTAAGGGACAAACATCTGTCAGCATAAACACTGAAAACCCACCTTGGCTGGAGATATTTCGCGAATGACGCCGAAGTTGAATGTGAAGTGAAAACGTGGTTTAGAAAACAGAGCACGCAGTTCTATGCAGCAGGTTTGGATCAACATCATGACACAAGGGTGCAACCCATAAGTGCTCCGTTCTCCTCCTAACTCAAACCTGAGTCTGGAGAAACCATACCTCGAGACCACGCAGCCCTCCGCCCTCCAAGGGACAATGTATGTATAAAAATAAACTGGTTTCAAGTTGTTATCATGTTTAGTTATTTTTTACAGCCACTTGTGGCTTCCTTATTGACTTCCCCTTGTAGATAATCACGCTTCTCCCCAACTCTCGTTCTCTAGCAGAATTAATTAATTTCTACATCACTTCACACTTGTTACAATGAAATGCTAACAATATCTACCAACAAACCTTGACAAGTTCAAATGGGAATCTTTCATGGAATAGTCGGTTGATCTTGGCACCCCCAGACAGGTCCTCAGTGGAAACATGAGCACCGAAGCCTTCGATGTCTCGCTCAAAGTCTGTACTGAACTGAGAGATCATTCTGTTGAAGTGGTAGAGCAAAGGCTTATCAATTGCAGTGAGAACAGTGTTGAAGTTAGTTAAGTTCAGTTCAGTTCAGTTAATTAAGGTAAGGTAAGTCTAGTCTAGTCTAGTCTAGTCTAATCTAATCTAATCTAGTCTAGTCTGTCAGTCAGGTTCCAGCTTCATGGCAAAGAATCATCCCATAAGCTCCGTTCCTGTGCCAGTGAACATCACACAAAATGTTTCTTACTGCCCCATGTGAAAAGTGGAACAGACAGCAGTCCCAACAACCCAACAGCACATACAGGCATACATGCATAACATGCCTGACAAAATGCCAACATAACAGTCCGCCACTAAACTTACAGTTCATCAGCAGTAGTTGCATACATATTACTGCATAAGACAAAACCAGCTAGTTAAGCAACCGGCAGGTCACCATTTTTCTGAACATACAGTTCACAGTACAAACAACCATGGACAGTTTTGAAGTGCTATACAGAATCTATAATGGTATTAATAAAAGGGATTTGCTACCTCCGAAGTTTACGAAGTCCAGAAAAAAAATGGCTGAGATACTCCATGGATGGAAAAACATGTGTGTGCGTGTTTTTCCATTTATCGAGCTTAGTCGCATATTTTGTGCGTGCTTTTGTTTTTGGGGACTCCTATGTAGAATCTATCAAACTATTGAATATAAAAATTGCCTAGTAATTCACAAACAGCCATAAACATGCTGGGATTGATTGTGATGTTCTGTAAAGAACATGCAACTAACCTATATACAACCTATACTGTTGTATGTGTGTAAAATATGGACAATATGCAGGTAACCTGAGAAACATCTAATGGCAGTTTAAAAGTGATTTCTGAAGAAAATGCAAATACCATGGACGGTCAGAAAAATTGAAGTAATAGAAATATAAATATCTCCACCGAAAATAACACTACTAAAAGCACACAAATTATAATAAAAGTAAAATAAACTTCAAAATAATCATAACCTAATTTGATTCAACATAATGTAACAATTAAAATATTACAAGAAAACTGGTTAAAAAAAAAGAACAGATAAGTTCTTTTAAAAGAGACTAAATTGTAAAGAAACAATAAGAATATCAAAAAAGGCATTGTTTTAACAAGAGAAACATAGGACTAACTGCATCATGGCTTTTGTTTTCCTGGCTGGGTCATCTGGCCTGAAGTTCTTGTATTCTTCCACCTCTTTCTCCATAGACAGCAGCTGTGATTGTAGTTTGTTGCGCAGGGTAGGCAGAGTGTCCCGGATGTGGTTGGTTAACTGCTGGTTCAGAACTTTTTGTAAATAAGGTGTACCTAGTCGGTCTGCCATATGTCTAAATACACGAGGAAAGAGTACATTTCATGAAGGTAGCCTCAGAAATAACATAGTCAGTCAGTCAGTTTTCTACTTAGCAAGTCAGCAAAGTTAGCTAGCTAGTTAGTTAATTAATTAGTTAGTTAACAGATCATCCTCATTCATCTCATCTTGTTCCTCTTGTACCTTGCAGTGTCGAAGTGAAGTATGAACAGCGGGAGAGTGCCAATTTATGGGCATCATATATTGAGATTCCCATAGACTCTACTATTCCCTGCGTCCATCGTTTATGTTGTCAGCCTCTTCTTCTGCTTCCATTTGGTCTGTACATCATTGTTTGTTGTGGTATACTGTTAGTTGGTAACCTAGTTACATGGCCAAACCATTTGACTTGCTGCCTTCTAATAAAATCTAGCTCTGCTATAACCCAAACTTTAGAAATGATTTCTTCATTTCTGATTTTCTCTCTTCTTGATACATCATTCTTCTCAGGAATATCATGTCTGATGTGATTTTTCTTTTCT
This sequence comes from Cepaea hortensis, assembly GCA_963921405.1. Classification (NCBI taxonomy): domain Eukaryota; kingdom Metazoa; phylum Mollusca; class Gastropoda; order Stylommatophora; family Helicidae; genus Cepaea; species Cepaea hortensis. The sequence goes on from OY992884.1 coordinate 106,113,134, forward strand.
CTTTTTCTGTCATTGTCCAGGTTTGGCATTGGTAGCACAGAGTTGGCAGGAAGATTGTGTTGTAAAGTGTTTTCTTAGTAACTATTGATATGTGTTTGTTCTTTAGTAATGGTGCCATTAATGTCAGGTCTTAGTCAGATATTGCTGAGCTACCGTATGACAGTAGACGGTACTACCTGATTTCTGTTAGCGCAGAATGTTGGGCGGCGATCACCAAACCCGAGACCCTACATTGTGCCAACGGCTTAGGGTGGAGGAGTGCAATTGGGAGGGTACAAGCCTTATCCTAGTGTGAGGAAATGCGATCTATAGACTAAATGTCATGGCAGGGTAGACTAGGCCCTAAGCCTTGGTCGGCAGCTGTCTAGGATGGAAGCTCCGATAGGCAGAGTATTGCTTTACTGATCCGGCAGCTTCTGCAGCTTGTCTTGTTCCCAGTGTATAGGTGTTACCTTTCCTCTGGAATAAACTAGACAGGCAGAGAGAGGGATCATGCTGCATGGGCAACACATGGTTTCTAAATTCAGCCCAGGTTTTGTGTTATGGAGAGGTAAAATTCCTTTTACAAACTATCGTCTGTCAAGACGGCAAGGTACCAGCCATTGGTGCCATCCTCAATGAACGTCAAAATATTAGTGCCCATATCCCCTCATCAATATCTCCCTCAGCGACTGACACAATTTCTGTATTGGTTGACTATTCTGCTTTGGCTTTCCTATGGTGCTTGTATCTGGCATGACCCCATTTGACTTGATGTTCTTGCAGTCTGATCAAAGCTGCAGAAAAACATCTATTCCTTGAGTTATTTACTCATCTTGCCTCCCTGAGGGTGTTCAGGTTGCCAGTTTGGACTACTGTTTGTCCACTCCCCAAGGCAGCTAAGTCCACAAGTCTATCTGCTTGATCATTTCCTCTTACAACCGCGTGCCCTGGTACAAAAATTAAACACATATTGGTCAGTCTTGATCTCCTCAGAGGTTCAAGGCGTTGCCTTCTGGCCCAGACCATCTCAATCTTCCTTAGCATACTCATGGAGTCAGCGGGTGACTTAGAATATATCAGCAGTATGAAGGTGAGACAAATAAAACAGAAATCTATATATCACCTGTACGACGGGTGATACAAACAGAAATCTATATATATCACTTGAACAATGGGTGTGACAAAACAGAAATCTATATATCACCTGTATGATGGGTGAGACAAAATAAAACAGAAATCTATATATCACCTGTATGACAGGTGAGAAAAAAAAACAGAAATCTATATATCACCTGTATTTTGAGCGAGACAAATAAAACAGAAATCTATATATCACCATTATAACAAGTGAGACAAAACAGAAATCTATATATCACCTGTATGGCAAGTGAGACAAAACAGACATCTATATATCACCTGTATGTTGTATGAGACAAATAAAACACAAATCTATATATCACCTGTATGACGGATGAGACAAATAAAACAGAAATCTATATATCACCTGTATGTTGTATGAGACAAATAAAATAGAAATCTATGTATCACCTGTATGTTGTATGAGACAAAAAAAAAACAGAAATCTATGTATCACCTGTATGTTGTATGAGACAAATAAAACAGAAATCTATATATCACCTGTATGTTGTATGAGACAAATAAAACAGAAATCTATATATCACCTGTATGTTGTATGAGACAAATAAAACAGAAATCTATGTATCACCTGTATGTTGTATGAGACAACAAAAAAACAGAAATCTATGTATCACCTGTATGTTGTATGAGACAAATAAAACAGAAATCTATATATCACCTGTATGTTGTATGAGACAAATAAAACAGAAATCTATGTATCACCTGTATGTTGTATGAGACAAAAAAAACAGAAATCTATGTACCACCTGTATGTTGTATGAGACAAATAAAACACAAATCTTTATATCACCTGTATGTTGTATGAGACAAATAAAACAGACATCTATATATCACCTGTATGTTGTATGAGACAAATAAAACAGACATCTATATATCACCTGTATGTTGTATGAGACAAATAAAACAGACATCTATATATCACCTGTATGTTGTATGAGACAAATAAAACACAAATCTTTATATCACCTGTATGTTGTATGAGACAAATAAAACACAAATTTATATATTACCTGTATGTTGTATGAGACAAATAAAACAGACATCTATATATCACCTGTATGTTGTATGAGACAAATAAAACAGACATCTATATATCACCTGTATGTTGTATGAGACAAATAAAACAGACATCTATATATCACCTGTATGTTGTATGAGACAAATAAAACACAAATCTTTATATCACCTGTATGACGGATGAGACAAGAAAAATTTCCTCTCTGCTGCAAGAGCTGCCCGTATATCCTTGCGGCCTTCAATATCCCTCTGACTTCTGTTAACAACACCAATATAACCTGAGAGAATAAAGTGGAAAATATTTCTTCAATTCAATCACTTTGCTTAAGTTCTTTATCTTAAATGAATTTGAGCATTCTTCTTCTTCCTGATCCTTCACCTTCATATACAGTCTGATGCTCCTGGTGTACAATGTATGCCTCCCTGCGGGCAGGATGGTTTGTGGGAAGGTACATATAGCGATGTTCCTGCGCAAAAGTGAAGTGTCTCAACGGTGGATGTATGAATGCACGACAAGAGGAAAATGCCCGTGGTAATGACACAGACGGGCCCACCCCCTGAAAGTGTATGCCATTTGGTTAAGTCCTTATGTTCACCACCATCATCATCATCAAGTGCCTTGTCAACTAGGGGGTGGGGGGAGTGGGGGCATGCTTCTCTACATCTTGCGATGTGAGAAGGCGAACCATGATCAACAAGACTTATTGGCATGGCACGTGATAATGATATTGTTCAGGGGAAAAAACAACTACCAGCACAATTATCAGCTGGCTAATTTGCTCACCTCGCCTCAAAGGTAACAATTTGTTCTCCAAGATGTCCCTGGCATCAGTCCCATCGTCCATCAGATCAAGCTTGGTTATCACACCAATGGTCCGCAATCCTGCAAGAACAGAAACAACAGATAAGAACAGTTGTCACCTGCAACAACAGAGAAGAACGAACGGCTGTCACCTGCAATAACAGAAAATAATGGCCGTCAGCTTCAACAACAGAAACATATATGAACGGCCATCACCTGCAATAACAGAAAATAATGAATGTCACCTGCAACAACAGAAACAGATAAGAATGGCCATCACCTGTAATAACAGAAAATAATGAATGTCAGCTGCAACAACAGAAACATATAAGAACGGCCATCACCTGCAATAACAGAAAATAATGAATGTCACCTGCAACAACAGAAACAACAGATAAGAACGGCCATCACCTGCAACAATAGATAAGAACAGCCGTCACATCTAAATGCTGGGGTATGAAGCCATGGTGCATACAGCATAGTGGCTAGATGCGTACCAGCTGGCCTAATGGTCCTGAGTTCAAATCTGCATGGGGGTATATTTGTTACATTGACCCAAGCTCCGAGGCTGACGCAGCATAACACAGGTACCAAACACTGTCCAGGGAAGTAAAGACAGCCAGGGTAGTACTGACCACTTCAACCAGCAAGTGCCCCTGTGGTCTAAATAAAATAGGCCCAGCACCATAAGCCTAGCCGGTCTCCGTGGAGAAGGGCTTATGAACATGGTTCATAACCAGCATACCCATGTTCGAAACACAACTGCGTGTAATTTGGCAGCAAACTGCGTTGCGCAGGTTTTTTGCGTAACGGGTATGGGTACCGGTCGTTCAGAAAGCAATGGCAAACTACTGAATGTAAACTTGCCAAGACATCAACAGCAGCAAAAACTGCTGGTGTTGACTGCAAATGTCTTGTAAAGGATATGCAATTAAAAATTTTTTTAACCATAAGCCTGATGTGTCCTAAGGTGTTCAACAGGGTCCTTGACTTTACTTATGAAATGAGGAGGCAGTGACCATGGAGGGGCAACTAGACCACTCAACAAAACATCAGCAAAGGTAAAGAGAAGAGGTAGAACAGAGAAATTAGCCTCTCGTGGGAGAATGCTCGGACACAGAGGCAAGAGGTGTAACAAAGAAATTAGCCCTAGATGGAAAATGCTCAGACACAGAGGCAAGAGGTGTAACAAAGAAATTAGCCCTAGATGGAGAATGCTCAGACACAGAGGCAAGAGGTGTAACAAAGAAATTAGCCCTAGGTGGAGAATGCTCAGACACAGATGCAAGAGGTGTAACAAAGAAATTAGCCCTAGATGGAGAATGCTAGGCCACAGAGGCAAGAGGTGTAACAAAGAAATTAGCCCTAGATGGAGAATGCTAGGCCACAGAGGCAAAGGAAGACTGGGGAAGATATATGTGGAAAGCTGATACAGCTGGGCAACGGATAATGATATCAGCAATAGTAACCCCAAAAATATCAGGTGACAGAGAGGACTGAAGAGTCATAATCGTCAATGTTTGTTCCAGATCAGGCGCCTGAAGGAGGAGGAAGAGCATCAATAGTGATGGTGGCAGAAGAAGAAAGGAAGAAGAGCACAAAAATAAACAGAAGAAGAAGAATAAGAACAAGAACAAGCATATGAAGAACCACAAGAAGAAGAAGAAGAAGAAGAAGAAGAAGAAGAAGAAGAAGAAGAAGAAGAAGAAGAAGAAGAAGAAGAAGAAGAAGAAGAAGAAGAAGAAGAAGAAGAAGAAGAAGAAGAGGAGGAGGAGGAGGAGGAGGAGGAGGAGGAGGAGGAGGAGGAGGCGGCGGCGAAGGAGGAGGAGAATATCCATAAAATTGGTAAAACAGAGAAGTCTGCGCTAAGTGAGAATACACTAGGCAAGAGAGTCACAGGAAGACAAAGGAAGACTATGTGGAAAGCTTCAACAATTGAGCAACAAACAATGGTATAAACACGTCAAGTCCATTACAATAGTAACTGACAGACAGAAGTGAAGTGAAAGGAGCCACGACCACCAATGCCGACTCCAGACCAAGTATCTGACAAATTAATCATTAACATTTTAGCGGGCAAAGCGTCCCGGAACGTTTCTACCCCCGAACGGGCAAAGCGTCCTAAACCGCCCGTAACTATTATGCATTGTAAAAACGCGATCTCGTGGCTTTCCAAGGCTTCCGACTGTCTAATTTCTGTTGTCTACAACGTGGCCACCATTCGCAAGCGTGTACTTTGAATTTGAACAGATTTTTTATAATAGTTTCGGGGGTTTTACGCTTTGTATTTAAAAATGGATTTCGACGATTCTTCAAGTGGTAGTGGGGATTTTTCTGGGTTCAATTTAAGTGACATTGAAGGGCACGAAGTTGACTATTAATCGGAGCTAGATATCAGTGATCAGCGTTACTTTTCGTTAGAAGTCGTAAGTTGGACTTTAAAGAAAGTGATTATGATTCAGAAAATGTGTTTGTAAATTGCCGTATAGATGTCTGACAATCACAAACAATATGTTGTATTTTGTAAATATTTGTGTTCATGTGAGGAATGGCGGCATCATTAACTGAGTACAATGTTCTGCATGCTTTTCCCTTCATTGTGTTGTTTATTTGACTAAAATCTGTTGACTAACAACTTATATGTGATATTTTTACTAACATAACCCGAAATTTTACCGAACCTGAACAAATCTTGCCCATTCAGGGCTTAAAAACAGACAAACGTCTGCCCTGTAAAGGGTTAAGAAATTGGTTTCATATAATTTTCTAGCGCTATGAAAGTTCGTCTTGCCTTCTGTACTTTTATTGCAATAGCTCTATTTGTTCCCTCATCTATATCTACATATTTTTGCATGTGGATTAGCTTTCCCAATCACCAGTGCTCCTCGTCAACAGGTTAACCCTCCAACTTCTGAGGAACTTGTAATTTATGTTCCCAAATCAAGAAGGAAAAAGCAACATTTTAGTCCAACTGAGCAGTGTAAAAATTGAACCCGCTACCTCGGCATCAGCACACCGGAAGTTTAAGAGCAAGTGCTCTTACCCATTCGGCCATGCTGACCTCACCAGGGGAGATTTGATTGTTATTGGCTTGGTTTCATCTCGTTATTTTGTCAAAGGCCGATCACTCATTCTTCTTCTTCAGCATTCCGAGCCATTGAGGTTCTTTGCTGCAGATACAAGCCGTCTCCATTCATCTCTCTGGTTGACCCTCTCTTGCCAGTCGATTCCAAGTGCTTGTAGGTCTGTACGTATATTATCTCTTCACCATCTTCTTGGTCTACCTCGGGGTCTACGGTCATTGATCACCACTTACTGTTGGTAAATGCCCTAGCACCTACCTTGTGGATCAACTTCTTTAGCAATTTTCAGAGCATCTGAGTTGGCTAGATCTGTGTTTGCTGGGCTGACTGCAAGGATCAGACAGGACTCTTTGCTGATGAACTCCATGAGCATGTCTCTAATCTGCTGCTCTATGTCCGCCGGCTGGTCTCCTACTGGAACCTTGGTCATACCAGGCAGGTCAATCAGGGTCAAGTTGAGAACTGTAATGAAAAATGGCATGTCAACCAAAGCCAGGTTCCGATAGAAATAGAAAATAGGCAATTTACTTCACAACATATCCTTTTCTCATGAAATAACTCGCAACCTGTAGCCCTGATTTAAAAACTTGAGTGTTCAGAATACTTGCACCTAAAATTCTCACACTGACAAATGGAGCTCAACTTATATACAACAAAACATGCCTTGGTGCAACAATGTCTTACTTTTGCTGATGGTGCACAAACAACCCATGTTAAGCCTTTAGCGGGCAAAGCGTCCGGGAACATTTCTACCCCTCAACGGGCAAAACGTTTGAAAGCACCTGTGACTATTATGCATTGTAAAAACACGATCTCTCAGCTTTCCAAGACTTCCGATTGTCTATTTTCGGTTTCGTCGATAGCTTGACAACGTGGCCACCATTTGCAAGCATGTACTTTGAATTTGAACGGATTTTTTAAAATAGTTTTTGTGGGTTTTCAAGTGCTAGCGGAGGTTTCACTGGGTTCAATTTAAGTGACATTGAAAGGCACGAAAATGACTATTAATCTGAGCTAGATATCAGTGATCAGCATTACTTTGCGTTAACAGTCATGAGTCGGACTTTAAAGAAAGTGATTATGATTCAGAAAATGTGTTTGTAAATTGCTATATAGATGACTAACAATCACAAACAATATGTTGTATTTTGTAAATATTTGTGTTCATGTGTGGATTAGCGGCATTATTCATGTGAGTAAAATGTTCTTTCTACTGTTTGACTAAAATCTGTTGACTAACAACTTATATGTGATATTTTTACTAACGTAACCCAAAATTTTACCGCACCTCAAAATTCTTCTTTGTTATTCTTCTTTGCCCGTTCAGGGCTACAAAACAGACAAATGTCTGCCCGGTAAAGGGTTAAATCAGACAGCGGACAATATTTCTTCCCGCTTTAAGCTTGGGCCTAATAACAGGCCTCTTATGTAAATAATTGGCACTGAAAAACCTGTCATCCTTATATAAAGACAACACTGACACCTCTTTGAGTTGTGTAGGGTCTGTTTCTCAGGTCCATAATGTGCATGAAGTCGAGCAATGAATAGCTGTCTGAATCCAATACATTTGCTGTAACTTTGGTGGTCAATTTCAATTTGAATTTATAATGCGGCTAGTGAGACTGGTGGTGGATTCAGCTTCAGAACAGCCGCCGGAGAGTTGGTTATTGTTTCAAGTTCACACAGTAGGCTAAAGATCTCTTTATAGAGACAATAGCAGTGGGGACCAACCAGTATGGTTACTACCAAGAAGGAAAGCCATGGCCAGCTACCATCTTCACAGATGCCTGAAACACCACGATTCATCAATTCAGATCATTATTGTGAAAACATAAACGACGTAATTGAGTGACAACTGGTAACATTGATGAAAAGGAAGGCACAGAGTTGGCCAACTGGCATAATTGGGAGAAGAACAAAGACCTGGCCCTGGCTGCTTTTCTTCCCCTCCAACTTTCCATCTCCAACTTTTTGCTCTCCAATTTTCCCCTCCAACTTTCCCTCTCCAACTTTTCATTCTCTAATTTTCCCCTCCAACTTTCCCTCTCCAGTTTTCCACTCCTACTTTTCACACTCCAATTTTTCCCTCCAACTTTCCCTCTCCAACTTTTCCCAACTTGTCTAGATAACAGAACGCTGCTCCTCTATGGTGCATGTCAAAAGTGAGGAAGCCATCTTTAAACTGTCCTTATTATGTCACCATGTTCATCTGCACCATGATGTCATCCATGTGCTAAACACTCTTGACATCCTTAACAATAATATTGACAGGTTACAAGACAATAACATGGTTATTGTCATTTCTATCACACTTTTAAAGTTTTCATTGGAAGCCCCCTTGTACCAAGTACACTTACCATTAGGAGAATACACTCGTAAATTGATAGGTATGTTTGAGATGCCCTTGTTAGAGCCTGTGGCACGGTCTGTCTCATCTTCAATCTCCTTGCGCACCAGATTGAAATCTGTGAACTTCTTGCCCTTCGTGTGAATGAACTCTGCATATTCTGAGGAATCAACCAATCATACTATTAATTCACAGGGATTTCAAATACTCTACCTGCATGTTGTTATTTACAGTTATACCTTTATGTAAACATATATATATTTATCTCCGCTATACAGTTAACGCCAGCATCTGTGGCAAAGGGGCAGCACATGTGATTTTTAATCCCACATAATGTGTTCAAAATCAGCTGCAGGCAATTCAGAAGCAGATCGCATTGTGTTGATTTTTAACAATGGTATGAGTGTCAGCTGTTGCAAACACCAATAGCAAACTACTGAACGTAAACTTGCCTAGTAAATCACAAGGCTAAAAAATAACAAAACGCTGGGTTTGATTGTGATGTCCTGTAAAGGATACACACCTAACTTTATCCAGTTAACTGTTGGTTATGGTCTCAAGTTTGCAACGGTAGGGAGAGAGAGAGAGAGAGAGAGAGAGAGAGAGAGAGAGAGAGAGAGAGAGAGAGAGAGAGAGAGAGAGAGAGAGAGAGAGAGAGAGAGAGAGAGAGAGAGAGAGAGAGAGAGAGAGAGAGAGAGAGAGAGACAGACAGACAGACAGACAGACAGACAGACAGACAGACAGACAGACAGAGAAGTTGTATATCCTTTACAGGATGTTGCAGTCAACCCAGCATTTTTTGGGCTGTTTGTGATTTCTTGGCAAGGTTATGTTCAATAGTTTGCCATTGCTTTCTGAACGACCAGCACACACATGATTGTATGAAAACCAGTGCAAGATGGTCTGCTGCCAAATCTCCCACAGCTGTGTTTCGAGAGTACTATGAGGGATTACAATTTTTTTTTTTTTAATCCTTTCGCCACAGAGTTGGCAGAGGATCTCTTTAAACAGATAATGCCTATGGTCACTGACCTGTATGGTCAGTGCTAAGAAAAAAGGCATTGGCAAGCTACCTTCTGCACAGATGAACAGAAAGATGTGGCCAAGGCTATCTGGAACTGGGTGGAGAGTACAGCTGAACAGATTATACACAACTAGAGAGACTGACTAAGAAGCGAGTGAGTAGAAAGGTCTGGGTGAAACTCAAAGAGTAGAGGAAATGCCAGGTAGACTTTTAGTCAAATTGCTACTGGAATAATTAATTGCCTAGAAAATAAGAGCAGCTAAAATATTATGGATAGAGAGAATTTTCAAACGATTGTTAGAGGGGGAAAGTTATCTACAGTACAAGCCACTAAATATCTGTTTAAGTCCCCGCTAATCATTGGTATCATGCAGGCTAATAGACTGCAATGGCTGGGGTATATAGAAAGAATGGAAGATAATAGGGAAACAAAACTCACTTACACTCAAGAAATAAATGACCGTAGACCCCGAGGTAGACCAAGAAGACGGTGGAGAGATAATATATATATATATATACAGACCTACAAGCACTTGGAATCAACGACTGGCAAGAGAAGGTCCACCAGAGACACGATTGGAGACGGCTTGTATCTGCAGCAAAGAACCTCAATGGCTCGGAATGCTAACAAAGAAGAAGAAGAAGAAGAAGAAGAAGAGGAAGAAGAAGAAGAAGAAGAAGAAGAAGAAGAAGAAGAAGAAGAAGAAGAAGAAGAAGAAGAAGAAGAAGAAGAAGAAGAAGAAGAAGAAGAAGAAGAAGAAGAAGAAGAAGACGAAGAAGAAGAAGAAGAAGAAATCAAGCCACTGGATGATGATAACTATACAGTTAACAATATGTCACTACATGCCCAACTGAAAATATTTCAAAATAATCTTTGTTCACTCATTTTTTTTGTCTATCTGTTCATTCACCAGCTTCTCTTTTCATCTCCTTCAGCTGAGAGGAGAATGCCACAACACATTCTACTTCTGTCATTAAGGCTATGTTCCACGCATCGTTAGTTGTCATATAAACATGTCCACACTTTGAACAATTAATATACAAGCTTACAATAGCTACTTCTCAGCCTCGAGACTATCACTTGACCTATTTCTATCTATTATTAACCCCCCGATGAATGATGGCTCTTTGTTCACATTTGTCCTTAAACACAGGAAGAAGTTTTCTATTGAAAATCAAATGCATCACCTTAATAGACTTTGTACTATTTTGTAATATCTTTTGATCTTCTAGATCTATTGCAAGATTTAATGCTTGGCATATTTCGCTGCATCTCATCAGGTACATACTGCAGAAACCACACAACATAAACTAAAGTGATTATATATCCTTCAAGCTGAAATATACAACACACATATTCACACAGTGATGTGAATTGTCTACCACTATAATTTTCTTAGTCGACAATCTGTTGTGTGATTTCTGCAGTATGTACCTGACGAGATACAGTGAAATATGCCATGCAATAAATCGTGCATTCTATTGTTTGTGTCTTCGTTATTCAAATTCACTATGAGAAAACATTGTTTTGAATGTTTAGATCTATGTCTGTGAAGTGTTTGGTTGTAGACATTGTGACATATTCACCTATCCATCATTTTACAGCGCGTCAACGTTACACAGCAACCCAGAGATTATCAAAACAATTACAGCACCGTAGAAAATCGAACTCACTAAGCGATACTAATGACAGACAGATGCCAGGATAAGAATAGAAAAGTTAGCGTCAACAGAATAGAATGTGACTGGTAGAGACACATCACGTGGATATAGCGTCCCCCAGCTCGGGCGCCGCTTTAATAAAACCGCGCACTTCTATGACTTCAGAGCGAGCGAGCAGTCGCCAAAGCTATGTGTTGTCCAACTTTCAAACTTTTACAACAGGCAGTTTGATCTAGTCTGAGGTAAGCTTGTGATTCTCAGATCTAAGTGGTACCAAGATGTATAACATAAAGGTATCCAGTGTTGTGCGTCCAATGAATTGTATTTTTGATAAAATAAATCTCTGAAAATGTGAAACACTGCCGATTGCAACTTCAATACTGGCGCCACTTCCCCGGCGAAACCGACATCTTATAATTTCTCAAAACTGCAAAACTCTGACTTTCTACACTACATCTAACAACTTCACTATGTGCATATGACTATAATCTATCACAGAATAATGTACGAGATGAAATTTCCAATGCACTCAAATGCTTTTCATCAAAAACTTCTAGAAAAACGTTTCTGCAGAGATAGTCAGCTGGTGCAAACGAAACACTACCTCGCTTAAAAAATGTACTTAATTCTGTCTATTTTGCAATCTAAAGAACTGAAACAGGAATTATACTCTTCCTTTTCTCTTTACGAATTGAAAACAAATAGTATTTGATAGAAATTAGTTTATTCATGTGTCAGATTTTATTTAGACAACGCACTACATCAACTGCATTGCTTAAAATAGGTTTACGTTCACAAACGCCATTTGTGATAGCCGACCTACTTAATCTGCTCAGACTAAAGGGTGAAAATTACCTTGGTCTATAGCCAACCGTGATCGCCAACGGAATGGACATGATATGCACTGGTAAAAGATGTAGGAGAAGTATAAGTAGACAGAGAGGAGGAGAGTATTAGGGAAAAATACTTAAAGTAATAATTTTTTTCTAATATATTGTGTCATGACCTTGTATAGATTACATTTTGTAACAAATACACATCAGAAATTCTGTATGTTGGACATGAACCACAATAAAAGCACACTAGATGAGTTAAACTCATATTAACTGATGTAGATGTGAGGACAAGTAGTACAAGCTATGGAACCCCACACAACAGAAGTTAACTCAACACAATACACTTCACACCACACAACTCCACACCACAACAGCAGGAACAGGGAAATGATTTAGAATAGGAAGTAGTTGCCTTGGAAAGTACAGATAAACAATTATATACACAATGTAGAACAAATAGAGTAATGTGGATGTTTAAATGTATGCCATTTATACAAATGCATCTCATACTTGTGTTGATCTTGCCTGTCAGCTTGATTACCATGATTCAGGGAACATCACATTATCACTCTTATCTGTGTCTGACTGTACACTACTCACTGAACTACAGGTCCACTGAGGAAATGCATACAGCAGGTACCAGACAACAGAAGCTGCATCCAGTGTAATAATCTCTGACCCACCCCAAAGTAACACAACAATACTTCTTCTGTTCTTATCATTTTTGTTTTGTTATGTTGTGTTCACACTATGAACATGCTGTAAAGGATTATACATACCTGTATGAATTTTAAACAGTGATGTCTTGGTGCCACACCTAACCAACAAGGAGGGAAGAGGAGTGAATGAGATGATCAACACCTGTGATGGCAGATGACTCCAGCCTTAAGCAGAGAATGAGAAGCCTTCAGTGAAGCTAAACTGGCCCAACCTGAAGTGGATCCATCAGACCATGGACCCAGGCTTATCCACATCTCATCACACCAGGTTTTCTTATCACTCACACAAACTTCACCCTCTCAGGAAATGATTTTCTTGATTTATTGTTGGATGTAGAACTTCTTAACTATAACTCATTTGGTAGTTAAAATATCTCACTATACAATGAATGTTATTATTTATTGACTTGACTATATTTGGTCCTATGAAAGATTTTTTCTAATTCATTCTGTACATGTCAACAGCTTATGAAAAAAGAAGAAAATGTCAAATAGGCCAAAAGACACTGGCACAGTCAATAAATTTGTTTAAATGTGAAGATTTCCATTTAATTTGTCAGTCCAAACTATCTGTGGGAAAAATCTCTATCTTGTTGTGTAGAACATGTCTCAATGCTCACTTGTGTTTGTTTAATGTTTAATTAACAAATACACATTCACATAAGATAAATTCTTAATAAAGAAAGAACAGGAGACTCTTCATCTTTAACTGTTCCAAATCCATGTTATATTGCACCTGATTCTTATTGAGAAAGTCTTTTCAGACAATTTCTTAAGATGGAAGAAGGGGGTTCGTGAGCTATACCATTAAATACCAGGTGGAAGGACAGGGGACAAACCTAGTGATGACTTTTCTATTAAAAGAGGACCACACACCCTTAGACAAATAACCAAATCCGAGTCTGTAAATCTTTCAAGGGTCGTATTCTTGATCTATTTACATATAAGAAGAGGATGGGGCCCAGCTACCTTTAACAGAGATGGGTCATGCACTTTAGTGATTGCCAGTCCCTTCAAAATATACGACATATATTGGATGCCCGTCCCGGACTTTGAAACCCAGCAGACAGTTTAGATAACTATTATCCTAGATGATAAACCCTGGGAATAGATAGATATCTGACGAGGGATTCTAAACTATAGTAGATCAGTGACACTAGATGTGAACAGTATTCATGTGTGAATTGGTGACATTGTACTTGTTTTGAACAATTATCGAAATTGTTACACAAATTTAGATTTCCAACTTTGTCATGTTTACATATGTTGAATAGACATCATGTGGGATACTGATTGACTTCCATATGATATGATTGACAATTATAGAGGTTGTTACACAAATTAAGTTTTTTAACTTTGTCACTTCACATATGATAAATGAACATCATGTGGGGTACTGATTGACCTCCATATGATATGAATGACAATTATAGATAGAATATAGCAAGTGACTGATCATTTCTTCTGAAAAAAGGAGGGCCTCTTTCAAATAGGTATATATTTCAGAAAAAGGTGTTCCAGAGGAAATAGAGTGAGAATTTACCATCTACAACATTATTCTCTTTCGAGAAGATGTCTTTCTATAGAGGAATTTGGACTTAGAGAATTTCATCACCGACTGGGAAAAATCTTTCTCCATAGGGAAATCTCTATCAAAATTTCGAATTCTTTTGGGAAGAGTGCAATCATTCTGGTTACTTCTTTGCTTCTGTCTTTAGCTTGAGGAGCATTGACAGAAAGACAAGAATTTAAGTTGCAACTATTTCTTAGGTCAGATTCTCGTGGTGTATAAGAACTATTTTACTTGGGTCAGCGGACATTAGTTAGTTTTTGCTGGTTAATATTGTGCATGTTATGCTGTATAATTTCAGATCCAGGAAGTGACAAGCTTACCCAGACCTGAGCAAACTGCACAGTATTATTTTTTTTACAAAAAAGATAGGGTAAACAAAAGTATAGCATGGCCGAGGCTGCTAAGTTCCGTGCCCAGACAGTAGAAATAGGCAAGCTATGCAATTTAGACGGTCCTGAGCTGGCTAAATTTGTCTCAGATGAATTCGACAGGAGGGAGAAACTTCAAGCTGAAATAGCTGAGAAGGAGAGGAAGTTGCAGGCTGAAATTGCTGAGAAGGAGAAACAACGCCTACAATCATATAAATTAGAACAACAGAAACTTCAAGCTGAAATAGCTGAGAAGGAGAGTAAGTTGCAGGCTGAAATCGCTGAAAAGGAGAAGCAACGCCTACAATCATATGAATTAGAACAACAGAAACTTCAAGCTGAAATCGCTGAAAAGGAGAAGCAACGCCTACAAGCTTATGAGTTAGAACAAAGGAAACATGAAGATGAAATAAGGGATAGGGAACGAGAACGTCAACATCAACTGGAGTTGAAGAGAATGGAGACTGATCTGGAGATCCGAAGACTAGAGGGAGAGATTCCCCCCACCCCCTCAAACTCACTAGGTTTTCCAGTGACAGAACAACATTCCAACGTCTCGTACCAAAATTCCGGAGCGATGTTATTTCCACTAGAACCATTTAATGAACAGACGGACAATGTTGAGGCTTTTTTATCATGTTTCGAACTTATGTGCGTCAGTTGTGGTCTAGAACAGGAAAAATGGGCGACGAAACTATCGCAAGCTTTAAGGTCTACCTCGTATGACGTGTTCTCTAGACTCACTCGAGAAGAACAACAGGATTACGAAACACTCAAAAAGGCACTCTTGAGCCGATTCGAAGTGGACGGGGACTCTTACAAAGTTCGATTCAAAACAGCAAGGAAAGAACCGGGCGAAAGTTATGCGCAATTAGTTGAAAGGCTGAAATCTTATGTTCAATGATGGGCAAGTCTAGGTAGGTTTGATGAGAGTTTCGAAGGACTCCGAGAGATGATCATCATAGATCAGCTAAAAGGAAAGATGTCGAATGAAATGAAAGCATTCTTAACCCAGAACGGAGCTGACCGACTAGAAAGCATCATCATCCTAGCCGAGAGATTTGAGAAATCTCAGAAGGAAATCGGAGGTAAGGGACGTTCGGCCAACATTCCCCCTCAGGATAAAACTTCAAAAGCAAAGGAAGGTGATGGCAACTTAGGCACCAAGAAAAATGGGAAAACCAAAAACATCCCTCAGAACACAGCCCAAACAACAGCGAAGGAGGAAACATTATTCTGCACTAATTGTAAAATTAAAGGACACACATTGAAGAATTGTAGGAAGAAGCCACCTCCACACACAGCTGCTTGTTTGGCCAGCCGAAGAGAGAAAGGAGTGAACACTGATGAAACGTCCAACCAGACACCTCATAAAGATACCGCATCTCATCTTCCAGTTGTCGAGTCCATATTGCTGAATGGATTCAAGACGACCTGTCTCTATGATACCGGGTTATCGTACGACTGTGTTGTATCATCATCCTTAGTTCACCCGGAACAGGTGACAGAGGAGATCGTCGAATTACAGGGACCCCTGAAGAGCTCTACAACTATGTCTCTTCCGGTGGCAAAGGTGAGCATAGCATCTCGTTATGTCACTGGGACAATCAAGGCTGCAGTCTTAGAAGATCCTATATATCCCGTAATTCTTGGCTGTAGATTTATAATTCTAGGAGAACCTGTTCAACCTGTGGCGATGTCGACAATGACAACTCGATACCAGACGAAAAAGACTCCGGAAACAACTACGCCAATCCCTCGAAAGGAGGAACTGAAGAGGGCACAAGAAGCCGATAGCACCTTGGAACCCTGCTAGGAAACTGCCTAAATCACATTTACCTCCACGTAAAGGTGATCTGTTTATGAAGTCAGCACTTCTATACAGGAAAGCAGGGAGAGCTGGACAAGAGTTCAACCAACTTGTTGTACCAACTCCACACAGGGCTCAGATTCTTGAAATGGGCCACAGTCTACCCTTTAGTGGGCATATGGGTATCAACGCCACTACACAGCGCATTGCAACTCACTACTTTTGGCCAGGGATGAACGCAGACATACAACGGTTTGTAAAATCATGCCCACAGTGTCAGAAAGTATCACCAAAACACCGGACACCACCGGCAATGTTGGGTGATCTGCCCATAACAGGAATACCGTTCGAGAAGGTAGCTGTAGACATAATCGGACCCCTCTCCGCAACGAAGAGGCGAAATCGATTCATATTAACGCTTGTGGACACAACGACCATGTGGGCCGAAGCGGTTCCTATGCCAAGCTGTGACTCCAAACACGTTGCTGAAGCATTATTAGGAATATTCACACGTCTAGGATTCCCCCAAAGAATCTTGACGGACAACGGTTCACAGTTTCGTAGTAAACTTATGGAGGAGACATTTAGACTTTTTCATTCACGCCATATCTTTAGTTCACCATATTACCCGCAATCCAATGGACTTGTGGAGCGGTGGAACAGGACCTTGATTAGTATTCTGCGCAAAATTGCCCAGGAGAATACTGAGGATTGGGACTTGTATTTACCTGCAGCACTATTCGCTTATAGGGAGGTACCCCATCACTCAACAGGTTTTGCTCCAGCAACATTGTTGTTTGGACGACCAATCAAAGGGCCATTGGAGGCATTGCTACGAACATGGACTGATGATCATACAGACGATACAGTCGTGACTGCATCTACGTATGTTGCCGAGTTGAAGAATCGTTTACAACACAGTTGGAAACAAGCGAATGTCAATCTACATAAAGCCAGACGAAGAATTGCTAGCTACTTCAATCGCAAGGCAAAAGATAGAGAGTTAGAGGTGGGAGAGAAGGTGATGTTGCTGCTTCCAACCAGTCAGAATAAGCTGCAAATAGGATGGAGAGGACCTTATGTAGTGACGGAGAAAATCTCACGTACCAACTACAAGATTTCTGTCAAAGGCAAGATGAAAGTATTTCACATAAACCTTCTGAAGAAATATAATGAAAGACCCTCAACCACCGAACCTGCACATCTGATGGCCATGAGTGTGGCTACTGAAGTCGAAGAAGGATCAACAATGGGAGTCGAGTACCCACTGCAAGCCAAAGAAACCTTTAAGGATGTGGAAATTAATCCCAACTTAACAAAGGACCAGCAGGAGCAGATTCGGGAACTTATGGTTATGTATGCAGACGTACTTACAGATAAGCCAGGAAGAATTGATTTGGAGGAATTTGACATGAAGTTAAATGACACAGTGCCTGTGCGAGTCAAGACTTACCCAGTTCCTTATGCAAAGCAAAAGACTTTAGAGGAAGAAATACAACAGCTACTCACCGCAGGAATAATTTCACCATCTGAATCACCTTACAGTGCCAGCGTCGTATTATTGAGAAAGCCAAGTGGAGAACATAGATTGTGCATCGACTATCGACAGCTCAATGCTATTACTGAATTTCAAGCAGAACCTCTGCCTGATCAGAACAAACTCTTCACAGCGCTCAACCGAGCTAAGTACTTTACTAGGATTGATCTCAGTAAGGGATATTATCAGATTCCTGTAAAGGAGGAGGTTAGACCATGGTTAGCTTTCAGTACGCCTGGAGGACACTATGAGTTCAACGTACTTCCATTCGGATTAAGTAATGCTCCTAGCGTTTTTACACGTATGATGAGAAAATTACTTGACCCACTACACCATCCAGACATTAGTCACTTTATGGATGATATTCTGATCGCAACTGAAACATTTGACAAGCATGTAGAAACATTACATCTTTTGTTCAGACGACTCAGAGAAACTGGATTAATGGCTAGGCCAAAGAAATGTCAAGTAGGATTCCAAGAATTGGACTTTTTAGGTCATAAGATATCTCATGCACTAATAACTCCACAGGAAGGAAACGTGGACAAACTCCAGAGAGCACCTCGTCCAAAGACAAAGAAGGATGTGAGATCATTCGTATCTTTGGGTGGATTCTATCAACGATAAATTAAAGACTTCAATACTCTGTCAGCACCTTTAACGGATCTTACCAAAAAAGGGAACCCAGAGAAAGTCAATTGGTGTGCTGAATGTGAGAGAGCTTTCACAGCACTCAAACAAGCCTTAACCAATCACCCAGTTTTACATCTGCCAGATCTCAACCAACCATTCGTACTGCGTACAGACGCCAGTGACGTAGGAATTAGGGCAACGCTGTTGCAGAGAAAAGGAGATGAAACATCAGAGCTATTCCCTGTAGCTTATGCCAGCAGGAAATTGAATGCAGCGGAGAAGAATTATAGTGTTATCGAGAGAGAATGTTTAGCTCTCGTATGGAGTGTACAGAAGTTTCAGGCATACCTATATGGAAAACACTTCACTGTACAATGTGATCATCAACCACTTATGTTTCTCGCAGCATCCAAAAATTTGAATGCAAGACTTATGAGGTGGTCACTACTTCTACAACCATACTCGTTCCAGATAGAATATGTCCCTGGAAAGATGAATGTGGGAGCAGACTTTCTAAGTCGACACCCAGTGTCTGATGAACCATGTCAATCAGATACAGGAGAGAATACATTGGAGTAAATCATATAGGAAAAGCTTGACCACTGTAAATGCTGGAAACTTAGTTCCATACCCTAGAACAATCTGGAGTGGGGCTATGTGACATATTCACCTATCCATCATTTTACAGCGCATCAACGTTACACAGCAACCCAGAGATTATCAAAACAATTACAGCACCGTAGAAAATCGAACTCACTAAGCGATACTAATGACAGACAGATGCCAGGATAAGAATAGAAAAGTTAGCGTCAACAGAATAGAATGTGACTGGTAGAGACACATCACGTGGATATAGCGTCCCCCAGCTCGGGCGCCGCTTTAATAAAAACCGCGCACTTCTATGACTTCAGAGCGAGCGAGCAGTCGCCAAAGCTATGTGTTGTCCAACTTTCAAACTTTTACAACAGGCAGTTTGATCTAGTCTGAGGTAAGCTTGTGATTCTCAGATCTAAGTG
Organism: Cepaea hortensis; assembly: GCA_963921405.1. NCBI lineage: Eukaryota > Metazoa > Mollusca > Gastropoda > Stylommatophora > Helicidae > Cepaea > Cepaea hortensis. Next base: position 106,132,701 of record OY992884.1, read on the forward strand.
GTACCAAGATGTATAACGTAAAGGTATCCAGTGTTGTGCGTCCAATGAATTGTATTTTTGATAAAATAAATCTCTGAAAATGTGAAAAACTGCCAATCGCAACTTCAATACTGGCGCCACTTCCCCGGCGAAACCGACATCTTATAATTTCTCAAAACTGCAAAACTCTGACTTTCTACACTACATCTAGCAACTTCACTATGTGCATATGACTATAATCTATCACAGAATAATGTACGAGATGAAATTTCCAATGCACTCAAATGCTTTTCATCAAAAACTTCTAGAAAAACGTTTCTGCAGAGATAGTCAGCTGGTGCAAACGAAACACTACCTCGCTTAAAAAATGTACTTAATTCTGTCTATTTTGCAATCTAAAGAACTGAAACAGGAATTATACTCTTCCTTTTCTCTTTACGAATTGAAAACAAATAGTATTTGATAGAAATTAGTTTATTCATGTGTCAGATTTTATTTAGACAACGCACTACATCAACTGCATTGCTTAAAATAGGTTTACGTTCACAAACGCCATTTGTGATAGCCGACCTACTTAATCTGCTCAGACTAAAGGGTGAAAATTACCTTGGTCTATAGCCAACCGTGATCGCCAACGGAATGGACATGATATGCACTGGTAAAAGATGTAGGAGAAGTATAAGTAGACAGAGAGGAGGAGAGTATTAGGGAAAAATACTTAAAGTAATAATTTTTTTCTAATATATTGTGTCATGACCTTGTATAGATTACATTTTGTAACAAATACACATCAGAAATTCTGTATGTTGGACATGAACCACAATAAAAGCACACTAGATGAGTTAAACTCATATTAACTGATGTAGATGTGAGGACAAGTAGTACAAGCTATGGAACCCCACACAACAGAAGTTAACTCAACACAATACACTTCACACCACACAACTCCACACCACAACAGCAGGAACAGGGAAATGATTTAGAATAGGAAGTAGTTGCCTTGGAAAGTACAGATAAACAATTATATACACAATGTAGAACAAATAGAGTAATGTGGATGTTTAAATGTATGCCATTTATACAAATGCATCTCATACTTGTGTTGATCTTGCCTGTCAGCTTGATTACCATGATTCAGGGAACATCACATTATCACTCTTATCTGTGTCTGACTGTACACTACTCACTGAACTACAGGTCCACTGAGGAAATGCATACAGCAGGTACCAGACAACAGAAGCTGCATCCAGTGTAATAATCTCTGACCCACCCCAAAGTAACACAACAATACTTCTTCTGTTCTTATCATTTTTGTTTTGTTATGTTGTATTCACACTATGAACATGCTGTAAAGGATTATACATACCTGTATGAATTTTAAACAGTGATGTCTTGGTGCCACACCTAACCAACAAGGAGGGAAGAGGAGTGAATGAGATGATCAACACCTGTGATGGCAGATGACTCCAGCCTTAAGCAGAGAATGAGAAGCCTTCCGTGAAGCTAAACTGGCCCAACCTGAAGTGGATCCGATCCATCAGACCATGGACCCAGGCTTATCCACATCTCATCACACCAGGTTTTCTTATCACTCACACAAACTTCACCCTCTCAGGAAATGATTTTCTTGATTTATTGTTGGATGTAGAACTTCTTAACTATAACTCATTTGGTAGTTAAAATATCTCACTATACAATGAATGTTATTATTTATTGACTGACTATATTTGGTCCTATGAAAGATTTTTTCTAATTCATTCTGTACATGTCAACAGCTTATGAAAAAAGAAGAAAATGTCAAATAGGCCAAAAGACACTGGCACAGTCAATAAATTTGTTTAAATGTGAAGATCTCTTCCATTTAATTTGTCAGTCCAAACTATCTGTGGGAAAAATCTCTATCTTGTTGTGTAGAACATGTCTCAATGCTCACTTGTGTTTGTTTAATGTTTAATTAACAAATACACATTCACATAAGATAAATTCTTAATAAAGAAAGAACAGGAGACTCTTCATCTTTAACTGTTCCAAATCCATGTTATATTGCACCTAATTCTTATTGAGAAAGTCTTTTCAGACAATTTCTTAAGATGGAAGAAGGGGGTTCGTGAGCTATACCATTAAATACCAGGTGGAAGGACAGGGGACAAACCTAGTGATGACTTTTCTATTAAAAGAGGACCACACACCCTTAGACAAATAACCAAATCCGAGTCTGTAAATCTTTCAAGGGTCGTATTCTTGATCTATTTACATATAAGAAGAGGATGGGGCCCAGCTACCTTTAACAGAGATGGGTCATGCACTTTAGTGATTGCCAGTCCCTTCAAAATATACGACAGACATAAACTTATAATAGACCTTCATTATCATTTGGTCAGTATCTAGTATTGTTTTATGTTCTGATATGTCTGTTGAAATGTACTTCTGAAGACATTTTATTTTACAATTACTGTTGACCTATTTAAATGTTGGTAATCTTTTTAAGAAAGAGAGTGTTGAAGTGCTACACAGAACCTATCCTTTTGCATGGATGTGAAGCGGAGCAGACAAGCTGAAAAACATTTAATGGGTATAGAAATGTGGTTTCTGAAGAAAATGCAAAGAATGCCATGGATAGACAGAAAAACTAATGACAATGTCCTAAAAATGAAAACCATAAAGTGATTTGAGAAATAAGATGTAGACAGTCACAATTTTATGGACAAGGTATGAGAAGAAACTTGGTGACAACTGGCAAGATCGAGGGGAAGATAACAAGGGGAAGGCAGAGAAGTAAATACCAGTATGGCTTGGTCATGTGGCATGGTCGAGACAAGAACACAGAGCTTATCCACAACTCTGGTGATCACGTGAGATGGTGAAACATGACCATCCATGCTTATCGGCATGGCACATCATGATGATGACATATTTCCTCACAGGGAACAATAGTAGTGCAATGACTAGCACGTTTACCTGCCAGCCCAGTGGTCAAGGTTCGATTCTGCATCAAGGCTTCTAGGTCGACCCAGCTTAAAACAGGTACCAGAAAATACTTTGGGAAATAAAGGCAGCTGGTATAATATTGACCACATCACCCCTCAATGGCTGAATGGTCTATCAAAATAAGGGACTAGCAAAATATGCCCAATATGCGTCAAGACTTGCATAGGGTGTATTTTTAATGATTGCAGTTTTTGAAAACATTGCCATTCCAAGTTTTGTATTTACCTACTGTGGAGTTCATGCAACAAAATGCATCATAATAGGTAAATACAAAACTTGGAACGGCAATATTTTCAAAAACTGCACGGTCATAAAATACACCATGTACAAAAGGTCAAATTCTTGTTTTTTTCTTATTTGCTCAAATTTAGCAAACTGAACATTCTGGGCAAGGCTAAGTCATAAAGACAACTTATCACAAACATCAGAAAGAGGCTGTAATTTTTTGGCCACATTATAAGAAGATAAAAACTGGAACATGTGGCAATCGGAAAGATTTGTGGACAAAGAAACAGGAAGACAGCAAGAGAAAATTATCGAGTCTTGACTCATGGCTTGGAAGAGAGTCTACACATGAATTGATCCATGCCATCGGGGAATCGTAATTTGTGGAGAAGCATGATCGCACACGCCAGTCAGAATAGACACTCGATGATGATGAGAGAATCATAATTCAGCAACCATTTAAAACAGTCAATGTTTAGCAAAAATTGCTGCTGTTGTCATTCTAGTGGGACCTCAAACCTGCCCTTCAGCCCAACACGAGTATAGCCGTTACTTTGTTACATACAAAATGCTCCTTACATATGGCTTTCTTCTTCTTCTTTCACCCTTATCCCTCAAAAAACTACTCCAAGCCCTCCAATCCTTAGCTATCCCATTCAATAGAAAAGTCCAAAGATAAAGAAAACAGCATGACCAAGCCAACCAAGAGAAAGATGGCTCTTTTAGAAGAGGTATGTTATGACATTATGCGGAGAAAAACCGCAAGAAGTCCAGATCGTAGATTTTCGTCCTTTCTTCCTATCTGGCTTTGTTGAAAGTAATAATTTCCTGACACATGAAAGATTTGGATACACAAACAGGTGATGTTCAGCATCGACAAATGCCTCAACAAACCCATGAAACCAACATCAAAAAATATTTCAACAAAACCACATAACCAACATAGACAAATATTTCAACAAACCCATGAAAAAGACATCCACAAATACTTCAACAAACCCATGAAACCAACAGCAACAAACCCATGAAACCGACATTCACAAATTCTTAAATACACCCATGAAACCAACATCCACAAATACTTCACCAAACCCATGAAACCAACATCCACAAATACTTCAACAAACCCATGAAACCAACATTCACAAATTCTTAAATACACCCATGAAACCAACATCCACAAATACTTCACCAAACCCATGAAACCAACAGCAACAAACCCATGAAACCGACATTCACAAATTCTTAAATACACCCATGAAACCAACATCCACAAATACTTCACCAAACCCATGAAACCAACATCCACAAATACTTCAACAAACCCATGAAATCAACATCCACAAATACTTCAACAAACCCATGAAATCAACATCCACAAATACTTCAACAAACCCATGAAATCAACATCCACAAATACTTCAACAAACCCATCATACAATCAACATCCACAAATACTTCAACAAACCCATGAAATCAACATCCACAGATACTTCAACAAACCCATCATACAATCAACATCCACAGATACTTCAACAAACCCATCATACAATCAACATCCACAAATACTTCAACAAACCCATGAAATCAACATCCACAAATACTTCAACAAACCCATGAAATCAACATCCACAAATACTTCAACAAACACATGAAATCAACATCCACAAATACTTCACCAAACCCATGAAATCAACATCCACAAATACTTCAACAAACCCATGAAATCAACATCCACAAATACTTCAACAAACCCATGAAACCAACACAGAAAAACTTACCTGTTCTGCTGTATAGAAGCTGCAACACCAAAGGCCTTCTTGTGACTATGCCAGAACCTCTAGGCAGAAAATCCCTACGGACAAAAGAGACTAAGTCCATTAGGAACACTGGGGGACCAAAAGGGAAGTCAAGCGTAGTAACATTGTAACCTACCATGCGTGCTTATGAGACAACTGAGGAAGACATGGCATGGAAGGGAGTCAACACATGAATTGATCCATGCCGTTGCAGATTGCTATTTGTGGAGAGGCATGATCGCCCATGCCAGCCAGCAAGGCACAGGATGATGATGATGAATGCACAAAGGAATACATGACCAGTCATGTCCTCTCTTGGTGGATGATGAGTGCAGTCGTCGAACCCTCGCCTCATCATGCTCATTACATAATCCACACCACATGCTAGCTATCACACTAGCATGCCTGCTAATTCATCGAAATGGAAACTATAAATGCATGATCTAAGCAACCATAAACAAGTCTGAACATGTAATAATATGTAATGAACATGTAATAACAGATTATGGCAGAAGTGAAATAGAAATCAAAAAGAGCATAGGAATGGCCAAAAATGCTTTCAACAGCATAAAACAGTAATAACATCTAGAGCCATTAACAATGCATTAAAAGTGAGAATTGTCAAATGTTAAGTATATTCAATACTATTGTATGGCACGGAAGCCTGGACATTGAACAAGCAACTAGAAAGTCGAATAGAAGCTCTGGTGATGTGGATATACAGAAGAATATGTCATATTTCATGGAAACAAAAACAATCAAATACAGAGGTTCTAAAAAAATGGAAATGAAAAGATAGTTGATGAAAGAAATATAAAAGAGGCAAGTTAAATATTTTGACCACGTTAAAACACATAACACTCTTATAAAAACTATATTGGAGGGCAAGGTTGAGAGCAAAGTGAGCAAGAGGCAGACAACAATACAAGTGAGAGGATAACATCAAGAGATAGACGAACATCAGTCTGACAGAATGTACAATCAAGGCGAAAGACAGACAGTGTTGGAGATCCATTGCGGCCAACCTTCATTGTGGAGATGGCACCTGATTGATTGATTGATTGAACAAATCTCCACACGGCTCGGTATGAGCTGGGTTACAGCCATGCTTCTCTGGGGGATGAAGGGCAGAATAAGATTCTGATGCATTGTAATCAATCAAACAATCTATCTATCTGCCGGATGCGCAGTATCGCAGCTCCGTTGTAAACAGGCACAACGCAATCACGTCTGAAAAAAGACTCCGGATGAATGAAGAAGAAGAAGAAGAAGAAGAAGAAGAAGAAGAAGAAGAAGAAGAAGAAGAAGAAGAAGAAGAAGAAGAAGAAGAAGAAGAAGAAGAAGAAGAAGAAGAAGAAGAAGAAGAAGAAGACACTGAAAATATTGGTTTTCGTCTGATCACCAAAGTCAAGCACTGTCAGGCGTGGTCAGTACCTGCCAACAATGGGCTGGTTTCAATACCCAGCAAGAACCCCAGGAAGTTTAAATCAGTCAACGAATGCCTGAAGAAATCGGATGTGTCGGTCAAAGTGTGCTAACATCGCAGCTCTGCTGTAAAATGGCACAGCGCAATATCGTCCAAAACAAACATTCCAGATGAAAGACGAAGGAGGAGGAGGTGAAGAAGAAGATAGCCAGCAGAGACAGAATTACATTTTGCCATCAATATGGCTCTCAGGCCATCCCAACCTCATACAAAAGGGCACGAGGATATGTTCAGAATACTCTGGGATTTGTCTGAGAAGGTAAGACTTCCACGTAATGGATTCGCTAGCCAAGCATTCCATTTTGTGTTAATGAGAGTTTCAATCTGATTATATGTCTGTCTTGCTTTACCTCTAAATGACGACTGTCGATCAGATCCTCTGACCACCCCGTGCTGCTGCATTCTCTCTAGACCACGATAGTATATCTGTTCTTCTGCATTAATCACATTCTCCCAGAGGGCCTTCACCATATCTGCCTTACAATGAATCAAATCACCCCTTAATGATGTGACACCAGTCAATCTGTCTGCCTGTTCATTTAAAATCACACCAGAGTGTCCTGGAGAAACGATCTAGTGAATGGTCACAACCCACGACCTCTAAATCAATACATGCCATTCAGCACGAAGCATGCCAGTCTTCACCTTTGCCTGTATGCTTTATGAATAAGTTACAATCACAACATGTGTGCACAGTTTGTTCTGCAACCAGCGGAAAGCTGCAGTAACCACCTCCACCTCCATTCTCGGACATGAGGTTGTGTTGTCAAATGCCAAGCTCTATGGATAAAGGGTCACCAACGAGTTTCACAATCCCACATACTGGGTTGAAAATTAGCTGCATGTAATCTGGTAGCAGATTGCCTTGCATTGATTTTTATCACTGGTGTGATTGTTGGTCAATGGCAAACTACTACACGTAAAACTGCCTAGAATATCATAGGCAAAACATGCTGAGGTTGATTGTGACGTCCTATACAGCAAATACAACTAACTGTTTAAGCAGCACACACCAAAGCACACTTCAGATGTCTTTTCTTAACTTGAAACTAAAAAGCAAAACAAGGACAGAGAAGAAACAGATGAAGTATCAGGGATATGAAATGATAACTACAGAGTGGAGACCGATGATAGCTAAAGCTTACTAAAGCTTAGTCTCCCATATTCCTTAAGGAAGCAATATGATCAATCTTTCTATTAAAGCCAACATGCTTGAAGAAGCAAAATAAATAAACGCGGATTGATTTCAATATACAACATGCTCCATAAAGCATAAATGTGGATACGTTATTCATCAATTTCCACATAACACCATACGGATTACCGTATTGTGAAAATATTCATTACAACAGCAGATGGGTGTGTGGGTTGAGATCAGGCCTACCACGAGGCTGCAATCAATAACCTTATACAGGACTGTCACCAATATGATGAATGATGTGTGCATGGCTCACTGTTCTCAACTGAATGAGTCATGGACGTAAGTACAGCCAGCAGAAACTGAAACAGGAACAAGAAAAGAAATTCACAGACATAAGAGCTGCACCTTATGAACTATGTAGGAAATTTGAAAGGAAAGTAACAAACTGGATCCTGACTCATAGCAATATAATGGAAATGAAGGAAAGGAAGATGGATGTTACCTCAGCCTGATATAAGTTTCATCATCATCATCATCATCATCTTCCATTTCTGCTGTCAAGCGCCGTGGGGAGAAATAATTTGCGCTCCAGCGTCCGATGGGTGGCAATGGATAGTGTCACTCCGTGTGATTGTACAATGTCTTTGATGTCGTCAATCCATTTTCTTCTTGGGCATCCTCTTGGTCTCATTGCAGATGATCTTTGATGTAGGGCCAGTGATGGTAGTTGATGGTGTTACATTCTAACGACATGGCCAAATCACTGGATCTTCTGTTTTTCAATAAATGTGGCACAAGGTGTTGATCCCACTGTCTGCCTAATAACAGCATTTCTTACTCGGTCTTAGACTGTTAAGTTGGCAGCTCTCCTCAGGCATCTCATCTCGTAGGTGTTGATTTTGCAAAAGTGTGATTTGGATAAAGTCCAAGTTTGAGATTGATAGCATAGGGTTGGTGTGAATATGCTGTTTATTATCTGTTGTTTTGCGGATATGGGTATATTTGGATATTTCAGTATGAGTGGTACTTGATATGTAAGTGCACTAGCTTTTTGACATCTGATTTCTCTGTCCAATCTGCCATCTTCTGTGATCATACTTCCAAGGTATTTGAATTCTTTAACTTGTTTCAGAGATGTGCTATTTATCTGTATACTTAGTGGGCCCGGCGATCTGCTAACTTGCATTACTTTGTATTACTTTGATCCTATGTAAATGTATAATGCTCTTGATGAACGAAAGACGAGTGACTGGAAGGGCCGAATGTAAGACGGGCCTGCGCGCCCAATTTGTGACCCTAATAAAGTTGATTTGATTTGATTTGATTTACTTCGGTTTTGGCTGTATTTATACTCATATTGTATCTGCTGCATGTTGAACAGATTATTAATATGATTTTGCAGTCAGTCATCGTCACTATAAAACAGGTCTGATTGTCTGCAAATAGAAGTTCATTTATTCCCTGTGGGCCAGTTGTTTCATCTGGAGTAAAGAGTTCTAAATTTTCTGAATCTGTTCTGTCAAGACTTGCTTCTTTGGATATTCTGCCCATGTAGATATTAAATAGCAGGGGAGAGAGCACACATCCCTGTCTCACTCCTGTATTGACTGTGAACATATCTGATATACCTTCTTGTGTTCTTACTGCACTTTGGCTCGAGTGGTACATGGCTATGATATTTTCTAGCAGTTGCCCTTCTATCCCATAGTCTTCGAGGATGGTCCATAATTTGTATCTGTCTACTCTATCAAAAGCCTGTTCCTGATCTACAAACATAATATTCTGCAGGTCACAATATTTGATGGTTTTTTCACATATTTGTCTAAGTGTAAATAGTGCATCAGTGCAACTTTTACCTTTCCGAAAACCGAACTGTACTTTACTTACTGTTGTTCAACTATGGGTCTAGCTCTTTGTTCCAATAGTTTTGCATACATTTTCCCTATATGGCTCAGGAGTGATATACCTCTGTATGTTTCGCACTCTCTCATAATGCCTTTCTGTTTCCATATTGGTACTATTATTGCCTGTTGCCAATCATCTGGGACTTTTCTTTCTTCCCATGCTATATTAAAAAGACTTGTTAGCCATTTAACTCCTGTTTTCCCAAAGGCCTGAATAGCTTCTGTGGTTATTCCATCTGGACCAGGTGATTTGTTTTTAGGACCTTTCTGTATAACCGCTTTGACTTCTGCTGGGATGAAGTTTGGTACTTGTTGTCCATGGCTTTTAGGCACAAAAGTGAGGTTTTCTATGTTATGTGTGGGGTTAAGTAGTCCTTGAAAGTATTATGCCCACCTTGCTAGTCTTTGTTGTGGATTAAACATCGATATACCTCTTTTGCTGTTTATAATGGTGGTTGTGTTGTAGCATGCATCTCTGTTTCTCATTGTATTGACACGTTTATAAAATTCTCTTGGGCAGTCTTTGCTAAGAGTCGCCATCTGTTCACCGTATATTCTCCAGGATTCATCTTTAGATGCTCTAATTGTTCGTTCATCTTCCCCCTTAATAATAGAGATAATAATAATAATAACAAAACCGTAGTATAACAGACAGTCCCCTTTTGGTAGGCCAGTATATTCCACATGGCTAATAACAAGTGTCAGACCATTATCTAATTTTACTGTGTCGTGTAGTTTTGATGTTCGCATATTGCCCATGCCTTTATAATGCATATCTTTTACATTGTTGCTGTTCTCTGTTAGCCTTGAATGATGTGTGAATGAAATAATGTATGAAAGAGAGTGATAGAAGGGCAGAATGTTAGACGGGCCTGCGTGCCCAATTCTTAACCCTTTGAAAATAAAGTTTGTTCGTTCGTTCGTTTGGCCTCTCATTGTGCTATTCTAAGTAACAGTCTTCTTGTTCAGATTTGGTTGTGATCCATTTTTTTAACGCTACCTTCTTTTAGAATATTCTATCTTTAACTTCGTTGTTCCACCAAGTTGTTCTTACTCTTTTATCCTGCCCTGCTTTATAGGTTTAACCTTTAATAATGCAAAGATGGATGTTACCTCAGCTTGATATAGATGTCATTCATTCATTCAGTAGCATGTCCTTTGCAGAACTTCGCTCCCATAACAAACTTCCTGGGAAATTTCTTACTCATAAGCAAGATGTCCCGCAACCGATACACCCATCTGGAGATTATCTGCCACATCCTGCGCCCATCTTCTCTTTGGTCTTCCTCATCCTCTCTTCCTGGGAATACACCCCTCCATTATTGTTCTCTCCAAACTTGCATGTTTCAAGTGACCAAAATATTTTCTTTTATGGTTGCTAGGGTTTCTTGGCAAGTTTGGCAGAAGGTAGTTTGCCACTGATTTCCTTCTGGGAAGTGACTGTACTAGTCGGTGGCCACAGCCATTGTCTCTACTGATGAGATCATCTGCCTATCATCGTCATAGAGACATAACTAGACGAGATTCAATAGATCAAAAAATGGGTAAATGATGATTCTTCTGTAATCCACAAACATGAATATAGGGAAACCAAACTAACACATGTGGAAAAGAAAGACAGAGATGGACAAAGGGTAAAAACATGAATGGGACAACACGGCTTGGCATGTGATGGCTGAGAGACTATGCCCCGTAGGGAGCAAATGGCACAAGATGATGATGATTACAAACATTCAGTTCAAACAAAGACATGCCTTACTGATGGGAAAATAATGTGGTTTATAACACTCCACAAATAGACAACACAATTATTTTACTTCCCGGTTGAATAAAATTATCTCAAGAGAATGAGTAACTGCAGCATCTCTATCAGACACAGAAATTATCCATGAACATCAGCATGGTTGCTGTAATGACCTGACATTAGAACAAAGAAGTTGTCCATGAATCATGACATGACTGCTGTAATGACCTGACATAACAAAGAAGTTGTCCAAGAATTATGACAAGGCTGCTGTAATGACCTGACATTAGAACAGAGGATGCACAGAAAAAGCTACGTATAACTTTTTAATGTATATGTTGATGGGTATCAAGGTCTGTTTCTTGACTGTCAATGATGTCAGTGGTTCTGTATGAACGTAAATTCACTCACAGAGTATGCTTTGGACAGGGAAACAGGAATGTTGCAGGCGGAGTGGTAAGCACCACTTGACAGAACAGAGTCTGCAAGCCTATCATGGATGTTCTGCAGGAAGCATGCAGGTGTGAGGGACAATGAAAGGCCAGACAGATTGGCTGCTGCTGTCTCTCTGAGTAAAGAACTACTTGATGGTACAGGTGATGTGATGACAGCTCTGTGGAATCAAGTGGACAGTGCAGATATACAGAGTATATATAGAGTATATAGAGAGTACATACAGAGTATGTACAGATGTTTAACCCTTTTAGCACGGCCCGGGCCGATTATCGGCCCGGCATAGAATGGCCAAATTCACGGAACGGCCGATCATCGGCCCCACCATATTTCAGGTAGACACCGCAAGAACTCTCCGCTTTTGAAACACGGAAAATAGTGTCCCATGATTCCTTGAGGTATTTTGTTTACAAATGTCCGCTCGTCTTTGTTCTGTATCAAGCGGTTAATTTGTTGTAGAATTTTTTTGAAACAGACCTAAACGGCCCAAAACATGTCAGATTCTGATAATTCCGCCACTGATAGGGATGTCGATGAAACGTTTGAATCGAGTGAATCTGGTGAGTCTAGTGAGGAAGCTGATGATAGATCTAGTGAGAGCGATAACGAAAGTGCAGATGGAGAGAATGAACCGACAACAGCTCAACCATGGCTCAGGGTTTATCCTCCTGAAGATGATGATGGGATTGAGATACATCCATTTTCTGAGCTGACTGGCCCAAAACGAATGCCACCTAGTGACTCCAAGCCTGTCAGTTATCTATACCTGTTTCTCACAATTGAGTTACTGACAGTATTTGTAGCAGAAACAAATAGATATGCCAGCCAGTTCATTGCAAAAAGTGGCAATGTACTCAAAAGGAGATCCATTGTACAAAATTGGAGACCCACCAGTATTCCAGAAATGAAGGCGTTTATCGCGATAATCCTGAATATGGGACTGAACCGAAAGCCAACCCTTTTTTCATACTGGACTACCTGCAAATCCCAAGAAACCCCTTGGTTTGGAAGGGTTATGCCCAGGGAGAGATTTGAGCTCATTTTAAAATTTTTTCATATTGTAAATAATGAAAATTTAGCGGCACCAGGGGAAGACGGCTATGATCCATGCGGTAAGTTTGCTCCACTGGTGGATCATGCTAATAGATTATTTAGGCACCATTATACCCCAAAGCAGGAGTTATCTGTTGATGAGAGCCTAATTGGTACCAAGAGCAAAAGCCAGATTCTACAGTATATGCCCAATAAGCATCACCACAAGTGGGGCATAAAATTATGGATGCTGTGTGAGTCTGCAAGTGCGTATGTGCTCGGATTTTTTGTGTACAAGGGGAAAAGAGATCAAGAGGAAGATCACCTTGGACTATCCCATAGAGTAGTCAGAAAGCTCTTATCAATAGGAAACTACCTAAAGAAGGGGTATCATGTTTTTGTGGATAATTTTTTTGCAAGTATTGAACTGGCTACTGATCTGTTTTTGCAAGGAACATACCTCACAGGTACAGTGCGACGCAATCGCCGAAATCTCCCCAAGGCAATAAAGGGCAATCTTCAGCCTAATGAAACTCTCTACTACAGGAAAGGAAGCATACTGACTGCAGCATACAGGGAAAAGAAATCCCAAACAAAATCAGTTCTTCTCATGTCTACTAAAGAGAAAGCAGAACAAGTAGATGTTACTGTGAGGAGAAGACAAAATGACCCAACGCCTGCCGAAAGATCAAAGCCGCGTGTTGTTTTGCAGTACAATAAGTACATGGGAGGTGTGGATCAAAGCGACATGATGTTGTACGCCTATTTAGATGAGAGGAGAACGTTAAAGTATTGGCGTAAGGTTGTCTTCTCCATTTTTGGACGCATGACAGTAAATGCATATATTTTGTATTGTCAAAATACGTCAAATACCCGGAATTTAACTCGCTATAAATTCACTGCCAATGTTGTGAGTGATCTGGCACAGGACTATCTGGACATAAAATATCCTCCTCCTTCTACTGATGCTGCTGGGGACAGAGGCTATGTGGATATTCCAAATAGAAAAGAGAAAGACTGTTCTGTGTGCAGTGACCGCTCTCAGCCAGGAGGAAGGAAGCGTAGCCGAACCATGTGTTCTACATGTGAAAAGGGTGTGCATCACTACTGTTTTGATAAACACCAATGTAAGAAGGCCAAGGGACAATAATAAGGTAGGAAATTGCATATATAACTGTATTTAGCTGTATGTATCTTACTTTGAAGTTGTAAATTCACATTTTGTCTTTTCTATTTTTAGATATGCAAATGAGCTAATTTGCATATTTGTCAATTTAAAAAAACAATTTGTTGTAAATCATACACTTCAATATATACCCTTCCTATAAATATATATATTGCATGGTGTCAGAAAATCAGAAAGGTGTCTAAAAAAATAAACAAAAATACAACCAAATTTACTGAAATAATGCTCCGTGTTTTTGGCTAATAAGCCTAAAATAATTCCGTGCTAAAAGGGTTAATATACAAAGTACATACAGATTATATATGTTGTTGTTGTGACGTTGGATGAAGAATGACTTGCGCGATGACTTGGATTAAAGTGAGGAAGAGTTGCGCAATTCGTCGACCTCACTCTCTCGCCTGAGTCCATCTGAGTCCAGTGGCAAGACAAGTCGAGACGATTGGAGACGAATACAGGTGCAGTGGATGACCAGGGCGCTCTACGTGCCTTGCCGTGCTCATTACGTTCCACAACGCTTTGCAGGTAAACGCCGTCTTGCCCGTTGAATCAGGAATGATTTCTTCCGCGCAGTCTGCCGAATCCTGTCTTCACATGCTGGGTAGGCATACCCTAGTTTACCTCTTGGTTTGACACCAAATCGGATACCCATGCCTGGTTTAGCCAGCCTCTCACAGCTGTTGCCCGGGGGGTGGCCGCTGTCGCATCGATTATATATAGAATACATGCAGAGTATATATAGAGTATATATAGAGTACATACAGTGTATACACAGACAGTACATACAGAGCACATATAGACACAGTACAGATATATAGAGTATACATAGAGTGTATACAGAGTACATACAGACAGTACATACAGAGTACACATAGATACAGTACAGATATATAGAGTATACATAGAGTGTATATAGAGTACATACAGAGTATATACAGACAGTACATAAAGAGTACACATAGACACAGTACAGATATATAGAGTATATATAGAGTGTATATAGAGTACATACACAGTATATACAGACAGTACATACAGAGTATATACAGACAGTACATACAGAGTACATATAGACACATTTCAGATATATAGAGTATGCATAGAGTGTATATAGAGTGCATATAGAGTATATATAGAGCACATACAGCCAGAGTGCATACACACATGGTATATACAGAGTACATACATACATGGTACATACAGAGTATATACAGATAGAATATATACAGACAGAGTATGCACATATAGAATATATACAGACAGAGTACATACAGAGTATATACAGATAGAGTATATAACAAAGTATACACAGAATATATACAGATAAAGTATATACAGTGTACATACAGAGTATACACAGATAGAGTATATAACAAAGTATATACAGATAGAGTATATACAGTGTACATACAGAGTATACACAGATAGAGTATACACAGTGTACATACAGAGTATACACAGATAAAGTATATACAGTGTACATACAAAGTATACACAGATAGAATATATACAGATAGAGTATATACAGTGTACATACAGAGTATACACAGATAGAGTATATACATATTATATACAGATCAGAGTAAACACAGATAGAGTATATACAGATTATATACATAACAAAGTATAAGTATACACACAGAGAGTATATACAAAGTATATAGTTATATACAGACAGAGTATACACAGAGTGTCAATATCTGGAAATACTGGATTAGAAGGAAGTGAGTATCGGGTGTGGACAACTCCCAAAGCATAGAGGAAAACCCAGACAGACCTTAAATCAAATTGCTACTGGAATAATTAAATATGTATTGGAACTCTTTGGTAGCTCTTGATGAGGGGGAGTCAGTATTCTATAACAGATAAGGATAAGGTAACTGTTTTGTTAGAATGCTTTTTTTTTATTACATATAACAATTTCGGGTATACAATTACAGCAACAACTGATAACAGATAAGGTGATTATTTTGTTAGAATATTTAATTTACATATAAAAATTGTGGGTATACAATTATATTATTATAGCAACAACTATAACAGATGATTGATTGTTTTGTTAGAATATTTACATATATTTCATATTTATTAACTATTTTTGCTCTTGGGTATACAATTATTATATCAACACAACTGATAACACTAACAACACTACTAACAGGTAAGATGATTATTTAAATGATTATTTTGTTTGAATATTTATATATAACAATTTTTTTTGTATAATACAATTATAATTATAGCAACAACTGATAACAGATGATTAAATTATATCTCGTTATAGTTATATACTAAATAAAGTAATAAAAATACCGGATCTATAATAATTAATTATATATGTATAAACAAAGTGTCTATTCATAGGGCACTACGTGATTTGCCAAGTCACGTATGTGTCGTCAGTAGCATAGTTGATAGTGCGCCCGCCTGATGAGCGGGAGCTCGAGGTCCGTTTCCTTGCCGGATAATTTTTTTTTTTTTTAATTGTTCAGCAATTAATTGGATGGAAGTCAAATGTCAATCGTTCGTTTCCTTGCCGGACAATTTTTTTTTAAATTGTTCAGCAATTAATTGGGTGAAAGTCAATCCTTTATCTCTTTGGGTATTTAGACTTGTGTTGTTTAAAGTGAGTGTAAGTTAGTTAGTCTTTCTTCTTGAGCCCTGACTTTACTGGACTTAGGTATCACTAGTATCAGTACAGAGCAGGGTAGGTGGTCGCTTCTATAATCCCCAAGGACACTCCATTTTATGTCTGATGCCGCCTCTTTTGATACAAGACCAGTTTCTCCAGTATTTGTCCTTGTTGCTTTGCACTACGGCAATTCCAATACCCAACCCGTTCCTTTTCCTTCCCCCCCTCTCCCCTACCTCTTCTCCTCCGCTCCCCGCTGGCTGTTGTCAAAAGTACCGAGCACAAAGCACGTACTCCGTTGCTTCGGCGATAATTCTTTGTATTATTCATAGTTGGTTAGGTAGGTGGGTAGTTAGACACGAAAGTGGTTAAGTAGGCAGGTAGGTGGGTTGTTAGACAGATAGATGGTTAGATAGGCAGATATGTGGGTAGGTAGACACGTAGGTAGTTAAGTAAGCAGGTATGTGGGTAGCTAGGCAGGTAGGTGGATGAGTAGGTACGCAGGTAGATGGGTAGCTAGATCCAACCCGACACTCGCTCGTCGATCATCTGTGTTCCACCATGCCAATTCATACATCTCTTTCAACCACTCCCTGTAATACTCTGAACAGCCAGGTTGACCGGGCGAGCGACCGAGAGAGAGAGAGAGAGAGAGAGAGAGAGAGAGAGAGAGAGAGAGAGAGAGAGAGAGAGAGAGAGAGAGAGAGAGAGAGAGAGAGAGAGAGAGAGGGGCAGTCAGAGATACAGACAAATAAACAACGGATATATAAAATGGCAGACAGACAGCAGACAGATAGAGAGTCAGACACACGCATACATACACACAGAGAGTCAGCCAGACATACATATGGAAAGACAGACAGTTTGTTAGACAGAGATTCAGATAGACATATATACAAATGGAAAGTGAGACAAGTGGACATATAGAGAGGCATACAGAGTGGCGGACATACCTAGAGGCATACAGACATCTCTCCCTCTCTCCTTCTCTATCTCCCTCCCCCTCTCTCTCTTTCTTGTCTTTATCATTTTTTATGTCTTTAAACACATCTTTCTCGTATCTCTGTATCTCACACTATAATAATTAATATTCATTCTCTATCTCTCTCCTCTCTCTTTTCAACCTGCTTCACATATACCAGGTTTTCCTGCACTTTATATGCATAGCATTTCCTTGTTTATTTTATTTGTTAATTCATGAGGCCAGTCAGTCGAAAGCCTGGTGTTTGTATTGCCTAACGACCCTAACCATGTCTCTCAGAGGTGACGCATATTACTGTCAGCTTGGACCAGAATTATCAGGACGTAAATAGTAGGAAATAGTAGGTCGGTAACGTAAACAAAGATGGATGCCTGTAAACAGTAAGTGTACAGAAACGCAAGTTAACAATTCTTTAACTCGCCTGATATTTAAACAGCCATACTTCAACTAAGTATAAAGTATTGATTCATAGGGCCCTATGTATAAACAAAGTGTCTATTCATAGGGCCCTATGTATAAACAAATTGTCTATTCATAGGGCCCTGTGAATAAACCCTGGCTTATTACTTACTGATTACTGATTACTCTTATTAATCCCTTTATATATACTAACTAACTAAAAATAAAAATAAAATACTATGTAATAAATGGATTTGGATTTAGTTTTTACATTGCTTCTTAACTATGCAATATTGAATAGAACCAGTCATTTACTCAGACTTCGGTGCCAGGACAGAGCAAGTACTCGCCTGTACTAACTCAGTGAAAGTCAAAGTGTACTCAAACTTTGAGTTAAGTCCTGTTACTGTTTGTATTCGAATGTGTCAATGTGTAAATAAAAAATTTACACCTACCTGCCGACGAAATTCTCCAAAACACTACTTTTCCCGGCACTCTGACTGCCTACAACCGCAATCTGCGGAAGATCCAAAGATATCGGAACTCCCAGAGTAGAAAACACATCTTGTAATTTGTTGACAATGGGGATGAGATGCTCCATACCCACATTCCCGGACATTTTGGCGAACTGTTCAGGGCGATCGATGAAACCTTCCCTCTCTGACCGTCATGGCGGAAGTCAATAGACAGTGACGTCATTGCCGCTTACAGCTGATTCTACCACCACAAACTCACCTCCCATCTTCTTGTGGTCATATCATCCGATTATATTTATTTTTCTTGTATTATAATAATATTTCCTTTCTATAGATGAAAAATATACTTGGGGTGTTTAAAATGTAACAATTGTTTACATTGTGAATGTTGCTAGCAGACGGTGAATGGGGTGATTCATTTCCTGCTTGCAAATCATCATACACTTCATACTACATTTTCTATATTTAGATTTCTGACTTTCTATTTCCTTAACTCATTCCGCCCCACTGTATTATTATAATAACCAACCGTATTCTCATTAATAAGTATTACTTTCCCTTCTTCTGTCCAGGACATGTGTTATTTGACACGACTTGCCATGCAATTCATACTACTTTTCTAAATTTAGATTTCTGACTTTCTGTTATTTAACTCATTCCGCCCCACTATATTGTTATATTAACCAACTGTATTCTCAGTAATAAGTACTATACTATTCTCCTTTATGTCCAGGACATGTTTGACACGACTTGTCATCACAGCCATTCACTTCTTGCTACCTTTTCTTAGTTTCTATATTTAGATTTCTGACTTTCTGCTACTTTAACTCATTCCGCCCACTATATTGTTATCTGATTAAATGCCATGGGCTGATTAATCGTTTTATGCGACTGCTCATACCTACCATAGGCTTATATACGGTAGTTTTTCCTAAGCAACCCTCTTTAATTTGTATATAATACAAGTCTGCTGCCATATTACCAACTTTAAGTCATAACTGTGATACACCTCTACTTCCTATTTTCCACTATCCATTTTTATTTGGTACAAACCCACTTTTTGTTTGGCACTGAATCTGTTAAATTAATCAACTGTATTCTCAATAATGTTCTCGCCGCGTTGGTAACTTACGGGATAAGTGAGCCGACCGCTCAGAAAGCAATGGCAGACTACTGAGCGTAATCTCGAAGAAATCACTCCCGTGTGTTGCCGGGGCCCATAAGGGAAGCAAAGAATAGCAACACTGCAGCCTACCACGCATGTCGTAAGAGGCGACTCAGGAGGCTTGATGGTTCCGTCGCCCTGCTACTGAATGAGTGCGTGGCGCGACACTGTGAGCTGTGAGTTTCGTGTGAAATGCTTTTGAATCTGCCCGAGGTTGTTTGGAACGTGACTGCATGTTCGGAGCGATGGCGGATAGCTATGTCCCAGAGTTGACCGGTTTTTGCCTTGTGCAGAAATGCGTGGCTGCTGGGCTTCTGGTTGACTGCCACTGCCATCGACGATGAACTGTATTTCGTGGACTGTGGGTGAACATCTAGGAAACATCCAGATAGGAAAATGACTGCCGATTCCATCAGAAATGAACTGGGTGTTTTGTGGGGGACTATTGTGTTGACATTCTGGTGGCGGCATTATGCACAGTGTATCTGTGCGGGCTGTTGTTTGTCGAGACTCCTGTCTTTTCCACTTTTCACATTGGGCAGTTGGGAGCGTTTTGTGTGATATTCACTGGCACAGGAACGGAGCATACTGGGGACGACCCGTTGCTGTGAGGTTGGAACTGCGACTAACTAACTAACTAACTTGCCAAGAAATCAACGACAGCGGTAAAATGCTGGTGTTGACAGCGATGTCCTGTAAAAGGATATGCGGGGGGGGGGGGGGGGGATTCAGGGTTGCCACTTTTTTTTGACCAAAAGTATCCAGAAACGGCCCAAACAACATCCATAAGTATCTAGATTTCGTTGGAAAGTATCTAGGAAAAATATCCAGATTGAGAAAGTAAGAAATTACATATGTATTGATGTGACTGCCGCTCTCCCTGGCGAAAAATTTACGGCTGTCGCCATAATCCCGTATATTCTCGTGAGTAACGCAGCTGCGCCCGAACCGACAGCTGTTCGAGCCGCTCTGGTAACTTACAGGGGTATGTGAGCCAGTCGCTCAGAAAGCAATGGCAAACTACCGAGCGTAATCTTGCCTTGTACATCAACAGCAGCTGAAAAATTCTGATGTTGACTGCACCATCCTGTAAGGGATATGCACAATTAAAAAGAAAATTGATGTGACTTACCTATAGAATCATGTCCTCATCTTCACTTATGCCTGTCTCACAAGATGCCCTTAGCTTGGATGATGAAGTTGAAGCTTCAGATTCAAAATGACTGGTATGCTTTAGCTGTTCCAATTTCTTTTATTACACGATCAGGGAGGTGATAAGTTGAACAGCATTTTCCTGCTCTCATCAGGACAAATCTTATTGTCAATATAGCATTTCTTCTTCTTTTCGTTCATCCGGAGTGTTTTTTCAGATGTGATTGCGGTGTGTCTGTTAGTGTTATGCGCCCTTGGGTCGAAACCCGTAGGCCAACACATCGACTTTAGCGTGCTTTTTTGACCAGGTAGCATTCCTGGGAGACTCTCACTTTTGTAGTGCCATCTGCAACCATGCTGGCCAAGGTTGAACGGTCAAAGACAACGGTCATCCCTCAAAGGAAGGCAGGGACAGTCCATAGCATTTTCCGCCATCCAAGGTTGCTTCCATAGTTGCAGGGCCGACACATAACGCCCTGGATCTGGGCTCACCGAGGGAGATCGTCACGTCCTGCTCATGGCTGCTTTAAATCCTCACTTCAATATATTGGTCATTTCGTTTCCCCGGGTCATTCCCGCACAAACCAGACAGGTTTGCAGACGGCATCCACTCAGCGAGTTTTCGGACATGTGCTTGTCGTTGCTCCCATCAGAGCTTTTCCGGGCACAACAGACATTCGGAAAACTACCCAGTCAGAGCTGTTCCGAACAAGAGCGGCATTCGGAAACTAGGTAGTCAGAGCTGTTCCTAGCACGAGAGACATTCGGACGAGACATTTCACTCGGACGTAATTGCGTAGTGTCAATTTTTAGTTTGCCACCCATAGGACGACACTTCCGACTTCAGCGGGCATTTTTTAATGAGGTTAGCCTTCCTCTGGTTTCGAGGCACGTTGGACTGTTGTGATGTCGCTAACATCTCAGCTGGTCAAGATAGAACGATGAACGACATCGTGGTCGGCCCTCAAGGGAAGGCAGGGGCAGACCATGAGCATTCCCTCGCTATCCAAGGAGGCTTCCATAATTGCAGAGCCGGCACATATTGCTCTGTGACTGGGCTCACCCGAGGAGTTGCCACGTCCTGCTCATGGCTGCTTTAGTTCCTCACTTCCATGTGTTGGGCAACTCGTTTGCCACTGATCGCTCAAGCACACACCAGGGACGGTCAGACTGCAAGCGACACCCACTCGGTAAGCTTTTGCTTTTGACTTCGGACCACGCAATAGGTTCGCTCGCCGTGCGTTCCATTTTGCGTCATTGAGACGTTCTTCCACTTTTGTCTACACTCTCTATGAGTTAGATACAGTTTTCGCAGCCATTTTCTTCGACTGGGGCACTTTTTTGACTTGTTGTACTCGCTCACGAGGTAGGCTACTTGTGCTGCCGGCTCAGCACCTTACCTTCGTGCAGCGGTGAACGAGAAACGGCCTGGCCCTCTCATCCGGGAATCTCACATATCCCCCAGCTGAGAGCTTTCGAACTTGTATCAGACCTGAGCATGTAGCTTGCTCAGTATCACGCCTTTATTTTTCGAAAGGTGGGAATCGGCCCGACTCTCAGGTCCGAGGGTTTGTGGCTTAGAGGCGTTCAGCCACAGCCCTCGACAGAGAGCCTTTAGTGTTTTGTCCGGACCAAGAACTTCTGCCTTCGTGCGCCTGATTTAAATTTTAGACTGCTATCCTCAGTCTCACCTGCAGAGCAGCAGGTTGTGTCTCTCTTAGTCTGGTCCCTATCCCATAAGCTGTCCGATATGTAGTTTTCATCCATCAGCAAGCAAATGGGGTCGATGTGACACGCAAGCCCCCCCCCCCCCCCCACCACGTCAAGGTGGAGACACATCGGGGGAGAATATAGCATTTAATAGATCAAGTTTCATCCTGTTTCTTAGTTTACATTTTGTATAATTTACAGTACTGAAAACTCTTTCCGCATCAGCATTTGAATGGGGTAGTATCATGGCAGACATCGCACATTCAAAGAGCTCACAGAATGGACTGTTACCTGAGACATCTTTAAATTGTCTTACTTCACTCCAAAAAGCTTCAGTTTCTGTTTTGTTTGTCCAGTCAACCAAATTTATTTTTGTTAACTAATATTCTGCTTCCGTCACACTATTATCAGTAGCCCCTAAAAATGTAATAACTTGACAATATTTAGGTATGTCCTTTACTGGCTGAGGTATGTTGTTAAAAGAAAAGAGTGAAATAGTTTTCAATACATCTAAATTTTCAGGAAGTCTCTGCTTCAGTTGATCGAATAATGAGACAAGAAAATCTTGACAGCGCTTTCTTAAGTTGTTCTCTTAATTTTCTGTTAACAGTCCTTTTGCTTTTAAACCATCAATTTTTGATTCGATTTGGTATCCCAGGTATGGCTGGGGAGCCAAATAGCTCTCTATAGTGCAAGTGAACAAGTCAGCTTTACAAGTTGGCAATATAAGTCTTTTACCAATTGAGTGAAATAGGAAAATGAGGTCGTCAAGTAATTTAACTTTATCAACATTCTGAGATTCAAATAGTTTATTAACTTTTTGCACTTCACTTAAAATGGGCTGTGAAAAGAGAAGGAATGCCAAATTTTTTTTCATCACTGTACATTCCATATAGTATTTCAGCTGTGTAGCACTTTTCATTTTGTCTTGTTATTTCGAAGTGTGTCTTCAACTCCAACCATCGGTTCACAATTACTTCAACAGCTGGTTGAATTGATAACCATCTAGTTTTGCAATATGACAGAATTTTCAGTGGTGATGAACTATCATTTAATGCTTTATATAAATTATTATATTGCTGTTGTCTGACAGATGATTTGGAGAACCAGTTATGTGTTTCAGCTATAAGGAATTCCAAATTCCTAGGTAAACATTCTGACTGATGAGGCATGGGATAATGCTAGCTGCAAGGAATGACACGCACATTTTATGAGGATTAAAGATGGGATATCTTCCTTCAATTTTGATACCGACCATTACCGATGCATTATCGATTCCAATTGCAGCCAAATTCTTTAAGTTTAAATGTTTACTGACCAAAAGTTTCTTCAGTGCCCTTATGTGCCCTTTTACTCATTACTGGGAGGGGGGGGGGGTGTTGCCAGATTGTTGAGCGTTGACCCAAGTCAGTTCAAAGTTTAAATAATGGCAGTTACCATAATTTACGTGCGTCAGACCAAACATAAAATGGGTAAATGACACCGAAAGAAAAGCAAAATCTAGAAAGTATTCAAAATATCCGACTCCAAATAAAAAGTATCTAGAATTGCATCCAGCATCCAAACGTCAGAAAACGGTATCCAGACGCCGGCAAAAACCTCTAGATCTGGATATAAAATATCTAGAATGGCAACTATGGAAAAAATCTCAGTATTACGTATTACTCTCCCTTCTTTTGTCTAGGTTCTCCCTAAACAACCATATTGTGAACACAGACCTGCCGGCAGTAAGAATGGATGGGAGCATTCTGAGTAGAACCCAGTCAATGACATATCTTGGCGTGATACTTGATCGTAGCCTGTCTTTCAGAGATCATGTCGATTATGTCATAACGAAAGCTCGAAAAGGTTTGTCAGCAATGAGAGTCATGGCGACTGCCAATATCGAGCAAAAAAAAAAAACAAAGAAGAGCAAAGACTGGTAATACGTCTGTTCCAAGGACTGGTGCTTTCACGCATTGAGTATGCCCTGGCCATACTCACTGTCAGCCCTACACAGATTGGAAGACTTGAAAAGGTACAAAACGAAGCCATGCGCATCATTTTGGGCTGCATGAGAGACACCAGCTGTGTAGCAATGAGATACCTCCTTGACTTCCCGACAATGGAACGCAGGATCAAGACCTGGAGAGCTCGTGCATACTTAAAAATAAGTGCAGATGAGCAGCACCCTCTGCATGACGCTATATTCAGAGAAAAGGGTGACAGGATAAAGAGGGGCAAATCATGGATGGGTCGGGCGGAAGATGTTGTCAGACAGGTTTGCAGTCAACCCCGGCAAGGAATGGGTGCCGGTGCCTTCAGCTTTTAAGTGCACTTTCTCCTGCATTATCACACTCGACAGACGGTGCAGAGAGCAGAACCCTGCCGCTGTCAATGCAGAGGTCAACGCGCTCATCTATGAACACTCAGATAGCCCCGAAGTGCTCATCTATACAGATGGATCTGTTGTAAAGCAACAGAGAAGTGCATGGGCATTTACAGCCCGTTCAGCGGGCCGAACCGTTCAAGAATCCAGTGGTGCCCACTCTATGACCACGAGGAGCATGACGATGGAGGTGATGGCAGTTACACAGGCTTTCATATGGCTGGAATCACAGCATTATACCAACGTGTGTGTACTAAGTGATTCAATGAGCATGATTCAGAAGGTCGAAGCTGGATCTGTACGTAAACAGTGGACTGAGTCGCTGCGGAACTCTGTTGTCCGTAAAGTCACCTTCATCTTCGTCCCGGGACATGCGGGAGTCGAGTGAAATGAACGAGCTGATAAACTGGCTGGCTCTGCACCCCCTGTAAATGGCCAGCCCATGGATCGTGCCGATGTTATTAACGCCCTTAAAGATATGGCGAGAGCAGGGGACGTTGACGTCAGTGAATCCACATCGCTGTCCAGGGTGAAAGACTTGGGAGTAAGAATTGGCACAGCCAGACGCGAGAGGTATATCGGGAAAAAGAGGTGCCCTGTCAACCAACACAGAACTGGCACTATTAGCCACCGGACGCTGATGCATATGCTGGGGAGAGGATCTGAGCACATATGGACCTGTCCGGAGTGCATGAAGATACCCCGACTGATAACTGATAACTGATAACTGACATGTCATCACAGTCAAGTACTTCATACTACCTTTCTATCTTTAGATTTCTGATTTTCTGTTACTTTAACCCATTCCGCCCCATTATACTGTTATATTAACCAACTGTATTCTCATTAATAAGTATTACTCTTATTTCTTCTGTCCAGGACATGTATTATTTGACACAACTTGTCATGTACTTCATATTACCTTTTCAATGTTTAGATTTATGGCATTCTGTTACATTAAGTCATTCCGATCCACTATATTGTTATATTAACCAACTGTATGGCTCTGAAACCTGGAGTACAACTAAAGGAGACGAAGCCTTGTTACAAACCTTTGAGAATAAAGTCTTAAGACGCATCTTTGGGCCCATTAGGGATACACAAAGTGGAGAGTGGAAAAGAAGAAGCAACAAAGACATTTATGATCTGTTTAAGTCCCCGCTAATCACTGGTATCATGAAGGCTAATAGACTGCAATGGCTGGGGCATATAGAAATAATGGAAGATAAAAGGGAAACAAAACTCGCTTACACTCAGGAAATAAATGACCGTAGACCCCGAGGTAGACCAAGAAGACAGTGGAGAGATAATATACATATAGACCTACAAGCGACTGGCAAAAGAAGGTCCACCAGAAAGACGAATGGAGACGGCTTGTATCTGCAGCAAAGAACCTCAATGGCTCGGAATGCTGAAGAAGAAGAAGAAGAAGAAGAAGAAGAAGAAGAAGAAGAAGAAGAAGAAGAAGAAGAAGAAGAAGAAGAAGAAGAAGAAGAAGAAGAAGAAGAAGAAGAAGAATTCTCATTGTCTACATAGTGAACCAGTTTTCCCAGTTTGCAGACACGAAAACCGAACCGGTTTTCTAAGAAATGAGAATTTCACGTGTAAGCGACTGGCGTTGCCTTATATGGTAACGAATGCCAGAGTTCAGAACGAGATAGGAATTTGGTGCTGTGGCTGGAAATACCGGTTAACGGGGTAGGGGTATCCCCTATCAAAGGAGATGTAAGACGCCTCCTTTCCTCCGTTAGTCTACGGGACACCCTTGGGCAAGGTGGAGTAACCGTTTAGCCCCCCGATCAGGGTTACGTGAAGCCATGGAAGCAGGTGGTGGATGGAATGTGAGAGCAGCCGACAGATTGTTGTTGGTTATGGTCTTGCACTCTGCGGCGATAGGCAGATGATCTCATCAGTAGAGACAATGGCTATGGCCACCGACTAGTACAGTCACTGCCCAGAAGGAAAGCAATGGCAAACTACCTTCTGCAAAACTTGCCAAGAAACCATAACAACCATGAAAGAAAACATAATAAGAAAGAGATCTGGTGGTGAGACCCCCAGGCCAGACAGATCAGATAACACTGGGGACGAGTGTGACGCAGGGACCAGTACTAGTAATCGTGATGACGGAGTTAATCCTGACTGTGTTACCAAGGAAATCCCCTGTGTCAGACTAAGAAACAGAGTGAGAATGGCAACGTGGAATGTGAGAAGTTTGTATGAGGGAAAGCTTAAAGTTGTGTGTGATGAGATTGAGAGGTTAAACATTCAAATTTTAGTAATTAGTGAACATCGCTGGAGCGGCAAGGGACATTTTACAACTGAAAATGGAAGTATTTTCATTTATTCTGGTAGAGATGTCGGAGGCTAGAGTGGAGTGGCATTTTGTTTAGATAAGACAACTGCAAAAGCTTTAATGGGATATAATCCAGTTAGTGATAGAATCCTCACTATTAGACTTAAAGGCCGTCCAAAAAACACAACTCTCATACAGATATATGCACCTACTTCAACAGCAGAGGAGGACGAAATTTAAGATTTTTACAACACACTACAAGACACATTAAATAAGATTGGTCATAATGATATAGCAATAATGCTGTGAGATTTTAATGCAAAAGTAGGTGCAGGAAGAGCTGAAAATGAGAGATACGTTTTAGGAAAATTTGGATTAGGAAATAGAAATGATGCAGGTGACAAATTAATTGAATTTTGCACAGAAAATGAGTTAACGATAGGCAACACACTTTTTAAACAACATCCAAGAAGACTCTTCACATGGAAGTCTCCAGACAGTTTTACCAAAAATCAGATAGATTATATTTTAATACATAGAAGATAGAGATCAAGCATAACATCTGCAAAAACCCTACGAAGTGCAGACTGTGATACAGATCATCAGTTATTAGAAGCAGATCTGAAATTAAAACTCAAAAAGCTTACACGAGGACCAAGGCCACTTCGTTTTGATCTCACAAAAATACCAGACGCATACAACATAGAAGTTAGGAATCGCTTTGGGGTCTTGATGTCTGTACAAGAAGAAATGACACCTGATGAACTGGCAGTACAAGCTAGAGGTATCTTGATAACTGCAGCCAAAGATCTAATTCCGACCAAGAAAAAGCAACTTAAGCCATAGATTACATCAGACACGTTAGAATTAATAAAACAACGAAGGGAGCTGAAACAGAAAGGAGATGAATCCGATAACAGCAGGATGAAGTATAAATCTTTAACTCGAGAAATAAGAAAGAACACAAGAAAGGACAAAAATCAATATATACAAGATTGCTGTACCAGAATAGAGCAATATCATAAGGCTGGAAGAGATTATGAAATGTTCAAAGAAATGAAGTTATTGACAAGAAATGTTCAACCTCAATTGAATGTTATCTGTGACAAGATGGGAAATACCTTAACAGAATCTAGACAAATTCTAGAAAGATGGCAGGAGTACTGCAGTGGAATGTATGATATGAGTGACAGTGAGGATATGAATGAGATACATGAGCCAATGACAGCAGAGACAGAACCTGAACCCTCATTAGATGAAATTGCTTGGGCTATAAAGAACCTGAAGAATGGTAAATCACCTGGATGTGATGAGATGCCTGCTGAACTAATTAAAGCGGGAGGAGAAGAAAGCATACACATATATCATGCATTATGTACAAAGATTTGGAAATATGGTATATGGCCAAAAGATTGGAAGAGAACTATCTTCATTCCAATACCAAAAAAAGGGCAACCTGAAATTATGCACCAACTATAGAACTGTTGTCCTGATCAGTCATGCAAGTAAAATTCTACTAAAAGTCATAATGGGAAGACTTCGTAAGAAAATGGAAGAAGAGATTAATGTGGTTCAAGCTGGATTTAGACAAGGAAGAGGAACAAGAGATCACATATTCAACATGCGTTTAATAATAGAGAAGTGCAGAGAATTTAATGTAAACCTATTCTCATGTTTTGTGGATTATTCAAAGGCATTTGACTGTGTACAACATCAGAAACTTTGGGAAATCATGAGGAATATGGGCTTTCCATCACATGTAGTACATCTCATAAAAATGCTATATCTAGACCAACAAGCAGCGGTTAGAATAGATGGCGAGACATCAGATTGGTTTGACATCAAGCAAGGAGTCCGTCAGGGCTGCGTGCTGTCACCCTATTTGTTTAACCTGTATGCCGAAAATATATTGAGAAATGTAAGAGATGATATAAACAGGGAGCTATATGATGCCCTAAATATCGGCGGTCATGACATACCAGAAATTCGATATGCTGATGATACAGTATTACTATCCATAACACAGAATGGCATGGAAAACCTAATAGCCTCAACCCAATTGAATAGTGAAAATCACAACTTATATCTTAACATAGCAAAAACAAAGATAATGCATACAGATAAAACTACTATGGAGAAAGAAATATACATTAATGGGGGGAAATTGGACGTGGTGGAAATTTTTTAATATCTTGGGTCATTGATTACCAATAACGGTGACACAATGAAAGAAATTAAACGGCGACTATCCACTGCTCTTCAAAGACTAAAACAGATGAATAAATTATGGAGTGGAACAGACAGAACTACAAAAATTAGATTTTTAAGAGCATGCATCTTTCCCATTGCAACATACGCCTGTGAGACATGGACACTTACTAAACAAGCTGAATAGCGCATAAACGCCTTTGAATATAAATGTTATAGACGAGTTCTAAGAATATCTTGGGTAAAGAAAAGAACAAATGCATCCATACTTCAAGAGTTGAATATTGAGGAGGGATGGCTATTAAAGACGATAAAACAAAAAAAAATTGAAGTATTTTGGTCACTTGAAACGTCACGAAAGTTTGGAGAGAACAATAATGGAAGGGTATATGCCTGGGAAGAGAGGAAGAGGAAGGCCAAAGAGAAGATCGGTACAGGATGTGGCGGATGATCTCCAGATGGGTGTATCAGACGCGGGACATCTTGCTTGTGATCGAGAAGTTTTCCGGAAGGTTGTTACGGGAGCGAGGCTCTGCAAAGGACATGCTACTGAATGAATGAATGAATGGCTGGAAATAGATTGCGTTAGGGGTTTATTCCCTGGCCAGACCAGACATAGTCACTTGAGTATGAACGTTCCACCTAAGCAGATGTAATTCTAACGGGAGTGAGGTGTTGGTTTTTTTTTTTTTTGGTTTTTTTCGCCAACAGTGCCTTCTTTGCTGATGGCACTGGAGGCAAAATGGCGAGGGACAATTGGTGGAGTCAAAAACCTTTGGCATATACCAACCTTGGCTATCCTTTTATCTATACTTATCATCAAATAGATGGCTGTCCAACATAGGCAGTTACAAGATGGAGGCGAGATATGGTTTTGCTAGAGAGGTTGCCACTACACCTAACTCGGTGAGCTGATAGCGGGAATTCGCTACCGGACGAGGGAGATAATTCATTGTTATCTTTCCGGCAGCTACGAGAAAGACAAGGCATGGTTACTTCCCTTTTTGTCATCATGTTTTACACTGCAGTAGCCAAGTGCTGTTGAAAGCATCTTAAACCCATTATTTTGGGCTGAGAGATTTACAGTCTGCCGCCCGAACTACCAGAGGCTCTTTAGAACTGGGTTATCAATTTCATGTATAATTAGAAGACATCAGACGTCTGTCTAGAACCAGTGATGGCCCACTTCAGTTGCAATGTCGCTCAAAGACATCAGGGATGTATCTTGATCTACGATGGAAGAATACTACCCCATATCGTCTTAGGTGCCTCCTGGATGTTCTTCAACTAACAACCCCTACAGCCTGGTCAATAGTCCGGGCTTCAACAACTTATAGTATGATGGCGAATACTACCAGTGGGTGTAAGCCCCTTGAAATGGCAGACCCATTTTCCTCGCTAGACCCACGCCAGATCGAGTAGTCCAGAATTCAAGTTCCCACAACAACAACATCACAATTTTTATCTAAAGTCCTTTTGGGAACGATCATGGACAGGTACCTTTGTCCAACATCAAATGGATTACATCAACGTCATTGATTCTATATCCACAATCACAGTGTTCAGCATCCAGAGAACCTTTTTACAGTAACACAGTATGGTGTTTGATCAGTTCAGGATGGGATGAACCCATCTATATCAGCGGTAGACTACATGGAGGAGTTAAAATAGAAACTAGAAGCGTCTTCACAGGACGTTTTCCCTTGGAGTATGATACAGTAATTATCCAGCCCAGTGTGGGGTGGATCTATATTGTTCCTGATTCACAGGATTTACGTATTCCAAACTTAGTTAAGACAAAGACACAATCACCAGTCAGATCCAAGATTTCCCCGGGAAGGTTAACCCGGCCAACAAATGCCCGCAGAAGTCGGATGTGTCGGCCTAAGGGCGCAAGAACGCAGCTCTGCTGTAAACAGACACAACGCAATCACATCCGAAAAAAAATTCCGGATGAACGAAGAAGAAGAAGAAGAAGAAGATCCAAGATTTGTGATCTGCCTTTTTTTAAATATAGTAGAGAGTTTATATATATATTAATGTAGATGTAAGATGTTTAATTTATTGAAACTGGTTAACGGTAGTCCCGAGATGGTTATTCGGGAAGACACAACACTCAAGAGTTTGAGAGTGTATGGTTTTAGGTGAGGGGAGAGACAGAGGAGGTGAAGTTTTTAGTTAGAAGTTAATTCATTACTTGATAATGTATTTGTTTTGGTTATGATGTTTTATAGATTTGTAGAGAGTCTCGTAATTGATGGTTGAGATTCTCTTAATAAAGGTATAATTAGGACCAGGAGTGTCTTTATTGTTTTGTGACCAGGGTTACAACGTCTTGTGATTGTAGAGATGTGTTACTGTTATACAGTACAGAGAACTAACGTGGGAGGTCAGCCAACACACAGACCCATATGTCCCATAGAAGGACAACAGCTTGCTAGAGGTCTGTGGTTACTTGACCTGTTCTCTGCCTTGTTCTTCAGGAGGGTAGTCTTATCATAGTAGGGTGGGCTGGGGTTCATTACTGTTCAGTCTCAATCCTTACATCCCTAGAACAAAGCTACTCTATATTCCTGGAGACTTCTATCAAAGAAAGGACTCGAAAAAATATCTTATAGTGTGTATTCGGGCCCTCTAACCCTAGACTTTTATTCAACGACCATTTACAATTAATACCCCACACTCATTAATAAGTATTACTCTCCCTTCTTCTATCTAGGACAGGTGTTATTTGGCACGACTTGTCATCACAGCCACGCACTTCATACTATCTTTTCTATCTGTAGATTTCTGACTTCATGTTACTTTAACTCATTCCGCCCACTATATTGTTACACTAACAATCTATATTCTTACTTCTAATTATTACTCTCCATTTTTCTGTCCAGGACATGTGTTATTTGACACGACTCGTCATGTACTTCATACTATTACTTGATCACCCTGCCCGCATTAGCATGATGGTGAGTCACTCATGTGGAGCCTGTACACTGATTGTTCAGTCTGTTATGCAGATGAGAATGATGAAAATATGCTGGAGCAAGATGGGCGGGTCTTCTTGATGAAAGAGCAAGTGATTTTACTGGCTTTGATAACCTCGTGAGAAATGTCACTGAAGAAAGATTTGTAGGAAAAGAGATCTTGATTTTAAGAATGTTGATGCCGGAAATGTTTATCATTTGTTATCTTCTCCTTCTTCTACTTCTTCCTCCTTCCATTCTTCCTCCTCCTCCTCCTCCTCCTCCTCCTCCTCCTCCTCCTCCTTATTCTTCTTCTTCTTCTTCTTCTTCTTCTTCTTCTTCTTTTAAAACTCCTAATGGAGTAAAGGCTAACGACTATAACTGCCAAGCCCTTTCTAGGCCAGATGAAGTAGCCAGTCTGACAGCATATATCTGCTGTATGAAGTAGCCAGTCTCAAACTTGGCCGCATATTTCTGCTAGATGAAGTAGCCAGTCTGACAGCATATATCTGCTGTATGAAGTAGCCAGTCTCAAACTTGGCCGCATATTTCTGCTAGATGAAGTAGCCAGTCTGACAGCATATATCTGCTGTATGAAGTAGCCAGTCTCAAACTTGGCCGCATATTTCTGCTAGATGAAGTAGCCAGTCTGACAGCATATATCTGCTGTATGAAGTAGCCAGTCTCAAACTTGGCCGCATATTTCTGCTAGATGAAGTAGCCAGTCTGACAGCATATATCTGCTGTATGAAGTAGCCAGTCTCAAACTTGGCCGCATATTTCTGCTAGATGAAGTAGCCAGTCTGACAGCATATATCTGCTGTATGAAGTAGCCAGTCTCAAACCTGGCTGCATATTTCTGCTAGATGAAGTAGCCAGTCTCAAACCTGGTCGCATATTTCTGCTAGATGAAGTAAGCCGTCTTAAACCAACCCTACTTACATACATACACAGGAGATACAGTGTTATCATTCTTTACTTCCTCTTTGGAGTCCCGGTAAAACACAAGTTCCAAATTGTTGTGCTTACTTTCAAAATCAACAAAGGCTTCACTTAAAATTAGCAATACTGGGCAAAGGAAGGCGAAGCTTGAAAATAATGTGAAGAATAAGACAATGTCGCGAGTTAAAATAACACTAAGATAACTTAATCTCATGTTTAGTGAGTATAAATGATTTTTGTTTAAACATTTTGAAGGGAAATAAGTTGGCCTCAGAAATGAACACTAACTTACAATAGATTATCTCCCACATTTGCTATAATTTCTGCGGGCAATTTGGAAGGAGACCGTCTTGCGCTAGTTTTCATACAATGATATGAGTGTCATGGTTCAGAAAGCACTGAACCTAAACTTGCCCAGAAATAACAAGCAACCCATAAATATTGGGGTTGACTGCTACGTCCTGAAAGAAAATGCAACTAACTGTTTTATTTCCTTAGCCCTGTGTATTACAGTGGAAGGGCTGTCTTGTTATACTGTTACCAAAACTGTATGGATTTTTTTGCACTGGCAAAACAGAGAGGGAAAATCAGGAGTACTTTCAATCAGATAGCGGTGGGAACGATTACTTGTATGACTCTTCACTGGCTGTTGAATGAGAGGACCAAGCGCTGATGCCGGTGCTTAGCTCAACTCAACTGTTACCAAGTGTTCTTTGTAAGTTTTCTAAATAGCGCCAGCGATTTTCTCTCATCTCTTGATTCATGGTCTGGCAAGAATGAGACAACGAGGAGTGACGAAGGGATCTGGCCGACGCTCAACGCTCAAAGGAAAGACGAGACGGACTTATAATCAGATTGCTACTGGTACTATTAGTGTTGGAACTCTTCGCTGGCTGCTGAGGATGGGGACGGAGCACTTATGGGAATGCCCCGAATGCTGTGATGTCGATTCCTAAATCAATCAATCAATCAATCTTGATTCGTTGAAATTTTTCCAGTTCTTTCCATAAGCTCCACGTTAGTGCTTTTGTCATATCATTTTAGCCCTTCTATTCTCCGCTGATAAATAAAAAACAAAAAACAAAAATGAGAAAGACCAAAAAGACACGAAATAAAACTTCAAATTGATTAGAGAAATTAGACGGGGATGGTCAATACTTTGGGACACATTATGAGGAGAAATACATCTGGAAATTTGTGACAACTGACAAACGTGATGGAAAAGGGCTGGGTGAAGGCAAAAGGAAAACTAATTAGAGAAATTAGACCTAGACATTCACAAATTTGTGTGCACGTTATGAGAAGTTAGTTAGTTAGTTAGTCGCGGTTCCAACTTCACAGCAACGGTTCATCCCCATTATGCTCCGTTCCTGTGCCAGTGAATATCACACAAAACGCTCCCCACTGCCCAATGTGAAAAGTGGAAAAGACAGGAGTCTCAACAAACAACAGCCCGCACAGATACACTGTGCATAATGCCGCCGCCAGAATGTCAACACAATAGTCACCCACGAAACATCCAGTTTATCTCTGATGGAATCGGCAGTCATTTTCCTATCGGGATGTTTCCTAGATGTTCACCCACACAGTCCACGAAAATATAGTTCATCGTCGATGGCAGTGGCAGTCAACCAGAAGCCCAGCAACCACGCATTTCTGCATAAGGCAAAAACCAGTCAACTCTGGGACATAGCCATCTGCCATCGCTCTGAACATGCAGTCACGTTCCAAAAAACCTAGGACAGATTCAAAAGCATTTCACACGAAACCCACAGCTCACAGTGTCGCGCCACGCACTCACTCAGTAGCAGGGCGACGGAACCATCAAGCCTTCTTAGTCGCCTCTTACTACATGCATGGTAGGCTACAGTGTTGCTATTCTTTGCTTCCCTTATGGGCCCCGGCAACACACGGGAGTACGTTATGAGAAGAAATAAACTAGAGAGCTTAGTGACAACTGGCAAGATTGAGGAGTAAATAAGAGGAAGGCAGCGAAGTAAATATCTGAATGGCCTGGCCACATGGCATGGTCGAGACAAGAACACAGAGCTGACCCACGACTCTGGTGATCGTGTAAGATGGCGAAACATGATTGCCCACGCGTATCGGCATGGCACAAGATGATGGTCTATGCTAAGAGATATATACATGAAAAGCACAATCGAGACAAGAACACACAACAGATCCGAGACTGGTGATCGTGTGAGATGGCCAACCATGACCGTCCACTTTATCAGCGTGGAGCATGACGATGTTGATTCTCTGCAGGCAACAGCGCTTCCTCATTGCATATCAAACCATTCAGTCCATAAGTGATCCGATCCCCTCTTCAGTAAATCCCGCAGCATATGGCGGCTAACGACACCAGTTCTGTGTTGGTTTATCAATCTTCTTTGGCTTCCAGTGTTCTTGTTTGGCCACACTTCTTTCAATTTGCTGTTCTCGCGGTCTGACCATGGTTGTAGATTCACAGTCATCACTTGGTTCTCGCAAAAGTCTTACTTCTCGTAGAGCATTCAGAATGTCAGCCTGGTCCATGGCGCGTCCATATAGTTATAGTTTATAAGTAACTGTTTAAGTTTTAGTCGTTCTCGATGTTTCGAATCCATACAGTAATACTGACGTAATGTAACAGTGTGTACAGAGATTAACAAGCCAGAGGTTAAGTTAAAATAGTTTATTGCTTCATGATGACAACTTGCTTCTTTACCTCTCAAGGGTGTGATGTTAACTGCCCTTGCCAACCCAATACGTCACGATTGAGCATCTCTCCCAGCTTTCAGTCTCAATGCTCAATCGTGCTGTATCTGTTTCCCACTAGATCCTAATAATACCCCAGTACTCCATTACTGTTACACCTCCCCATGTTTATTAAAGAATTTTCCTTATAAAGGAAAAATCTTTACTCCTAATCCCCTTACTCTATTCCCTCCTTTTCTTTATCTCTCACAGTTCCCCTAATCTTCCCCAAAGCAACTCTATCTTAGTGAATATTCTATTTCTTTAAGTCTTCCCCTGCTATATATATATATATATATATATATATATATATATATATATATATATATATATATATCAACCCACTTCTTCTTCAAACAACCATAACATATTTACATATCTTTAATAACAATTCAATATCAACTTTATAAAATACATTATAACACATCTTCTTAAATATTACTTTTCCACTTCATAAGCATTCCGCTTACTATTTCAAACGCTGATACCATTCTCCCCTTTCGACTAACTTGAAATCACTTTCACACGATAGAAAGATAAAGAATCGGTGGCCACCGGTATTAAAAAGAAGCAGTAGAACTCTTCCACACAAAGACCACACTCAGCTAAAAAATCACACACCCCCTTTACCAAACCATACTCCTTTACCCTCCTATGTCATTTGAGACTTTATGTAATAAAGTCTAAAACCACACTCACCAAAATCACACACCCCCTTTACCAAACCATTATGGTAAACGTTTACGCTGCTATCTACAGCATCAAAAACATTATTCACATCCAATATATATTACAGACACTACTACTTTTATGTCTCTGAACCTTACTTCAACCTCTCATTGTAATGTCAACCACAAAACACGTCCCGAGGACACAATTAAAAATCAAGACCTGTTCCAATACAGATCACTTCACACAATATACCTCTCTTGCCCCCTTACTGTCCATTTATTATGGGCACAACTACTCAAATCTCCCTTCATGCCGTTATCTACAGCAACTTAGTAACCTCGAAATCTCCCCTTAAATGTCTATTTATTATAGACACCAGTAACTTCGGAATGTTAACACAACATCGTAATCTGACCATTATATACCCTACTCCAGCAACCCACTTATTATTCTATCTCTGAAGCTTAATACACCCAAAGGGATAAACATTTACATCCTGCCCAGGCCATGTAAGTCAATGCCTCTCTAACATCTTCCACCTCTCAATTCATAATTCGTGCCATAACCCACAGCAGCACAAATAACTACTCATGTCTGTGACTGCTTGCAATCAACTTTATCTCAGTCCCTTTCTTACGGACCTACAAACACCCCAAGTCACTATGTCTCCCCTATGTTCATTTCTCATCAACACACTTACACCCCTTTATTCTTGTACTGTTATCCACAGTGTCTAATCACTCTTCAGATTTAAACATGGATTCAATTCATGTTTTTGTCTGGGGTAACCCTCTTCTTTTTCTATAACCCCGAAACCCTGTATACATCATGGTTCTTCTGACCCCATGTAAACCATGTTTAAAACCTTCTCCTCATTTACCCCACTGCTATATTAATCTTTTCTTCCCTCATATGGCTTCTAATATCAACGCTGACTTTAGTGTAACTCTAAACTTTCCCATAACCATCCCCGGTATATGTTTCCACTACTTCATAACCATCTCAACCTCTCTATGCTGATTATCACAGCACTATAATATACCTATGAACACATTATTCACCAGGATGATGTGTCTCTCTACTAGTCCACAGTAGTTTATTACTATTTTCTGAACGAAGGATCCTAAATAAATGTCTCTCTTCTAGTCCCCAGTAGTTTATTACTATTTTCTGAACGAAGGACTAAAATAAAGCCCTATGTATTCTAGACAAAACTATGTAAATCAAACCTAACTAATTTCCAACATGTATTTACAAACACAGAAGACAATTCATTTAAATTATAAGTTCAACGAGATAAAATCAAAACAGAACATCATACCCCCCCCCCCAAACTTTTGTAACAATCATTTATGTTTCCCCTCAACTCAACTAAAGGTATGATGATGATAGTGATGATGATGGTGATGATGATACAACATACATCCTATTCTATTATTACCTAATACTACTGGTCTCTTTTACGGACCAGTAGTTTACACACAAAAGTCTACAAACACAATAATCCTATTCTAAAATAATAACAATCATTTTACAGGACCAAATCGAGCAACAACAAAAAACCTATTATATATGAGGCATCAAAACTAGAGTCCATAAAACAAGATAAAACAATTGTCTTCTCTCTACAGAGAAGGTTTTCAAAAAAATACAACTCCCTTCAAATTACTACACACAGTGGCCCATCAATCTTGGCCTCCCATAACCGAGAAAACAAAACACCTCACTGCTACGTATATCTGTTAACTACAGACTAACTTCTTTAATTTAGAACAATATTTGTTCTCCTCAACCACAATCACCACTCCACAACTGACCGTTCCATTTTCTGGAAGTCAACCATTTGATTATCTCCCCTCACAATATTTTACAACACTAACTCCTTACACATCACATTATTTGGAATTCAATCACTGTAAACTACAGTTCAACTCCTTTTATCCATTCCTAATGTGGCGACTATTCCAATGTCAACCCAATGTACCAGCCATCATCCACTTATTAATAACCTGTGGCTCGGCACAGCTATTGTTTCCCTTGGCTTTATACAAAACATCACTACCACTTCTTAATCATTACTGTTAACTACAGTATCTCCACCATGCTACTCCCATCAAAAGAACTTGTCTATTTACTATAGACCTCTCATCAAAACAACCAATTCCACTTCCAACTTTCTCGTCTACCCGACGCAATTAATATTTCATCCTCCTGCTTCAATACTTTCAACGTCTCACCAACACTACTATAGCTATCCTCAGGTCTCTCCTAGCACTCTTACATCGTGACGACAATCAAACCGGTCATCTTTGTCGGAACACATTCTCCAACATTCATTTAACCAACCTTGTTTACCTCTGTACCTTTCACTCCATTTCCTATTTATCGGGACTCTTCCAGAACAGCAACCCACTCCACTTATAATTGACAGCAGAGCTCACTTTTAGGCATTCTTGCTTCGATGCATCCCTGTCAACAATACTAAACATATGTTTTACGAAACATCATTCAGAATGTTAACTCTCATTCCGTCATTCAGTCACACAACTTCCTTAATCTAACGAAAGGACATCACAATTCTCTAATCACGTTCTTTCTATCTCTCAATTTTCGCATACTCTGTTTTCATTTACCAACCAGTCTTCGTATATTCACACGGACAATGATACACAACCTCACTCTCATCTCACGACTACTTTTGCATCGCGACAATCTAACATTTCTCTTCTATCATTACTATAAAAAGCACTTCAGACGTCACTTCAACATTCACCACATATAAACACGTATTGATCTCCTCTAAACACATTGACACACGACACATTAACGCCACTCTTACATTCTATCTACGTATTTCACTTAGGCGACTTCATCACACCTCTCTCCTACTTCCTTCATCACGCCGAACACCTGTCTGACTACAGTTATATTCACTTATGAACAACGCATAACCAGAGGACTTTCTCAATTCACTGTTTTCTTATATCTCTACTCCTATACGAAGGTCATACTCTATACATGACATCTCGCAACTTATATTGCTTTCACAGCACTATCTACTATCTCTTCAAAACAAACAACATTCCAACAGATCATTAATCTCGTAATCATTCTATACTTCTCCACACATAACAACTTTCTTCTTTCTCCGCAAGCACGACGTGACTCGTACTTTTCAAGCATCCACTTCTACAGTCTATTACTTTTATTCTCACGTTCAACTGGCTATTTTACACACACGGGATACTCAGTGTCTCCTCAATCTATACCACCTCACCTGTCAGTCTTGGTTCACCTGTCAACAATACTCAAACCAACAAGCAAAACTATCTCGGACCTCACGTCATAGCTCTGAGTCAAACTATTTCTAATACAAACATTCATACTTAATTTATCTCTTACCCTCTACTAATTCTGTCCTGAATCTACCCTATTTTACTTAATATACTCTCTCTACATCGTGACCAAATAGTAGATATCCTGTATTACGTAATCCACGTGGAATATCATTTGCCGTACTTCCTTAACCTCAACATCACTACCACCTACCTTGTACCATGCTACCCCAAAAAATTTATCTGTCTATTTTGGACAGCTCATATACCTATACTCTCAAACCGGAGTTCTTCTCATAAGCCCAAAACTATTTCATTTTTCTTCTTCACCCAAGGAATTTTAACCGTTATAGAGTGTGTCCAAGTTAAACATTTCGTTGTCTCTCAATATATTAACCCGTCTTTCTCTTATTATGTCCTCTTCACTATCTGTTGTCAACCTGTTAAAGTACTCAGGTCTTAAGGTCATAAGGTCTTCTATTTTACTTAAGTCACTTTCTGTCGTTGAGTAAATTCCCGCTATCTGTCTACTATTTGTCTTCTTAAATGTTTTCTTCTTATTTCCAGCGTCGGTCTGCTCACTGTTCCCTGTATACCTTATGTAACGTTTGTACCTCCCCATTTCGTCTTCAGATGACACACTAACAATTGTTCCCTCATCAGATTCATTATAGTAGTTCACCGCAGCCACGTCGACTCTATTCTCATAGTCGCCTTTAGAACGTCTGACTTTCTTTCTCTTTCTCGGTCTTCGTCCCTTAGCCCTTCCTACTTTCCTGTCACCTAAGCTGGTATCTAATTCCAAAGTTCCGTTCACTTGTCTACCAGGAACTACATCGTATGAGGAAATCTCACTCTTCAATTCAGGATCTGCTCGTATTGCACTTCTCTCATTTTCTGAATCATCCGTATTAATATCTGTTTCAGCATCACTATAATTCGCGGCTGTAAGAATATCTGCTCCGTAACCTGAACTTTGAGAGCTAATATTCCTACACCATTTGGGAATTAGTTTCCTGTCTATAGCTGAAGAACTTGACATGGCACTACCTCTATTTACAACCATACTATTTCTTTCTTCAATACTTCTCCTCTTTATCTTTCTTTCGTTCTTGGTCCTCGTCTGTCCATCTTTCCCAACTTCAACCTTGTCTCTCTTAGTCAATTGAGTTGGTTTTGACTGATTCTCTATTAAGTCAGTTTGAGTTCCCTTTGTTACTTTGCTGACTGGTTGTACCTGAGTCTGCGTACTACGTTCTATCGTATTACTTGTCTTCGTCATCTTCTTTTCCTGTTCCATATTAATGTTGGCAAGTACTTTAGGTGTCGTTGAATTCTTATCTTTGTGTTCCACTCTGTCTTTCGATCCTGACTTCAAATATTGTCTTTGTCTCTTTTCAAACCAGTCGTTACGTCTTTTTCTGGCGGTTGCACTGTGAGAGGGCCAGTCCCACGATTTCTTTGCAAGGTTTCTCTCACGCCCAGTACTATACCAGTCTGACTTTTCACTATTATGTCTGTTCTTCTTGCCGTCTATTACCCTATAAGCATTTGGACTTGGTTCGTCATAACCAGCCGCATACATATAATCATATCGTCTTCTGTCTTCATTAAGCACTGGCTGTCTCCTGTTATTCCCTCCTACTCTGTTGCCTTGTACATTAAATCTATAGGTCTCTAGTCCATTTGTTCTTCTTCTTAACCTTTCTACAAAATTATTTACC
Source organism: Cepaea hortensis (assembly GCA_963921405.1). Classification (NCBI taxonomy): domain Eukaryota; kingdom Metazoa; phylum Mollusca; class Gastropoda; order Stylommatophora; family Helicidae; genus Cepaea; species Cepaea hortensis. The sequence continues at coordinate 106,174,395 of OY992884.1, forward strand.
TCATCGACCGCTATTTTCAATTCTTGCAACCATGCAGTCACGTGTCCTAAGTCTCTGTTCAAGTACATTTTTACTCTTTATGCTATCTCAGCCGAAATAATTCTCACTTGTGTCGTGATGAATCTGCTCTGCTAAAATATTCCTAAACAGAGCTAAACCTGTGCTAAGGTGTCCTGCTCCGCCATTCTGAAATAATACTGAAACAAGGCAAGCAAAGAAACACACAATTTCAGCCTCTAAATTTAAAGAATACACTTACTTATTATAGACACAATTTTAACTTCTCAATTTAAGTAATGCACTCACTTATTATATAGCAATGCGCAGTTATTTTCTGGGTCTAAGTATCACACAAATTTACTTCTAAATTTAAATAATGCACTCACTTATTATATAGCAATGCGCAGTTATTTTCTGGGTCTAAGTATCACACAAATTTACTTAATTTTTAAAGAGCACAATTCACTTGTTTTGTAAAACTGTTCAGTCAATTACTATGTTCATAAAATACAGAAATTTACCCTCGCCGTCAAATTAAGTTCGAACACCAGGTGCCTGCATCAGCTGACCATCAGTCGCGGAATTTAGGTAGTGGAATTTAGGTAGCCTATCTCTTCCCCTCAGGTCACTTCTCATGGGATGCCTGGATAATCTTCAACCCCTGGTCGGGTCACATCTGATATTAGTCTTTGCTTTCACCCCGGGTGGGGTACATCTTCGCCGTTTTGATAGGGTCTTAGTAATAACGAGGCCCAAAAAAGTATCAGGATCAGCCGAGGCCCAGTGACATTTGACTGTTTCAACAATTTATGGCCCGATCAACGAAAAAAACGAGGAGTCTTTCATGCTGTCCCGACAAAATGTTCAGACTGAATTGCTCCTCTACAGAATTCTTGAGTTCTTGTTCTGACCGACAAAATGTTCTGGCTGAATTGCTGGTTTGCCCAAATTCTCAGGACATGATCACTCCGGTTCGTCCCCTCACAGCGGCTTTAATGGCTCTTGAAACGCAACCATTCAGGCACCGTCCATGTTAAGCCTGTTGCTGACAATCAAACTGCAGAACGGCGGCTATAATAAACTTCTTGAATTGCGGACTCTGCAAAGTGACGGTTATATCAAGGCTCTTGGCGCTACTTTATTTGTTATCTTAAGTCTTGAAAAAGACTTACAGAGGACCACTCCTGGGTGAGCTTTTGGCCTCTGTATTCACAGATAACTAAGATTTACAAATTTACTGGCCATCTTTTGGTGCGCCTGTTATCACGTTCACTAATTGTTCTCTAACGTGCCGCTAGTATTTCTGTTTAGTTATTGAACTTCTCCGCGATGTTATTCGGCTTGACTTCGCATTGTTTTTTTTTTTTTTTCAGGCGATTATATCAGGTTCGGATCCTGGTCACATGCTCCATAATTAATCCTGTAACAGTGTGTACAGAGATTAACAAGCCAGAGGTTAAGTTAAAATAGTTTATTGCTTCATGATGACAACTTGCTTCTTTACCTCTCAAGGGTGTGATGTTAACTGCCCTTGCCAACCCAATACGTCACGATTGAGCATCTCTCCCAGCTTTCAGTCTCAATGCTCAATCGTGCTGTATCTGTTTCCCACTAGATCCTAATAATACCCCAGTACTCCATTACTGTTACAGTAACGTTAGAGTGTAATGTTCTTAAGTTGGTATTGGGTTTAATTTCTTTTGACTTCAATAAATTTCCTAGTGTGATACAAGCCCCTCTTGCCGATTGTAGTATTATTATATTGACATGACATTGGCACCTTGCCGTCTTGACAGACGATAGTTTGTGCTTTAAAAAGGCATAATAACTTTTAACTATGGCGGTAGCGAGTGTGACTGATAAGGCCAATTTGCGCTGTAAATGTCCGTTCACAGTGGGTGCATGTGAACACGTGGTCATTTCCACCATCATGCACCATCTTACGTCTCAAACGCTTGGTGTGTGACTTTTCTGCAATAATTTTCTCCTTTGACTTTATTCCATTTCTGATATTTGCCCTCCATGCAACACGTTCAGCGGCGACTTGCTCCCAATGTGCATTATCAATGCATCTATCAATCATGTCCCGCTTACACACATCTTTGTATCGTAGTAGAGGCCGACCCTGAGATCTCTTACCCATCTGTAATTCACCAAAAAAGATATCCTTTGGTATTCTACCATCATCCATCCGCCTAAGATGTCCTATCCATCTAAGTCTACGAAGACTGAGCATGGAATAAACTGTCACACAACCTGATCTTTCCAATACTTCAGTATTTGTGATTTTGTCTTGCCACTTAATACCAAGAATTCTTCGCAGACACCGCATATGAAAGCTGTTTAAATTGTTCTCTTGGTGTGAGTAAGTTGTCCAGGTTTCACTGCCATAGAGAAGAGTACTAAGGACACAGGCTTGATAGACAAGGACTTTTGTTTTGGCAGTAAGCTTCCTGTTCTCCCAGACTCTTTTTCTTAACCTGTTCATTGTTGTTGCTGCCTTACCAATCCGGATGTTGATTTCCTGATCTAGGGATAATTTGCTATTTACCACCGATCCTAGATATGTAAAATGGTCTACTATCTCTAGTTCGGCGTCGTCAATAAAGATTGATGGTACCCCATGTGCACCTTGTGACATAATCTGTGTCTTCTTTTTGCTAATTGTTAAACCAAATTCAGAACAAGCATTGGAGAATGCAGATAGTAGACATTGCAATTCTTCCTCAGAGTGGGTCGTAACTGCAGCATCATCTGCAAAAAGCAACTCTCTGATCAGTACCCTCCTAATTTTGGTCATAGCCTTCAATCTCTGAGCATTGTAGAGGCCGCCATCTGAGCGTGAGTGAATGTATATACCACCATCCTGATCACGAAATGCATATTTCAGTAGAAGTGAAAAGTATATTCCAAAGAGGGTGGGAGCTAGTACACAACCTTGCTTAACTCCACTCTTGATTTCAAATTCTTCAGAAGTTGCACCATCAAACTTGATTATACCCTTCATGCCTGAGTGGAACGATTCCACAATGGACAGAAGAGTTGGTGGGCAGCCAATCTTCTTTAGTGCCTTGAACAGACCCTCACGACTGACCAAATCAAATGCCTTTGTGAGGTCGATGAAGGCAATAAACAGTGGTTGATTCTGTTCACGGCATTTTTCTTGCATTTGTCGCAATGAGAATATCATATCAGTGGTAGACCGGTTATGTCGAAAGCCACACTGTGATTCGGGGTAGACTTGATCTCCTAGGACTTGAAGTCTGCGCAGAACAATTCTGGCAAATACTTTTCCAACAATACACAGAAGTGAGATACCCCTATAGTTGTTGCAGTCGCTCCGATCGCCCTTGTTCTTGTACAGTGTTATGATGCTTGAATCTTTGAAATCCTGTGGGACTTGTCCTTCACGCCAGCATAGCTCTATTAGCTGGTGGATCTGTATAGTGAGTGTGTCTTGCCCACTCCTGATTATTATATTGTATAGAAGGAAATTTAATACATTTAAATACCTAGAAACAATTAAAAAATCAGATGGAAGGTCATCATCATCATCATCATTATGTGCCATGCCATGTTTCGCCATCTCACACGATCACCAGAGTCGTGGATCAGCTCTGTGTTTTTGTCTCGACCATACCAAACGGCCAAGCCATCCAGGTATTTACTTCTCAGCCTTCCCCTTTTTTTTCTTTTCCCCTCAATCATCCCAGTTGTCACCAAGTTCTTCAATTTATTTCTTCTCATAACGTGTCCAATAATTGTGACTATCTTATCTATGCCTAATTTCTCTAATAGGTTTGCGGTTTTCATTTAATTTTTGTAGGGAATGGTCATTGATTTTTCTGTCTGCCCATGGATTTCTTTGCATTTTCCTCAGAAACCATATTTCCACACCATTAGATGTTTTTCAGTTTGTCAGCTAATTGTCTACGCTTCACACCCATATAAAAGTACAGGTTTTATGTGGCACATCAACACTCTTTTTCTCTTTGCAACTGACATCTTTTTATTGGTGAGTGTGTTTTTGTTAAATCTTGCAAAAGGCTACTTTCGCCCCGTGGCAATTCTTGTTCTAATCTCTTCAAGGCATCTCCCATAAGGTGTTATGACTGTTCCTAGATAATTGTACAGATTCACATATTTAAGAATATTACCATTTAAGTGTATATTACATTGTGGTGTTTCGTTCTTCCTAGTGACGACCATAATCTGTGTCTTCTTACAATTCGGTTATAACCCTAGTTGTTCACTGTGTGCAACAACCACATCTACTAAATGTTACAGATCATCCGCAGATCTAATGTTATTGGTGTTACGTCCCATATCTACTTAACCCCTTTCGTGATGACCTTTCGTAAAATCTTTGTGATGTGACTCATTATTCTGATTTTTCGATGCTGATCACACTTAAAGGCTCCTGGAGTAGAAAGAAAAAGCAGCGGCTGCAGCAGGATATAACAATATGAATTGGAAACAAATAGGTATATTAAGCTCCTGCGAGAAGAAACGTACTAAACATCAACAACTTTGCACATACCTTACAAGGAGATCCATCGTATCGCGAAATACAGGTGAAAATCCGAAATCAGAAGCACTCAATAAATATATAAAATTAATAATAAAATAAAAATAAAATAAAATACACAACAAACGCGTACAATACGGCACACAGGACGGCCGACGTTTCGATTCTCAGAATCTTTGTCAAGGACAGGACACCACAGATAGCTAACACAACGAAATACAGCAAACAAATTTAAAAAATACAGCTACTCCGATGCCATGTGGGGCAGAAAAGGTGGCTTTTTGACGTTTCTTTTGCAGGAGCTTAATATACCTATTTGTTCCCATTCATTAAGGCTCCTGACTTTTTCGGAACTGCAATAAACAGTAATTTACATGAAACATTGGGAATATCACCAGTATCATATATATTGTTTATTAATCTGATGGAAGATGTACAACAGATTTTAAGAGCAGAATAGGTCAAGCAAAATGAAAATTATTTTGTGCAGTAAGTCACTATGATCGAATGTAGGAAAGAGAGTACTGAAATGATATATGCAACGCGTTTTGCTGTATGACAGGAAATCTTGGAACATAAGTGAACAAATTAGAAAGAACTTAGAAGCAACAGAGATGTGGTTTCTGAGACGAATGTTGCCAATTCCTTGGACTGCCAGAGTAACTAACAACGATTTCCTGAAAGAGGCTAATGAAACTAGAACATATACAACAATAAGAAAGAGATACATAGCTTCCATTGGTCATGTGAAGAGAAGAGAGGCATTAGAGAATATCTTTACAACTGGAAGGATCAATGTAAAAAAAAAAAAAAAAAAAAAAGGCAGAGGCAGACCAAGAGAAATGATGCTGGATGGACTGAGACGATGGCATGGAGGAATATCATGAACAGAGTTGATTCAGAACAGCAAAGAACGAGATCTGTGGAAAGACATGAACGAATATGCCAGCTGGCAGGGTACATGATGATGATGATGATGATGATGATGATGATGATGATGATGATGATGATGATGATGATGATGATGATGATGATGAGGATGGTGAGGATGATGATAATGACACCTCAAGAGAAATTTGAACACATCGCCCCCGGTCCGGTATGCTAGTGAGCTAATCACATCGTTACCACGGCTCACACACAGATTTCGGTCCAACATGGAGGTTAGGCGGTTTTGCTGTTAAGGTCTCTGGAGATTTTATGCTTGTGGCTGTGGTTGTGGTTTGCTTACGCATTTTCCTCGTGTGGGACTGGTAGTGCATGGTAGTAGGAGAGGCGCAAAACGATGATTATTTGCCGGAGCCTCCGGCAATTGACCTTGACCTCGGTCATATAGTTGGGTAAGGGGTAAGGGGTGGTATCTAGGTCATATCTAAGGGCGATAATTCTAAGATTTTATGTTTCTAAGGGCAGATAACTATTGAGTGGGTGTATAAAAATTTTAATTAATTATTAAAACAATAAAATAAAATAAATAAAAAATAAAACTAAATAACGACGGGGTGCGGGGTGGTGGCGAGGGGGTGGGCGCGTGGGGTGAGACTAGGCTGTTCAGGTTTAAACACTATCATCACAGGGTTACAAATGAAAACCTTAAAAAGTAAAAATGGTCGATATTATTGATTTTAGCGGGTATAGCTTAGTGAAATTCATTGGTGAGGGATGGGTAGCGGATATTAGTGCTTTGTAGAGTGTCGTAGTTGCTTATACACCATCATCACACAGGTTACAAATGAAAACCTTAAAAAGTAAAAATGGCCGATAATATTGATTGCAGCGGATATAGCTTAGTGAAATTTGTTGGTAAGGGGTGGGTAGCGGCTAGTAGTGCTTTGTAGAGTGTCGTAGTGGCCTATACACTATCATCACAGGGTTACAAATGAAAACCTTAAAAAGTAAAAATGGTCGATATTATTGATTTTAGCGGATATAGCTTAATGAAATTCGTTGGTAAGAGGTGGGTAGTGGTTATTAGTGGTCTGTAGAGGGTCACCGTGGCTTTTTTGCTATCATAACACGTGTTACAAATGAAACCCTGAAAGCTAAAGATCGCTGATTGTAATGGATATAGTGGAGTATCATTCGGCGGTAAGAGGTGGGTACCAGGTATTAGTGGTCAAGCAGTGGTCAAGTGGTGGTTAAGTAAGGAAAATTTTAGGGAAAAGTGATTGTAATGATATGATGATGTTTAAAGGGTGGTAAATTAGTGGTCAAGTGGTGGTCAAGTAGTGGTCAAGTGAGGAAATTTTAGGGAAAAGTGGTTATAATGATATGGTGATGATTAAAGGGTGGTAAATTAGTGGTCAAGTAGTGGTAAACCAATGGTCAAGTAGTGGTCAAGTGGTCGAGTGACCACTTAAATTGTAGAGGACGATGTCCCTAAGATTATGGTAGTGGTTCAAGTGATCGACGACATGGTCAAGTAGCGGTCAACCAGTGGTCAAGTGGTCGAATGAACACTTAAAAGGTAGAGAAAAGTACGTATATTGAAACGGTGATGGTAAAATGGTCGACAACGTGGTCAAGCAGTGGTCAAGTAGTGCTCAACCAGTGGTCAACCGCTCAAGTGAGAAAATTGTAGGGTATGGTACGTGTAGTGAAACAGAGATGGATAAATTAAGTAGTGACGTTGTCAAGTAGTGATCAAGTAGCGGGCAAGTACTGGTCAAATGGTCAAGTGACCACTTAAATTGTAAGGGAAAGTACGTGTAGTGAACCTGTGTTGGTTAAAGTGATCGATGACGTGCTCAAGTAGTGGCCAAGTAGTGGTAAATGGTCGAGTGACTACTTAAATTGTCGGTGAAAGTAGGTATAGTGACATGGTGATGATCAAGAGTTGGTCAAGTAGTGCTCAACCAGTGGTCAACCGCTCAAGTGAGAAACTTGTAGGGTATGGTACGTGTAGTGAAACAGAGATGGATAAATTAAGTAGTGACGTTGTCAAGTAGTGATCAAGTAGCGACAAGTACTGGTCAAATGGTCGAGTGACCACTTACATTGTAAGGGAAAGTAGGTATAGTGACATGGTGATGATCAAGAGTTGGTCAAGTGGTGCTCAAATAGTGGTCAAGTAGTGGCCAAGTAGTGGTAAATGGTCGAGTGACTACTTAAATTGTCGGTGAAAGTAGGTACAGTGACATGGTGATGATCAAGAGTTGGTCAAGTGGTGTTAAAATAGTGGTCAAGTGGTGTTCAAATAGTGGTCAAGTAGTGGTCAAGTAGTCGAATGACCACTTAAATTATAGGGTATGGTACGTGTAGTGAAACGGTGATGGTAAAATAAGTAAGGACATAGTCAAATAGGGTCAAGTACTGGTGAAGTAGTGATCAAGTGGTCGAATGATCCCTTAGATTGTAGGGTATGGTATGTGTAGTGACATGATGATGGTTAAAGTGATCGATGAAATGATCAAGACGTTATGCCGACTGCTAAGTTCAGAAAGTAATGTCCTTACTATCGACAATTTCCCTGACAGGAGCGCCTCGAGCACTGATTTTGTATTGATCAATAGCACCTAGTGGTACAGTCAACACACATGGACAATAGTTACATCCGGTCAAAGATGGCGTCGCACCCTATCACACATGGGTAATTGCTACAACCAAACTACGTCTCATTCACTAAAACTGGTCAAATATGGTGTCACATCCGGTCACAGGGGTAATGGGACATCTGAGACACGTGGTTAAGAGGGAAACTATAGAAAAAGGGTGTCCTATCGGTTGTCGAGTCAGGGAACCTAACGTATGATGATCACCGTGTATAGGAGTGAATACACTGCATCATCAGCACTGCATCATCAACACTGCATCCGAAGGGTAAAAGGGTCACCCCCTTCTCTTGTTTCTATAACCGTGTAGTCCTAGTGTTATCCGGTTACACCAAAGGACACCCGAGCATCAACACAACAAACTGCCCCGATTCAACCTTAGGCAATGCACGTAACATGACAGGTCACGTGTCCGCCGTCATAACCAGCGACGTTATCACGTATCAAATTAGACAGCCACACTTTCATTTCCTTTCTATGTGGCCATAGTGTCTTTACATCTTTCTCCAGAAAGCCATTTCCAAGACCAATATATGTTTTTTCAGTGTACCTGCTCAGTGCCACACTTCACAACCAGACAAAAGTACACCTTCTATGTACCACTTCAACCATCAAATAAGAAAATATGTTAGACAAAATATTAAAATTATTTGTCAAATACAGAAATATATCACCCAAACTTATAAAAAGTAGGAACATATGTTAACCAAATGGAAAATATCTTAGCCAAATAGGAAAATTTGTTAGCCAAATAGAAAAAATATTGACCACGTAACGATATATCTTGTCCACACTTATGAAAAGTAGGGAAATTTGTTAGTCAAATGAGAAAAAAGATTGACCAAGTAACGAAATACCCAAACCAAACTTATGAAAAGTACAAAACTTTGTTAAGCAAGTATGAAAATGTATCGACCAAACAGAGAAATATATCACCCAAACTTATAAAAAGTAGGAACATATTGTAACCAAAGGGAAAATACCTTGGCCAAATAGGAAAATTTGTTAGCCAAAGGAGAAAAAAGATTGACCAAGTAACGAAATTCCCCAACCAAACTTATGAAAAGTACGAAACTTTGTTAAGCAAGTATGAAAAGGTATCGTCCAAACAGAGAAATATATCACCTAAACTTATAAAAAGTAGGAACATATGTTAACCAAATGGAAAATATCTTGGGCAAATAGGAAAATTTGTTAGCCAAATGGGGAAAATATTGTCCAAGTAACGAAATATCCCCCAACAAACTTATGAAAAGTACGAAACTTTGTTAAGCAAGTATGAAAAGGTATCGACCAAGTAGAGAAATATATCACCCAAACTTATAAAAAGTAGGAACATATGTTAACCACAGAGAAAATACCTTGGCCAAATAGGAAAATTTTGTTAGCCAAATGGGGAAAATATTGTCCAAGTGACGAAATATCCCCCAACAAACTTAGGAAAAGTACGAAACTTTGTTAAGCAAGTATGAAAAGGGATCGACCAAACAGAGAAATATATCACCTAAACTTATAAAAAGTAGGAACATATGTTAACCAAATGGAAAATATCTTGGCCAAATAATAAAATTTGTTAGCCAAATAGAAAAAATATTGACCACGTAACGATATATCTTGTCCACACTTATGAAAAGTAGGAAAATTTGTTAGCTAAATGGGGGAAATATTGACCACGTAACGAAATACCCCCCAACAAACTTAGGAAAAGTACGAAAACTTTGTTAAGCAAGTATGAAAAGGTATCGACCAAACAGAGAAATATATCACCCAAACTTATAAAAAGTAGGAACATATGTTAACCAAATGGAAAATATCTTGGCCAAATAGGAAATATTGTTAGCCAAATAGAAACACATATTGACCACGTAACGATATATCTTGTCCACACTTATGAAAAGTAGGGAAATTTTGTTAGTCAAATGGGGAAAATATTGACCACGTAACGAAATACCCCCCAAAACAACTTAGGAAAAGTACGAAACTTTGTTAAGCAAGTATGAAAAGGTATCGGCCAAACAGAGAAATATATCACCCAAACTTATAAAAAGTAGGAACACATGTTAACCAAATGGAAAATAGCTTGGCCAAATAGGAAAATTTGTTAGCCAAATAGAAAAAATATTGACCACGTAACGATATAGCTTGTCCACACTTATGAAAAGTAGGGAAATTTGTTAGTCAAATGGGGAAAATATTGACCACGTAACGAAATACCCCCCCCCCCCCCCCAACAAACTTAGGAAAAGTACGAAACTTTGTTAAGCAAGTATGAAAAGGTATCGGCCAAACAGAGAAATATAACACCCAAACTTATGAAAAGTAGGAAACTTTGTTAGCCAAAGTGAAAAAACCTAGGTCAAGTAAGAAAATTCTGATAGCCAAATGTGAAAAGTGTCGGCCAAATACAGAAATTGCTCAACCAAACTTATAAACGTAGGAAAATTGTTATTCAAACGGGAAAGCTATTGAACAACTAGGAAAATGTAATAGTCAAAGAAGAATAATATTGAACAAGTAATGAAATATATCATTCAAACTTATGAAAAGTAGGAAGCCTTGATAACCAAATGTGAAAAATATCACTCAAAGAGAGAAATAGCTCGCCCCAACGTATAAAAAGTAGGAAAATTGTCGGCCAAAGGGGAAAAAGTTAGACCAAATACAGAAATATCTCGACCAAACTTATAAAAATCTAGGAAATAATAGTACCCAACACAACTAAAAGGCTGACTAAAGTTATAAATCCAAACTTATAAAAATAACCAAATAGGAAAACATATTGACCAAGTACAGACATATATCAATCAAACTTATAAACTTGTCGTCCAAAGTGATAAAAAACAAAGAAAGGCTGTCAGCCAGTCTAAGAAATAGGTATGGAAAAGTAAGTCGACCAAGACTACAGAAGTTATATTTTTATTTCCTTTTTTTTTTTTTTTTTTTTTCTGAGCTTGGTCGACTTACTTTTCCATACCTATTTCTTAGACTGGCTGACAGCCTTTCTTTGTTTTTTATCACTTTGGACGACAAGTTTATAAGTCTGATTGATATATGTCTGTACTTGGTCAATATGTTTTCCTATTTGGTTATTTTTATAAGTTTGGATTTATAACTTTAGTCAGCCTTTTAGTTGTGTTGGGTACTATTATTTCCTAGATTTTTATAAGTTTGGTCGAGATATTTCTGTATTTGGTCTAACTTTTTCCCCTTTGGCCGACAATTTTCCTACTTTTTATACGTTGGGGCGAGCTATTTCTCTCTTTGAGTGATATTTTTCACATTTGGTTATCAAGGCTTCCTACTTTTCATAAGTTTGAATGATATATTTCATTACTTGTTCAATATTATTCTTCTTTGACTATTACATTTTCCTAGTTGTTCAATAGCTTTCCCGTTTGAATAACAATTTTCCTACGTTTATAAGTTTGGTTGAGCAATTTCTGTATTTGGCCGACACTTTTCACATTTGGCTATCAGAATTTTCTTACTTGACCTAGGTTTTTTCACTTTGGCTAACAAAGTTTCCTACTTTTCATAAGTTTGGGTGTTATATTTCTCTGTTTGGCCGATACCTTTTCATACTTGCTTAACAAAGTTTCGTACTTTTCCAAAGTTTGTTGGGGGGTATTTCGTTACGTGGTCAATATTTTCCCCATTTAGCTAACAAATTTCCCTACTTTTCATAAGTGTGGACAAGCTATATCGTTACGTGGTCAATATTTTTTCTATTTGGCTAACAAATTTTCCTATTTGGCCAAGCTATTTTCCATTTGGTTAACATATGTTCCTACTTTTTATAAGTTTGGGTGATATATTTCTCTGTTTGGCCGATACCTTTTCATACTTGCTTAACAAAGTTTCGTACTTTTCCTAAGTTGTTTTGGGGGGTATTTCGTTACGTGGTCAATATTTTCCCCATTTGACTAACAAAATTTCCCTACTTTTCATAAGTGTGGACAAGATATATCGTTACGTGGTCAATATGTGTTTCTATTTGGCTAACAATATTTCCTATTTGGCCAAGATATTTTCCATTTGGTTAACATATGTTCCTACTTTTTATAAGTTTGGGTGATGTATTTCTCTGTTTGGTCGATACCTTTTCATACTTGCTTAACAAAGTTTTCGTACTTTTCCTAAGTTTGTTGGGGGGTATTTCGTTACGTGGTCAATATTTTCCCCATTTGGCTAACAAATTTTCCTACTTTTCATAAGTGTGGACAAGATATATCGTTACGTGGTCAATATTTTTTCTATTTGGCTAACAAATTTTATTATTTGGCCAAGATATTTTCCATTTGGTTAACATATGTTCCTACTTTTTATAAGTTTAGGTGATATATTTCTCTGTTTGGTCGATCCCTTTTCATACTTGCTTAACAAAGTTTCGTACTTTTCCTAAGTTTGTTGGGGGATATTTCGTTACTTGGACAATATTTTCCCCATTTGGCTAACAAATTTTCCTATTTGGCCAAGATATTTTCCATTTGGTTAACATATGTTCTTACTTTTTATAAGTTTGGGTGCGATATTTCTCTGTTTAGACGATACCTTTTCATACTTGCTTAACAAAGTTTCGTACTTTTCATAAGTTTGTTGGGGGGTATTTCGTCACCTGGAGAATCTTTTCCCCATTTGGCTAACAAATTTTCCTATTTGGCCAAGATATTTTCCATTTGGTTAACATATGTTCTTACTTTTTATAAGTTTGGGTGCGATATTTCTCTGTTTGGACGATACCTTTTCATACTTGCTTAACAAAGTTTCGTACTTTTCATAAGTTTGTTGGGGGGGGGGGGGTATTTCGTCACTTGGACAATATTTTCCCCATTTGGCTAACAAAATTTTCCTATTTGGCCAAGGTATTTTCTCTGTGGTTAACATATGTTCCTACTTTTTATAAGTTTGGGTGATATATTTCTCTACTTGGTCGATACCTTTTCATACTTGCTTAACAAAGTTTCGTACTTTTCATAAGTTTGTTGGGGGATATTTCGTTACTTGGACAATATTTTCCCCATTTGGCTAACAAATTTTCCTATTTGCCCAAGATATTTTCCATTTGGTTAACATATGTTCCTACTTTTTATAAGTTTAGGTGATATATTTCTCTGTTTGGACGATACCTTTTCATACTTGCTTAACAAAGTTTCGTACTTTTCATAAGTTTGGTTGGGGAATTTCGTTACTTGGTCAATCTTTTTTCTCCTTTGGCTAACAAATTTTCCTATTTGGCCAAGGTATTTTCCCTTTGGTTACAATATGTTCCTACTTTTTATAAGTTTGGGTGATATATTTCTCTGTTTGGTCGATACATTTTCATACTTGCTTAACAAAGTTTTGTACTTTTCATAAGTTTGGTTTGGGTATTTCGTTACTTGGTCAATCTTTTTTCTCATTTGACTAACAAATTTCCCTACTTTTCATAAGTGTGGACAAGATATATCGTTACGTGGTCAATATTTTTTCTATTTGGCTAACAAATTTTCCTATTTGGCTAAGATATTTTCCATTTGGTTAACATATGTTCCTACTTTTTATAAGTTTGGGTGATATATTTCTGTATTTGACAAATAATTTTAATATTTTGTCTAACATATTTTCTTATTTGATGGTTGAAGTGGTACATAGAAGGTGTACTTTTGTCTGGTTGTGAAGTGTGGCACTGAGCAGGTACACTGAAAAAAAACATATATTGGTCTTGGAAATGGCTTTCTGGAGAAAGATGTAAAGACACTATGGCCACATAGAAAGGAAATGAAAGTGTGGCTGTCTAATTTGATACGTGATAACGTCGCTGGTTATGACGGCGGACACGTGACCTGTCATGTTACGTGCATTGCCTAAGGTTGAATCGGGGCAGTTTGTTGTGTTGATGCTCGGGTGTCCTTTGGTGTAACCGGATAACACTAGGACTACACGGTTATAGAAAAAAGAGAAGGGGGTGACCCTTTTACCCTTCGGATGCAGTGTTGATGATGCAGTGTTGATGATGCAGTGTATTCACTCCTATACACAGTGATCATCATACGTTAGGTTCCCTGACTCGACAACCGATAGGACACCCTTTTTCTATAGTTTCCCTCTTAACCACGTGTCTCAGATGTCCCATTACCCCTGTGACCGGATGTGACACCATATTTGACCAGTTTTAGTGAATGAGACGTAGTTTGGTTGTAGCAATTACCCATGTGTGATAGGGTGCGACGCCATCTTTGACCGGATGTAACTATTGTCCATGTGTGTTGACTGTACCACTAGGTGCTATTGATCAATACAAAATCAGTGCTCGAGGCGCTCCTGTCAGGGAAATTGTCGATAGTAAGGACATTACTTTCTGAACTTAGCAGTCGGCATAACGTCTTGATCATTTCATCGATCACTTTAACCATCATCATGTCACTACACATACCATACCCTACAATCTAAGGGATCATTCGACCACTTGATCACTACTTCACCAGTACTTGACCCTATTTGACTATGTCCTTACTTATTTTACCATCACCGTTTCACTACACGTACCATACCCTATAATTTAAGTGGTCATTCGACTACTTGACCACTACTTGACCACTATTTGAACACCACTTGACCACTATTTTAACACCACTTGACCAACTCTTGATCATCACCATGTCACTGTACCTACTTTCACCGACAATTTAAGTAGTCACTCGACCATTTACCACTACTTGGCCACTACTTGACCACTATTTGAGCACCACTTGACCAACTCTTGATCATCACCATGTCACTATACCTACTTTCCCTTACAATGTAAGTGGTCACTCGACCATTTGACCAGTACTTGTCGCTACTTGATCACTACTTGACAACGTCACTACTTAATTTATCCATCTCTGTTTCACTACACGTACCATACCCTACAAGTTTCTCACTTGAGCGGTTGACCACTGGTTGAGCACTACTTGACCAACTCTTGATCATCACCATGTCACTATACCTACTTTCACCGACAATTTAAGTAGTCACTCGACCATTTACCACTACTTGGCCACTACTTGAGCACGTCATCGATCACTTTAACCAACACAGGTTCACTACACGTACTTTCCCTTACAATTTAAGTGGTCACTTGACCATTTGACCAGTACTTGCCCGCTACTTGATCACTACTTGACAACGTCACTACTTAATTTATCCATCTCTGTTTCACTACACGTACCATACCCTACAATTTTCTCACTTGAGCGGTTGACCACTGGTTGAGCACTACTTGACCACTGCTTGACCACGTTGTCGACCATTTTACCATCACCGTTTCAATATACGTACTTTTCTCTACCTTTTAAGTGTTCATTCGACCACTTGACCACTGGTTGACCGCTACTTGACCATGTCGTCGATCACTTGAACCACTACCATAATCTTAGGGACATCGTCCTCTACAATTTAAGTGGTCACTCGACCACTTGACCACTACTTGACCATTGGTTTACCACTACTTGACCACTAATTTACCACCCTTTAATCATCACCATATCATTATAACCACTTTTCCCTAAAATTTCCTCACTTGACCACTACTTGACCACCACTTGACCACTAATTTACCACTCTTTAATCACCACCATATCATTACAATCACTTTTCCCTAAAGTTTCCTTACTTGACTACTTGACCCTTACTTGACCATTGCTTGACCACTAATTTACCATCCTTTAATCATCACCATATCATTACAATCACTGTTCCCTAAAATTTCCCTAAAATTTTCGTCACTTAACCAACACTTGACCACTACTTGACCACTAATTTACCACCCTTTAAGCATCATCATATCATTACAATCACTTTTCCCTAACATTTTCCTTACTTAACCACCACTTGACCACTGCTTGACCACTAATACCTGGTACCCACCTCTTACCGCCGAATGATACTCCACTATATCCATTACAATCAGCGATCTTTAGCTTTCAGGGTTTCATTTGTAACACGTGTTATGATAGTAAAAAAGTCACGGTGACCCTCTACAGACCACTAATAACCACTACCCACCTCTTACCAACGAATTTCATTAAGCTATATCCGCTAAAATCAGTAATATCGACCATTTTTACTTTTTAAGGTTTTCATTTGTAACCCTGTGATGATAGTGTATAGGCCACTACGACACTCTACAAAGCACTACTAGCCGCTACCCACCCCTTACCAACAAATTTCACTAAGCTATATCCGCTGCAATCAATATTATCGGCCATTTTTACTTTTTAAGGTTTTCATTTGTAACCTGTGTGATGATGGTGTATAAGCAACTACGACACTCTACAAAGCACTAATATCCGCTACCCATCCCTCACCAATGAATTTCACTAAGCTATACCCGCTAAAATCAATAATATCGACCATTTTTACTTTTTAAGGTTTTCATTTGTAACCCTGTGATGATAGTGTTTAAACCTGAACAGCCTAGTCTCACCCCACGCGCCCACCCCCTCGCCACCACCCCGCACCCCGTCGTTATTTAGTTTTATTTTTTATTTATTTTATTTTATTTTTTTAATAATTAATTAAAATTTTTATACACCCACTCAATAGTTATCTGCCCTTAGAAACATAAAATCTTAGAATTATCGCCCTTAGATATGACCTAGATACCACCCCTTACCCCTTACCCAACTATATGACCGAGGGGGAGTGAAAATCAGCCGAGGTCAAGGTCAATTGCCGGAGGCTCCGGCAAATAATCATCGTTTTGCGCCTCTCCTACTACTCATGGTTCCGTCGCCCCGCTACTTAGTTGAGTGCGTGGAGCGACACTGTGAACTGTGGATTTCAGTCGAAGTGCTTTTACATCTGTCCGCGATTGTTTATAGCGTGAACTACATGTTCGGAAAAATGGCAGCCGCTGGTTGCTGAACTAACTAGGTTTGTCTTATGCAGTAATTTGTGGTTGTTGGTTTTCTGGTGACTGCCGCTTCCGTCGACGTTGAACTGTATTTTTGGGGGCGGACTTTCGTGTTGGCATTCTGACAGTGGCATTCTGTTGGTTTGTCGAGACTCCTGTCTGCTCCACTTTTCACATGGGGCAGTGAGGAGCATTTTGTGTGATATTCACTGGCACAGGAACGGAGCATTATAGGGCAACCCTTTGCCGGAAAGTTGGAACCGCGATTAATTAACAGACTAACACACAGAGACGAAGTTCCATATTAAAGGATGTGCTAGGGGGAGGAAGAATAGAAACGTGACAAAGAAAGACATTACATACAGATAGACAACATCAAGAGATCGACTGACAGAAGCCTGTAGCAGTCCAACACGAGGCCTCATGGTGGTGGGTGTCGGAGGCTCCATACAAATGCTCTTCGATATGGAGATGGCACTTGCTGATGATGATGATGATGATGATGATGATGATGATGATCAAGGGGGCATCATCTATTCAGAATAAAGGTCATCTCTGAAGTCGGAGTGGGTTTGCCTAATGGCGAGGGACACTGTTAATAGGGAAAAGCTAACCCACACGCAAAATTCGGTCCATCGGTACTATTTTTTAAAAAAAATAGTGTGTATGAACTACGCTTAAGTTCAAAGCGAGCGAGCGAGCGCAAAAATAAAAGAACAAAGGTTAAACCCTTCTGGGAAGGCACAACATAAAATGATGATGATGATGATGATGCATTATCCACTTAGAACAAAGGTTAAATTCTTTCTGAAAGACTCACCACAGTAATTGAATGCTCTTAAGAAAGATAACAGGAACAATTTAATTAAATGTATCTGCATATCGAGTACCTCTTGGAAACAGCTCTATTTGAATCAATAATGCTGAGCGGATTGGTTCGTTTTGAAAATTAAATCGCTTATAGGAGAACAGGATCAATACTTGGAGACTGCTAAACACGAAGAAAGCCGTTCATTTATTGGATGCTATATGCATGCCAGTTTCTTTTCAAAATTGCTGCAACATGATGCATTTTTTTAGTATGAAATGCATGTCAATGCGCAGACATTATCTGTAAGACGTGCAGGTTCACACTAGGAAGAAGGAGCGACTTGTCGGCAAAGTCAGATTACCAACATCTTTCAACGGATTAGGTAATCTGACAGAGAGCATGTAAGTGTACTTCGTCTGTTGAATTATCAGAGTGCTTTTGAAAATAACTTGCAGAGAAAGTGTCTCTTTTCGGTGAATAGATTATTAGCAAAATAACAGCAGATGTAATATGATGATCATGTAAAATTCTTCATCTTCTTATAGCCCTTGCCATGTGGCGTTGATGATCATGTCTGTCTACAGTTTTCTGCTTACTGTGTTGCCAACCATTTCTAATACTGATGTTCCTCCGCGCAAGATTTCAAACTATCCAGCAACTTCTCCCTTGGTCTCGTCTGTCGCTCCTGAAACTCCAGATGTCTTCTTCTGATGCCAATAAAATAATACGAGGTGGCTTCAAATGAAAACCTTAAAAGTTGTTAGAAATAACCGTGCCATTGTCTTGTAAACTGTCAATATTATTGTTAAGGATGTCAAGAGTGTTAAGCACGTGGCATCGCGGTATAGACGAACATTGTGTCTTTATAAGGACAGTTTAAAGATGGGCACCCCACTTTTGACATGCACCAACATTTTTTTTTTAATCAATGAAAGGATGAAACTTATAGAAATTGATCGACAAATGAAGGTCCAATATGATGTGGTGATGCATGCCTGTCAGTCCAAAAGTGTATGAGAGGAGTAAGAAGTTTCAAAACGGCGTGACTTCTGTGACAGACTTTTAGGCCTGATAAAGAGGTACAGCAGGTGGTGCAAAAGAGGTTACACAAAGAAAACAAGAGAATTGTTTTCAAAATGAATCCAAGCACTTTATAGGCACTGGAGGACTTGCATCAAACGCAGTGGTGACTACATCGAAAAATGATACATTTGTTCTGTACTTTTTCAGAATATATTCACCCCCCCCCCCCTCCCTAAAAAAAAACCAGTTAAGTTTTCCATTTGAATCCCCCCCCCCCCCCATAAATGCTCAATTATTATCATTATTATCTATCCAATTTTTACTTAGGCCTACTGCTATTACTGCATCAAATTATTTTTTATATATCTATTTTTTATATCACCGGTCTCTGTGACGAAGGTGTTACGGACACCGATTCGTAATCCCGTATACCCGGGTTCGAAACACAGCGGTGCTGGTTTTTCCGGAAAAGGTATAAGTACCAGAAAGCAATGGCAAACTACTGAACGTAAAACTTGCCCAGAATCACGAACAACCAAAATGTTGGGGTTGACTTCTACGTCCTGTGAAGGACATGCACCTAAAAAAAAAAAAAGGTTATCATCCTCTATGTAAAAAAAAAAACTATTATTATGGCATATTCATTCATTCAGTAGCATGTCCTTTGCAGAACCTCGCTCCCATAACAACCTTTCGGAAAACCTCTCGATCATAAGCAAGATGTCCCGCGTCCGATACACCCATCTGGAGATCATCCGTCACATCCTGCACCCATTTTCTCTTTGGCCTTCCTCTTCCTCTCTTCCCAGGCATATACCCCTCCATTATTGTTCTCTCCAAACTTTCGTGACGTTTCAAGTTACCAAAATATTTCAATTTTCTTTGTTTTATAGTTTTTAATAGCCAACCTTCTTCAATATTCAGTTCTTGACGTGTTGGTGCATATTATGACATATACTTGTACACAATCGTTGATATGTGCTGCTAGGTTTAGGGCAGATGAGTGGTGTTGGTGTGTGGTGCTGATGTGTGGTTTTGGTTTGTGTTGTTGGTGTGTGGTGCTGATGTGCGGTTTTGGTTTGTGTTGTTGGTGTGTGGTGTCGATGTGTGGTATTGGTGTGTGTTGTTAGTGTGTGGGTGTTAGTGTTAGTGTGGTGTTGGTGTATGGTGATGGTGTATGGTGTTGATGTCTGGTGTTGGTGTGTAGATTTGGTGTGTATTAGTGTGTGATGATAGTATGCAATGTTGGTGTGTGTTGTGGTGCTAGTGTGTGGTGCTAGTGTGTGGTGCTAGTGTGTGGCACTGGCTGTATACTGCCACATCGCCCGCGGGTATGCGGGATTACGAATTGCGTCTGTAAGCCTTTCGTCACATAGATTGATCTATAATGTATGTATAATAAGATTATGTCTATGATCTATTATATAGTTGTGAAAATTTATACTGATTGTTACATATTAGGGACGTTCATTTGAAACCCGTTCCAATGGCTTTATTACAAAAGCATGAAAGAAATATTACCAGGCGTGGTAGAATTAAACAAAGCATTCATTTTGAATGAATTATGCACCGTGGGTTGGTCAGAAGAAGTCGCCGTAGGCATTCAGGCAAGCATCCCATTGCTGGGGTAGGCGACGAATGCCGTCCGCAAAAAAAAAAGATTGCGGTTGCTCACTGAACCACGTGTTTACCGTGTTCATTACGTCTGCATCTGTGTGAAATCGTTGCCCCTTGAGAGCTATTTTTAGAGGTCCGAACAAATGAAAATCACATGGTGACAAATCAGGACTATAGGCTGGATGTTGCAGAATTCCCCATTTCTTCCTTGCTAAAGCTTCCTGCACAACCTTTGCGACATGCGGACGAGCATTATCGTGCAACAAAATCACACTGCGAGAAAGCATGCAGGGTCGTTTATTCTTGATTGTTTTTTGCAGCTTGTCTAGTGTTTGCAAGTAGTCGGTAGAGTTGATGTTAACACCAGGTTCTTTAAAGCCGGCCAACAATAGCCCTTCATGGTAAAAAAGAAGAATGCGCTCAGCATAACCTTACCAGCGGAAACCAAAACTTGAATTTTTTTGGTTTTTGAATTTAGTGACAACTGGCAAAATCGATGGGAAAATAGCTAAGGGAATGCAAAGAGATTACAATCTCAGCTAGATGGAATAATGGAGACAAGAACACAGAGCTGATCAAAAACGCAGACAAAGTGAGATGGCGAACCATGACTGTCCACGCTTCTCTGCAGGACACACAATGATGATGATGATGATAATGATGATGATGACAGTTAAGGAGGGACACGATGATTCACTTGTAGTCTACAACCACTTAAAGAATGGCACTGACTTCAACCAGGCAGAGCACATGATGATGATGATGATGATGATGATGATGATGATGACAGTTAAGGGACACGGTGATCCACCTGTAGTCTACAACCACTTAAAGAAGCTTTCCTGTGTGAAAGTTTACATATCTTAGTAAACCGTTGGCACAGACTTCAACAAGGCGGGTCACAAGGGGCAGTCGTGTCC
The DNA here is from genome assembly GCA_963921405.1 of Cepaea hortensis. NCBI lineage: Eukaryota > Metazoa > Mollusca > Gastropoda > Stylommatophora > Helicidae > Cepaea > Cepaea hortensis. Next base: position 106,195,720 of record OY992884.1, read on the forward strand.
ACGGAGAGAAAATTCTCTCTAACATCGGAGATAGTAGATGTACGTGATCATATACTGTATTGAAATATTTATAAAATTTTATTTGAAATAAATACTCAAATAGTCGTTGCAGTTTGACGTGAATGCAATTATGCGTATATTGTAATTGTAACGATGTGTACTACTGTTGGTCTGTGATGCTAAACACTCAAACAGTACAATACACAATAGTCAATAGAGAGAAACCAAGCCTCGTAAGTCTCTTCCTGTCAGTGTTTACTAAACACAGTTTAAGTTTTTAGTGTTTAGCAACAGGTGGTACAGCCAGTACTCGGTAATTAATTTAATTCCGAGTTCCGTGTTGTTGCATTCATGTTGAAGTTCATAGTTTGCCTTGAGCTCTCTTTATTAACGACACTTTATTTCAGGTATAAAGTGCTGTATGTAATTAATAATTATTATGGCCAATGTATTTTATTGTAAACCATAAAACCACATTCATTGAATCATTGCCATTAAAAGTGTATTTTGAGTAAAGAATGAAAGCAGGATATGAAAAGTACATGGTCAGAAAACGACGTGATGCAAGGAAATGGTATATAACAACACAACAGGTAGTGGTATAAAGAATGAAAGCAGGATATGATAACGGTCAGAAAACCTGATGTAAGGAAATGGTATATAATATAACAACAGGTAGTGGTAGTGTCAATGGTGACCTTGCTGACAAGCAGTGAATCTGCACCAAGCATGCAACATTGCATATAATGAATGAATCACCCAACAACAACAATGAAAACGTGAAGTAGAATTGTTAAGCTTTAGGAGAACATGATCACAAGAGACAAAATAGACATTGTGGCTAAAGCATTCATTAGCATGCAAACAACAAACTCAGAACACACAATTAAAGAAAAACTATGAAATATATATTTATTCATTCATTTAGTATCATGTCCTTTGCAGAACTTCACTCCCATAACAATGTCCGGAAAACATCTCAGTCATAAGGAAGATGTCCCACGTCTGATACACCCATCGGGAGATCATCTGCCACATCCTGCACCAATCTTCTCTTTGGCCTTCCTCTTCCTCTCTTCCTGAGCATATACCCATGCAATATTGTTCTCAACAAACTTTCATGATTAAACAACACAAATATTGCATTTATGCTTAAAGTGGATACAAAACAGTTAACAGCCTTTAAAGGGCACATTATGGAGAAGAGACAGGATAATTATATTAAAACCTATATTTGTGGCTCAGGGAATAGTGAAACTCCCAGACATACGGGTCAGGGTTCAAAACCAGCTGCACATGATTTGGAAGCAGACCACTTTGTGTTGATTTCTGTAAAATGAAATGTCAGCCATTCAGAAAGCAATGACAAACTTATCATCATCCATTGCCTTGCCAACTGGCATGGGCGGTCATGCCTCCACACAAATTCTGATCTCCGACGGCATGGATCAGTTTGTGTGTTGACTCCCTTCCATGCCATAACACAAGACTGTCAATAATCTTCTCACGCTGTCTTCCTCAATCTCTCTTTTCCAAATCTTTCCGGCTGTCACAACACTTCCCAGTTTTTGTCTTCTCATAACGCGGACAAAAAGTAATGACTGCCTTTTTCTGATGTTTGTGATAAGTTGTCTTTGCAACTTAGCTTCCCTTAAAACATCCTAATTGCTCATTTTCACTGTCCAATTAATTTTCAGCATTCTTCTATGAAACCACATCTCCAAGGCTTGCAGGGATTGTTTCGCCTATTTACTAATTGTCCAGGATTGGCAGCCTATGTTAAAACTGGCTCTATGTAACATACAAGAACTCTTTTTCTAACTTTGAATGAAGGACAATGACTTATTGCACAAAATGTTAATTATCATTATTTCCATTTATTTCTTGACATCTAATTTTAAATTCTGGCTAAGTGTTCTGACATTCCATGTACCAACATTTATTGTATTTTTAGCATTTATTTTTCATACAGCTGCTTGATGATGATCAGGCATCACCTGTAGCACATGATGCTCCCCACCGGTCGAAGAGACTCCACTGGAATCCCCATTAGCGTTGTTATCTCGATCAATTTTGTTTCTTGGGAAAATACAGCTGTGGTTTGCCCTTAATGGCAAAATACTGAACTATAATTACCTAGTCAATCGCAAAGAGCCAGTAAATGCTGGGATTGAATGCAATGTTCTGTAAAGAACTTGCAAATAACTTCAGCTATATACTGCCCCATATGGTACATGATAAACTAAATGTTAGCATCCATTTAAAGATGAATGACGTGGTGTTATTTATATTATTCACTCTATGATTCATATTGTGAGTGAACTATCATACACGACCCAGGGATCAGGAAAGTGTAGTTGTCCAAGAAAAATGAAAAAAGACATCCGGTTAATCTTCTTCTTCTTCTTCTTTCGTTCGCTTGAAATATGTCTATAACTGCAGTGCTGTCTCTTGTATAAATTGAACTGTCTTTTTCAGTTCACACAGCGGTCCATTGAGTTTATCTTCCACTGTCGTCTCTCTAGGCCAGAAGGTTTGCCTAGATATGTTATATTTTGGGCAGTCGTGGAGTATGTGCTCTGCTGTCTGCGACGCAAATCCACATGTACACATGGCTGTTTCACCAATCTTGAATTTTGTATCATTGTGGTTGCGTAATCTATTGTGCCCTGTTCTGAGGCGCAGAATAATGACTTGTTCTGGTCTATCCATAACGTGGTAGTCATCTTGAGCAGGTTTTGGTGGCTTTCTGACTGATTTGATCATTCTTTTCTTTTGATGGTATGTTACAGGCACATCAGGCTGTTCTTCTTTGGCTCCTTCCTTAGCCAATTGATCAGCTCTGTCATTCCCGGGTACTCCACAGTGAAATGGTATCCACTGTATGGTGACCTTATGCTGACTGCTAAGTTCAGAAAGTAGTGTCCTTAGTACTGGCAATTTCCCAGACAGGAGCGCCTCGAGTACTGATTTTGCATCTGTCAATAGCACCACAGGTTGTGTACCATTGCTGGTATTTAGTAATTTCTCTGTTGCTATCTTGATTGCCTCAATTTCAGCATCGTAGTTATGGCAGTACTTTCCTGTCGGTACTCTAGCTGTGTCCCTGGTATTATTTGGGTATTCTATGTACACTCCCGCTCCTCCATTTCGAACAGCATTTTGTGCTGACCCATCTGTGTAGACTCGGATCCAGAGGTCCTGTGGGTATTCTTCATCAAGGAAGCTGAGAGTGGCTGTTCTGCGCTGCACACTGTTCTGATCTTCCTTGTCAAATATTCCTCTCACTTTTGTCTGGATTTGTAATGATAGTCTATGCTCATCTTTCCATGGAGTTCGCTCTGGAATAGTTGTTAGGGGGATACCAACTGTGGGCAGATCGGTGGTTTCTCTGCAGAGTCGTTTGGCCTGGTGGATAAAACTACTTCTTTTCAACCGCCCCATAGCTAGGTTTTCAAATCTGTTCTTCATAGGGTGGCCTGGCAAGCTGAGGAACTTTTCTGCTTGTATTAGCATTTTTGTATCTCTGCGCTCACTCAGTGCTTGTGTCCTCCCCATCTTCTCCATTTCCACTATAGGGGTTGATCTCATCCCTCCTGTGGTGACTCTAAGTGCTTGATTTTGCACTTTGTCCAGCTCTTGTAGTGTGGTTTTTGCTGCCGAACACCATGCAGTTGACCCGTATTCCAGGTGTGGTCGTATGCTCTGTTGATAAACTTTGCTAAGTATTTTCCCACTGGCTCCCCATGTGGTTCCACTTAGCTTTCTCAGGATGGCTATTTTCCTTCTGGCTTTTGCTACTGCTTTGTTGATGTGCTTTCTCCATGTCAGCCTGCCATCAAATGTTACTCCAAGGTATGTTGGTTCTTTATCTTCTCGTAGGGGTGTTCCATTTATCTGGATGGTCCCTGCCTTTTGTTTTGGAGAGAGGGTAAATAGGGTGGTGCTGCACTTGTCAGTGTTTATGCTGACACACCATCTATTTGCCCATGCAACAAATGTATCTACAGCTCTTTGTAGTAATCTGGTGGCCACTGATGCATGTTCATTTGTGCTCCATAGAACCAGGTCATCGGCATACATTGTGGCTTTAATTCCATGCGGTAGATTAGCAACGAGATCATTGATGAAGATTAGAAAGAGTGTGGGGGACAATACTCCGCCCTGGGGAACTCCGTGACGCAGTAGTACTTTCTTGCTCTTTAGTCCGTCTATCTGTACTCGGGCTCTTCTGTTGTGCAAGTATGCTTTCACCCATTTGTACATTCTTCCATTGACTTTGCAGTTTCTCAGTTTATTCATCAGACCTTCTTTCCAGACTTTGTCAAAGGCTTTCTTCAAATCTATCCATGTTGCAAGCACCAGCTTCTTCTCTTGGAATGCATCCTCAATTTCTTGAGAGAGGTAGGTTGTCTGATCTTCCGTGGAGTAGCACTGCCTAAAGCCAGCCTGCTGTGGCACAAGGATGTTTTTACTTTCAATGTACCACTGCAATCTGTGATTGATGATGCGTTCCAGTGTTTTGCAGAGACAGCTGGTGAGGCTAATTGGTCTGTAGCTAGAGGCATTGGAACTATCTTTCCCTGATTTTAGGAGGGGTATCATGATTGCTTCTCTCCAGGCTTGTGGAACACTGCCTAAGGTCCAACTGTTATTGAAGATCTGCAACAGCTTTGCTTTGGCCTCTGTTCCTAGGTTCCTGATCATTTCATTGGAGATACCATCAGCTCCTGGTGACTTTCTCATTTTCAGTTTTGATATGGCTAGCTCCAGTTCGCTAATTGTGATGGGTGCCTCCAGAACCTCATGTACTATTTCCTTCTGTCCTGTATGTTGCCGTTTCTCTTGAATCTCTTGTTGTTTCTCTGGACTAATTTTGATATTGTTATCTTGTGCGAATGAGTCCGGAAAATGGTCAGCTGCTTGCTTTCTTGTTAAGATGTTTCCATCTTTATGTAGTGCAAGTTTTGAGTTTCTCCCTGTGCCCTCATCGTTAAGTTGTTTTATTAGCTTCCACAATTTCCTTGTGTCTCTTTCAAAGTTCAGAGACTCTGTTTTTTCCTGCCAGCTTTTCCGTCTAGCCTGCAGCTTGGCCTTTTGAAATTTGGCTTTTGCATGCTGGAATTTATTGTGGTGCTCTTGGCTGGGTGTGGCCTCTGCTTGCTTTCTAAATACTTCCACATCATTATGCAACTGTTCCAGTTCACTACTCCAGAGGGTTTATATTGTTTACGGGCTCCTCTTGGTACTGTTTCTCGCGCTGCCTGTAGTATGCATTTCCCAAACTCTTCAACTACTTTATTTATGTCTTTCTCAGTGTTCAGGTTTCTAACCAGTATGCTGGTGCGATGCTTATACACTGCCCAGTCTGCTTTCTTGTAGTTCCACCTCGAGAGGGTGCTGCTTTCACTTACAAGCTCATTTTCTACAGTTAGAAAGACTGGTCGATGGTCACTGCCACCTAGTTGTTTCCCAACAATTCGTGTAATGTTCCACTCCAGGTCTGGTGAATGAAAAGCCAGGTCAGGTGTAGTTGTAGAGTGCCATGATCTCGAGTAGAAAGTATGTGGGTCGGACGGCTTGTTAACCAAGATGAATCTATTCTCATCCTGCCATTCTTCCAGTCTCTCTCCTCTCTGGTCCATGTGATCATAGCCCCAACTCTGCGAGTGGCTGTTGAAATTGCCGCACACAATCATTTTTTCTGTTAATGGTAGTGTGTCCAGTGCCTGTGGACGGTCACTTGGACAGTAGTAATTGATCAGATGTAGGTCTGTATAGCCTGTTTTAAGTTTAAGTGTCTGATACTCAGCCCCTTCCATATAGACTTCGATTTGGGAAGCAGTGATGTTATTTTTTACAAGGGTAAGTATCCCACCTTTTCGCCTGTCCTTTCGGTCAGATCGGTAACACTGGTAGCCTCTGATATTGAAGGCTATATTTTCGTTGAGGTGAGTTTCTTGCAAGCAACATATGCTTACTTTTTCTTTGTCCAGGATGTTTTCTAATTCTACTTTTTTGTTGTTGACTCCCTCCGCATTCCAGTGCATTATTTTAAGTGTTAGTTTAGTATGGCCAGTCGTCCTATTCTCATGTCCCCTGGCTCCACAGGACATCTGAGAAGGACCTCCAGTAGTTGGGGTTGGACCCTTTCGAGACATAGGGCCCGGCACTGCACCTGCCTGGGGGTCCAAAGCAGGGCGAGCACCATAACGTTTAGCAGCAGTCGACATATTCCATTTTGCGTAATTGCGTGGCATCCTGATTTCTGTGGCGCGCCTCCTGGCTGGTTGCCTCTGTCTTCAGCACCTTTCCTTTGCTAGAGCAGACTGTGGTCTCACTCGAGTTTAGATGTGTACACACGCACACACGTGTCTGCACATGCATGTATGTGTATACACATCTAGAGCACACTGGTTATTTTCCGGCGCCAGATACTCGCCGTCGCCCCTTCTCCTGTTAGTTAAAACAGTTCCGCCACGTGAAGGCCAGGAGTTGGACTTTTGCTGCAGAGGTTATGTATTCACGAGCCATTGGGGTATTTAAGCAATGTTGGGCGCTCACCCAAACACTGCGCCCCGGCTACATACAGCAATTTGGAACCATCCGGTTAATGATGTTCATCTTAGTTGCATATCCTTTAGATGATGTTGTAATCAACCCCAGCATTTTCTGGCTGTTTGTGATTTATCAGATAATTTGTATGTACAATAGTTTGCCAATGCTTTTTTTAACGTACAACACCTCATAACATCAAAAACAACGCAAAACAGTCTGCTTCCAAATTGCCCGCAGGTGATTTCAGGGAATGTGTTCATTGCTCCTAAGCCACAGTGACTTATCTTATTTATCTATAATTCACAGTGTGAAAATGTTGGTCAAACATGATAGATTGATAAGAAAACTGTCCATGTATAGATAGAGTAACATGACATCCTGATATTGTTGAATACCCGTTTGGTGATCTTACCTTTTTTTTTCTTTCCAAAATTCACAGTGTGAATGAGCTGTCATACATGACAGAGTGACAAGGAAAGTGTAGCTGTCCATGTATGTAGCAAAATGACATCAATTCCAGACCAGGTAATTCATGCTAATGAAGTGTCAGTATTTATGTTTTGTTTGTTTGTTTGCATATCCTTTACAGGACATCGCTGTCAACATCAGCATCTTTCAGCTGATTGTTGATTTCTTGGCAAGATTACGCTCAGTAATTTGCCATTGCTTTTTGAGCGGCCGGCTCACATACCCCGTAAGTTACCGACGTGATTCGAACCACTGCTGATTCTCACCGTCGTCACATTACTTACGAGAGTATATGAGATTACGGAGAAAACAGTATTTATGAGTGGGCTACAAATCAAACCCGTAAAAGTGTGATAGACATTACAATAACCATGCCATTGTCTTGTAACCTGTCAATATTGTTGTTAAGGATGTCAAGAGTGTTAAGCATGTGACAGTACGGTGCAGATGAACACGGTGATGTAATAAGGACAGTTTAAAGATGACCATCCCACTTTTGACATGCATCAAAGGGGAGCAGTGTTCAGTTATCTGTTTTTTGATCAGTGAATGGGTGAAACCTATAGAAATTCATCAGTGAATGAAGGTCTGATATGGTGATGCATGCCTGTCAGTCCAGCAAGTGTATGAGTGAAGTAGGAAGTTTCAAAACGGAGTGACTTCTGTGACAGACTGTTTATGCACATTGAGTAGTGATCTTAGAGTTGAGCTTTCCACAGGACTCCAAGCACTTTATCAGCACTGGAGGACTTCCATTGAACACACTGGTGACTACATCGGAAAATCATACATTTGTTCTTTACCTTTTCAGAATATATTCATCCCAAAAAACATAAGGTTTTTATTTGAAATCCCCCTCATAGAACGATAATAGTCACCTGTGTATTACTGGGGCCTACCAAGGAAGCACAAAATAGGACCACTGTAACCTATCAAGCATGTCATAAGATGCAACTAAGGAAGTTTGCCTATTGCAGGTGAGGGTTGTCTCACAAAGCTGCATGTGGTATTATCCAAAACACATGCCTTTCAAGTCAAAGAAAAGTTAGTTAAGTTAGTTGCATATCCTTTAAAGGACTCACAGTCAACCCCAACATTTTTGGGCTGTTTGTGATTTCTTGGCAAGTTTACGTTCAGTAGTTTGCCATTACTTTCTGAACGACCGGCACTCATACCATTTTATAAAAACCAACACAAGGTTATCTGCCCGCAGCTGTTTCGATTGCGGTATGTGGGATTCCGTAACTCCTTCGCCACAGTGCAAGCCAATGAAAAGTAGTGGGCAGTAATTTAAAGTTCATTAACAAATTCTGTGGCAAACAAGAGTAGGTTTGGACCAAACAAGAATGAATAATGGAAAATGGGAAGTAGAGGCGGGTCACAGTTATGACTTAAAAAGTTGTAATATGGTAGCAGATATGTTGTATTATAATGGAATGACAACATTTTGGCAATATATAAGCCCATGGCAGATATGGCAATTCATTTAAGATGATTAATCATCCCTTGACATTTAATCAGTTAAGGGTTCTCCATGGCAGAGTGGTTAAGATGCCTACCTCGTGTTCTGAAGGGTTGTGGGTTCAAATTCAGACTCTGTCATTTGGTTCATGAGTGCATATTTCTCGGAGACTCCTGAGGGTCATTGCTAGAGCTTTCATGCTGGAGTTCATGCTCTGTGTGGTGCTTTCAGCAGGCCGAAAAAGACAGAACCAAATGGGATAAAACCCGGTGGAATTAAGTCGATCTTCTGACCTTTAAACTCACTTTTCAGAAAAACTTGTAATTAAATATTGCACTACATAAATCTGTATGCAGACAGGCTGTAGACTGAGAGAAATGACTTTGGGTGGTCTAAGGTGATGGCATAAAAGGACATCATCAATGGTATTCTTCTTCTTTTCGTTCATCCGGAGTGTTTTTTCAGATGTGATTGCGGTGTGTCTGTTATGCGCCCTTGGGCCGAAACCCGTAGGCCAACACATCGACTTTAGCGTGCTTTTTTGACCAGGTAGCATTCCTGGGAGACTCTCACTTTTGCGGTGCCATCTGCTACACCGCTGGCCAAGTTGGAACGGTCGAAGACAACGGTCATCCCTCAAAGGAAGGCAGGGACAGTCCATAGCATTTTCCGCCATCCAAGGTTGCTTCCATGGTTGCAGGGCCGACACATAGCGCCCTGATGCTGGGCTTACCGAGGGAATCGTCACGTCCTGCTCATGGCTGCTTTGATTCCTCACTTCAATATATTGGGCATTTCGTTCGCCCCGGGCCATTCCTGCACAAACCAGACAAGTCTGCAGATGGTATCCACTCAGCGAGTTTTCTGACATGTGCTTGTCCTTGTGCCCTTCAGAGCTGTTCCAGGCACGGCGGACATTAGGAAAACTACTTAGTCAGAACTGTTCCGAGCAAGAGCGGCATTCGGAAACTAGGTAGTCAGAGCTGTTCCTAGCACGAGAGACATTCGGTCGAGACATTTCACTCGGATGTAAATGCGTAGTGCCAGTTATTATTTTGCCACCCGTAGGCCAGCACTTCCGGCTTCGGCGGGCATTTTTTAATGAGGTTAGCCTTCCTCGGGTTTCGAGGCACGTTAGACTTATTGTTGTGATGCCGCCCGCATCTCAGCTGGTCAGGATAGAACGGTCAACGACATCATGGTCAACCTTCAAGGGAAGGCAGGGGCAGATCATGGGCATTCTCTCGCTATCCAAGGAGGCTTCCATACTTGCAGAGCCGGCACATATTGCTCTGAGACTGGGCTCACCTGAGGAGTTGCCACATCCTGCTCATAGCTGCTTTAGTACCTCACTTCCATGTGTTGGGCATCTCGATTGCCACTGGCCGCTCAAGCACACACCAGGATTGGTCAGACTGTGGGCGTCATCCACTCGGTAAGCTTTGCTTTTTACTTCGGACCACGCAATGGGTTCGCTAGCCTTGCGTTCCATTTCGTGTTATTGAGACGTTTTTTCCACTTTTGTCTACTCTCTATGAGTTAGATACAGACAGTTTTCATAACCATTCCATTCGACTGGGGCACTTCTCTGACTTTTTTGTACTCGCTCAAGAGGTGGGCTACATGTGCTGCCGGCTCAGCACCTTACCTCCGTGCAGCAGTGAACGAGAAACGGCCAGGCCCTCTCTTCCGGGAATCCCTCATATTCCCCCAGCTGAGAGCCTTCGAACAAGTATCAGAACTGGGCATGTAGCTTGCACAGTATCTCACCTCTATTTTTCGGAGGGTGGGTATGGGCCCGGCTCTCAGATCCGAGGGTTTGTGGCTTAGAGGCATTCAGCCTCAACCCCCGACAGAGAGCCTTAGGGTATTGTCCGGACCAGATCTTTTGCCTTCATGCGCCTGATTTAAATTTTTGACTGCTATCCTCAGTCTAACCTGCAGAGCAGCAGGTTGTGTCTCTCTTGGTCTGGTCCCTATCCCATAAGCTGTCCGATATGTAGTTTTTCATCCATCGGCAAGCGAATGGGGTCGATGGGACACGCAAGCTCCCCCACCACGTCAAGGTGGAGACACATCGGGGGAGATCAATGGTATTGATCCAGAACATCAAGGGCAGAGAACTATGGAGAGACATAAAATGTACATCATTTGATACATGATGATATTGATGATTTGTTAAAATATTCTATTCACATTTAACCTTTTGTCTTCCTCTTTTACTTTTCACCTGTCCCTCAATATTCATTCATTCACTGAGTAGCATGTCCTTTGCAGAACCTGGCTCCCATAAAAACCTTCAGGAAAATTTCTCAATCACAAGCAAGATGTCCAGCGTCCAATACACTCATCTGGAGATCATCCGCCACCCATCTTCTCTTTGCCTTCCTCTTCCTCTCTTCCCAGGCATATACCCCTCCATTATTGCTGTCTCTAAACTTTCATGACGTTTCAAGTGACCAAAATATTTCAATTTTCTTTGTTTTATCGTCTTTAATAGCCAACCCTCTTCAGTGTTTTGCTCTTGAAGTATGAATGCATTTGTTCTTTTCTTTACCCAAGATATTCTTAGAACCCGTCTATAACATTTGAATTCAAAGGCATTTATGCGCTGTTGAGCTTGTTTAGTAAGGGTCAAGGTCTTAAGGCATATGTTGCAATGGGAAAGATGCATGCTCTTAAAAATCTAATTTTTGTAGTTCTATCTGTCCCACTCCATAATTTATTCAGTTGTTTTAGTCTTTGAAGAGCAATTGACAGTCGTCGTTTAATATCTTTCCTTGTGTCACCATTGTTGGTAATCAGTGACCCAAGATATTCAAAATTTTCCACCACCTCCAATCTTTCATCATTAACATATATTTCTTTCTTCATAGTAGTTTTATCTGTATGCATTATCTTTGTTTTTGCTATGTTAAGATATAAGTTGTGATTTTCACTATTTCTTTTAACTGTATCATCAGCATATCGAATCTCTGGTATTTCATGAGCACCGATATTTAGGGCATCATATTGCTCCCTGGTTATATCATCTCTGACATTTCTCATTATATTTTCGGCATACAGGATAAACAAATAGGGTGACAGCACACAGCCCTGATGGACTCCTTGCTTGATGTCAAACTAATCTGATGAATTGCCATCTATTCTAACCGCTGCTTGCTGGTCTAGATAAAACATTTTTATGAGTTGTACTATATGTGATGGAAAGCTCATATTCCTCATGATTTCCCAAAGTTTCTGATGTTGTGCACAGTCAAATGCCTTTGAATAATCCACAAATCATGAGAATAGGTTTACATTAAATTCTCTGCACTTCTCTATTATTAAACGCATGTTGAATATGTGATCTCTTGTTCCTCTTCCTTGTCTAAATCCAGCTTGAACCACGTTAATCTCTTCTTCCTTTTTCTTACGAAGTCTTCCCATTATGATTTTTAGTAGAATTTTACTCGCATGACTGATCAGGGCAACAGTTCTATAGTTGATGCATAATTTCAGGTTGCCCTTTTTTGGTATTGGAATGAAGATAGTTCTCTTCCAATCTTTTGGCCATATACCATATTTCCATATCTTTTTACATAATGCATGATAGATTTGTATGCTTTCTTCCCCTCCCGCTTTAATTAGTTCAGCTGGTATCTCATCACATCCAGGTGATTTACCATTCTTCAGGTTCTTTATTGCCCATGCAATTTCATCTAATGTTCATAGGTTCTGTCTCTGCTGTCGTTGGTTCATGTATCTCATTCATATCCTCACAGTCACTCATATCATACATTCCACTGCAGTATTCTTGCCATCTTTCTAGAATTTGTTTAGATTCTGTTAAGGTATTTCCCAACTTGTCACAGATAACATTTAATTGAGGTTGAACATTTCGTGTTAATAACTTCATTTCTTTGAACATTTCATAATCTCTTCTAGTCTTATGATATTGCTATATTCTGGTACAGCAATCTTGTATATATTGGTGTTTGTTGTTTCTTGTGTTCTTTCTTATTTCTCGAGTTAAAGATTTATACTTCATCCTGCTGTTATCGAATTCACCTCCTTTATTTTTCAGTTCCCGTCGTCGTTTTATTAATTCTAACACGTCTGATGTAACCCATGGCTTATGTTGCTGTTTCTTTTTTGGAATTAAATCTTTGGCTGCAGTTATCAAGATATCTCTAGCTTGTACTGCCAGTTTATCAGGTGTCAATTCCTCCTGTATAGGCATCAAGACCCCAAAACGATTCTTCACTTCTATGTTGTATGCATCTGATATTTTTGTGAGATCAAAACGAAGTGGCCTTGGTCCTCTGGTAAGCTTTTTGAGTGTTACTTTCACACCTGCTTCTAATAACTGATGATCTATATCACAGTCCACACTTGTGTTTGCCGATATTATACTTGATCTCCGTCTTCTTTGTATTAAAATATAATCTATCTGGTTTTTGGTAGTAATGTTTGGGGACTTCCGCGTGAAGAGTCTCCTTGGGTGTTGTTTAATAAGTGTGTTGGTTATTGTTAACTCATTTTCTGTGCAAAATTCAATTAATTTGTCACCTGCATCATTTCTATTTCCCAATCCAAATTTTCCTAAAACGTGTCTCTCATTTTCAGCTCTTCCTGTACCTGTAAAAATGTGTGATGTAAGTGTGCTGTAAACATTTTCAATTTCGTCCTTCTCTGCTGTTGAAGTAGGTGCATATGTCTGTATGAGAGTTGTGATTTTTGGACGGCCTTTCAGTCTGATATTGAGGATTCTATCACTAACTGGGTTATATCCCATTAAAGTTTTTGCAGTTGTTTTATCTAAACAAAATGCCACTCTGCTCTGGCCTCCGACGTCTTTACCGGAATATATGAAAAGACTTCCATTTTCATTTGTAAAATGTCCCTTGCCTCTCAAGCGATGTTCACTAATTCCTAAAATTTGAATATTTAATCTCTCAGTCTCATCACATACTACTTTAAGCTTTCCCTCATACGGACTTCTCACATCCCACGTTCCTATTCTCACTCTGTTTCTTAGTCTGACACAGGGGATCCTTGGTAACACAGTTGGGATTAACTCCGTCATCACGATTACTAGTACTAGCCTCTGTGTCACACACTTCCCCAGTGTTATCTGATCTCCTGGCCTGGGGGTCTCGCCATCAGATCTCTTTCTTATTATGTTTTCTTTCATGGTTGTTATGGTTTCTTGGCAAGTTTTGCAGAAGGTAGTTTGCCATTGCTTTCCTTCTGGGCAGTAACTGTATTAGTCGGTGGCCATAGCCATTGTCTCTACTGATATCATCTGCCTATCGCCGCAGAGTGCATGACCATTACCAACAACAATCTGTCGGCTGCAGTCACACTCCATCAACCACCTGTTTCCATGGCATCACGTAACCCTGATTGAGGGGCTAAATGGGTACTCCACCTTGCCCAAGGGTGTCCCGTAGACTAACGGAGGAAAGGAGGCATCTTACATCTCCTTTGTTAGGGGATACCCCTACCCCGTTAACCGGTATTTCCAGCCACAGCACCAAATTCCTATCTCGTTCTGAACTCTGGCATTCGTTACCATATAAGACAACGCCAGTCGCTTACACGTGAAATTCTCATTTCTTAGAAAACCGGTTCGGTTTTCGTGTCTGCAAACTGGGAAAACTGGTTCACTATGTGACAATGAGAATTCTTCTTCTTCTTTTTCTTCTTCTTCTTACGGCGTCTTACATCTTCTTTCATAAGCCCTCAATATGGTCTTCACAATAAACTGTGTTGATCTATGCATGTAAAGATTATTACAGGCTTCAGTAACTGAGAAGATGGATATTATCAATATGTGACTTGGGCTCAGGTCACCTGCTGCAGCTGTTGTTCTTCTCTTCTGCCAGAGCATAGGCCCCCAGACCAACTCATGATAGTTTAATTTCATATTTAGCATAGTGTATGTGAGGGTTCATACACGGTCACCCCTTTAGTGGATGTGAGGGTTCATACACTGTCTCCCTGGGAAGGTTAACCCGGTCAACAAATGCCTGCAGAAGTCGGATGTGTCAGCCTAATGGCGCAAGAACGCAGCTCTGCTGTAAACAGGCAGGCAGAATGCAATCACGTCCGAAAAAAGTCTCCTGATGAATGCAGAAGAAGAAGAAGAAGATACACTGTCTTGCCTGTAACTATTTTTAACTTCAACATTAAATCTCGTCTACAGGAATTGGAGTTTCATTATTCTCCAAGTCGATGGTCACACAGAATGGGCCCAGATGAGGTCATAGCCAGCCATATTGATGCAGTAGAGAAAGGTGAGACCCTATTAGTTTATTACTGTCCAGGCATACAGAATGGGCCCAGATGAGGTCATAGCCAGCCATATTGATGCAGTAGAGAAAGGTGAGACACTATTAGTTTATTACTGTCCAGGCATACAGAATGGGCCCAGATGACGTTATAGCAAGCAGAGAGATAAATATCTAGATGGTTTGGCCACATAGCATTATAGAGACAAAACAGAACTTATCCATGACATATCGTATGAGATGGCGAAGCATGACTGCCATAATGATGATGGTGATTTGCTTTTTCACACACTTTAACCTTTGAAAACCATAATTTTGATTGTGTTATTAGTTTATCTTTACATGTCTTTTTAACTCTTAAAGACATGAGAGCCAGTTGTATAAGGCGAATAATGGAAAGTCAGGCATGTGAAACTCTTGGTCACCACTATACAAATGTCGGTGAATCAAGAAGTCAAGAAAGGAAGCTGGTAATGGACAGCACATACATTGAGAAAACCTGAGAATACCACGTGTTTAATCAACTAAAGATAGAAGATACCGGTGAATGTTATTACAGAAGTCTCCATGCTGAAGTGGTCAAGCCGTTTGTCTCAGGCTCCAGAGGTTGTGGGTTTTATTCTGAGCCGCGTCCTTCGGTTCACGAGAACATTTCTTCAGAGACTCCTGGGGGTCATTGCTGGAGCGGAAAGATACTGAGCCATATGGGATAACAACCCAGTGCAATCAAGTCGTCCCTGTTGACTTTTAAGCAACTTTTTATTACGGAACTGCTAAAGTGACAGCTAAACTTTTGTAGCAGGAATATCCCACAGTTGCAGAATAGAGAACTATTTAGGCTTACACTCGCTTCATTTGAGAACATACTCTATGGAGCTAATGTTGACTGCTGCTTTCTTTGGATTGATTCATATTGACAAATGAAGGTGTAAGAAAGTGAGAAAGAAGTATATATAGAAAGTCTTTTGTCTGTAACCCACAGGACCAACGAAACAGAAAGAGATCTAAAAACAAGAGAATTATAGACAGATGTGAATAATATGGGAAGGTCATGAACAGTCTCCAGAGATAGCTAAAGATAAAACATCTTGGGCGTGAGTTGGTTTAGGCTCCTGTCCCCCCCCCCCCCCCCCCCCCCCCCCCCCCCCCCCCCCCCCCCCCCCCCCCCCCGGCAGAAGAAGGATAATGGGGAGCCAGTAGTATTCACAAACTGTTTGTTTCCTTTCCTCTCTGGTTTTACTTTTTAAATGTGGAAATAAAAATGTCAACTTTGACTGTGTATGAATATTCAGACAGGCAGAAGAATCCAGGACCAGATGTGAGGAAATCCCACATCCTTTAACTGATTCAGTGCTAAACAGAAAGTAGGAGTGGACCAAACATGGCACACAATCAAATGAACAAGTTTTATAATGTAAATTTCCATTCACTGAGCATTGAAATTGTGGAAGATATCAAGAAACAAAACAAATAACACAATGTCCCTAACATGGCGGTATATTGTCCGCCCTTCTTTCTGAATGGAGGTAAAATTTAGTGATATATTATCCTTTGGTACTGAATCAGTAAACAGTTGAATGTGAGTTCCATCTTTCACTCCAATCCTTTCTCCTTTCTTATCATCTCCCTTCCTCCTCTCATCTCCTTCTCTTTTAATCCTCTCACCTGAATCCTCTCTCTCCTTTTGGTCTGTCAACTGTCAATCATCTCTTATCCCCTTTTTTTCCCCTCTACCTTCCCCACCTTGACCTTTCTATCTGTCACTCGTCCCTATCCTCTCCCCCATCTCTCTCTCTGTCTCTGTACACTATCTCTGTTCCTTTCCCTGTTTTCCCTCCCCACTTAGTCTCTATAACTTTCTCTTGTCCACCACATATCCACTCTGCCTCTCTCCCCCAGTCTACCCTCTCTTCTATTTATCCCTCCTTGTGATGAAGATATGAAATGCAAGCGTGTGATACAAAAATACATTCATCATGTTCTCACACACAGGCAGCAGAAACTCTATGTGGACCTTGGACTGTGAAGTGGCAGTCAGTTATGGGAACTCTGAGAGACAGAAGATGGATATCTTTCACAAGAAGAATGTTCCCAAGCGAGGTAGGTTCATCTGAAGATGAGTGTGAGCTACAAACTATATATATAAATCCTTAAAAATTATTCACCGATGTGAGGTAGGTTTTTCTGAAGATAGTTTTAGCTACACTAATAGAAATTAGCAAAACTATGTACCACAGCGAGGTAGGTTTTTGTGAAGATAGTTTCACCTTGATACTAAATTGAAATCCTTCACAGTTATACACTGAAGCAAAGTAGGTTAAACTGAAGATGGTTTTAGATACAGACTATATATAGAAATTCTCAGAAATTATGCACCAAAGTGAGGTAGATTTAACTATCATTTGAGCTACAGTCATCGTCTCATCTTATCTTGTACTTCTTGTACCTAGCAGTGTCGAGGTGAAGCATAAACAATCAGAAAGTGCCTGTTTATGGGCTTCATGTATCCAGATTCCCATGAAATCTGTTATTCCCTCTGTCCATCGTTTACATGGTTGGCACCTTCTTCTGGTTCCATCTGCTCTGTACATCATTGCTTGTTGTGGTATACTGTCAGTTGGTAGCATAATTATGTTGCTGAACTATTTCACTTGCTGTTTTCTAATGAAATCTAGCGTGACTATTACCCCACACTATAGTCCTGATTTCATAATTTCTTATTTTCTCTCTTTTTGATACAGTGATTTGAGTCTCTATCTGTCTCTTTGTCCTTTAACATTGCCAGGCCTGTTTCCATTTGGGTCAGTCCGATTATGCTTCATTCTTTTTCTTCACGTGTAGGACAAATCCCCTGCCAACTTGCTAGACTTCAGCTACACACTCACTATATTGAAATCTTCTTCTTCTACTTTGTTTTCTTCTTCTGCTGCTACTGCTGCCCCGCAATGATGCATAGATCCTCTGACATCTCATGCCAAGCTCTTCCACCTGAACACTTGTTTATGATTGCATGTATTGGCATCAAAGGTTTCAACAGGATGCATGGCCAGCCCTATGTCAACCCTCTTTTATTACCTGCTATGACATGCATACTTGGGTACAGTTGTTCTTTGCTTCCCTAATGGACTCTTGCAACACATTCATCCATTTATCATCATCATGTGCCATGTCTATAAGCATGGGCCGTCATGTTTCACCATCTCACACGATTACCAGAGTTGTGGATCAGCTCTGTGTTCTTGTCTTGACCATACCAGATGACCAAGCCATCCAGGTATTTACTTCTCTGCCTTCCCCTTGTTCTTTTTCCCCTGAATCTTGCCAGTTGTCACCAAGTTCTCAAATTTTTTTTTTCTCATAACGTGTCAAAAAATGTTGACTGTCTACATCTGATCTCTCTTATCAGTTTACGGTTTTCATTTATTTCTTGTAGGATTTGTTCATTGGTTTTCCTGTCTGTCCTTGGTATTCTTTGCATTTTCCTGAGAAACCACATCTCCACAGCCATTAGATGTTTTTCAGCTTGTCTGCTCATTGTCCACGCTTCACATCCATACAAAGGCATAAGTTCTATTTAGCAATTCAACACTCTTTTTCTCATTGCAAATGACATCTTTTCATTGGCCAGCATGTTTTCCATCTGGCAAAAGGTTACCTTGGCCATGACGATTCTTGTTGTAATCTCTTCAAGGCATCTCCCATCAGATGTTATGACCGTTTATCTATTAGGTCAGTTAGTTCAAGGGCTGATGCTGACGCCGTCTAATCATATCCCTTCGCTGTCTTCTATTCATAACGTTACTTGATGTTCTTCCTTGTTCCGCTCTCTGACTCCCATTCAAGCATAGGCTGTCACCCCACCCATACCAAACCATCCCATCTTTACTGCCTCCTGCAGTTCCCTCCATGTCCTCCCTCCATGTCCTCCCTCCACATCCTCCCTCCACGTCCTCCCTCCACGTCCTCCCTCCACGTCCTCCTTCCATATCCTACCTCCATGTCCTCCCTCCATATCCTCCCTCCATGTCCTCCCTCCATGTCCTCCCTCCATGTCCTCCCTTCATATCCTCCCTTCATGTCCTCCCTTCATGTCCTCCCTCCATGTCCTCCCTTCATATCCTCCCTCCGTGTCCTCCCTCCGTGTCCTCCCTCCACCCTCCATGTCCTTCCTTCATATCCTCCCTCCATGTCCTCCCTCCATGTCCTCCCTCCATGTCCTCCTCCCATGTCCTCCCTCCATGTCCTCCCTCTATGTCCTCCCTCCCATGTCCTCCCTCCATGTCCTCCCTCCACATATTATTCATCTTTGTCTCTAATTGTCTTCTCCATGTGTGTTCATGTCTCCCTCTAGCTTGTTTGTCCTGTTGGTTCCATAACAAGAACTGCCTAGTTATACTAGTATCAGATTTTCTCAGTGTGTTTCCTATCCAGTACAGGTGTCTTTTCCTGACCTCT
Source organism: Cepaea hortensis (assembly GCA_963921405.1). Lineage (NCBI taxonomy): Eukaryota > Metazoa > Mollusca > Gastropoda > Stylommatophora > Helicidae > Cepaea > Cepaea hortensis. The sequence continues at coordinate 106,214,938 of OY992884.1, forward strand.
TTATTGGCTGCAGTCTGTCTAGTTGTCTCTCTATGCTCCACATTGGTGGTTCTCTTCCTAAGCTCCACATTGGTGGTTCTCTCCATAATCTCTGATTATCTCCATAAGCTCTGATTATCTCCATAAGCTCTGATTATCTCCATAAGCTCTGATTATCTCCACAAGCTCCACATTGGTGGTTGATTGGTTGATTGGTCGACAGGTCATCCTCATTGCACATCGACCCATTCAGTCCATAAGTGCTCGGATCCCCTCCTCAGCAAGTCCTGCAGCGTGTAGCGGCTCACGACACCAGTTCTGTGTGGTTCTCTCCATAAGCTTCATATTGGTGATTCTCTCCATAAACTGTTATCTCCATAAGCTCTGATTCTCTCCACAAGATCCACATTGGTGATTCTCTCCATAAGCTCCACATTGGTGATTCTCTCCATAAGCTCCACATTGGTGGTTCTCTCCATAAGCTCCACATTGGTGATTCTCTCCATAAGTTCCACATTGGTGATTCTCTCCACAAGATCCACATTGGTGATTCTCTCCATAAACTCCACATTGGTGATTCTCTCAATGAGCTCCACATTGGTGATTCTCTCCATAAACTCCACATTGGTGATTCTCTCAATAAACCCCATATTGGCGATTTTCTCCATAAACTCCACATTGGTGATTCTCTCCCTAAGCTCCAGATTGGTGATTCTGTCATTCCATTTGGTTCTTCTCATCTGCGCAGGACCAGTTAATGAATGTTTGTAGATTATTGATAATTGTTGTAGTCACTTGTAGTCATTCTCCCTGTTCACTTTGTGTTACTAATATCATATTCTGCGTGAATTGTGCTAAAGACAGGGGAGAAGATGCTGGAGGGGTTGACAGTGGTAGGAAAGATGATCAGTGGTTGAACTTTTCGAGAGCACAAGTTATAAATACCTTTGTGTTACCAGGATCTATAACGGAGCAATGAATAGTCGGACTGCAACCTACCATACAGGCTGTGATGAGCAACGCCATATGAAATGGATTGTAAAGTGAAAAAAAGAATCAGGGTGTGCATCTTCTTCGTCTTCAGCATTCCGAGCCATTGAGGTTCTTTGCTGCAGATACAATCCGTCTCCATTCGTTGATTCCAAGTGCTTGTAGGTCTGTATATATATTATCTCTCCACCGTCTTCTTGGTCTACCTCGGGGTCTACGGTCATTTATTTCCTGAGTGTAAGCGAGTTTTGTTTCCCTATTATCTTCCATTTTTTCTATATCCAGCCATTGTAGTCTATCAGCCTTCATAATACCAGTGATTAGCGGGGACTTAAACAGATCATAAATGTCTTACAATTTTACAAATTATCACATTCATGCTTTAAATAGGTGTCCCTGTGGTAAAGTGGATAAGCCTCAACCCCTACATCAACCCCTACACCGGTCAGTTGAACTAAAGTGTTGACTTCTTGTCCTTGACTTGGGGACGTAAATTACAAGTACCTCTGAAGTCAGAGTGGGTTCGCCAGATGGCGAGGGACACTGTTAATAGGGACAGATAATCAACATGCAAAATTCAGTCCAGTGCTACTAGAAGCAGTGTATATGGACTACGCTTGAGTTCAAAGCGAGCAGGTGCAAAAATAAAAGAATGGCCGAGAAAATCACAAACAGTAAATAAATGCTGGGCTTGGTTGTGACATCCTGTAAAGGACATACACGCAACTTAATTATTTTTGAATCTGTTTATAGATTAGCCAACTGCCATTTTTCAGCAGAGTACAATGTGGACTAACACTGATTGAGTTGTAAGTTGTATTTTGTTAATAAACAGACGTGTGATTGCAGTTTTATACCTTCTGGTTGTAGGTGCCCCAATAATGGTGTACATTCATGGAGGATATTGGCAAGTAAAGGAGTTGAAGTAGGTCAGCTTTCACATCCTCATTATCCTCATCAGCATCATTATCCTCATCAACATCATTATCCTCATCAACATCTTTATCCTCATCAACCTCATTATCCTCATCAATATCATTATCCTTAGCAACATCATTATCCTCATTAACATCTTTATCCTCATCAACACCATTATCTTCAATAACAGCATTATCTTCAAAATGATCATTATCCTTATCAACATCATTATCCTCATCAACATCATTATCTTCATCATTATTCTCATCAACATCAGTATCCTCATTAGCATCATTATTCTCATCAACATCATTATCCTCATCAACATAACTACCCTCATCAACATCATTATCCTCATCAACATCATTAACCTAATCAATATCATTATAATCATCAACATCGTTATCCTCAACATTTTTAGGGGAGGGAGTGAGCATGTTAGTGAAATTGATAAAGAACTGCACTGGTGCTGTCAACTGAGGGTTCTTCACCTGGACTCATTGCCAGCTAAGTGAGGAAAAGATTGGCCACCTATAATTAGTTAGTCACGGTTTGAACTTCACTGCAAAGGGGCGCCCCATCATGCTTTGTTCCTGTGGCAGTGAATATCACACAAAATGCTCCTCACTGCTCCATATGAAAAGTGGAACAGACAGGAGTCTCGGCAAACTAACAGCCCACACAGGTGTACTGTGCATAATGCCGCTGCCAGAATGCCAACACAGTCTGTCATGAAAAATACAGTTCATCATCGATGGAAGCGGCAGTCGCTAGAAAACCAGCAGCCATACATTACCATTTAAGGCACCTCATTTAATCACAGCAGGGCAAAGACATTAAAACAGTTGAAATATACCTGCAATGTACTGGTTATAAACCTGAAAAATTTCTTAGCATAATTCATCATATTATGTTCTTTGCTGCATCGTAAAATAATTATATGACCACTTTTGTTTTCAGCCGAGAGAATTCCAGTTTTTTAGCTGTGCCTTTATGTCAAGCTGGTGCTACTGTTATTGCTCTTGACTATGATCTAGCTCCTGAAGGTATAGTTCACGTTGTAGAGATTGAAACATGTACATATAGTATAGTTCATGTTGTAGAGATTGAAACATGTACAGATGGTATAGTTCATGTTGTAGAGATTTAAACATGTACAGATGGTATAGTTCATGTTGTAGAGATTGAACCATGTACAGATGATAGATATAGTTTGTGTTGTAGAGATTGAAACATGTACAGATAGTATAGTTCATGTTGTAGAGATTGAAACATGTACAGATAGTATAGTTCATGTTGTAGAGATTGAAACATGTACAAATGGTATAGTTCATGTTGTAGAGATTGAAACATGTACAGATAGTATAGTTCATGTTGTAGAGATTGAAACGTACAGATAGTATAGTTCATGTTGTAGAGATTGAAACATGTACAGATAGTATAGTTCATGTTGTAGAGATTGAAACATGTACAGATGGTATAGTTCATGTTGTAGAGATTGAAACATGTACAAATGGTATAATTCATGTTGTAGAGATTGAACCATGTACAGATGGTATAGTTCATGTTGTGGAGATTGAAACATGTACAGATGGTATAGTTCATGTTGTAGAGATTGAACCATGTACAGATGGTATAGTTCATGTTGTGGAGATTGAAACATGTACAGATGGTATAGTTCATGTTGTAGAGATTGAAACATGTACAAATAGTATAGTTCATGTTGTAGAGATTGAAACATGTACAGATAGTATAGTTCATGTTGTAGAGATTGAAACATGTACAGATAGTATAGTTCATGTTGTAGAGATTGAAACATGTACAGATAGTATAGTTCATGTTGTAGAGATTGAAACATGTACAGATGGTATAGTTCATGTTGTAGAGATTAAAACATGCTCATATAGTATAGTTCACCCTGGGAAGGTTAACCCGGTCAACAAATGCCCGCAGAAGTCGGCCTAACGGCGCAAGAACGCAGCTCTGCTGTAAACAGGCACAACGCAATCACATCCGGAAAAAAAAAAAATCCGGATGAACGAAGAAGAAGAAGAAGAAGTATAGTTCATGTTGTAGAGATTGAAACATGTACAGATGGTATAGTTTATGTTGTAGAGATTTAAACATGTACAGATGGTATAGTTCATGTTGTAGAGATTGAAACATGTACAAATGGTATAGTTCATGTTGTAGAGATTGAAACATGTACAGATGGTATAGTTCATGTTGTAGAGATTGAAACATGTACAAATGGTATAGTTCATGTTGTAGAGATTGAACCATGTACAGATGGTATAGTTCATGTTGTGGAGATTGAAACATGTACAGATGGTATAGTTCATGTTGTAGAGATTGAACCATGTACAGATGGTATAGTTCATGTTGTGGAGATTGAAACATGTACAGATGGTATAGTTCATGTTGTAGAGATTGAAACATGTACAAATGGTATAGTTCATGTTGTAGAGATTGAAACATGTACAGATAGTATAGTTCATGTTGTAGAGATTGAAACATGTACAGATAGTATAGTTCATGTTGTAGAGATTGAAACATGTACAGATAGTATAGTTCATGTTGTAGAGATTGAAACATGTACAAATGGTATAGTTCATGTTGTAGAGATTGAAACATGTACAGATAGTATAGTTCATGTTGTAGAGATTGAAACGTACAGATAGTATAGTTCATGTTGTAGAGATTGAAACATGTACAGATGGTATAGTTCATGTTGTAGAGATTAAAACATGCTCATATAGTATAGTTCACCCTGGGAAGGTTAACCCGGTCAACAAATGCCCGCAGAAGTCGGCCTAACGGCGCAAGAATGCAGCTCTGCTGTAAACAGGCACAACGCAATCACATCCGGAAAAAAAAAATCCGGATGAACGAAGAAGAAGAAGAAGAAGTATAGTTCATGTTGTAGAGATTGAAACATGTACAGATGGTATAGTTCATGTTGTGGAGATTGAAACATGTACAAATGGTATAGCTCATGTTGTAGAGATTGAAACATGTACATATAGTATAGTTCATGTTGTAGAGATTGAAACATGTACAAATGGTATAGTTCATGTTGTAGAGATTGAAACATGTACAGATGGTATAGTTCATGTTGTAGAGATTGAAACATGTACAGATGGTATAGTTCATGTTGTAGAGATTGAAACATGTACAAATGGTATATATAGTTCATGTTGTAGACATTGAAACATGTACAGATGGTATAGTTCATGTTGTAGAGATTGAAACATGTACAAATGGTATAGTTCATGTTGTAGAGATTGAAACATGTACAGATAGTATAGTTCATGTTGTAGAGATTGAAACATGTACAAATGGTATAGTTTATGTTGTAGAGATTGAAACATGTACAGATAGTATAGTTTATGTTGTAGAGATTGAAACATGTACAAATGGTATAGTTCATGTTGTAGAGATTGAAACATTTACAGATAGTATAGTTCATGTTGTAGAGATTGAAACATGTACAAATGGTATAGTTTATGTTGTAGAGATTGAAACATGTACAGATAGTATAGTTCATGTTGTAGAGATTGAAACCTGTACAGATGGTATAGTTCATGTTGTAGAGATTGAAACATGTACAGATGGTATAGTTCATGTTGTAGAGATTGAAACATGTACAGATGGTATAGTTCATGTTGTAGAGATTGAAACATGTACATATGGTATAGTTCATGTTGTGGAGATTGAAACATGTACAGATGGTATAGTTTATGTTGTAGAGATTGAAACATGTACAGATAGTATAGTTCCTGTTGTAGAGATTGAAACATGTACAAATGGTATAGTTCATGTTGTAGAGATTGAAACATGTACAGATAGTATAGTTCATGTTGTAGAGATTGAAACATGTACAGATAGTATAGTTCATGTTGTAGAGATTGAAACATGTACAGATGGTATAGTTCATGTTGTAGAGATTAAAACATGCTCATATAGTATAGTTCACCCTGGGAAGGTTAACCCGGTCAACAAATGCCCGCAGAAGTCGGCCTAACAGCGAAAGAACGCAGCTCTGCTGTAAACAGGCACAACGCAATCACATCCGGAAAAAAAAACTCCAGATGAACGAAGAAGAAGAAGTATAGTTCATGTTGTAGAGATTGAAACATGTACAGATGGTATAGTTCATGTTGTGGAGATTGAAACATGTACAAATGGTATAGTTCATGTTGTAGAGATTGAAACATGTACAGATAGTATAGTTCATGTTGTAGAGATTGAAACATGTACAAATGGTATAGTTCACGTTGTAGAGATTGAAACATGTACAGATAGTATAGTTCATGTTGTAGAGATTGAAACATGTACAGATAGTATAGTTCATGTTGTAGAGATTGAAACATGTACAGATGGTATAGTTCATGTTGTAGAGATTAAAACATGCTCATATAGTATAGTTCACCCTGGGAAGGTTAACCCGGTCAACAAATGCCCGCAGAAGTCGGCCTAACGGCGCAAGAACGCAGCTCTGCTGTAAACAGGCACAACGCAATCACATCCGGAAAAAAAAAAATCCGGATGAACGAAGAAGAAGAAGAAGAAGTATAGTTCATGTTGTAGAGATTGAAACATGTACAGATGGTATAGTTTATGTTGTAGAGATTTAAACATGTACAGATGGTATAGTTCATGTTGTAGAGATTGAACCATGTACAGATGATAGATATAGTTTGTGTTGTAGAGATTGAAACATGTACAGATAGTATAGTTCATGTTTTAGAGATTGAAACATGTACAGATGGTATAGTTCATGTTGTAGAGATTGAAACATGTACAAATGTTATAGTTCATGTTGTAGAGATTAAACCATGTACAGATGGTATAGTTCATGTTGTGGAGATTGAAACATGTACAGATGGTATAGTTCATGTTGTAGAGATTGAACCATGTACAGATGGTATAGTTCATGTTGTGGAGATTGAAACATGTACAGATGGTATAGTTCATGTTGTAGAGATTGAAACATGTACAGATGGTATAGTTCATGTTGTAGAGATTGAAACATGTACAGATGGTATAGTTCATGTTGTAGAGATTAAAACATGCTCATATAGTATAGTTCACCCTGGGAAGGTTAACCCGGTCAACAAATGCCCGCAGAAGTCGGCCTAACGGCGCAAGAATGCAGCTCTGCTGTAAACAGGCACAACGCAATCATATCCGGAAAAAAAAAATCCGGATGAACGAAGAAGAAGAAGAAGAAGTATAGTTCATGTTGTAGAGATTGAAACATGTACAGATGGTATAGTTCATGTTGTGGAGATTGAAACATGTACAAATGGTATAGTTCATGTTGTAGAGATTGAAACATGTACATATAGTATAGTTCATGTTGTAGAGATTGAAACATGTACAAATGGTATAGTTCATGTTGTAGAGATTGAAACATGTACAGATGGTATAGTTCATGTTGTAGAGATTGAAACATGTACAGATGGTATAGTTCATGTTGTAGAGATTGAAACATGTACAAATGGTATAGTTCATGTTGTAGAGATTGAAACATGTACAGATGGTATAGTTCATGTTGTAGAGATTGAAACATGTACAAATGGTATAGTTCATGTTGTAGAGATTGAAACATGTACAGATAGTATAGTTCATGTTGTAGAGATTGAAACATGTACAAATGGTATAGTTTATGTTGTAGAGATTGAAACATGTACAGATAGTATAGTTTATTTTGTAGAGATTGAAACATGTACAAATGGTATAGTTCATGTTGTAGAGATTGAAACATGTACAGATAGTATAGTTCATGTTGTAGAGATTGAAACATGTACAAATGGTATAGTTTATGTTGTAGAGATTGAAACATGTACAGATAGTATAGTTCATGTTGTAGAGATTGAAACCTGTACAGATGGTATAGTTCATGTTGTAGAGATTGAAACATGTACAGATGGTATAGTGCATGTTGTAGAGATTGAAACATGTACAGATAGTATAGTTCATGTTGTAGAGATTGAAACATGTACAGATAGTATAGTTCATGTTGTGGAGATTGAAACATGTACAGATGGTATAGTTCATGTTGTAGAGATTGAAACATGTACAAATGGTATAGTTCATGTTGTAGAGACTGAAACATGTACAGATAGTATAGTTCATGTTGTAGAGATTGAAACATGTACAGATAGTATAGTTCATGTTGTAGAGATTGAAACATGTACAGATAGTATAGTTCATGTTGTAGAGATTGAAACATGTACAAATGGTATAGTTCATGTTGTAGAGATTGAAACATGTACAGATAGTATAGTTCATGTTGTAGAGATTGAAACGTACAGATAGTATAGTTCATGTTGTAGAGATTGAAACATGTACAGATGGTATAGTTCATGTTGTAGAGATTAAAACATGCTCATATAGTATAGTTCACCCTGGGAAGGTTAACCCGGTCAACAAATGCCCGCAGAAGTCGGCCTAACGGCGCAAGAATGCAGCTCTGCTGTAAACAGGCACAACGCAATCACATCCGGAAAAAAAAAATCCGGATGAACGAAGAAGAAGAAGAAGAAGTATAGTTCATGTTGTAGAGATTGAAACATGTACAGATGGTATAGTTCATGTTGTGGAGATTGAAACATGTACAAATGGTATAGCTCATGTTGTAGAGATTGAAACATGTACATATAGTATAGTTCATGTTGTAGAGATTGAAACATGTACAAATGGTATAGTTCATGTTGTAGAGATTGAAACATGTACAGATGGTATAGTTCATGTTGTAGAGATTGAAACATGTACAGATGGTATAGTTCATGTTGTAGAGATTGAAACATGTACAAATGGTATATATAGTTCATGTTGTAGAGATTGAAACATGTACAGATGGTATAGTTCATGTTGTAGAGATTGAAACATGTACAAATGGTATAGTTCATGTTGTAGAGATTGAAACATGTACAGATAGTATAGTTCATGTTGTAGAGATTGAAACATGTACGAATGGTATAGTTTATGTTGTAGAGATTGAAACATGTACAGATAGTATAGTTTATGTTGTAGAGATTGAAACATGTACAAATGGTATAGTTCATGTTGTAGAGATTGAAACATGTACAGATAGTATAGTTCATGTTGTAGAGATTGACACATGTACAGATGGTATAGTTCATGTTGTAGAGATTAAAACATGCTCATATAGTATAGTTCACCCTGGGAAGGTTAACCCAGTCAACAAATGCCCGCAGAAGTCGGCCTAACAGCGAAAGAACGCAGCTCTGCTGTAAACAGGCACAACGCAATCACATCCGGAAAAAAAAACTCCGGATGAACGAAGAAGAAGAAGTATAGTTCATGTTGTAGAGATTGAAACATGTACAGATGGTATAGTTCATGTTGTGGAGATTGAAACATGTACAAATGGTATAGTTCATGTTGTAGAGATTGAAACATGTACAGATAGTATAGTTCATGTTGTAGAGATTGAAACATGTACAAATGGTATAGTTCACGTTGTAGAGATTGAAACATGTACAGATAGTATAGTTCATGTTGTAGAGATTGAAACATGTACAGATGGTATAGTTCATGTTGTAGAGATTAAAACATGCTCATATAGTATAGTTCACCCTGGGAAGGTTAACCCGGTCAACAAATGCCCGCAGAAGTCGGCCTAACAGCGCAAGAACGCAGCTCTGCTGTAAACAGGCACAACGCAATCACATCCGGAAAAAAAAAAATCCGGATGAACGAAGAAGAAGAAGTATAGTTCATGTTGTAGAGATTGAAACATGTACAGATGGTATAGTTTATGTTGTCGAGATTTAAACATGTACAGATGGTATAGTTCATGTTGTAGAGATTGAACCATGTACAGATGATAGATATAGTTTGTGTTGTAGAGATTGAAACATGTACAGATAGTATAGTTCATGTTTTAGAGATTGAAACATGTACAGATGGTATAGTTCATGTTGTAGAGATTGAAACATGTACAAATGTTATAGTTCATGTTGTAGAGATTAAACCATGTACAGATGGTATAGTTCATGTTGTGGAGATTGAAACATGTACAGATGGTACAGTTCATGTTGTAGAGATTGAACCATGTACAGATGGTATAGTTCATGTTGTGGAGATTGAAACATGTACAGATGGTATAGTTCATGTTGTAGAGATTGAAACATGTACAGATGGTATAGTTCATGTTGTAGAGATTGAAACATGTACAGATGGTATAGTTCATGTTGTAGAGATTAAAACATGCTCATATAGTATAGTTCACCCTGGGAAGGTTAACCCGGTCAACAAATGCCCGCAGAAGTCGGCCTAACGGCGCAAGAATGCAGCTCTGCTGTAAACAGGCACAACGCAATCACATCCGGAAAAAAAAAATCCGGATGAACGAAGAAGAAGAAGAAGAAGTATAGTTCATGTTGTAGAGATTGAAACATGTACAGATGGTATAGTTCATGTTGTGGAGATTGAAACATGTACAAATGGTATAGTTCATGTTGTAGAGATTGAAACATGTACATATAGTATAGTTCATGTTGTAGAGATTGAAACATGTACAAATGGTATAGTTCATGTTGTAGAGATTGAAACATGTACAGATGGTATAGTTCATGTTGTAGAGATTGAAACATGTACAGATGGTATAGTTCATGTTGTAGAGATTGAAACATGTACAAATGGTATAGTTCATGTTGTAGAGATTGAAACATGTACAGATGGTATAGTTCATGTTGTAGAGATTGAAACATGTACAAATGGTATAGTTCATGTTGTAGAGATTGAAACATGTACAGATAGTATAGTTCATGTTGTAGAGATTGAAACATGTACAAATGGTATAGTTTATGTTGTAGAGATTGAAACATGTACAGATAGTATAGTTTATTTTGTAGAGATTGAAACATGTACAAATGGTATAGTTCATGTTGTAGAGATTGAAACATGTACAGATAGTATAGTTCATGTTGTAGAGATTGAAACATGTACAAATGGTATAGTTTATGTTGTAGAGATTGAAACATGTACAGATAGTATAGTTTATTTTGTAGAGATTGAAACATGTACAAATGGTATAGTTTATGTTGTAGAGATTGAAACATGTACAGATAGTATAGTTCATGTTGTAGAGATTGAAACATGTACAGATAGTATAGTTCATGTTGTAGAGATTGTAACATGTACAGATGGTATAGTTCATGTTGTAGAGATTAAAACATGCTTATATAGTATAGTTCACCCTGGGAAGGTTAACCCGGTCAACAAATGCCCGCAGAAGTCGGCCTAATGGCGCAAGAACGCAGCTCTGCTGTAAACAGGCACAACGCAATCACATCCGGAAGAAAAAAAAATCCGGATGAACGAAGAAGAAGAAGAAGAAGTATAGTTCATGTTGTAGAGATTGAAACATGTACAGATAGTATAGTTCATGTTTTAGAGATTGAAACATGTACATATGGTATAGTTCATGTTGTAGAGATTGAAACATGTACAAATGGTATAGTTCATGTTGTAGAGATTGAACCATGTACAGATGGTATAGTTCATGTTGTGGAGATTGAAACATGTACAGATGGTATAGTTCATGTTGTAGAGATTGAACCATGTACAGATGGTATAGTTCATGTTGTGGAGATTGAAACATGTACAGATGGTATAGTTCATGTTGTAGAGATTGAAACATGTACAGATGGTATAGTTCATGTTGTAGAGATTGAAACATGTACAAATGGTATAGTTCATGTTGTAGAGATTGAACCATGTACAGATGGTATAGTTCATGTTGTGGAGATTGAAACATGTACAGATGGTATAGTTCATGTTGTAGAGATTGAACCATGTACAGATGGTATAGTTCATGTTGTGGAGATTGAAACATGTACAGATGGTATAGTTCATGTTGTAGAGATTGAAACATGTACAAATGGTATAGTTCATGTTGTAGAGATTGAAACATGTACAGATAGTATAGTTCATGTTGTAGAGATTGAAACATGTACAGATAGTATAGTTCATGTTGTAGAGATTGAAACATGTACAAATGGTATAGTTCATGTTGTAGAGATTGAAACATGTACAGATAGTATAGTTCATATTGTAGAGATTGAAACGTACAGATAGTATAGTTCATGTTGTAGAGATTGAAACATGTACAGATGGTATAGTTCATGTTGTAGAGATTAAAACATGCTCATATAGTATAGTTCACCCTGGGAAGGTTAACCCGGTCAACAAATGCCCGCAGAAGTCGGCCTAACGGCGCAAGAATGCAGCTCTGCTGTAAACAGGCACAACGCAATCACATCCGGAAAAAAAAAATCCGGATGAACGAAGAAGAAGAAGAAGTATAGTTCATGTTGTAGAGATTGAACCATGTACAGATGGTATAGTTCATGTTGTGGAGATTGAAACATGTACAGATGGTATAGTTCATGTTGTAGAGATTGAACCATGTACAGATGGTATAGTTCATGTTGTGGAGATTGAAACATGTACAGATGGTATAGTTCATGTTGTAGAGATTGAAACATGTACAAATGGTATAGTTCATGTTGTAGAGATTGAAACATGTACAGATAGTATAGTTCATGTTGTAGAGATTGAAACATGTACAGATAGTATAGTTCATGTTGTAGAGATTGAAACATGTACAGATAGTATAGTTCATGTTGTAGAGATTGAAACATGTACAAATGGTATAGTTCATGTTGTAGAGATTGAAACATGTACAGATAGTATAGTTCATGTTGTAGAGATTGAAACGTACAGATAGTATAGTTCATGTTGTAGAGATTGAAACATGTACAGATGGTATAGTTCATGTTGTAGAGATTAAAACATGCTCATATAGTATAGTTCACCCTGGGAAGGTTAACCCGGTCAACAAATGCCCGCAGAAGTCGGCCTAACGGCGCAAGAATGCAGCTCTGCTGTAAACAGGCACAACGCAATCACATCCGGAAAAAAAAAATCCGGATGAACGAAGAAGAAGAAGTATAGTTCATGTTGTAGAGATTGAAACATGTACAGATGGTATAGTTCATGTTGTGGAGATTGAAACATGTACAAATGGTATAGCTCATGTTGTAGAGATTGAAACATGTACATATAGTATAGTTCATGTTGTAGAGATTGAAACATGTACAAATGGTATAGTTCATGTTGTAGAGATTGAAACATGTACAGATGGTATAGTTCATGTTGTAGAGATTGAAACATGTACAGATGGTATAGTTCATGTTGTAGAGATTGAAACATGTACAAATGGTATAGTTCATGTTGTAGAGATTGAAACATGTACAGATGGTATAGTTCATGTTGTAGAGATTGAAACATGTACAAATGGTATAGTTCATGTTGTAGAGATTGAAACATGTACAGATAGTATAGTTCATGTTGTAGAGATTGAAACATGTACAAATGGTATAGTTCATGTTGTAGAGATTGAAACATGTACAGATAGTATAGTTCATGTTGTAGAGATTGAAACATGTACAAATGGTATAGTTCATGTTGTAGAGATTGAAACATGTACAGATAGTATAGTTTATTTTGTAGAGATTGAAACATGTACAAATGGTATAGTTCATGTTGTAGAGATTGAAACATGTACAGATAGTATAGTTCATGTTGTAGAGATTGAAACATGTACAAATGCTATAGTTTATGTTGTAGAGATTGAAACATGTACAGATGGTATAGTTCATGTTGTAGAGATTGAAACCTGTACAGATGGTATAGTTCATGTTGTAGAGATTGAAACATGTACAGATGGTATAGTTCATGTTGTAGAGATTGAAACATGTACAGATGGTATAGTTCATGTTGTAGAGATTGAAACATGTACAGATGGTATAGTTCATGTTGTGGAGATTGAAACATGTACAGATGGTATAGTTCATGTTGTAGAGATTGAAACATGTACAGATGGTATAGTTCATGTTGTGGAGATTGAAACATGTACAGATGGTATAGTTTATGTTGTAGAGATTGAAACATGTACAGATAGTATAGTTCCTGTTGTAGAGATTGAAACATGTACAAATGGTATAGTTCATGTTGTAGAGATTGAAACATGTACAGATAGTATAGTTCATGTTGTAGAGATTGAAACATGTACAGATAGTATAGTTCATGTTGTAGAGATTGAAACATGTACAGATGGTATAGTTCATGTTGTAGAGATTAAAACATGCTCATATAGTATAGTTCACCCTGGGAAGGTTAACCCGGTCAACAAATGCCCGCAGAAGTCGGCCTAACGGCGCAAGAACGCAGCTCTGCTGTAAACAGGCACAACGCAATCACATCCGGAAAAATAAACTCCGGATGAACGAAGAAGAAGAAGTATAGTTCATGTTGTAGAGATTGAAACATGTACAGATGGTATAGTTCATGTTGTGGAGATTGAAACATGTACAAATGGTATAGTTCATGTTGTAGAGATTGAAACATGTACAGATAGTATAGTTCATGTTGTAGAGATTGAAACATGTACAAATGGTATAGTTCACGTTGTAGAGATTGAAACATGTACAGATAGTATAGTTCATGTTGTAGAGATTGAAACATGTACAGATAGTATAGTTCATGTTGTAGAGATTGAAACATGTACAGATGGTATAGTTCATGTTGTAGAGATTAAAACATGCTCATATAGTATAGTTCTCCCTGGGAAGGTTAACCCGGTCAACAAATGCCCGCAGAAGTCGGCCTAACGGCGCAAGAACGCAGCTCTGCTGTAAACAGGCACAACGCAATCACATCCGGAAAAAAAAAAATCCGGATGAACGAAGAAGAAGAAGAATAAGTATAGTTCATGTTGTAGAGATTGAAACATGTACAGATGGTATAGTTTATGTTGTAGAGATTTAAACATGTACAGATGGTATAGTTCATGTTGTAGAGATTGAACCATGTACAGATGATAGATATAGTTTGTGTTGTAGAGATTGAAACATGTACAGATAGTATAGTTCATGTTTTAGAGATTGAAACATGTACAGATGGTATAGTTCATGTTGTAGAGATTGAAACATGTACAAATGTTATAGTTCATGTTGTAGAGATTGAACCATGTACAGATGGTATAGTTCATGTTGTGGAGATTGAAACATGTACAGATGGTATAGTTCATGTTGTAGAGATTGAACCATGTACAGATGGTATAGTTCATGTTGTGGAGATTGAAACATGTACAGATGGTATAGTTCATGTTGTAGAGATTGAAACATGTACAGATGGTATAGTTCATGTTGTAGAGATTGAAACATGTACAAATGGTATAGTTCATGTTGTAGAGATTGAACCATGTACAGATGGTATAGTTCATGTTGTGGAGATTGAAACATGTACAGATGGTATAGTTCATGTTGTAGAGATTGAACCATGTATAGATGGTATAGTTCATGTTGTGGAGATTGAAACATGTACAGATGGTATAGTTCATGTTGTAGTGATTGAAACATGTACAAATGGTATAGTTCATGTTGTAGAGATTGAAACATGTACAGATAGTATAGTTCATGTTGTAGAGATTGAAACATGTACAGATAGTATAGTTCATGTTGTAGAGATTGAAACATGTACAAATGGTATATTTCATGTTGTAGAGATTGAAACATGTACAGATAGTATAGTTCATGTTGTAGAGATTGAAACGTACAGATAATATAGTTCATGTTGTAGAGATTGAAACATGTACAGATGGTATAGTTCATGTTGTAGAGATTAAAACATGCTCATATAGTATAGTTCACCCTGGGAAGGTTAACCCGGTCAACAAATGCCCGCAGAAGTCGGCCTAACGGCGCAAGAATGCAGCTCTGCTGTAAACAGGCACAACGCAATCACATCCGGAAAAAAAAAATCCGGATGAACGAAGAAGAAGAAGAAGAAGTATAGTTCATGTTGTAGAGATTGAAACATGTACAGATGGTATAGTTCATGTTGTGGAGATTGAAACATGTACAAATGGTATAGTTCATGTTGTAGAGATTGAAACATGTACATATAGTATAGTTCATGTTGTAGAGATTGAAACATGTACAAATGGTATAGTTCATGTTGTAGAGATTGAAACATGTACAGATGGTATAGTTCATGTTGTAGAGATTGAAACATGTACAGATGGTATAGTTCATGTTGTAGAGATTGAAACATGTACAAATGGTATAGTTCATGTTGTAGAGATTGAAACATGTACAGATGGTATAGTTCATGTTGTAGAGATTGAAACATGTACAAATGGTATAGTTCATGTTGTAGAGATTGAAACATGTACAGATAGTATAGTTCATGTTGTAGAGATTGAAACATGTACAAATGGTATAGTTTATGTTGTAGAGATTGAAACATGTACAGATAGTATAGTTTATGTTGTAGAGATTGAAACATGTACAAATGGTATAGTTCATGTTGTAGAGATTGAAACATGTACAGATAGTATAGTTCATGTTGTAGAGATTGAAACATGTACAAATGGTATAGTTTATGTTGTAGAGATTGAAACATGTACAGATAGTATAGTTCATGTTGTAGAGATTGAAACCTGTACAGATGGTATAGTTCATGTTGTAGAGATTGAAACATGTACAGATGGTATAGTTCATGTTGTAGAGATTGAAACATGTACAGATAGTATAGTTCATGTTGTGGAGATTGAAACATGTACAGATGGTATAGTTCATGTTGTAGAGATTGAAACATGTACAGATAGTATAGTTCATGTTGTGGAGATTGAAACATGTACAGACAACGGGTCACACAGTGTGTGCTGTTGTGTACAGATGGTGTAGTTCATGTTGTACTATGAAATGTGTACAGAAAATAGGAAAAAATGTCTGAATATTATGTGATGACATGACAAGTATTGTGTTGTGCAGTGAAATGTGTGCAAAAATAGTACAAAATGTCAACACAGGACAAAACTAATGTAGAATTAAACATGTACAGATAATAGGACAAAATGTCTGACTATCGTGTTAAGACAGGACAGAGCTGATGTTGTACAATGAAATGTGTACAGAAAACAGAACATATTGTCTGAGTAATATTGTTGAGGGTATGAAGTACAGTGAAGTACAACGAAGCATGAACTAAAAATGGGACACATGCTTTGTGTAAATACAAGATATAGTTTGTGTTTCCTTCAGTGAAACAAGTGAAAGATACAGGAGTTGTGCATGTGTCTAAAGACAGAGTTCAAAGACGAGTTCAACCTTTACAGAATGTTGCATTCAGTCCCAGCATTTATTGACTGTTTGTGAATTTCTAGACATTGAGTGGAGTTGAGCTAAGAAATGACATCACTGCACTCAGGACATTCCCGCATGTACTCTGTCCTCTCGTTCAACAGCCAGCGAAGAGTCATACTGCTAATGGTTTCAATTACCATCTGATTTAAAGTTCTCTTGGTCTTCCCTAATTTGAGATTCGTCCAGAACCCCTGCCGAACCCCCGCCATTTCATTCTCTCCACACACGGGTTCTCAGTCTGTTCCCCCGCTTTCTCCACCTAGTCCCACACATGCCTGACCACCTCTCCCTTGTCCATAGGTAATCTACCTATATCTAAGCAATTTGATGTTCAGTAGAGTAGCTTACCCATTTGCTTTCTCAAGGGCCGACTCTCATGCCAATGTGAAAATCATTGCAAAATGCTCAGCTGGCAAATTGTCTGTGGTTGACTGTGTACCCTGTGTGTGGGGATTGTGAAACTGCATCGACTACCCTATAGGACAGAGTGGCGGGCGTGCTAGCCAGGTTGATAGCAAACTGCTGTAATGCCATGAGAACGCCTGGGCTCATTGCTGGCCAAAGTGAGGTAAAGATTGACTACTTATTCCTCCTTGCTCTCAGCCTGCAATAATGTAACGATGCTATCACAACACAGACCTAAAACAGGAAACTGCTTTGGGGTAATTTATCATTTTCAAGACAAAGTATGAAGTAATGTAACATGGTGTCTCCAGTGAGATGAATAGCACAGGGGATAATTATTTATTTATTATTTTCAAGACAAAGTATGAAGTAATGTAACATGGTGTCTCCAGTGAGATGAATAGCACAGGGGATAATTATTTATTTATTATTTTCAAGACAAAGTATGAAGTAATGTAACATGGTGTCTCCAGTGAGATGAATAGCACAGGGGATAATTATTTATTTATTATTTTCAAGACAAAGTATGAAGTAATGTAACATGGTGTCTCCAGTGAGATGAATAGCACAGAGGATAATAAGCCCTACGTACAATTCAAAATAAGCTATAACTATAACTACAGCACATTTGACCTGTTCAGAATGTGACTAGCACTGTGGGCATGGAAGTGCATGGGGCAAGGGAGCTGGCAGCAGATTGGGAGTCTTTCCTGCTGGCCGTAATAATAGCGACTTTCTGAACAGGAACTGCTATATGATGAGGATACACACAGAGATTTAGTTACTGTGTCGAAATGGTTACGGACAGGTTTGTAATCCCACATACCGCATTTGATACACATCTGCAGTCGATTTGGCAGCAGACCCCCTTGCATTGGTTTTCATTCAGTGGTATGAGTATTACAATCTGCCAAACAATGCTGGGGTTGACTGTGATGTCCAGTAAAGGACATGCAAGTAACTTAAATTTGTTAGTCAAGTTTATAAAGTTGGAGTACACAGATATTGGTGTCAGATATGACTAAGCTTCTGTATGGCAGTTAACAGTACTACCCGCTTTCTGTTAGCGCCAAATGTTGGGCGGCGCTCACCAAACCTGGCACCCCACATTGTGACAACAGCTTCGGTGCATAGGAGTGCAGTTGGGAGGGTACAAGCCTTATTCTGGTGCGTGGAAATGCAAACTGAGACCACATGTCATGGCAGGCCCTAAGTCTTGGTCGGCAACTGGTCATGGATCAAAGCTCTAACAGGCGGACAGTTAAGAGCATTGCTTTGTTGATCTCACAGCTTCTGCAGCAGGTCGTGTTCCTGATGTATGTGTGTTACCTTTCCTCTGGAGTAAACTAGACTGGCTATTATGCATTATTTGAAGCACAATGTAACAATTGTCTGTCAAGATGGCAGGGTGCCAGTGGTAGCCATATATACACACACAAATTTTAAAAAACCCTTATTAATGTTTTTAAAGTTACAGTACACACACTCACACATACATGTGGTCAACTGAACAGTTTTTATTTTCATGTCAATAATAAATGTATTTTCCAGTATCCTTGGACACAATTATCTTTCAAGTCAAAAAGGCCTTACAATTAATTATCAATATGGCAAAGGAAAGACAAAGCAGGCAAGTCATATTTGTCATGTTAATGTCTATACAAACACTCATCAACTTTTGCATAATCCATTCTCTCAACGTTAACATATACATCCTTCAACCTTTATGTAATTCATTAATTCATTTGTAATATTCAGGTATAAAGTTAAGTGTAATCCATTCACGTCTCTTTAATGCTTGAATCTTTCAACTTATGTGTAATGGATTCCCTCATCTTTACCATGAGCATCCGTCAACTTTTGAATAATACATTTGTGGCTTTGGTGACATTGGTCATGGACATGTGAGAATGTTAAGGCTGTATTGTGGCGTATAAAGGGATATCCTGTACTACACCCCGGGTTGCCAGCGAGCTCTGTGGTTTTACGGAACCCCATGCAAAACTCCTGCCATACGTCCATGTCGTGCACCACAGATAAATGTCCACAAAAGGCATACACCGAACTGGCAGGGGATCTTAGAGTTGTGGCCCCATAGAGATGCGGTGTTCAGGCACTCATAAGCACACCCTCCACAACATGGGTAAATGTTGTCCATTGAAGGTATGCCCCCCTGAAGTGACAAAACCGTTCTAATGTCCGACAACACTGATTCCTGCTAAGTGAAAGGTTCAAATGTCCACCAAATGAAAACCCTACTAAATGACTACCCAGTTCAAGAGCCCAAAACAAACATTTTGGATGAACAACAAAGAAGAAATATAATCCATTCTTTAACATACATATCCATCAACCTAATTTCAATAGTTAGTCTTTAACATTCAGCTGTCACCTTATGTGTTATTTATTTACTTATCTTTAAAACATGCATCCATCAACTTATGCGTAATCTGTTCAATCATCTTTAACACTTGCTTCCATCCACTTATCCACCCACAGTGGAATATACTTGACCGGCCACTCAGCGGGAGCACACTTGGCAATCATGATGCTGATGGCAGCCTTTTCTGAAGAAGATGATTTTGATAGTGAGCTTATTAAAGGTATTGTGCTGACTGCCATAAAACAACCAAATTTTGTGATCTAAATACTTAGAAATGTACCTGTGAGTTATCATGACCTTGAAGGGATGTAGAAATGTACCTGTGTGTTATCATGACCCTGCAGGGAAGTAGAAATGTACCTGTGTGTTATCATGACCCTGCAGGGAGGTAGAAATGTACCTAGTTAGTTAGTTAGTTGACAGATCATCCTCATTGCACATCGAACCATTCAGTCCATAAGTGCTCGGATCCCCTCCTCAGCAAATCCCGCAGCGTGTAGCGGCTAACGACGCCAGTTCTGTGTTGGTTTATCAATCTTTTTTGGCTTCCTGCATAGTGTTCTTGTTTGGCCACCCCTCTTTTAATTTGCTGCTCCAGCAGTCTGGCCATTGTTGTAGATTCACAGTCATCACTTGGTTCTCGCAAAAGTCTTACTTCTCGTAGAGCATTCAGAATGTCAGCCTGGTCCATGGCGCGTCCGTCCTCCACAGTAGCCTCACCTGCGAGCTTGTCAGCCCGCTCATTTCCTTGTACTCCTGCATGCCCTGGCACGAAGATGAAACTAATCTTTGCCAGCCAAGACCGCTCCAGAGGCAGCAACCATTCTCTTCGGAACGACCCCTCCTCTATCCTCTTGATCATGTTCATTGAGTCGCTAAGGAAACAAGCCCTAGTGAATGTCTGTGTCTCGAGCCATGTTATTGCTTTACTTACTGCCATTACTTCCATGGTCAGGCTACTTGTGGTTTCAGTGAAAGCACCAGAGTCCTCCTTCACAATTCTCCCTCCGGCCCGAGCTGTAAAGGCCCATGAGCTTCTCACATGTCGGACGACCGACCCATCTGTGTAGATGACCGTGTCACTGTCTAGCGAATTCTCGAAAATCAACGCTTGTACTTCAGCCTCCACAGCAGCCGGATTATCTTGTCTGCATTTCCTATCTAGTTGGATGCAAACTGAAAAGGATGTGCAGAAGTCTGTTGGCACTTGCACCCACTCCTCACCAGGTTCTAAGTCCTCAAGTGAACACACCTGTTGAAGAATGTCTTCGGCTTGACCCATCCACGACCGTCCTCTTTTTAACCTGCTGCCCTTCACCTTCCTAATTTCACTATGCAGTGGATGTTGTGTGTTTGCGTTAACTCTGAGGTAGGCGCGTGCCCTGCAAACTTGTATTCTCTCTTCAATGGTTGGAAAATCAAGAAGGTAGCGCATTGCCCTGCATGCTGTATCTCTTGTACATCCAAGAATAATGCGCATAGCTTCATTCTGTATCCTTTCCATCCTTTCTATCTGCTTATGGCTGAGAGTCAGGATTGCCATTGCATACTCCAAAACAGACATGACCAGCCCTTCGTACAGAAGACATAGATGGCGCTGCTCACAGTTTGCTGCCGCCATCACCCGCATCGCAGCCAAACCCCGCTTGGCCTTTGTTATCACCTGGTCTATGTGCACATTATAAGCAAGGCTTCGATCAAACCGTATCCCTAGGTAATTCATTGCCTGCGTTCTTTCCACCGTCTCTGAACACAGCATTACAGTTGGTGTTGGAGTGTTGACAATATGATTATTCAACGAGAACCAAGTCACTGTTGCCTTTGTTGGGTTGACCATTGCCCCAGCTTCATCACACCAAGTACTTATGCGATTGAGTTCTGTTTGTAGTTCCACAGCAACCTGCTCTCTATCCTTACCCTGACGATACACTAAAACATCATCGGCATACGACAATGTCCTGCCAGGTCCAGTGATCTGCTCACTGGTGATTCTCACTGTGTAGGCGTTGAACAGTACTGGAGATAATGGTGATCCCTGTGGTAGGCCAGGATATATTGTTGTTGGTTCCGAAGTCCAACTGCCACATCTAAAAACTACTTTCCGTTGGGAGAGAGCTGCAGCGATCCAACTAAGGAGGAATGGACTTACTTTTAGTTCAAGAAGCTGAAACATTAAAAAATCCAATGGTACTCTGTTGTATGCGTCCTCAAGATCAATCACTGCAGCAAAGGTTTCAATGCCTGAGTGGAAACCTTCATAGACATCATGGGCAAAGACTGCTGCATTGGTCCAGGTTTCTCTTTTTGGATGGTACCCACCCAGGGTAGGTGGGAAAACACCTTGCCTCTCTAGCTGGCTTGATATCTTCCTGGCAATTACCTTCTCCAGCAGTTTGCCTATTGTATTCTGCATGGTTATAATTCGATATCTCTGAATTTTTTTGTGGTCTTTGTCAGGCTTCGGCAAGAGAATCAGATAGCTGTGTAACCATTCCTCCTTGATGCTAGCACTCACTATACTGTTGTTGTACATGTCTGCTAGTTTCTCTAGCTCATTGTCGGTACACTTATTGATGTCGTTGTATCTTATGCCATCAGGACCTGGGGCGCTGTTTTTTGATCGTCGAAGTACAGCCTTGATTTCTTTCACTGTCACTGTGTCTTCATCCGAAGTGTTCTGGGCCTTGCATCTGTCTGAGGTGACCTCCTTGGCCAGATTTCGGCCTCCCATGTCTGTCTGGTTGCTCTGCTCAAGATAGCCTTCAAAGAGGGCTTTGCCCTTGTCCTCGTCATTCCTCTGCCAGATGAGGTCAGCACCTTGGAAGTCAGAAATGCTCTTATTCTTGACTACACCACTCATGCTTTTATGTAGTCGCCAGAACAATTTCAGTGACTTGTCTGTGCTTACTCTTTGACACACCTCTGCCCATTTTTCGCTTTTAACCACCTTGACCAGTTTCTTGAAATAGCTTACTTTTGTGTGCATCTCTCTTTCTAAGTGCATGCAGGGACTAGGATGACCAGCTCTGTTCTTCTTGGCATTTTGCCATCTCCTTACAGCACTACGCTTATCCACCTAAGCCTTCTCTACCTCGAAATTCCACCACGGTGGCTGCTCCCAGCTTTTTTTCCTGCCCTGAAACTTTCTGCGCTTGTCACGTCTTATTTTACTCACCACATCTTGCCCTGTACTGTCATACTGGAAAGTCTTTACCTTTAGCTTGTGCTGCCTGGTTCTGCCTTTCTCCACCAATATGATGCAAGGGTGGTGGTCGCTGCCGTGGTGTCCTAGGACACCCCATCTACACACTGTAGTGAGTGAAGGTGAAACTAGTGCCAGATCAATAGCACTGTCCTCATCGCCTGGGCGGCTTGCTGTCCTGGTGACACAGCCACTGTTGATACAAACCAGGTCAATGGTTTCAAGTGCAGTCTCGAGCTCCTCCCCCTGTGTATTGTAGGAGATGTTTCCCCATGATCTGCCTTTAGCGTTGAAGTCACCACAGAAAATAACATTTCTCTCGTGGCCTAATATGCCACTTAAGCACTGCCACTTCTGGGCGTCCATACTCCCATTGCGGGCATAAACATTAACCAACACGGATGGTATACTGGAATGAACTCTCAACGCCTGTATTTGTATATCGTCACTGTCCCAACTGGACATGTCTAGCTCTGACGCCACCATGCTGTCGCGAACGAGAATCGCCATTCCCAGATGTCGTCTGTTGTAGAAACATTTGAAGCCGGCAATTCGGAGTAGCTGATCGCCCAGTCTCGTCTCCTGGAGTGCTACAATGTCGTTCCTGTAAACTAGGGTTTCTAAAATAGAGCCCCTTTGTTTTACACTGGCACAGTTCCAATATAGAATACGGATATTCCTGAGTCCTAGACGGTGACACTTGAGTCTAAAACGTCTCAAACCACCATGCTTACCTTGCTTCTTTCTCCCTGCGCGGCTTCCACGCCGCTTCGTTATGTTGACTGCTGACTGCTCGAAAAACACATGTTGTTCCGCCATGTTGAAAAAACGAAACACAGAACCCACACACTCTGCTAAAGATTCACTCAAGGATGGCTTCGCTCGATGCACGAACTCCGTAGCACCCACGCAGATCTTGAGTAGAAACTCCTGGTTTTACATCCTGGCACACCAATTACACGCAAGAGATGAATAAATCCATCCCTTACACAAAAAAGTTAACGAACACAAAACAACCCGACCGTCCGTCGCCATCTTGAAACCGGAAAATCTAACCGGAGAAATGTACCTGTGTGTTATCATGACCCTGTAGAGAAGTAGAAATGTACCTGTGTGTTATCATGACCCTGTAGAGAAGTAGAAATGTACCTGTGTGTTATCATGACCCTGCAGGGAGGTAGCAATGTACCTGTGTGTTATCATGACCCTGCAGGGAGGTAGAAATGTACCTGTGTGTTAGTATGACACTGCAGGGAAGTAGAAATGTACCTGTGTGTTATCATGACCCTGCAGGGAAGTAGAAATGTACCTGTGTGTTATCATGACCCTGCAGGGAAGTAGAAATGTACCTGTGTGTTGTCATGACCCTGCAGGGAACTAGAAATGTACCTGTGTGTTAGTATGACCCTGCAGGAAACTAGAAATGTACCTGTGTGTTGGTATGACCCTGCAGGGAAGTAGAAATGTACCTGTTTGTTATCATGACCCTGCAGGGAAGTAGAAATATACCTGTTTGTTATCATGACCCTGCAGGGAAGTAGAAATGTACCTGTGTGTTATCATGACCCTGCAGGGATGTAGAAATGTACCTGTGTGTTATCATGACCCTGCAGGGAGGTAGAAATGTACCTGTGTGTTATCATGACCCTGCAGGGAAGTAGAAATGTACCTGTGTGTTAGTATGACCCTGCAGGGATGTAGAAATGTACCTGTGTGTTAGTATGACCCTGCAGGGAAGTAGAAATGTACCTGTGTGTTATCATGACCCTGCAGGGAAGTAGAAATGTACCTGTGTGTTATCATGACCCTGCAGGGATGTAGAAATGTACCTGTGTGTTATCATGACCCTGCAGGGAGGTAGAAATGTACCTGTGTGTTATCATGACCCTGCAGGGAAGTAGATCACACAGTCAAACTGTAACCTACTATGCATATCCCAAGGCTGGGTAGTATGGGACTGGCTTACTCATCCCATAGATAAAAAAATCTGGCTGAAAATAAACAAGTCTGAGGATAAGGAAAGAAAAATTTCTCTTCTAGAGAAAGCCAGAGTCTGGATCACTGGATGGTTCCTTTCACCTACGAAAATCTCTAGAATTGGCACCTGAAATTAAGAATTATATATGAATTGGGAATGACATCAGAGGGGGTAGATGAAATGAAATATTATGAGATTAGCATTATGGAATTAGGTGAAATAAGATGGGATAGTACAGACAAAAAGCTTCTAATCACAGGTGAAACAGTGCTGTTCTCAGGCCATACAGAGGGAAAGGGAAGGAGTGGCTCAAGTGCTTTCTAAAGAGGCAGAGAAGGCACTAATAGAGTGGCAAGCAGAGAGTTCTAGAATAATTACAGCAACATTTTGAACCACACAAAAAAAAAGAAAATAAACATTAATGTGATCCATATTCTACACTAAGAAGAAAATTTACATGAAAATTCAAAGTATCATAGGTAATTAAAGAAATGGCAATATCAAAATTTTGATGAATGATCTGAATGTTAGAATCGGATAACACAACTTATGAAATGATCATGGGAAACCATGGACTTGGGGTTATGAATGAAAATTGAGTATTATTCATCAATTTATGCACATTGAATCAATAGATAGAAGTGTTTTTGCACATTTTTTTTTTTTGGTGCTTGCTCACGTGCTGCTACTTCTAGTGCACAAGACTGATTTTTGCATGTGGATTAGCTTTCCCTGTTACCTGTGTCCCTTGTCAACAGGTGAACTCATATGCCTCACATTTGTGTATCTACTTTGCTATTGCCATGTCATATACCACACATTTGTGTATCTACTTTGTCACACATTTGTGTATCTACTTTGCTATTGCCATGTCATATTCCACACATTTGTGTATCTACTTTGTCACACATTTGTGTATCTACTTTGCTATTGCCAT
This sequence comes from Cepaea hortensis, assembly GCA_963921405.1. NCBI lineage: Eukaryota > Metazoa > Mollusca > Gastropoda > Stylommatophora > Helicidae > Cepaea > Cepaea hortensis. The sequence goes on from OY992884.1 coordinate 106,240,978, forward strand.
GTCATATACCACACATTTGTGTATCTACTTTGTCACACATTTGTGTATCTACTTTGCTATTGCCATGTCATATACCACACATTTGTGTATCTACTTTGTCACACATTTGTGTATCTACTATGCTATTGCCATGTCATATGCCACACATTTGTGTATCTACTTTGCTATTGCCATGTCATATGCCACACATTTGTGTATCTACTTTGCTATTGCCATGTCATATGCCACACATTTGTGTATCTACTTTGCTATTGCCATGTCATATGCCACATCTACTTTGCCATTACCATTTCATGTCACACATTTGTGTATCTACTTTGCTATTGCCATGTCATATGCCACACATTTGTGTATCTACTTTGCTATTGCCATGTCATATGCCACATCTACTTTGCCATTACCATTTCATGTCACACATTTGTGTATCTACTTTGCTATTACATGTCATATGCCACACATTTGTGTATCTACTTTGCTATAATTACACGACATAACATTGATCATTTTCCAATGCCAGGAGCAGTTCTGGTCAGCGGAGTTTATGACCTGAGACCTGTAACGAAGACTTCCAATAATGTGGCTTTGAAACTTTCTGAGTAAGTTTTCATAAATGCTTGGCCATGTTGATGACTACTTTTGTATGGATGTGAAGTGTGGACAATGAGCAGACGAGCTGAAAAACATCAGATGGCAGTGGAAATGGGGTTTCGGAGGAAAATACACAGAATATCGTGGATAGACAGAAAAACCGATTAGCAAGTCCTACAAGAAACTAATGAAAACTGTAAAATGATTAGAAAAATTAGACGTAGAAAGTCAAAGTTTTTGGGGATATTATGAGAAGAAATAAATTAAAGAACTTGGAGACAGCAGGCTAGATTGAGAGGAAAAGAACAAGAAGAAAGCAGAGAACTAAATACCTGGATGGCTTGACCACAAGGCATGGTCGAGACAAGAACACAGAACTGATCATTGATTGGTGATCGTATGAGATGGCAATACATGACCGCCCACTTTTATCGGTATGGCACATGATGATGATGATGTTGATGAGAAACAATCACATTTTCTGAGATAAGTTTATTCAACAAAGAAGCCGTAAACAATATATTACAATGTATTTTTAGCTGTATCAGTGGCTATTAAGTGGACAGTTAGAGTATTGCTTTTCTGATCCGGCAGCTTCCACAGCTTGTCTTGTTCCAGACATATTGATGTTACCATTCCTCTGCAGTAAACTAGACAGGCCGAGAGAGGGATCATGCTGCATGGACAACACACGGTCTCTAAATTCAGCACAGGCTTTGTGTTATGGAGAGGTATAACTCCATTTTATAAACTATCGTCTGCCAAGACGGCCAAGTGCTGGTCATTCAGTGACTAAGTATTTAGTAGTTGAGCCAAAGTATTATTCTTAAACTGTTTAGAGAAATCAGACGTAGACAGTCAGTTTTTTGGATACGTTATCAGAAGAAATAAATTGGAGAACTAGGTGATAACTGGGAAGATATGAGGGGCAGAGAACAAGGGGAAGGCAGAGAAGTAAATACCTGGATGGCTTGGCCACGTGGCATGGTCGAGACAAGAACACTGAACTGATCCACGATTCTGGTGATCAACTGAGATGGATAAACATGACCGCCCATGCTTATCAGCATGGCACATGATGATGATGATTATTTGTTTATTTACTTCATATGATAAATAACAGTGCAGCATGACACTGACGAGATGAACAAAGAAGGTGGAAGAAGAAAACTGCACTGTATGATCTTTTTCTGACTTTATAGCAGATAAATGACTTTTTTTTTAAATTTGAGTGTGAAGAAAGAAGGAGAAGGAAGAAGAGGAAGATAATTGCACTGAATGATCTGTTGCCATCTGCAAACACTGCTTGGTTTTATGTCATGCTTTGTCTTATGTAAACCCACAGAGATGAGGCATGGAGGTACAGCCCTCTGAACTTTATTCAGGAGATTTCCCATCAGTCTCAGAATCGACATATTATAGTTGCAGTTGGGGAGTATGACCCACCAGAGTTCCGGAGACAGAGTGGAGAAATAGAGAAGGTCAGCTGTATGTATTGTAAATACATGTATATATTTAGTTTCATATGTGAATCCGAGAAGCCTTAAATATACATTTGTATGTAAATAAGATCCCACTGGGTTGGGGTATGTTGACAATAGAATACCTAAAACCTGTCGAGAAAACATCACCCACCCAGATGATGTGAAGATGTGTAAAACAAAGGTCCTATACCTTGTACTTTACTTCATCATCATCATCATGTGCCATGCCGATAAGCATGAGCGGTCATGTTTTGCCATCTCACTTGATCACCAGAGTCATGGATCAGCTCAGTTTCCTGTCTCGTCTATGCCATGTGGCCAAGCCATCCAGGTATTTTCCTCTCGGTCTTCCTCTTGGTCTGTTCCCTTCGATCTTGCCAGTTGTCACTAAGTTCTCCAATCCATTTCTTCTCATAACATGTCCAAAAAATTTTGACTGTCTACGACTAATTTCTCTAATCAATTTACGATTTTCATTTGTCTCCTGTAGTGCTTGGTCATTGGTTTTTCTGTCTGTCCATGGTATTCTTTGCATTTTTCTCAGAAACCACATTTCTGCAGCCATCAGATGTTTTTCAGCTTGACTGCACATTGTCCAAGTTTCACATCCATACAAAAGAACAGGCTCTATGTATCCCCTCAGCACCATTTTTCTCGTTTCAATTGACATCTTTTTATTGGTCAGAAATGTTTTTCATCTTGCTAAAGGCTAAAGCGATTCTTGTTCTTGTCTTGTGCATTGTCTGCAATCAATACTGTATCATCTGCATATCTAATGTTATTAATGTTTCGTATAAGGAAAAACGATCTGGAGACATTACACATCTCTGCCTAACACCTCTCTTAATAGGTTGATATTGTCCCACTTCATTATCAATCCTTATGGCAGCTTGTTTCCAATATATGTTTTTTATAAGTACACTCCATATTAGAGAACAAAATCAGTGACTGTGTGTTTTAAGTATTTCAGTCCTAGTATCATTCATTTATTTACTTCATATGATATTTAACTCTGCAGTATGCACCTGACGATATTCTGTGAAAGATGCCAGGCAATAAATCTTGCAACCATTTGTTTGTGGCTTCTGTGTTTAAACTATACATTTTACTAGACTTACTATGTTGCCTCATGACGTATACAAGGGTCTGCAACTTTACTTTGATTTTTGTCACCATTTGACAGTACTGTGTTATTGACATGGCTTCAGTGTGTTGTTGTTTGTTCATGTTTACCACAGATGATGAGAGACAATGTTCTTGTTTACCTCAGATGTTGAGAGATGATGTTCATGTTTACCTCAGATGTTGAGAGATAATGTTGATGTTTACCTCAGATGTTGAGAGATAATGTTCATGTTTACCTCAGATGTTGAGAGATAATGTTGTTTACCACAGATGATGAGAGACAATGTTCTTGTTTACCTCAGATGTCGAGAGATGATGTTCATGTTTACCTCAGATGTTGAGAGATAATGTTCATGTTTACCTCAGATGTTGAGAGATAATGTTAATGTTTACCTCAGATGTTGAGAGATAATGTTAATGTTTACCTCAGATGTTGAGAGATAATGTTAATGTTCATGTTTACCTCAGATGTTGAGAGATAATGTTCATGTTTACCTCAGATGTTGAGAGATAATGTTCGTGTTTACCTCAGATGTTGAGAGATAATGTTCATGTTTACCTCAGATGTTGAGAGATAATGTTGTTTACCACAGATGTTGAGAGACAATGTTCATGTTTACCACAGATGTTGAGAGATAATGTTCATGTTTACCTCAGATGTTGAGAGACAATGTTCTTGTTTCCCTCAGATGTTGAGAGATGATGTTCGTGTTTACCTCAGATGTTGAGAAATAATGTTCATGTTTACCTCAGATGTTGAGAGATAATGTTCATGTTTACCTCAGATGTTGAGAGATAATGTTGTTTACCACAGGTGTTGAGAGATAATGTTAATGTTTACCTCAGATGTTGAGAGATAATGTTTATGTTTACCTCAGATGTTGAGAGATAATATTAATGTTTACCTCAGATGTTGAGAAATAATGTTCATGTTTACCTCAGATGTTGAGAGATAATGTTCATGTTTACCTCAGATGTTGAGAGATAATGTTAATGTTTACCTCAGATGTTGAGAGATAATGTTGTTTACCACAGATGTTGAGAGACAATGTTCATGTTTACCACAGATGTTGAGAGATAATGTTTATGTTTACCACAGATGATGAGAGACAATGTTCTTGTTTACCTCAGATGTTGAGAGATGATGTTCATGTTTACCTCAGATGTTGAGAAATAATGTTCATGTTTACCTCAGATGTTGAGAGATAATGTTCATGTTTACCTCAGATGTTGAGAGATAATGTTAATGTTTACCTCAGATGTTGAGAGACAATGGTGTGAGGACAAATTACATTGACGTGCCAGACGTGGACCATTTTAGTATTGCGGACAGACTGGCAGAGCCTGGATATTTACTGACCAGGGTGAGTAGGCTGGTCTGTAGCCTTATTAAGACATTAGGGTGTGTGAATGACCCCGGGATATCTGAATGACATGGGTGTATGAATGACAACGGGATGTCTGAATGACATGGGTGTATGAATGACAACAGGATGTCTGAATGACACTGGGTTGTCTGAATGACACTGGGATGCCTGAATGACATGGGTGTATGTCTGAATGACACTGGGTTGTATGAATGACACTGGAGTGTCTGAATGACACTGGGTTGTATGAATGACACTGGGGTGTCTGAATGACAACAGGATGTCTGAATAACACTGGGTTGTATTAATGACACTGGGGTGTCTGAATGACACTGGGATGCCTGAATGACATGGGTGTATGAATGACACTGGGATGTCTGAATGACACTAGGGTATCTGAATGACACTAGGGTATCTGAATGACACAAGATCTGAACATGGAAGAAATCTGGCTCATGAACAGTATGGTGTCTCATAAACTGCAATATTGTGGCCACATTAAACATCACAGTGGTTGGGAAAAACAGTGATGGAAGGTGAAATTCCTGGGAGAAGAGGACAAGGTAATCTAGTATGAAGTTGGATACAGGACATCTTGCTAGGACATGAGTATGCGGCCATCTAGCATGAAGTTGGACACAGGACACCTTGCTAAGATATGAGGGTGGGGTCAACTAGCATGAGGTTGGATACAGGACACCTTGCTAGGACATGAGTGTGCGTGAGGAAGGAAAAGTTGCAAAAGATCAAGAAACACTTTGAAGGACATGCTTTATAATGATAAATGTATGGGTAGATTAATCTGATGAATTCTCACACCTTACCATCTTGATAGACAATAGTTTGTTATATTGTGCTTCAAAAAAGGCATAATAACTACAACCCATGACAGTAAGACCAGGGATGGAGTTATATCTTTCCATGGCACAAAGTCTAGGCTGAATTACAGAGACTGTATTGCCCATGCAGCATGATCCCTCTTTTGGCCTGCTTCGTTTATGCCAGAGGAAAGGTGACACCATTACATCTGGAACAAAACAAGCTGCAGAAGCCATCATATCAGCAATACTCTAACTGTTCGCCTGTCTTTAATCCTAGACCAGTTGTTGACTAAGTTTTAGGACCTGGACTGCCCTGCCATGACATTTAGTCATTAGGCTGCATTTCCTGGCACTAGGGTAAGGCTTGTACCCTCCCATTTGTGCTGCACTGCCTGAAACCGTTGGCACAATGTGGGATATTGGGGTTGGTGAGCACCGCCCAACAATCGGCGCTAAGAAAGCAGGTAGTATCGTCTGCTGTCATACAGTAGCTCAGTCATACCTGACTAAGACCTGACATATATTCATTCTACTGTTTAAAGAAATGTGTAGGTATACTGTCTCATTAATTTTTAATTTTAAACATTAATTAATTAATGTTATTCTTTACAGGAATGTATTCGGCTCATAGGCTTGTGATTCAGCAGACCTTTACATTTCATGGAATGAACACCCCAACTGTTGGCAACTTGTGTGGATATCAGCAACAGAAACAAGTTTAGTTCACACCTGATGGTATATAAGTTTGTGTTTATTCAATAAAAGTCTTCTTTAGCTACTTCAGTCCATGTTAATTCACGTAGTTCTGAGAATTGTAAACATGTTGTCACTGCTAAAATCCTGATTTATTATTGATCATAGAATAAATACCTTATCTGTTGGCAGCTTGTGTGAACATCAGCCGCAGACAAAGGTTCAGCCCACAAATACTGGTAATACAAGTTGTGTTTATACAGTAAAAAGTCTATTAGTCACTTCAGTCGATGCTTATTCAAATGGTTCTGAAAATGCTAAACAATGTTGTCATTGCTCTATTTATTATTGATTGTAGAATGAATACCTCAGCTTTTGGCAACTCGAGTGAACACCAACAAGACACACAGGCTCAGTACACTCGTACTGATATTGAAAGTTGTGTTTGTTCAATATAGACAGTCTTCTTTAGTCACTGTATTCAGATGGCTTTAGGATCTCTGTTGTCACTGCTAAAATCCTTATTTATTACAAAGCTGTAGTAAGTGGAGAAAAGACAGATGTGAATTCCGCTGTTAATAGTTTATGTAAGTTTATAGTCTTGCACAAGGTAATATTTACACTATGAAGTAACTTGCTAAAGTACATGTATATGCATTTATCATGTGAAATTTAAGTATAAATGTGTTTTAGATATATCTTATATGAATCAGTAGATTGTTGTTAATACTGAATGCTTTTTATCTCAATAGCACCATGTGATCAGCTATTGCCCATTTACATCCGTCACTGAATGGTGTGTTATAAAATCTTGTATATTTGGTCTCAGCATGCTACAGAAATCTGGATAGGTATTTTAACAAGCAGCACATTGGATGTTGTGTCTCTGAAAGTAATACGCTCCACGCTTTATCTTTGTGGTTATTTCTGAGGAAAATGCAAAAAATATCAGGGAAAGACAGAGCAATGAATAAAATGGTTCTTCAAGACACAGATGAAAATCATGAATTGGTTAGAGAAATTAAACTTAGTCGTGATGTTTGGGGCAAGCTATGAAGAGAAATAAACTTTAAAACTTTGTGACAACTGGCAAACTTTATGGGAAAAGAGCAAGAGGGAGACAGAGATAAATACCTGGATGGCTTCACTACATGGCATGGTCAGGACAAGATCACTGACCTGATCCAAGACTGATGATCATGTGAGATAATGAGCTATGGTCTCTCGATATCTGTTAGCATGCCACATGATGATTCAATCAATCAATCATGTGCTATGCCGGAAAACGTGGGTGGTCATGACTCGCCATTTCACTCGATCACCAGAGTCATATATCAGCTCAGTGTTCCTGTCTCGTCCATGCCATGTGGCCAAGCCATCCAGGTATTTTCCTCTCAATCTTCCTCTTGGTCTGTTCCCTTCGATCTTGCCAGTTGTCACTAAGTTCTCCAATCCATTTCTTCTCATAACATGTCCAAAAAAAATGTGGACTGTCTACGTCTAATTTCTCTAATCAGCAATACATGATGATTTTATTGTTCCCGTGGATACGTTCTCTGAAATATTCTGCAGCTGAAGGAGTTTAAGGACATAGTTATCTATGTTTTACTGGGGATTTTTCGCTTATTTTGAGTTTTAACATATGCAAGAATTCAAAACAATCTATTCACTTCATCATCATCCAGTGCCTTGCCGGCTGGCAAGGGTAATCGTGCATCTCCACAAATTACGATCTCCAACGTCATCTATCAATTCATGTTGACTCCCTTCCGTGCCATGGCACAAGACTGTCAAGAATCTTCTCACACTGTCTTCCTCTATCTCTCCTTCCGCAAATCTTTCCAGTTGTCACAACATGTTCCAGTCTTTGTCTTCTCGTAACGTCGCCAAAAAAACAATGACCTCCTCTTTCTGATGTTTGTGAATAGTTTTCTTTGTCACTCAGCTTCCCTTAAAACGTCCAGATTGCTCTTTTTGGCTGTCCAATTAATTTTCAGCCTTCTTCTATAAAACTACATCTCTAAGGCTTCCAGGGATTTTTTGGCCTGTTTACTAATTGTCTAGGATTCACAGCCGCATGTTAAAACTGGTTCTATGTAACACAATACAACATATGCAAAAGAACATATTGATTGATTTGTACCAGTATTTGGCACGTAATATCTTGCTATTTGTATGCACATATTTACATACATACAGCATGATGGATAGGCAGGCGGGCCGTTAATATCTTGGAAAACTAATTGTCTCCTGATGTTGTTTACTAGTGTATTTTCCCCATGTTTGAACTTGGAGGACCTGGTTTCATTGCCCAATTACTGAGTTGAGTGTTGTGAATTTCATTTGAAATGTTTTTTGTTTGTGTCATCGGTGACTGCTTGATGAAATGCAAATTCAGAAAATGACGGACGGCTTGATTGATGGCACACCAGGTAGACAACTATAAAGTTTGCTCAGTCCTATCCAGAGCCAGCGTGTTCATGGCTGATTGGATTTTGCTGCAAAAGTTTTTTACGGGATGATGTTAGCCAGTTCTATGCCAACATCTCTAGGTCACCTGTTACAACATGCAATCGGGTTACAGTGTTACATTCTTTGCTTTCTTTGAAGACCTCATTAACACATGGGTGATTTACTTTATTCCCCTCACACACTCTCTCTTTCTCTCTCTCCCCCCCTCTCTCTCCCCCCCCCCTCTCTCTCTCTCTCTCTCTCTCTCTCTCTCTCTCTCTCTCTCTCGTACACTACACGCATACACATATGCAGCTTCATATTTGTGCAAAACACACATATAGATAAACAGACACACAAACCAAAGTACAGGGTCTTGTATTAATCATGTGTATGAATTCTGTTTATTGCTTCCTGTATTTGATTTGCACAATGCTGTATCAGTATAACTATTTATTTGGGAAAGGAATTTATATATTACATTAACTTGTGTTAAATCATTCTTGTATGCAAACAACGAGTTTAACAGTTTAGTATTTGATGTCACAACCACACACATTTCATTGTGGGCATGGTTGTTTTAAAGTTACACGAGTGGACACTGTGCAACGTTACTCTTTCATTGGCTTGCGCATGGTCAGGTGAGGGTTCAAGGTCAGCTCTTGTTGTTTGCTACAGGAGGAAAAGACTGACCCCCTATTCCTCCATGCACTCAGGTCTCGAAATGTGATGGTTGCGACATCTCACATACCCCAGCAGGTTCATGCAACGTAACGTGTTTTATTAATGATACTCAGGAAACTGAAAGTGTATAATGCACACATACAAGGAAGTATAAATCAATTTAATGTGTTTTGTATATCACTTTGGCATTACTCAGTTATTGTTATGTAACAATATTTACAACATTTTACATTTTGTGTCATTACTGCATGAAACAAGGATAGATAAGCGGAGAAACATCTAATGGCAGTGGTTTATGAGGGAAATGCTAAGAGTACCATGGATGGACAGAAAAAAGAATGAGACAGCTCTTTAAGAAACAAATGAAAACTGATTAGAGAAATTAGACATAGACAGTCAAGATTTTACATCAGTGCCCTTTCACAGCTGAAATGTTAAAATACTTTATACGAGGGGGCTTCAAATGAAAACCTTAAAAGTGTGATAGAAATTATAATAACCATGCCATTGTCTTGTGATCTGTCAATATTGTTTTTAAGGATGTAAAGAGTGTTTAGCATGTGACATCATGCTTCAGACGAACATGGTAATGTCATAAGGACAGTTTAAAGGTGGCTGTCTCACTTTTGACATTCACCAAAGACGAAGAGCATTCTGTTATCCATTTTTTTTTTCAGTGAAGGAGTGAAATGTATAAAAATTCATCAATGAATGAAGGTCGAGTATGGTGATGCATGCCTATCAATCCAGCAAGTATATGAGTGGAGTAGGAAGTTTCAAAATGGCGTGACTTCTGTGACAGACTGTTCAACAAGAGAATTTTATTCAACAGGAATCCAAGCACTTTATCAGCACTGGAGGATTTGCATCGAACGCAGTGGTGACTATATCGAAAAGTTATACATTTATTCTTTACTTTTTCAGAATATATTCACCCAAAAAAGCAAAAATCATTAAAGGTTTTTATTTGAAGCCCCCTCATGTAATGAAACATGACTATAAGAATTAAGTAGCTAGATAAGAAGTAGTCAGAGTTTATTTAGCTGGTCAAAATCATCTTTTAGTAATTAATGTATTTGAAAATTCACATGCTTGTTTAGTAAAGTCACCTGGTAAATTACCTGGGTCTGAAGTGTTTGTTAGGCATACATTTTCAAACGTTCGAAAAGTAATGTTCAGTTTTTCTCTAAAGATGTTGGAATTAAATTTTTTTTTATTTTTTAGATAATATCTTGTTATGTATAAATGTCAGTAAATGATTGACGTCATGCGACATGAGTTTTTAAGTGTTATTTCAGATATATTTGCTAAATTATGTTGTAATATTTGTACTTTGATGTTGCTTCATGTCAAAATGAAACCGCACAGTGCCTTTGGCTGTTTTCTGTGAGCTCGTGGTCCAGGACTTTTACTATATCGTAAACTAGTCAACTTACATTAAGGATAAATGTTTGGCCAGACTTTGCTTCTTCCTTTTAGATTTCTGTTTGTAAGAAATCTGGACACTGGATCATCTTGTTGATGATGGCTGGCCAGGTTTGATTCGCTCATATAATTGCGCTGTGATGGCAAAGTGATGTTAGCTCTTGACTCAACTCAAGACATGATTATTTACTCTTCTTCTTCTTCTTCTGCGTTCATCCGGAGTTTTTTTTTCGGACGTGATTGCGTTGTGCCTGTTTACAGCAGAGCTGCGTTCTTGCGCCATTAGGCCGACACATCTGACTTCTGCGGGCATTTGTTGACCGGTTTAACCTTCCCGGTGATTATTTACTCTATTATATATCCCTCAGCAGACTGGGGTGTTGTCTCTTTGACAGTGAATGACCTTAATTCCGTGACAGAGACGCACCCAGCCCAAGCCTAACCCCAGCTTGTCTGTAGGTCATGACCTGGTTACATCCTAAATGAGTCCTTGAGGATTTGAAGTTCTAGTACAGGTCTTGACCACCTGACTGTTTCTGAGCTTGGAGACGGGGAGGAAAGCTTTGCCGCAAATTCCCCATGGAGACTGTGCTTTAACAGATTCAGCAACAGACAAAAAGTCGGTCTGGACCAGACATAAATGGATGGCGGAAAATGGAAGTAGGGGTGTGTCTCAGTAATGATTTAAAAGTTGTTAATATGATGGCAGACATGTTGTATTATATATCAAATTAAAGGGAGTTGCATAGAACTACTGTATTGATATTTTAATTATAGTTTGATTTATAATCCCATGGCAGTTACAGGAAGTTCAAATAAGACAATTTATCAGCCCATGACACTTAATCATTTAACTCACTCTGCCCTATTTGTAGTTTTAACTGTTTCTGTTCTTGTTATTTTAACTCATTCAGTCATCTTTGACAACGATGGAAAATGTAAAACCAACCAACGATATAATCACACTGAAGTGTTGAATGTATTATTTAGTTTTTTCCTGTCATGTGAAAAGGGACATAAGCCATTGGTACACTAGCAGTCAGGCTAAGAGATGTTTATATTTACATCTCCAAACACAATTTTGGATGTTATTTCTACTGTTTTTACATGTTGGTGAAGGTGGCAATAAAACGAGGGTCATCCAGCTAGTATCCAGACTGATAAAATCTCTAGATAACTATGAGCATTAATTGAAATTACCTGTAATGTTTTTCGACATAGTCACCAGCCACTGTAGTACATATTCCCCATCAGACTACGAGCTTCTGTATTCCTGCGGCATAAAATTCTTGTGGCTGCTCCTTGAGCCATCGGTGAAGTACCTAACGCTTTTCGTCATCCTTGTCAAACGTTTGTCCTACGAGATTCTGTTTCAGATGGCCAAAAAGGTGAAAATCTCTCAGAGCCAAGTCAGGATCGTAAAGCAAGTGTGGTAGCACATCCCAATGCAATTGGTCAATCATCATCATCATCATCATCTTCCACTTCTGCCGTCAAGCGTCGTGGGGAGGAATAATTTGCGTTCCAGCGCCCGGTGGGCGGCACTGGATAGTGTCATTCCGTGTGGTTGTACAATGTCTCTAATGTCGTCAATCCATTTTCTTCTTGGACATCCTCGTGGTCTCGTCAATAACTGCCATAATTTTGGTGGCTGTATGGGGGTCTTACAGTGTCATGTTGAAGTATGACACTTTTCTGACGAACTTCACAGGCTTATCCTTGATGGATTCATGACCTTCACAAAAATGTTGACACCATTCGCACACTGGTGAAGTGCTACAGTCTGTTCTCCAAACATGCATGACAGTGAGCAGTGAATTTAAGCAGTTTTGAATCGTCTTTCACCAAAAATGTCATCACAGCATGCTGTTTCTACACTAGAGTCAACTGGTCCGACATCACTTTGAACAAAACAGCACGGGAAAACTGCTGATACTTGTCCATTCCACCACCAAGTGTCAGGTTATTCTGTTTACTTTGGAGTAGTTACTACACTTAATAATCTTCGTCGTAGGATTTTCCAGATGGATACTAACTGGACGATCCTCACACTTAAGTGATTATGTTAATAAAGTGTGATTATTTTAATTGTATTGTAAATGTAATAAACATTCTACTGTGCTGTGTTTAAGAATGCAAATGTATACATCAATATTCTTCTTGTTGGTAAGTGGCTGTATATTTTATGATAACTGCAATATAATTGGCGAGCGTGGTAGTGTAGTTGAAAGGGGACCCACGCTGATAAGTTGTGAGCACAGTTGCATGAAGGTTCAACACCTGCGTTTATCACCCACTAACAGAGAGAAAAGACTGGCCATCCATTCCTCTGTGCATTTAAGCCTACACATTGTGATGACCTATCACATCGCAGATTCCTAGCAAGTTTCTGCTTCAGAGCGTCCTGTCTCAATAATACTGTTTTATTCTTTTACTTCTTCCTCCTTCATTTCCCTCCTTCTTCAAATTCTTCTTCTACTTCTACTTCTTCTATTCTTTCAAATAGCTATGACCAACACATGAAGTTGGAAATGCAGCTATGTTCCCCATTTACCATAATTTTTTGTATTTGTGTCATGAAGCCCATAGCACCATTCTGCACGCCTAATAGAACAGCATAAGTTTTACTTGGAAACATCGGCCTGAAATAGTGGCATTCCATTGTGAAATCTTGGTAATATTGACCTGAAATACTGGCCTTCTGTAATGAATGCTTGGAAATATTTACCTCCCATAGACAATGCTTGGAAATATTGACCTTCCATAATAAGTGCTTGGATATATTGACCTCCCATAATAAATGCTTCGAAATATTTATTTCCCATAGACAATGCTTGGAAATATTGACCTCCCATAATAAATGTTTGGATATATTGACCTCCCATAATAAATGCTTGGAAATATTTATCTCCCATAGACAATGCTTGGAAATATTGACCTCCCTTAATAAGTGTTTGGAAATATTGACCTCCCATAATAAATGCATGGAAATACTTACCTCCCATAGACAATGCTTGGAAATATTGACCTCCCATAATAAATGTTTGGATTTATTGACCTCCCATAATAAATGCATGGAAATATTTACCTCCCATAGACAATGCTTGGAAATATTGACCTGCCATAATAAATGTTTGGATATATTGACCTCCCATAATAAATGCTTGGAAATATTTATCTCCCATAGACAATGCTTGGAAATATTGACCTCCCATAATAAATGCTTGGAAATATTTACCTCCCATAGACAATGCTTGGAAGTATTGACCTCCCATAATAAGTGCTTGGAAATATTGACCTGAAAAACTAGCCCCTCATAATAAATGCTTGGAAATATTGATCTGAAATACTACCCTCCAGTCATGCATACTTGAAAATATTGACCTTCTGTAATAAATGCTTCGAAATATTGACATGAAATACTGCCCTCCAACTATGAATACTTGCACATATTAACCTGAAATACTTGCTTCACATCATGATTGCTTTGAAATATTGACCTGAAGTGCTGGCCCCTCATCCCGAGTGCTTGGAAATATTATCGCTGCCAGAAGATGAAGAACTGAAAATACAGGAATATGTAAATAATCCAGTAGGTATGCACACAGCCAAGGCTGTTGTGTTCAACGTCTGCTGCTGAGACTAAGCACCTGGTGTTTGACCAGATCTCAGCATTGCAGACATGACCAGACACTACATAACACCAACTTTGTTGTAGTAATTTTACATGTTATTTTGATCTCACGTTCACATGTTATAATAATTCTCAAGGTGTGCATATGGTGGGTATGCTCAACTATTTACCATCTGCTGAGAAGACTAAACAGTATTTTAAAAACACGAAGTATAATCCAGCTTTACAAAATACAGTTACGAAAAACAAAGGATGTTGCAGTGATTACCCTTCATCAGAAAACAAACACAAGAAAATAAAACTTCATATAAACCACGGAGATGACACTAGTGACTGCATGAAGACATATTCAGCAGAATAAGAAGAATAGAAAACATTGAACGAATGTGTGCTAATTATTTGTTTCTCGGAATGTTAGATGTTTTCTTTAAACACAGAAGTCACAAACAATATGGTGCACGATTTATTGCCTGGCATAATTTGCTGCATCTCATCTGGTGCATACTGCAGAGTGATATATCATATGACGTTAATAAATGCATAATACTTTGGCTGAAATACTTAAAACACACAGTCACAGGCATTGTTTGAATATGGAGCATTTGTTATCCACACAGTCATTCCAAATTTACAATGAACTCTTTCTATTTGCACAAACCTGGCTGGAGCTGCCTAATTGATAATTTAATTGATAATAATTATTTGCCATGTATTCACATCATATGATATATAACTCAGCAGTATGCACCTGACGAGATGCAGCAAAATATGCCAGACAATAAATAGTGCAACATATTATTTGTGACGTCTGTGTATAAATTCACTATGGGAATTTGTTGTTTTGAACACATTTGTTCCTCTCTTCCATTATTCTCATTCTGCTTGTTAAGTCTGAATGCAGTCACTGTAGTGTCTCTGCGTGGTTTATATGTGCTTGTGTTTTCTTGTTTCTGTCCACTGATGAAGACTTGTCGTCACATCATCCTTTGTTTTTTTTTTGTAATTGTATTTTGTCGGCGTGTCCTATACTCCATGTTTTTATACTGTTTACATACCCACAGCTTTCTGCAATTTAACTAAACCCATTTCCTTCAGTAAAGATACTAAACACTTCAGAGTTTCCCCAGTCTGTTGTAAACTATCACAGTACAACATTCACACAGTACAACTTTCCCACAGTACAACTTTCCCACAGTACAACATTCACACAGTACAACTTTCCCACAGTGCAACATTCACACAGTACAACTTTCCCACAGTGCAACATTCACACAGTACAACTTTCACACAGTGCAACATTCACACAGTACAACTTTCCCACAGTGCAACATTCACACAGTGCAACTTTCCCACAGTGCAACATTCACACAGTGCAACTTTCACACAGTGCAACTTTCCCACAGTGCAACATTCACACAGTACAACTTTCACACAGTACAACTTTCCCACAGTGCAACATTCACACAGTGCAACTTTCCCCACAGTACAACATTCACACAGTACAACTTTCCCACAGTACAACATTCACACAGTACAACTTTCCCACAGTGTAACTTTCCCACAGTGCAACTTTCCCACAGTGCAACTTTCACACAGTACAACTTTCCCACAGTACAACTTTCCCACAGTGCAACATTCACACAGTGCAACTTTCCCACAGTGCAACATTCACACAGTACAACTTTCCCACAGTGCAACATTCACACAGTACAACTTTCCCACAGTGCAACATTCACACAGTACAACTTTCCCACAGTGCAACATTCACACAGTACAACTTTCCCACAGTGCAACATTCCCACAGTACAACATTCACACAGTGCAACATTCACACAGTACAATTTTCACACAGTACAACTTTCCCACAGTGCAACATTCACATGGTTATGTTGATTTCCGGTAGTTATCGTGATCTCATGCTAGTATGTTACTTATATAAATGATTCAAAGTATATATATTGTTGACGTTGCACTGATCTGCCTTTATGCATATAACCATCGAAATCTCTCTCATATTCATGTATAGAACTGATATATAATGTGTATGTATCAGATTATATCATGGCAGGTTATTCAATTTGAAGGCTGATATGAAGATTCTGTTTAAACGAATCTAGCTTTGTGACTGCTCATAAACTTATTCTTGTGGTGGTTTCCCTACAACTTCCACAGTTAGTAATTATCTGCACTCGTTTTTTTTTAAAAACTGCTTTAATGTGCATATATATATATATGCAGATTTTTAAACTGATGCAGACTCCCAGCTCAACCCAGTATAAAATGGGCACCGGGAAGTGTGTTGGAAAGTAAAGGCGGCCAATGTGTTGTCCAAACGAGCGCAGATTGGTCTATACAAATATGGGTCTGTTACCGTATGTCCAAATCACCTTCATGTGTGTAAAAAGTCCTGGAGTTTTATATGTGTATATCTAGCGAACGAAAGAAGAAGAAATGTGTGTGTATGTTTAACATATAGTTATGTACATAAAATATGTGACAATTTACTTGACTTTACGTTTACATTTAGAGCTGCTGTAGAAAGTTTCAGATTTTTCATGAGAAAGAAAGGCCATGGATCACACATATTTGCATACATAGAGCCAGTGTTTTTATCAGTTTTATGATCTGCTGCCATATTACCTTGGCGGTAGTGAACGCTATGTCATGATCCCGCATACCAGGTTTGAAATCAGTTGCAGGTCATATGAAAGTGGTACACCTTGCGTTGATTTTCTCAATGATAGATTAATGAAACTACAACACACAAACAGATGTATAAACACATACAAACATGTGGTTGTGTTTGTCCATCAAGAATGATGATGACCATCCATTCATCCAGTGGGATTGAAAGTTAGCAGCCGTGAGTTCTAAGATGGCTGGTAAGGCCTATTTTGGCTTGAAATGTTCTTTGACAGTGTGGGGAAAGAATGTTTTATGTTCCAGGAGGAGGATCTCCTGTGGTGATTTTCTTGTCCAGCCCTATTTTCACATCTCTTGCAGTCCTGTTTGCTTCGCAAGTTGTCTAAACCCTTGTATAATGATGTACATGACGAATTTCGGTCTTTGGCAGCAGTCTCTCAAGTGTCGTGATGAATTCCAAAAGCTATTAGTGAGATCTTCAGAGTCTCTTTAAAGAGTTTCCTCTGGCCACCTTGGGATCATTTACCACAGCACAGCTTGCCATAAGAAATTTGTTTAGGGAGCCTGTAATCTGGCATGTGAGTCCAGTGACCAGCCCAGCGAATCTGATTCTTCATTAGTAGAGTGTGGGTATTGGGTATGGACGCTCTTTCTAGGACTTCAGTGTCTGGGATCTTGGCTTGCCATTTAATCTTCAATAGCTTCCTAAGGCAGACTGTGTGGAAGTAGCTTATTTTCCTGGTGTGTCATACATACTTACATGTAAGAATGTATTGTCAGCTCATATTGATAATGTTGCAGCTGGATTTATTGATTGTTTATAAAGCTCCTAGATTTATTGAATTTCCAATCCCACCAGTAGTTGCCTTGGCAGGGCCTGATCAGATGATTTCACAGGCCTTACATGGCCCATGGGCCGGGCGTTCCCTGTTCCGGGTTGAAGACAATGGTATGGAAGAATCATCATCAGTAGAACTGACCCAGAATACCTAGGACCAAGATTTGTGGACAGATAGGAACACCTGTGCCACTTTGTAGGGCACATAATGATGATGATAACTGTTAATGCACATGTTATTTTTTAATGGTTGATATGTTTATATAAGAGAACTATTTGATACAGATCCATGTTGTTTCAGCTACAAAAGGTTGTGAATTTACAGTTTTCGTTTTTGTACAACCGAATTCCATTCATATTTTTTTCTGAAAATTAATCTGCTTTACACTTAGGGGTTTATTTATCACTTACAAACTGTCAGGAAATTGTGTACATTTTATTTAGGCTGGATCGATCGGGAACCTGAGTCAGTTTTTAAAAGTCTGCTTCGATGGGGTCGGTATCAAAATGGCCGCTGTTAACTTTCCAGAAAATGTTATTGTCTCCATTCTATGCCAGCTTTATGGCAAAAGTTTTATGATTTGAAGCAGGCTGCCTTGCATCGGTTTGCATACAATGGTATGAGTGACAGTCATTCAGAAAGCTATGGCAAACTACTGAACTTGCCCATGAATCACAAACAGATAAATAATGCTGGAGTTTACTGCTATGTCCTGTAAAGGATATGCAACTAACATTTTAACTCCATTTTGTTTCTAAGATGAATGTTACAAACACCAGAGTAAGTGACAGTGATTGTCTGGAAGAGGCTAATGAAACTAGAACAATATATACAACAATAAGAAAGAGGCAGACAGCTTTCTTTGGTCATGTGATGAGACGAGAGGCATTGGAGAAAATTGTGACAACTGGAAAAATCAGTAGGAAAAGAGGCAGAGGCAGACCAAGAGAAATGATGCTGGATGGACTGAGAGGGTGGCATGGAGGAATATCGTCAGCAGAGTTGATCCAGAACACCAGGGACTAAGATATGTGGACAGATATGAACGCCTATGCAAGCTGGCAAGGCACATGATGATGATGGTGGCCCATTTGATGAGGTTGGGTAGACTCCAGGACAGGGAAATGAAAGGACCGATTGGCTGGCGTCTTGTAGGAACAGGTTGTGCAAGGGCAACATGATACTGTGTATAAAAGATTGCCTGTTGTGCAAGTAAACACAAATCGATGGTCACATGTGGCTGCGACTAATGAAATCAAGGATCTAGTTTGGCACCAGTAGGAAGGGTAGCAGTATAGGACGAAGTAGACACATACGTAACCATCTGGCCACAGGAACTGTAAGTATCCTTACTCTTGAACTTCTTCTGGGGGGGGGGGGGGGGGGGGGAATAAAACATTAGGCCTCATTCAACCTGCTTCTGTAGTGTCAGTTATAATTGAGGTCTGTATTTTTTGGGTGAGTTTTGATATTCTGTCTTTTCTTTGTTATTTTTCAAGTTAGTCCTAAACAGGACTGGCTATTTTTTCTCCACTCTGCTCTTCGGGTTCAGTTAGGTCTTATAGGGCTCACCCTGACTGGCATTTTCATTGTTGATTTATTTGATTGTTTTTGGATTAGAGGTTTGGCTCTTTTGGTCCTCAGAATGACTGGTCGTGATTTCATTTAGTCCTCATAAGGACTGATCTTAAACTTCTTTTACGTAACCCATACTTATTTATATACAACCATGCAGCACCTTTGCTTCCTTTGTGTTTCTGTACCTGCTGTAAATTTATGCATTATTCTGAATTTTTAATTATCTAGTGTTGGTTTTTATTCATGCAATATCCAAGAAAAGCTTTTAATGTGTTGCAACTTCTTGTTTTCTTTATGTTTAAAATACGTTTATTTTTGTTGCCTTAATTATGCTTTAGCACATCAGGCAAACAAAAATATGGAGGGAAAAGGGAACATGTTCACTATGCCTTGCCAGTGATTTTGTCAGTTTTTGCATTTATTGATGTCTGTTTCTACATCATCCGTATACATTATGTGATTTTTTTTCCCCCTCTTATATTTAATGAGAAAGTGCTTTTTATTCACACACACAAATGTGTCCATTTATTTTTTTGTTTTTGTCACTGTCTGCATTATAGATAATTAGTGTAGAAAACAAATTCGGTGCTGATCAGGGGGGAAAATTAGAATGGGTTAATAAGTGTCCATGATCGACACTTAGAGGCCAGTTATTATGCCCATTGAAAAGCTTGCAGTCTTGCATTTGATATGTGGACATTTAATAAATTGGCTTTGTCACTGAATTTCTTACACAGATCTTTAGACACAGACTATACATGCAGTCTCCTCCCCTCCCCCCTCCCCCACCACCTATTTGTTTAAAAAACATTTTACTTAAAGACTAATGTTTCACTCAGAAAGCAATGACAAACTACTGAGCATAATCTTGCCTAGTACATCAACAGCAGCTGAAAAATGCTGGTCCTGTAATGGATATGCAAAAAAAAAAAAAATGTACAGCATTGACATCTTCTTGACCAGGAAACCAATGTAAAGGATTAAGAAGGGATCGTGTTCAGTTGGACTAAAATGTTGACTTTCCTGTCTAGACTTGGAGACGTAAATTAAAAGTACCTCTGCAGTCGGGGTGTTGAATTCGCCTGATGGCGAGGGATACTGGTAATAGGGAAAGCTAATCCACACGCAAAAATCAGTCCAGTGCACTAAAAGTAGTAGCACGTGTATGGACTACGTTTAAGTTCAAAGCGAACGAGTGCAAAAAAAAAAAATGATGAAGCAAATATCAAATGCCCAGAGTGTGACCGCTCAGCAATCCGTGAAGAATACATAACTCAGATCATCTGGAAATTTGTGTCAGACACTTCTTCAACAGTGGTTGGGCATGAATGCCTACAATACAGAAGATGAATGTGAGTGCAATTCAAGGTTTTCTATAGACCATCACTAATGGAACATTTACAATGTGCGGACCAACTCCCATGTTATGAGCAGGATTCATCTGGAAAACTTGCTGGGAAAAGAGCAATTGATAACTTTTTTTTTTTCCGCATACCATTTTTTCTTACACAGATTATCCATACCAAATCATGTGACAAGAGAACCTATAATCAAATAGATCACATCTTAATTAACAACAGAAATGCATCAAACATACAGCAAGTCAGAAGTTATAGAGGAGCTGAGTGCCACAGTGACCACTTCCTTGTTGGAGCAAAATTTAAAATAAAACTTAAGAGAGCTTTCTATACTAAATTACAAAGATTACACCCAACATATAACAGAGAAAAACTACAAGACATTACAGTCAAAGAGAAATTTACAGATGAAATAAAATGTAAACTTGAAACTCTGCAAAACCCTTCGGAGGAAAGCGTTGACCAAACTTGGTTGAACATCAAGAATACAATTCAATCTACCGCAGAAGAATGTCTCGGTGTGTTAACCACGCATAGAAAGAACAGATGGTTCAATCAAAAATGTGAAGAAGCAGTCATCAGGAAGAAGAATGCCAGACATGTATGGTTAAATGACATCAATAACATCCAAAAGGAAGAGCATTATAGAAATGAATGTAAAGAGGCTACAAAAATAGTCAGACAGCAGAAGCGAGAATATATGAGTAATATAATCAAAGATATGGAAACTAATCACCAGAAAAATGAATCCAGAAAATTTTTTAAAGAACTGAAGTCAATGAAACGAGGGCACCAACAAAACACATATGGTTTAAAAGACAAAAATGGGAATATGATAAATACCAATGAGGAAATGTGCAACACATGGAAAGAATATTTTATTGAATTACTAAATTGTGAAGCTCCAAGTCACATTTTCCCACAGGAAGAGGTTCTAACATGCGAACCACAAATTGAAGAACCTACATTTGAAGAAATCCTATATGTAATCACACGACTTAAAAACAATAAGGCAACAGGGACTGATGGAATTGCTGCTGAATTTATAAAGGCAGGTGGCCATGCATTACATCTAAAGCTATACGAACTAATAATAAAAATCTGGAGGACAGAAGAATTACCCCATGACTGGAAAGAGTCATTATTGATACCTATCTTTAAGAAAGGAGACAAGTTCCAATGTGGAAATTATAGAGGAATATCACTACTGTCCACAAGCTATAAGATACTATCCGCAGTATTACTAAATAGACTAAAACCATATTCAGAAGACATATTAGGTGACTACCAGGCGGGTTTTAGACAAAACAGATCAACAATAGATCAGATATTTATCTTACGACAAATAGCCGAGAAACATTGGGAATATAAAAGAGATCTCCATAACATTTTTGTGGATTTTAAAAAGGCTTATGATAGTGTCCATAGGAATAGTCTATGGAATGCTATGCAGGAATTTGGAATACCAAGAAAGTTAATCAACATGACCAGACTATGCATGGAAGATACTTATAATATAGTAACATATAAAGGCAGGAAATCAGACCCCTTCCAAATAACATCTGGCTTGAAACAGGGTGATGCACTATCGCCGCTACTCTTCAATCTGGCTCTAGAGAAAGTTGTAAGGAAAATAAAGGAGGAATGTGATATTGGAGGAACATCCAAGCTGCTTGGTTATGCAGATGATATAGATATTATAGGGCAAAGTGAACAAAAGACATTGGAAATATTGACTCACTTAAAGGAAAAAGCCCAACAGATGGGGCTGGTTATCAACCAAGATAAGACAGAATATATGGTAATTTCAAGAGACGGAATGGCTAAAAACTCTGGCCACATACAAATAGATAATATGACCATTAAAAGAACGGAAACATACAAACACCTGGGTACAATATTCAACGGCTCCAACATCATAAGGGAAGAAATACAAACTAGAATCAACTCTGGAAATAAGATATACTATGCACTACAACATCTACTAAAATCAAAGGCGCTATCTCATAACACCAAAATCACAATATACAAAACACTGATCAGACCAGTTGTGCTGTATGGCTCTGAAACCTGGAGTACAACGAAAGGAGACGAAGCCTTGTTACAAACCTTTGAGAACAAAATTTTAAGACGCATCTTTGGACCCATTAGGGATACACAAAGTGGAGAGTGGAAAAGAAGAAGTAACAAAGACATTTATGATCTGTTTAAGTCCCCGCTAATCACTGGTATCATGAAGGCTAATAGACTACAATGGCTGGGGCATTTAGAAAGAATGGAAGATAATAGGGAAACAAAACTCGCTTACACTCAGGAAATAAATGACCGTAGACCCCGAGGTAGACCAAGAAGACGGTGGGGAGATAATACATGTACAGACCTACCAGCACTTGGAATCAACGACTGGCAAGAGAAGGTCCACCAGAGAGACGAATGGAGACGGATTGTATTTGCAGCAAAGAACCTCAATGGCTCGGAAAGCTGAAGAAGATACCATTTTTTACAGGACATCGCTGTCAACACCAGCATTTTACCCCTGTCGTTGATTTCTTGGCAAGATTACGCTCAGTAGTTTGCCATTGCTTTCTGAGCGGCCGGCTCACTTACTCCGTTAGTTTCCAACGCGACGAGAACCGCTTCCAATTCTCGCGCGCTGCGTTACCCTACGTGGATAAACGGGATTACGGAGAAAGTCGTTTAAATACCTAGGCCAGGGAGGCGGGCAATAGATAGCTAGAGACAAGATATAAACACCTGGATAGCTTGCCCACATCCAGCTTGTCCCATAATCGGGACAAGAACATAGAGCTGATCCACGACTGCTGGTCGTGTGAGATGGCAAAACATGACCTCTTACGTTTATCAGCACGGGTCATGATGGTGGTGACAGTATTCAAAATTGTGGCCAAAGAACAAGTATAAGGGAATGGGGGGGGGGGGAGACGTCGATGGAATGCTTGCGAAGAATACTAAATGCCCCAAGACCAGTAACCATGACACCAATATGCAAATGGTCACAATGTCAGCGACCATTGTTATCGAAACTTTACTAATCTAGATTAGGTCAACAAAGCGGAATGGATGGGAGGGCTTGTTCTTACACTTCTAATGTGCTGATGCCGAGGCTGCGGGTTCAACCCCTACACCGGTCAGTTGGAATAAACTCTGAATTTTTGTTCTTGACTTGGAGACGTAAATTACAAGCACCTCTGAAGTCGGAGTGGGTTCGCCTAATAGCGAGGGGCACTGTTAATAAAGAAAGCTGGTGCTTGTCCATGATGATGACAATTCATTTAATCCTGTGGGGTTGAACGTTTGGAGCCGTGAGTTCTAAGATGGCTGGTAAAGCCTGTAAGAAAAGGTAATCCACATGCAAAATATCAGTCCAGTGCACTAGAAGTAATAGTAGCACGTATATGGACTATGCTTGAGTTCAAAGCGAGCAAACCTAGGTCTAATCGCATCCGGTCATTACATTCTGTGCTGAATCATGATCTAGTTATATCCTAGTATACCTCTCAGCTCAACAGATGGTGAAGTTCTTGTACCAGGCTTGTGTTCCCCAGCCGGTTCCTCTCCAAGTATACCTCTCCGCTCCACAGATGGTGAAGTTCTTGTACCAGGCTTGTGTTCGCCAGCCGATTTCGGAATTTGGGGCGTGAATGTACAGCTCTGTGATATTCCCGTGGAAAATGGTATTTTGGTACGGAGTCAAAGAAAGGTCTCCACGCCAATCGCAAGCTCTTCGGGGCTCAAACTTCAAATAACCTGAACGCAAATGCATCGGACTTTAGAGTTAAAGCTCAGTCTTCCAAAGAATTAACACCAACCAACGAAACATCGTGAGTCAAATTGTTGGTTTATGTTACAAGACTGACCGCAAATTGTGAATAGATTGAAATGCAGTAACGCTGTCAAACTACTGGCAGATTGCCATCTTGACAGACGATAGTTTGTTACACTGTGTTTTTATTTATTTTTTTCAAGCATAATAATTACAACCCATTGAGGTAGCGAATGTGACTGACCAGACCAATTCGAGCGGCAATTGTTCGTCCACAGTAGATGCATGTGAACACATGGTCATTTCCACCATCATGCACCATCTTACGTCTCACACGCTCAGTGTGTGACCTGTCTACAGTCATTTTCTTCTTTGTCTTTATTCCATTTCTGATCTTTGCCCTCCATGCAACACGATAAGCAGCGACTTGCTCCCAGAATGAAATATCAACGCCTGTATCAATCATGTATCGCGTACACACATCTTTGTATCGTAATCCTCGAGATTTCTTACCCATCTGTAATTCACTAAAAAGATATCCTTTGGTATTCTACCATCATCCATCCTCCTAATGTGTCCTAGCCATCCAAGTCTAAAGATGTAAAAACACAATGAATAAATCGACAAAAACAGAAAGTGTAACAGATTAGTCTTATAAGAATAGAATTACACGTTGATTTATTTGGTTGTTTCGGGATTTGAGATTTAAATATTGAGCACAACCCACTACTGGCAACGCTGATCGTATTCTGGTATGAGTTTTAATGTAGAGTTTTTTTTTTATGAGAATTTAAATCTCAAATCCCGAAACAACTAAATAAATCAATTTGATTATTTCTCGCTGGACTTTAGGCGGCCTGGTGTGCCTTGCTAGTGAGAAGGCCTGATCGTTCGGGTCCACATCGATTGAAGGTCGTCAGACGTGGCGATCGGGCAAATCTTGAGCTACAGCCTACAATGGGTGACGTTGTAATATTCTGTTGTGATAATTTGGCCGTGTCCAGCGTGTGCCGCGTGGTCTAGTGGTTACACACCCGCTTCACACGCCAGTGATCCGGGGTTTGTTTCCGGGTCCGGTCAAGGATATGTACTACTGACGAGCTCAAATGAGAGCGAAACTCGAGTCTAGTGCTTCAACATTGACGTGGATAGGCCTTAGGTTCATACCAGAATACGATCAGCGTTGCCAATAGTGGGTTGTGCTCAATATTTAGAATTACAAGTGGCAGGAAGGACGCGGCGGCTAGAAAGTTATCCTTAGCACACCAAACGAGAAATTAAAAAAAAAAGAAGACAAAACTGAACTTAAATAAATATCAATTGGGGAACCCTTTAAGGTCACAAAGACAGTTCATAAATAAGCACACACGTATTGTTTGGCGCTCATAGAAAGAGAAGAAAGAAATAGAGACTTGCAGACACACTAGATCAGTGGTTCTCAACCTTTTTTGGCCCGTCCCCCCTTCACCATATTTTCAGAACGTCACCCCCCCCCCCTTTCGTATTTCCTACCTAAAAATTTGGCCCGTGCCCCCTTCACCATATTTTCAGAACGTAGCCCCCCCCCCCCCTTTCGTATTCCCTACCTAAAAATCCCCCCGCCCCTACACAGTATACGTAATAATGGCAGCTAAATTTAATAGCACATACTAAAACAAGTCTAGACGTCCACATACAACGTGATTTGTGGGTCTACTTACTTTATGAAATGAATTTTAGAAGGGGTGAGATGTACAGAACCGTAAAGTAAGAAGGGAAAAACAATATCAAGTAATCGGTTCTTGTATTAACGCGATCTTGAAATAATCTTAATTTCCCCCCCCCCCCCCCCGAAACCCTAAAATTCCTCCCTGGAGGGAATTCCCCACCGGCTGAGAACTACAGCACTAGACAATATAACAATTTTAAGCTATAGTATAGCTATCGCACCGGAATTCTATCCTATCACCCCCAAATGATGACAACCCCTCATTGTTTGAAGTGTATTTCGACGTTTGACCAACTATACACCCTTAATAAATGTGTCTTTATTAGCCAGGTCCGTCATCCACCTAAACCCACAACTATGGAATAGGGCAAATTCTTTTCTAACCTATCTGTAACGGAGTGTTTCGGGTTCACCTTGGGTAGTGAGAGTGAACCACACCCGAGGTGTCTCTAGCACTCCCGTGTATTCTAGCCCCAGGGGTTGGACGAGCAGATACACTTTTTTTTCTCTGTGGTTGATCTCAGGTTATTTAGTTACGTCTACACACCCCTCCAGATTCTAGACCCCCACTAACTACCTACACCTGTTGAACAATGAACACTTAGGCATCGTCCGAGACCACACTCAATCATTATACAAAGAGCAAGTCAACTTACATAAAGTTTATTCTACCCTTGAGAATATAGAACTGAAATGAACATCCTGATAGAAGAATCTATTTACACAAATAGAAGATAGAGTAGAGACAGAATTAGAGATGTAGGTGTCTTCATCGAGTTGAGAAGTAGATTGGATGCAGATGTCCCGTCCAGTCGGTCCGCCACTCACCCGGCTTCCTTCCAGTGAGATGACTAGAACCTTGGAGACCACTCCGTCTCCCGAACGTGGAACCTCAACAATAGAGTCACTGCTGGACCACACTTCACTGGACCAACTGCATCTATAACACTC
Organism: Cepaea hortensis; assembly: GCA_963921405.1. NCBI lineage: Eukaryota > Metazoa > Mollusca > Gastropoda > Stylommatophora > Helicidae > Cepaea > Cepaea hortensis. Next base: position 106,268,111 of record OY992884.1, read on the forward strand.
CCACGGAGTCACTGGTAATACAGTTCTCGAACACTACCGGGTTGGAGACAATCTTCCTGGACTTGGCTCCAAGTATTGGTTACTTCGATGAACTACATAGTCACTGACCAATCGAATGGTCTGTCACTCCTAGCACAGTCCCACTGCAGAACCGAGATGGCATTGACCAATTCAATGGTCTCTTACAGTCACACTTTGTAGGATCAGATATGGCTACTGAAAAGTTACTGAGTCCTTCCAGAACACAGTTGATAATCTGGATACGGAAACAGTACATGAATAGAATCAGACATCTATTTTACGGAAACAATTCAGGTTGGACTATAATCCCTAGTCCCTTCCACCGGGTTACACTTGACACACGTCCATACTGGTGTAGTTCTTCTCAAGACCTGCCACTCGAGCTGTCCAAAGAACCATTCAAGTGTCTGAAGATTAGTTACTTCTGCGTTTAGGCAGAACCCCCGTCAAACCAGACGGACCGGTGTTCCCTGTCGAGCATGATTACTCAACATGCTGAAATGTTCCTGGCAAAAACAGAGTATCTTCTATTTTAAACGATCACAAACCATCATTTCCCACACGTGCACCTTCAGGGCAGTTGTATGTCTTGAAGCAACCTTCACGCATGGTGAATCACATTGGGTACCTGGTGTGATGGAGTCTGGCGTGATAAGTAAAGAACTGAACCCTTCGCTCTGTTACACGAAGTGGTTTCCTGCCAACAACAATTATAGTTGACTGGTTCCTCAACAGGCAAACTCCTGAAAAGGAAGAGCGACCGGTGAGAGTATACTGGCCCAAACATTAGTCCACATGCATCCTACCAATACCTACTCAATTCTCAGTCATGCTAGTTAGTTATTCATATAACCAAAGCATTATCTCTATATGGAGAGTAGTAAAGCATGGGTTCACAAATGTCAGCTGGCCTCACAGAACAGCCCGTCAAACAGAGCAAGAAATCAGAATGACGAGTCTGATCATTGGTCTCACCCATCCCTAATCATCTACCAGTCGTCGCTAACGTCAGTAATGATACAGGCTGTTATTGTTCTAATTTAATCGAACTAAACAAATAGGTAAAGAGTCCCTAGACTCATTCCTAACATCATCAATGTACATTAAGAAACATAATCTTGATCAATATACCATCCCTCGGGATATAGGAATAGTACATGATCACATCCCATATGTACACAAGCCTGTTTGCTGGTGGGACCACCTGCCCACACCACCGCAAACTCTTCTTATCAGACTCTGCCTTAGAGTCAAGAAGCCTTCTTGAGAATACATGTTCCCCCCCATGTTCCAAGGGTACTGTTCCAGTTCTGTCCTCCCAAGTGGTTTAGCCTTGGCCTGGACTGAACTTCATCGTTGGTTTGGTCTACCAACACATACTTTCATAACTTGCTTTCACATCCCCCATATTCGATATTTCCCCAGTCTCATACAGCCTCCTGCATCCTTCCATACTTCCAGCACCTTAGCATTCACTCGCACTAGCGCCAGTATGAAAGAAACAGGATAGCTTAGACAAGATTTCAGAACGCATATTTACATCGCGACGGCACGCAGTGTTATCACGCGTCGATCTATTCGGCGTTCGGAATTACCCCAGGAAGTATCACATGCCATGACCTAATATATATATACACACTGTCACATCATATATATATAGATATAGCACCAAAGCCACTTACCTTTCCACAGAAATCCGCTGTTCCACACAATGAATTCACTATTAAGTTACTACATAATAGTTACATCATTCCTGGAGCACAGAACTAAGTTCTTCCTTTACTTAGTAACTCAGCACAATTTTGTCTGAATCTCCACCTACCAACTTACCTGGTTTTCTAACCGTTCTTCTGGCTTCAGCAACTGACTGACATAATCTAAGTTTCCATCCGGCACAAGTAACTAGGTTTTATTCTAACACAGCAACCTAATAGATGCAACGATTGGCAATATATGGTACATATATTTGGAACCCAAATCGCCCACATCACATTACGGCGTTCCTAACAGCTGATTCGCGAGCACACGGTAAACAAACACACGCTTAATTGTCACCGGCGTTATCGATCGGTTTGCTAATTAGTATGCGAGGACATCCGCATAGGTAATGAGGTTAGAACAATGGCGTGTGGACCACACGTACCAAGTTACATGATTTAAACAAATATCTACCTGGATGGTGAAACCAGCTCTCCAGTCAGCTTCCGAACTGTTCAAGGGCTTCTCAGCTTCCTTTTCATAACAGTCAGCCGAATCATGGTTGAGGTGAGACGCAACACAAAAATGGCTCACACTCAGGCCAGCGTCTGTTCTCTTCGAACAAAAGTAAGTGAATGACTGCTGTAGCCAATTTCCCGCTTCGTGCCAACTCAATGCGCACTAGAAGCGAGTGCTTCTTGAGAAAAGATACTTTCTCGGGAAAACGTCATTCCCCGCCTAGAGTTTCTAGATCTCTCTGCACGGGAAGTTAGAGCGATACCCAGCATCACGGGTTACTCGAATTCCGGTGTTTCGAGACGATTCTAGATAATACGTCCTCCATCGGCTTCCCTCAGTCTATTTTTAGCTGGGAAAGTCCCCGATGACGCGCCAAAATAGTGCGGGAACTTGACGACCCAAGACAGATAAACGCGTTTCGTCACATAGGCCCCCACTTTAAGAGGATCGACCCCGTCGTTCCACTTCTACGCAGAAGCTGTCTATGTCGTTCGTTCTTCTTTCTAAGAGACCGGATGGCGGGTGAGGAAGTCTAACCCGTCAATATTGTATAGAATACTTTTACCACATTCGGTGGGGTGACAAGCTATTCAGTATCACGGGTGATCAACGCCTACTCCGCTACTGCGATCGGGCATCTCGCAGTATCTTGCGGACCAGAGCTCCCGTCTCGACCTGATTTAACGATCGTTCCTGCCAGAGTTTACTGGACTTCTGCAACTCCAGCTTCCCCTTTCGAGGACCCAGCTGGACTGCAGTCGGTCGGATTGAGGGACCAAGGGTCTGTGTTCGTTCCGACACAACCCACCTCTTCCTACCTCGGTTCTCAGTGTAGCTAGCACTGCGGGTGTTCCTTTGGCCGGTCATGTTCCCCCGAGCACCGGGCTGAACCGAAGAAGGTACCTGCACATACATATAGGACTTCCTATGGTGTGACAGGCTTTCCGCTACCTGACCTGAACCCCGAACCGTTATTTCAGCGAATCTCTGCGCCCTTGGGCTGGTGGACTTATCATCGGGCTTCCCCTCATAGCGCATGAGGAGACTGGAATGGAAAGTAGTAGACTTTCCCAGGATCACCACTCCATAGTGCTTGTGGAGCCCCACTTTATCCACTAGGAATGGGCCCTGCCACCCGATTTCGAATTCGTTCCCCTCGATTGGGAGGAGTACTAGAACTCGGTCTCCAACCTCTAAGGATATCTTCGTCTTCGTCCGTTTCTCAGGTGTGCATTTACGGCACTCCGGACAAGACCTAATATACCTGCGCACGTCGCCTGTCATTCCCGGCCACCAATAGTACCGGGATAGACATTTACTGGTTGTCCCTACAGTCAGATGTCCGGTTGGGGACCTGACATGTACCGTTCGCAGCAGATTAGCTCTGAAGCTCTCAGGAACCAACTTACGTTCCCTCTGCCTTTTCTCTGTCCCAGTCTGAATTAACGGTGACTGGTTATCAGAGTTGAACTTACCCTGAGTTAACGGGTTTTCATTGTTGGGCAACCATTCCGAACAAGGACACTCCGTCGCATCCTTGCTCCGAGCATGACTCATTCTATCCGGGTGAGGATTTCGGAGACGTACCTTTTCGAGACCCTCTTCCTCTGTATCTCTGACCTGCCTAGACTTATGGATGCTAGGGTGTTCTGGTTCGCCCAGAAACACGTACTTCCGGCCTAGAATTAGGGGATAGAGAGGATCCGGTACGACTGCCGCCTGAATGCGTCCAGTAACGTACTTGCTCCGAATCTCCACATTGGCAATCGGGCAACGTAACGCCACAGCACTCCTACTGGCTGGCTGTATCTCCGTCATCTCCCCGGTGAGTTGCTCTGGGCCTGTCAGGTGGGATGCAATTACAGCGGAAAATTGCAATCCCGTGTCGTAGAGGCACAACACCTGTCGCCCATTCACTTCTACTCTCTCAACCACTGGAGGTCGTCTAGTTTCTCCATTCCCATCAACCGACTTCACTTTCCTGCAAGATCTATCCCTAACCTCTGCAAGACAAGCAAAGTGAAAGTCCTTGGGCTTACTCTTACACTCACTCGTATTGTGAGTGCTGGACTTGCAGAATTTGCACCATCGTTCACTCCACTTCCTCTTTGGAGAACTAGGTGCTCTATTCTTACCTTGGTTGACGTTAGAGATCTTCTCTAAAGAGCCTACCTGTTTCTTGGGTTCATCAGAACCTTGGGTCTTCTTTGACTTCTTCTTTGACTTACCTTGATCCGGATCTTTCGATCTCGGATCTGTTGGACTGGTGTCCCCAGTCTCGCCATAGACTTCATCGTATCTTTCGGCTAACTTGGTGACTATATCCAATCTCTCAGCCCCGTTCTCACCTAAGAAGTTTCGCAAGGGTTTAGACATTTGCATTCGCATCTGATCTACAACCATCAACTCACGCAAACTTTCATACTCCTCCTCAAATCCGGCCAAGGCCATCCATTTAAGAAGGTATGAGTTTAATCTCACACTGTATGCTGAAAACAGTTCACCAGGTTCTCGCTTCGCCGTCCGAAACTTCCTTCGGTATGAGTGCGCTGTGATCTCGAATCTCTTCAAGAGAGCCGCTTTCAATGCCGGGTAATCATTCTGTAAACCCGGTGGTAAGCGTGCATACACCTCATAACCTTCGGCACGGAGTCCCTGGGAGAGTTTCAAACACCATTTCTGTTTGTCTAGACCCATTGCAATAGACATGGCTTCATACTTCTCTAAGTATTGGTCTATCCGTTCCTTCTCGGGTTCGAACGGCTGTAAAGGCCATTTCATAGCCTGGTAGTCACGTCTACTGGTTGACTCTGAGCCCGGAGGTACACCTCCTCCCATAGCTCCATCAGTTACACCTGTAGCAGGCACTTGTGCCTCAAGTAGCTTCATTCGATACTCATGGTCACGTTTTTCTTTCTCGGCTTCCAACTCAAGCCGTTTCATTTCAGTATCAGCCGCTATCCTCTTTTCCTCCAGAGCCACTTTACTGGCTTCCCGTTCTCTTTCTGCTCTCCTCCTCTCTCTTTCCTCTTGGCGAAAATTTCTTTCCACCTCTTGGACATAGGATTTCAAAGCATCTCCTTCAAGACCAGACTTACGTCCAGTTTCCTGAACTTTGTCCAAGTCTATCTCTTGGGTAGACATGTTGACTATGATAGGTGGGTACTCAAGTATGTGTGGGTGAAGCAATACAATGAATCAATAATCACTAGTACTAACTAATCACCACAACACAAATGTCCGTCAGACAGTTAGGAAATAGGTAGAAGTAGTAGAATCTTATGTAGACTGTAGTAGAGGATAAAGACAAAGTCCCTATCCCTATGTGAGAGGTCTACAACACACAAAGATCTTGGAATAATCCCGGACGGGCCCCCACTCTGTAACGGAGTGTTTCGGGTTCACCTTGGGTAGTGAGAGTGAACCACACCAGAGGTGTCTCTAGCACTCCCGTGTATTCTAGCCCCAGGGGTTGGACGAGCAGATACACTTTTTTTTCTCTGTGGTTGATCTCAGGTTATTTAGTTACGTCTACACACCCCTCCAGATTCTAGACCCCCACTAACTACCTACACCTGTTGAACAATGAACACTTAGGCATCGTCCGAGACCACACTCAATCATTATACAAAGAGCAAGTCAACTTACATAAAGTTTATTCTACCCTTGAGAATATAGAACTGAAATGAACATCCTGATAGAAGAATCTATTTACACAAATAGAAGATAGAGTAGAGACAGAATTAGAGATGTAGGTGTCTTCATCGAGTTGAGAAGTAGATTGGATGCAGATGTCCCGTCCAGTCGGTCCGCCACTCACCCGGCTTCCTTCCAGTGAGATGACTAGAACCTTGGAGACCACTCCGTCTCCCGAACGTGGAACCTCAACAATAGAGTCACTGCTGGACCACACTTCACTGGACCAACTGCATCTATAACACTCCCACGGAGTCACTGGTAATACAGTTCTCGAACACTACCGGGTTGGAGACAATCTTCCTGGACTTGGCTCCAAGTATTGGTTACTTCGATGAACTACATAGTCACTGACCAATCGAATGGTCTGTCACTCCTAGCACAGTCCCACTGCAGAACCGAGATGGCATTGACCAATTCAATGGTCTCTTACAGTCACACTTTGTAGGATCAGATATGGCTACTGAAAAGTTACTGAGTCCTTCCAGAACACAGTTGATAATCTGGATACGGAAACAGTACATGAATAGAATCAGACATCTATTTTACGGAAACAATTCAGGTTGGACTATAATCCCTAGTCCCTTCCACCGGGTTACACTTGACACACGTCCATACTGGTGTAGTTCTTCTCAAGACCTGCCACTCGAGCTGTCCAAAGAACCATTCAAGTGTCTGAAGATTAGTTACTTCTGCGTTTAGGCAGAACCCCCGTCAAACCAGACGGACCGGTGTTCCCTGTCGAGCATGATTACTCAACATGCTGAAATGTTCCTGGCAAAAACAGAGTATCTTCTATTTTAAACGATCACAAACCATCATTTCCCACACGTGCACCTTCAGGGCAGTTGTATGTCTTGAAGCAACCTTCACGCATGGTGAATCACATTGGGTACCTGGTGTGATGGAGTCTGGCGTGATAAGTAAAGAACTGAACCCTTCGCTCTGTTACACGAAGTGGTTTCCTGCCAACAACAATTATAGTTGACTGGTTCCTCAACAGGCAAACTCCTGAAAAGGAAGAGCGACCGGTGAGAGTATACTGGCCCAAACATTAGTCCACATGCATCCTACCAATACCTACTCAATTCTCAGTCATGCTAGTTAGTTATTCATATAACCAAAGCATTATCTCTATATGGAGAGTAGTAAAGCATGGGTTCACAAATGTCAGCTGGCCTCACAGAACAGCCCGTCAAACAGAGCAAGAAATCAGAATGACGAGTCTGATCATTGGTCTCACCCATCCCTAATCATCTACCAGTCGTCGCTAACGTCAGTAATGATACAGGCTGTTATTGTTCTAATTTAATCGAACTAAACAAATAGGTAAAGAGTCCCTAGACTCATTCCTAACATCATCAATGTACATTAAGAAACATAATCTTGATCAATATACCATCCCTCGGGATATAGGAATAGTACATGATCACATCCCATATGTACACAAGCCTGTTTGCTGGTGGGACCACCTGCCCACACCACCGCAAACTCTTCTTATCAGACTCTGCCTTAGAGTCAAGAAGCCTTCTTGAGAATACATGTTCCCCCCCATGTTCCAAGGGTACTGTTCCAGTTCTGTCCTCCCAAGTGGTTTAGCCTTGGCCTGGACTGAACTTCATCGTTGGTTTGGTCTACCAACACATACTTTCATAACTTGCTTTCACATCCCCCATATTCGATATTTCCCCAGTCTCATACAGCCTCCTGCATCCTTCCATACTTCCAGCACCTTAGCATTCACTCGCACTAGCGCCAGTATGAAAGAAACAGGATAGCTTAGACAAGATTTCAGAACGCATATTTACATCGCGACGGCACGCAGTGTTATCACGCGTCGATCTATTCGGCGTTCGGAATTACCCCAGGAAGTATCACATGCCATGACCTAATATATATACACACTGTCACATCATATATATATAGATATAGCACCAAAGCCACTTACCTTTCCACAGAAATCCGCTGTTCCACACAATGAATTCACTATTAAGTTACTACATAATAGTTACATCATTCCTGGAGCACAGAACTAAGTTCTTCCTTTACTTAGTAACTCAGCACAATTTTGTCTGAATCTCCACCTACCAACTTACCTGGTTTTCTAACCGTTCTTCTGGCTTCAGCAACTGACTGACATAATCTAAGTTTCCATCCGGCACAAGTAACTAGGTTTTATTCTAACACAGCAACCTAATAGATGCAACGATTGGCAATATATGGTACATATATTTGGAACCCAAATCGCCCACATCACATTACGGCGTTCCTAACAGCTGATTCGCGAGCACACGGTAAACAAACACACGCTTAATTGTCACCGGCGTTATCGATCGGTTTGCTAATTAGTATGCGAGGACATCCGCATAGGTAATGAGGTTAGAACAATGGCGTGTGGACCACACGTACCAAGTTACATGATTTAAACAAATATCTACCTGGATGGTGAAACCAGCTCTCCAGTCAGCTTCCGAACTGTTCAAGGGCTTCTCAGCTTCCTTTTCATAACAGTCAGCCGAATCATGGTTGAGGTGAGACGCAACACAAAAATGGCTCACACTCAGGCCAGCGTCTGTTCTCTTCGAACAAAAGTAAGTGAATGACTGCTGTAGCCAATTTCCCGCTTCGTGCCAACTCAATGCGCACTAGAAGCGAGTGCTTCTTGAGAAAAGATACTTTCTCGGGAAAACGTCATTCCCCGCCTAGAGTTTCTAGATCTCTCTGCACGGGAAGTTAGAGCGATACCCAGCATCACGGGTTACTCGAATTCCGGTGTTTCGAGACGATTCTAGATAATACGTCCTCCATCGGCTTCCCTCAGTCTATTTTTAGCTGGGAAAGTCCCCGATGACGCGCCAAAATAGTGCGGGAACTTGACGACCCAAGACAGATAAACGCGTTTCGTCACACTATCTAACTTCCAGGAAAGAAAGACATAAGGGCGATCTTACTAATCCGAGCACACCAAATTTACAACTAAGTAACATTTATAAATAATATTTCAATGTAGTTGTAGAAGTCTTTTTGATTGTGTGCTGGCGAAGGCTTTCTAGACGCAAAGTCCATTCTTGTGATTGTACTCTTGTAAAGCTGACCCTTTCCACTTTCTTTCCTTGTTGATTTATTCGTTGTACATTAACAGTATTAATAGTCTATAAATAAACTGATAAGCTAGCAGCTGATGTCCCTCTGTGCGAAAGCTTTTTTTTTTTTTGCGTATCCTGTTACAGGACTTAGCTGTCAACAGCAGCATCTTTCAGCTGTCTGTTGATTTCTTGGCAAGATTACGCTCAGTAGTTTGCCATTGCTTTCTGAGCGGCCGGCTCAGTATCCGCAAGTCACGAGCGGGGGTCGAACCACCTCAGTTCTCGCTCCGCTGCGAGACTCTGCGTGATAAACGGGATTACAGAGAGAAAGTGTTGTAACCCCACAGCCAGAGAGACCGGCTGTGCGAAAGCTACTGTATGATATTTGATATAGTTGGTGTGGTGATTGCTTTCTGGGATAGGGTAGAGTACAGCTCAACAGATCCATATCCGGAAAGACTGTCTCGGAAAGGAGTGAGTAGAGGGTCTGGATGGTGTTGAAAGCGTAGAGGACAAGCCAGACAGACTGAAATGATGTTATTATATAGATATTGGAATCAGCACCATGTACCACATATATATTGAAAGACAGGTAATCAAATGGTTCGGATGGCGCTACATTAAAGAAGATCTGATACTAGAGCAAGAAAGAGGACGTCCGAGAATTGACGACATCAAAGACATTTGTACAATCACATGAAATGACACTATCCAGTGCCGCCCGATGATCGCGCTTTTAAGTTCGAAGTACACTTTTTTCTGCAGCGAGGCCCCGTCGTCTTTTGGAAGTGACAGGTTTGAATCCCGATCGGTAACTAGAGCTTTCAATTTTTATGTTGTCGAGTGTGTCCTCTAATCTCTGCTTCTTTCTTCTCACTTCTACTAGCGCCAAACAATTAGTTAGTTAGTCTTTCCTCTTGAGCCTAAGGCGGCGCATAGGGCAGAAGTCCTGTCTCTCCATGCTTGGCGGTTCGCTGCTACCTGTTGTAGATCTTGGATATTTACTTGGCCATTGAATGAGCCTTCTCTAATGATGGTTCTACGCAGGGTCTCTCTTGGTCTTCCCCGTTTTCTTTTCCCTACTGGTGACCATATGAGGGCTTGATAGGGGAGTCTTGACTTGTCCATTCTGAGTACATGGCCGATGTAGTTCCAACGGCGTCTTCTTATGAAATTGGATACTGTATCTTGCTTAGTCTCTTGTCTTATTTGCGAATTGGTTCTGAAGTCTGTCCAGTGGATGTTTAGAAGTCTTCTAAGACATTTGTTCTCAAAATTGTCTAATTTTTTTTATCTAAAGCTACCGTTGATTTCCAACTTTCACATCCATACGTTAACACTGGAATCACACAAGAGTTGAAGATTTTAAGTTTTGTGTGTTTGCTGAGTGTCTTTGACTTCCAGATGTTTGACAGTTTATTGAAGGCACTAGATGCCAGTGCGATTCTAGATGATATTTCTGGTGTTGAGTCCCCTGTAGATGTCATTTTGCTTCCTAGGTATGTGAAGCTGTTGACTTTTTCAAGAACGTAGCTGTTCAATTTGGTGTCATCTGAAGTGTTGGTAAGATCAATAGTCTTTGTTTTTGTAGTGTTAATTTGGAGACCAATTTGCCCTGAAACATTTTGGAGGTGGTTTATTTTCTCTTGGGCATCCGGGTGTGTTGAACTCAAAAGCACTATTCTATTCACTACTGGCTCAAAATCCAAACAATACGTGTGTGTTTATTGTTTAATTATGAAAACCCAACCGGGCAGGGAAAACACGGGCAGGCTCTGGTGGTCAAGGATGGCTTACAGTATTCGATACTGTTTATGAGTGGGTGGGGTCTGGAAAGTAAAGAAGTTCAGGGGGTGCAGATTAACATCGGAAGATATAGCTGGAACCTAATAAATATGTATGCACGTTGGGAATCTTGCGTAAGCAGAGAAAATTGGGACTGTTGAAAAGTTCAGCGGATACCCCTGGTACCAGATATCTGATATGTGGTGACTTCAATGCACGCGCCAAAGAGTGGGACAGGTCGAGAGAGAACAGACAGGGTACTGCTCTTCCCGAGGCCTTGGTTGAGACGGATGTGGTCTGTCTAAATTACGGGACACAAACTAGGTTGGCAATGATACCAGGGGACCCTGACACGGCCATCGACCTGGCACTTGATCCCAAGAAGCGGCATCAGACATAAAATGGAGTGTCTTTGGGGACCATAGAAGTGATCACTTCCCCTGTTCTGTACTGATACCTATATTCAGTCAGGGGTATAAGAGCCCGCAGGGCATTCAGTTATGATTGCGACCATTCTTTTCGCTCTTGGGGCGCATTAGATCACAGCGAAGATCTAAACCAACAAGAAAAATCTTTACCCAACCACCATAGTGGACACCAGAGGTTGAGAAATCTTGGAGGGAAAAGAGGGCGGTCATAAGGAATTGGTAGAGGGTGCGAATAGCAACAAATTCAGTTGACGCAGAATTGGAGGAGGCTGAAAGGAATGAAAAAGTAAAGGTGCAGGATTTTAAACTCCAGGCATCAGAGGCAATAAGGATGAAGGGGAACAGTTTATAAATGAAGTCGGTGGGGATGTGGCATTGGGTAAATTCTGAAAGCTGCACCGCCAGAAGAACAGACAGTCGATGCCTGGTACACATGGTACCGTTTATAATGATAACAACCTCCCTTTGACAACTTACCACGGCAGAGGTGAGAGTCGATTTTTAAAACAGACGGATCAGTAAGATAGAGCTATTAGAGATATAGTCAGAGAAGCCTTGTCACCGGTCACTAGGAAGGAAGACTGAAGTTAAAGTGGAGGAAATTAGACAGGTTCTGAAGACGGCTAAAGACACAGCGCCAGACCCTGACGGGATGAGGTACACCCATATGAGTAACATGAAGGATGGGGACTTGGACCAGATGGATCTTTGTTTCAACTTAAGCCTGAATACGGCGGAAATACCCCAGGATTGGTTGCATAGCTAGTTGGCCCCAATCCCAAAGCCAGGTAAGGATCACTCCAGACTTAATGGAAACCGAATCATAACCCTGCAAAAAAAAAAAAAAAAAACCTTTGACAAAGTCCTCGAAAAGATAATAGCCTGCAGGGCCCAGCGACATTTAGAAAGTCGTAATCTGCTTCTAAAAGCGCTCGAGAATTACCGGCCTGGGAAGGACACCTGGGCCCATGCGGCAGCTTTTGCATTTGATGTCTATGAGGGTTTCCAAGTTAAACAAGAGACAGTGGCGGTAGCTCTTGACCTGGGGGATGCGTATTACAGAGTTAGGTATGATTTGTTGATATACTCTGTTGGACATGGGGGTCTGCCCTTACATTGTCAGATGGGTTGCGGCAATCCTTTATGGGCGTAAGGTTGCACTGACCATGGGTTCCTGGTCTTCTGACCCCTATACGATTACACCTGGGTTGTCACAGGGATCTACCAATTACCATTCCCCCAGTGCTCTTTAATGTCTACACCAGCAAAGTCGCAGCTATTGAGACACCAGGTGTGGGTAGAATCTTGACATTTGCAGATGATGTGCTGGTGTACAGACAGGGCAGAGACAGGAAAAGTTTGGTTGCAGACTTACAGGTGGCGGTAAACAGGGTGGCGGAGTGGTGCAGGGACGCAGGGGCCGTTATAAACCCAGACAAGGCATCGGTTGTGTAGTACTCCCTGGATAACTGGATTGTGAAGGCAGATGTCCCATGTATTATATTGAATGGATGTCCTCTTAGTAGAGAGAGAGAGAGAGAGAGAGAGAGAGAGAGAGAGAGAGAGAGAGAGAGAGAGAGAGAGAGAGAGTGGGTTGAAGAACCGGCAGACAGGACGGACTGGCACAATGTAATAGTAGCACTGGGTCGTGAGTGCAGAGAATTGGCAGCGGGTCGCACAGAGTTTGAGGTGCAACAATTGATCCAGAGTAAAACACATCAATGTTACATAGTGATCTAGTGATGGGTCAGTGGTGAGAAACAGACGGAGTGGTTGAGGTTTCGTTGCGAAGGCTAGTGGACGATTCTTGAAAAATCAGTTGGGGAACCCTCTGAGGCCACTAAGACAGTCCATAAATAAACACACATAGCATTGTTTGGCTCTCATAGAAGGAGAAGAAGGAAGTAGAGATTAGAAGGGGTGTTTCACATGGCGACATAACAAAAGTCCTGACCGAGCTGGCCGCCATAGTGGACGTGGCAAGGATGAAAGCTAACAAAGAGGGTAACGGTCCGGGGCCGTGGTAAATTTCCTTCGTCCGAGCAAGGCGCAAAAATAGTAAAGCTGACGACTTGCCGCTTGCTACCGTCTTCGACGGCGCGAGGGACTGGCAACTGACCGTAGACCTAAAGGACCGTGAAAATTACTCTGAGGTGATCCGAAGGTTTGGCTTGCGCCAGACATCGTACTTAGCTCCTCGTCAGCCAAGCAGTTAACGCTGATTGGGCTGACTGTCCCGTACGAATCGAATATTGAGGAGCAGCACTTGTACAAGACAGAGAAATACAATGACATGGTCGCGAATCTTAGGCAGGAGGTTTACACAGTCAGGCTGTTCGCCGTCGAGGTAGGCGTGCGAGGACTTGTCGCCTACGCTGTGTTCGATGTGCTGAAGCGAATGGGCATTAATTAAAGGACATGCAAGGGCCCGGGCTCAAAACAACTGGCTGAGGCAGCCGAAAAGGCCTCGTGCTGGCTGTGGAACTGCCGCAACCTAGACTGGAATAAGGCTCGAGATTTGTATGGTTAGAAACGGTAACTGCAATACCAACAATTTATCAACTAAGACCTCGAACTTTACATCGTCTCGTGTCAGATCTTTAGCCCTTCCTCCGGGCGCGAGTGGTGAGCCTGGGTGCAGTAAACCACACAAATGTCGGCCGAAGTCCAACCTTCATAATAATGCAGCGATAATCGACCGTAGGCTGCACCCAGTCCGAGCGCATTTAACAAAGTCTGTCAGTATAACCCACACCTCACATTTTCACAAGATACGCATACTACGTGGTATAGTCAGTTGCAGACATACCAAGAGATAGGTTCCAATGGAAAGGAAGAATCCGGCTTCCTAAGAGGGTGCGGCGTCGTGAACGGGGTACGAGGAAGGAACGCGGCATCGGAAACGTATGGAGACGACGAAGGCCGTGGCGGGGATGGAGCTGGCATTCCACGACCACACGTGCCAAGGGGCAGGCACAAGCTGCACGGGCTCTACCCACTGAGGGAGGGAGGGAGGGCTTGAGAGTCGTCAAGGTAACAACGAAGAGACAAGCGTAACATCAGGGATAACGAATATGACCGAACGAACGTCTCCACGGCAGGGGACAGACGCCCGGAGTCATAACCCGGACGGGACCTCCCCCAGAGAGTATTAAGAAATTGAAGATCCGAAATGCTTGGGGAAGAAGGTGTCTTCTGATGATCTGAAGCATCCTGTCGTGTTTGCTCCGCGTCGGAGTTCTTACGACCAGAAGACGCACTAGCGAACATACAATTTGAAAGTTATCGTTACCGACCGGGATTCGAACCTGTCACCTCCAAATGACGACTGCGCCTCGCTGCAGGAACAAGTGTACTTAGACGCATGACCAGTTAGACACCCCAGCTTTCAAATTTTATGTTGTCTAGTGCGTTCTTTAATCTCTACTTCCTTCTTCTCCTTCTATGAGCTCCAAACAATACTATGTGTGTTTATTTATAGATTCTTGAAAAAGGAGAGTATGGCATATGAGGCTGCGACCTCCAGCATGAGAATGGAGGTGAAAGCAGTCACAGCGGCATTCCGTTGGTTAGAGGAGACCACTGCAACACACATTGTCTTCATCACGGACTCAAGGAGTATGCTAAGTAAGGTGGAGAAAGGAATGTTTCGTGTGGAATGGCTCACCTCGCTTCTGAGGTCACAGATTGTGAGAATTGTATCGATTGTTCGCCGTGGCCATGCGGTAGAGGAGGGGGGGGGGGAATGAACAGGCTGATAGACTGACAGGGAATGCACCTCTTGGTGGTAGATTACTTGTGGACAAGGGGGAGGCGGTCGTGCACCTGTGGGACCAGGTAGAGAAGGCGGAGGAACAGATTGAGAACCTGTATGTGGAATTAATGAGATTGCGGGGGATCGGCAGGGGTTCTGGAAAAATCTCAGAACTGAGAGGGAAGACCAGGAGAACTTTCAATTCAGATAGCGGTGGGAACGATTAGTAGTGTGACTCTTCGCTGGCTGCTGAACGAGAGGACGGAGCGTGGATGGTAATGTCCTGAGTGCAGTGATGTTGGTTCATAGCTCAACTCAAATCAGCGTAGTGAGTCAGCTTATGAACAACCATCGAGCGCTGGAACATGATGGTATTGGTAGCTCGTTTGGTTAAGAGTCAAAGAAAGCACCACTCACGTCTGTTTACAAGATGATGGCGGTCTTTGTGATTTGTGTTCTGCCGTGAGCTTGGTCCAGAACAGATGGTTCAAACGTCGTTCTGATATCGTAGCTCTGATATAGATCACTTTTAAGCTGCAGTCATGGCTGGTTCTGTCTGAACCGTTCTATATTTTGTTACTATGTTATATTGACAACTATACGGTAGTACTAGTAGTAAGTATTATTTATACAGTAACTTGAGTAAGGCAGCGCAAGTGATGAAGTGATTAGATTAGATTAGTGAATCACTACTCTGGCGGACCTAGCCACACAACAGACTTCGGGACTGTTTAGAGACTAGAGAGCAAGAGAGTGGTTGTTGAGATTTTAAACCTGCGGGGTAAGCAAAGCGGCCGTCTATATTCAGGTATCTGTGTAATATTTTGAGATATATTTGAGAGTTTAGATTTAATTATTTAATAATAATATTATTTTTAATGACAAAAATTAATAACGGACTGTGTACAATTGTACTTTGTACATACTACTAACATAGTATATTTTGTTTTTATACACAAGAAACAATTTTCATTTTTCTGAAAAATGATTAAGACACGATACTAGTACACATTAAAGTAGTACTTGATAGTTTGGTGTCATTGTCAGAATTGTCTGTATATACATCCAGACAGTAGACACTAGAATAGACACCATCGAGATTACAGATACAGGCTAGCAGAATGTAAAACAAAGTATGTAGTTTGATAACGATACTCATACAATTTGGCAAGTTTCCGAGCATCATAAAAATATGAAACCTCAGGTTGTTAATTTTTGGGCAACATGCTTTCTATATGTCTAAGTCTATGCCCACAGATTATGCAGCTTACTGTCCAATTATCGTAATACATAATCATTATGTTTGCTGCTAAAATACAATTCTTTTCATTTCCACAAGTTTCCTAGCACTTTGAAAGCTCGTCTTGCTTTATTTATTCTTAATTCAATATCTGTATCTGTTCCCCCACGTTTATGACATTGCTGCCAAAATAGGTGTATGGTTCCACCTCTTGAAGTGAGATTTATCAAAGGTAGATTGAGTTGTTATTTGCTTATTTCATGGAAATAATAAAATATAGAGGTTCTAGAAAAACTGGGAATGAAAAGAGTTGATGAATGAAATAAAAACAAGAGGCAAGTGAAATAATTCAGCCATGTTAAAAGACATAATACTCTTGTAAAAACCATAGTGGAGGGCAAGTGAGCAAGAGGTACACAACAACAGCTCAAGAGATGGAACAACATCAGTGTGACAGAATGTACAGTCCCGGGAAGGTAACCCGGCCAACAAATGCCTGAAGAAGTCGGATGTGTAGGCCGAAAGGTTCAAATATCGCAGCTCTGCTGTAAACAGGCACAAAGCAATTACATCTAAAAAAACATTTTGGACGAATGCAGAAGAAGAATGTACAGTCAGGGCGAGAGACAGACAATGTTGGAGATCCATTGCAGCCAACCTTCATGGTGGAGATAGCACCTGCTTGATTAATTGAATCTCCTTATCTTTGTCTTATCTCTATATATTTCCAGACTGTCTAGTTGTGTGAATGGTGACAAAAGACACCCCAATCGCACACCAGTTTTATTTCAAATGTATCTATACAACAGCATCTGCCATGTGATTATCTTTACCATAACAATGTCGAAGATTCTAACTGTTATTTTATGTTTCTGTGTTAGGCCGCTAGAGAAGACATTTCTGAGGCATCATGTCACAGCAGAGTCAGTGTGGCTTTCTAGAGGAAGTGTTGACCTGGGACCAGCAGATGTGCCAGGACAATGTGGATACTGCTCTCCCCAGAATTGTTGTATCCTTCTCTTATTATCATACAGATTATCTTTACTGATTAAGTGCCATTAATTGTCTTAGTTTACTTCCTGTCCCTGCCATGAGCTTATATATCGCCAAAGCTTATATATCACCAAAATGTTATCATTGCATTATAATACATCACATCTTTTACCATACTAACAACTGTTAAGTCATAACTATAACAGACACTGACTGCAGCTTACAAGCGACTTACATCTAAACTAGAATATTAGAGAGACTTTGGAACAAACTGTTCCCCCGGGAAGGTTAACCCGGTCAACAAATGCCCGCAGAAGTCGGATGTGTCGGCCTAACGGCGCAAGAACGCAGCTCTGCTGTAAACAGGCACAACGCAATCACATCCGAAAAAAAAACTCCGGATGAACGAAGAAGAAGAAGAAGAACAAACTGTTCTGGACCAGACCACCATCATCTTGTAAAAAAAAGTTAGTTGCATATCCTTTACAGAATGTCACAGTCAACACCAGCATTATTTGCTGCTATGATCTCTTGGCAAGTTTATGTTCAACAGTTTGCCATTGCTTTCTGAACGATCAGCACCCATACCATTTCGTAAAAAACCAACGCAAGGCAGTCTGCTATCAAATCACCAGCTGCTGTGTTTCGAACGCAAGTATGCGGGATTACGAACTGTGTCCGTAACTTCTTCGCCATGGAGCCCTTCTTGTAAATGTACTTCTCATTTTCGTCATTCTTTTTTTGTTTATTCCAGACCTAATTTTTATTTGGCACAGAATCTGTGAATGTGGCAGCCATGCTTGCCTGCCGGCTCAGTGGTCATACGTTCAAACCCCCATGGGTGGGTTTTACAAAATAATTGTCTTGAGTTCCCATGTCCACTCAGCCTTTTTTAAATAAAATATTTCGAGGTTAGGGACATAATTCTGGCAGGAGACATAGAACCAGATTTAACTGTTTAAGTGCCATGGGATGATTAATTGTCTCAAGCATCTTTCCGTATCTGCCACTGGCTTATATACAGTTTTCCTTATGCAACCTCCCTTAATCTCGTGTATAATACAACATGTCTACTACCATATTAACAACTTTTAAGTCATAACTGTGACACACCCCTACTCCCCATTTTCCGCCATCCATTTTTGTTAGGTCCAGACCTACTGTTTGTTTGGCTCTGAATCTGTTAACACATGACTGTTTATCCTGGACAATTAGTAAACAAACAAAACAATTATCTTGAAACTTCAGAGATATGATTTTGTAGAAAAATGCTGAAAATTCCTTGGGCAGCCATAATGAGTAATCTAAATTGGTTTGAAGAGGCTTAGACACAAAGGCTGGCTCCATGGCGAAGGGCTTACGGAGGCAGTTTGTAATCTTGCATACTACGTTTGAAACACAGTTACGGGCAATTTGGCAGCAGACCGCTTTACGTTGGTTTTTTATGAAAATAGTATGAGTTACGGTCGTTCAGAAAGCAATGACAAACTACTGAACATAGACTTGCCAAGAAATCACGAACAACCAGAAAATGCTGGGGTTGACTGCAACATCCTGTAAAGGATATGCAACTAACTTAGATACAAAGGCAAATTATTATCACAAACATCAGAAAGAGGCAGTTATATTTTTGAGCCGCTACATGAGAAGATAAAAACCCGGAATGTGTTATGACAACTGGACAGATTTATAGAAAGAGTGATAGACAGAGATAGCGTCACGGACACGGATGGATGCAGGGTTGACACCTGGGCTCATCACCTGCCAAAGTGAGGGACAGATTGGCTGCCTATTCCTCTGGTCATCCAGGCCTACAAATGTGATGGTTCTATCATATCACTGACCAATGGCAGAGAACTGCTAAGGACAACATGTTTTAAATGAGTCCCGGAAAGATGTCAGTGCACAGATTGATACATGCTGGTAGATATTGCAAGATGTAGAGTAGCATGACCGCCCATTCATTCGGCAAGGCACTTAATGATATATATACCTTGGATATAGAAAAGAACAAATGCATCCATATGACAAGAGCTGAATATAGAAAAAGGTTGGCTACTAAAGATGATAAAACAAAGAAAATTGAAATATTTTGGTAACTTGAAACGCCATAAAGGTTTGGAGAGAACAATAGTGGGGGGGGGGGGGGGGGGAGGATATGCCCAGGAAGAGGGGAAGAGGAAGGCCAAGGAGAAGATAGGTGCAGGATGTGGTAGATGATCTCCAGATTTGTGTGTTGGAGGTGAGACATCTTGTTTATGACCGAGAAGTTTTCCAGAAGGTTGTTATGGGAGCGAAGTTCTGCAATGGACATGCTACTGAATGAATGAATGAATATACATATATGTGGGTTTACACACACATGCACACGTCTTATCTAAATTTCACCTTTAACAATCATTAGTCAAAAATGGCAGAGTCTGCTTACATTGAGGAAGGCATAGGTGAGTCATGCAAGTGCAACTCTAACCGTGAATTCTGCAGGTGATGTTAGCAATATAACCTCTTAGTCCACAGAAGAAGGTAATGAAGATTGATGCATTTTTCAGGTTATCCTATTAGTGAAATCATGAATGATTCGTAAATATTCAAAGATCCAGCTGAGCAGGGTGAAGACAGGTATGCTTCGTGCAGAATTGCATGTGTCAATTAAATCTAAGATAGGGTGCATCCTTTGGATCTTTCCCCCAGGACATGCTGGTGGGTTCGGAAATGAGCAGGCTGACAGACTGGCTAGATTTGCACCTTTGGGTGGGTTATTAGTGCATGATAAGGCAGGTGTGGCCAGAACTCTTTGGAATCATGTGTATAGTGTGGACGAACAAATGCAGCATCAATGTCTGGAGAGAATGAGTTCTCAGAGGAAAGGCTAGACAGATACATAATCAGATTGCAACCAGTAACATTAGTACTGGGACTTTTTGCTGGTTGCTGAAGATGAGAACAGAGCGCTAATGGGAATTTCCTGAGTGCTGTGGTGTCTGTTCTTGACTCAGCTCAACTTAACTGATTTATAAATGACATCACTGAATGTTGTTCATAATATGGAATTAGTCATCACTGATTGATAAATGACTGTATTGCTCATGAATGATTGATATTTTCCTTAGAAGTTAATATTGGTACAGAGAGAGAGAGAGAGAGAGAGAGAGAGAGAGAGAGAGAGAGAGAGAGAGAGAGAGAGAGAGAGAGAGAGAGAGAGAGAGAGAGAGAGAGCAAACACTTTATTTTCAAATGGGGGTAAATTGGGCACGCAGGCCCTCTTACATTCAGCCCTCCCAACCACTCATCTTTGGTACATCAATGATCTATTGTGCATGTTACATTCACATAGAAAAACACATTGTCAAATGAATGCTGTGAACATAATCAATGTATATTACCATATTATGAGACAGGCAGACAGACACACATACACACAAACACATTCATACATCATTTACACAAACTCTCTGTTTCCCAGCCTTCTCCAGCTCTGTGGTGAAAGAGTAATGGACGTAGTTCATAATCCTGCATACGTGCTTCGAAACACAGCTGCTGCCGATTTGGCAGCAGACCGCCTTGCGTTGGTTTTTTACATGGTATGGGTGCCGGTCATTAAGAAAGCAATGGCAAACTACTGAACGTAAATTTGCCAAGAGACCACAACAGAAAAAAGACGTTGGTGTTGACTGTGATGTCCTGTAAAGTATATGCAACTAACTTTAATTTACAGTTATAGACCTACTTAATAACTCACAAATACACACTCCCTTGCATACTCACAACCACACTAACAATTTACTCATACATAATTCTCTTCTCTCCTCTCTCTCTCTCTCTCTCTCCTCTCTCTCTCTCTCTCTCTCTCTCTCTCTCTCTCTCTCTCTCCCTCCCTCCCTCCCTCCCTCCCTCCCTCCCTCCTCTCCTCCTCTCCTCTCTCTCTCTCTCTCTCAGAGAGAGGGAGAGAGAGAGAAAATGAAGTGACTCTAGTGTCCAGGCTACACCTGTGTACATGGAAATGAAAGGGCTGTGTGGCTTTCTCTACTGAAGAGAGGCAGAAAACACATAATCATGTTCTGAAAGCTGTAGTGTTGATGTTGGATAATAATTTCTTGTCGAATTCACATTGTGGCAGATTCTTGATTGACTTGGGCTCTTGAGTTGACTTGACCCAGCCTAAAATTGGTACTAGAAAATGTGCTGGGAAGTGAAGGCGGCTGGTGTGATATAGACCTCATCACCACTCAAACGGTCTATACAAATCTGGGGCTAGCACCATATACCCAGTTCTTCTCAAAGAAAAGGGTCCTTGTCGGTCAGCATGGCCGAATGGATATGAACACATATTCTGAAACATCCGGTGTGCTGATGCCGAGGTTAGGGGTTCAACCCCTACACTGGACAGTTTGGCTAAAATGTTAACCTATTGTCCTTGACCTGGGGACGTAAATTACAAGTACCTCTGAAGTCAGAGTGGGTTCGCACTGATAATAGGGAAAGCTAATCCACACGCAAAATTTACGCAAGGCATTCTGCAATTGACAACAACACGTGCGCATAAATGGTTGATAATCATCATCATTGAGTGGGCATGTTTCTGTTAGCAATTAAACCACTGCTTTGTCTCGCTTTAATTTGTGTTCGCTTTTTTATGTGTGCAGGGATTCTAAAGATACTCTCGCAAACATTTGTGCCCTGTGTACCGACAGAAGAACTAGAGGACAGGGTGTTTAGCCGAGTCTGCAAACTGGTAAACTAACGTCTTCGTGGTCTCATTCACTGAGCTAGAGATGACTGTTCAGTACACATTTTACTGAATCTTGTTGCATTCTACGTTTCAATAATTAGACTGTCCAACACACATTGTCTGTCAAAGACAAGGCTGTCCAACAGACATTTCACAGAATCTTATCACATTCTCTGTCAGAAACTAGACTGTTCAACAAACATTTCATGGAATCTTGTCACATTCTCTGTGTGAATGATTAGACTTTCCAACAAACACTTTACAAAACTTTGTCATATTCTCCCTGTCAAAGACTAAACAGTCCAATAAACATTTCATAGAACCTTGTTTCATTCTCCCTGTCAGTGACTAGACTATTCAACAAAGATGTCACAAAACTTTGTCACATTCTCCCTGTCAGTGACTAGACTATTCAACAAAGATGTCACAAAACTTTGTCACATTCTCCCTGTCAGTGACTAGACTATTCAACAAAGATGTCACAAAACTTTGTCACATTCTCCCTGTCAGAAAGTAGACTGTCAACAAATTTCACTTAAGTTAGTTGCATGTCATTTACAGGACATGGCAATCAGCCTCAGCATTTATTTACTGTTTTACATTCAGTACTGAAATCCAGACCCTCATGCCTTTGTGTAAATCAATGCATAGTGATCCATTCTCAAGTCGCCCATGCCTGATTTCAAGTGTGGTAAATAATAAATGGTGAGAATTGTGTGGATTCTTTACAATGGCCATGCGGGAGTGCTGGGGAATGAACAGGCTGATAGGCTGACTGAGAATGCACCTCTTGATGGTAGATACCTAAGGACATGGGAGAGGTGGTCGTGCACCTGTTGGATCAGGTGGAGAAGGTAGGGGAACTGATTGAGAACCTGTATGTAGAAAGAATGATATTGCGGGGGATCGGCAAAGGTTTTTGGAAATATCTCAAAACTGAGAGGGAAGACCAGGAGAACTTTCAATCAGATAGCGGTGGGAACGATTAGTAGTGTGGCCTTTTTTTTGGCTGTTGAACGAGGGGACGGAGCACGTATGGGAATGTCCTGAGTGCAGTGATGTCGGTTCTTAGCTCAACTCAACATCTCAACTCAAATAATAAATATATTATGCACTCAGGGAATAACAGAGTCCATGGCAATATCGATACATAAAGCCCATAAGTGGGCACTCTCCCGCTGTTCATACTTCACCTCGACACCGCAAGGTACAAGAGGAACATGATGAAATGAGATGAGATGAGATGCATATATTCTTAGTTGGAGTCAGACTAGTGTAGCGGTTAGCACGTAAGCCTACAGAAATAATGGCCTAGGGTTCAGTCCTAATTAGTGGCAGTGTGTGTTTTCCCAATGGGGGAAACTATGGGACCGAGCCAGCCTCAAGAGATGGGTAGAAATGGAAATGTAAAGATGGTCAGCTTAGTACTCTGGTGTTTGGTTCGGTCATCCAAAATAAGCACCTGCTGCCGTATATACAATTTGCCTTATTGGAAATGAAAAGGGCTTTTATTTGTGTTCTGTCTGTCGGTCTATCTGTGTAACTGTCTGACTGTCTGTCTGTAATTGTCTGTTTGTCTAATTGTGTCGATTTGTCTAACTGCCTTTCTGTCTATCTATTTAATTGTAGGTCTGTTTGTCTGTCTGCACCTCCCTCTTCCCCACTCTCTCTTTCTGTCTATCTCTCTATCTCTCTCTGTTGACCTGACTGGTTTGTCTCTCAAGTTCTCCATTCCCTTCTGACTCTTTATTCACCCCTGTCTTTGCCTCTCCCTCTCTCTGTTTGCTTGTCTGTCTCTCATACTAATCTCTCTATTCCTCTCTTCCTCCCCTCTCTCTATTCAGCTCTCTTTCTCTCTGTCAGTCATTCTTAAAGCCAGTGAATCAGTAATCAGGCAACCAATTAATTAACCAGTCAGTTAATCATTGTATCAGTCAGTCATTAATTCAATAAATCAGTCAGTCAGTCAATATATCAGTCAATAAGTCACTAAATCAGTCAATCAATCAGTAAGACACTTAGCAATATAAGAGTAACAACCTCCTACAGTAATGCGAGCAAGGAGGCTGGAGCACTAATTTTAATTTCATAGTGTGATTAAAGTTGTCATTGAATTAAGTCAATAAATCAGTCAGCCAATCAATAAAGCAGTCAGTTAATAAGTAATTCAGCCAGTCAATCAATAGTTGATCAATCAGTCAATTGACATTAGTTATCAGAGTAACTACCTCCATTTGTGATGTCAGCCAGATAATTGAGGCCCTAATAGATAGCCTCACTGTGCAGTGAAGATCCTTGAATTCAGCCAGTCAGTCAGTCACATGACATGAATTATAAGGGTGACTTGCTCATTTGTACTAACTGTAACCCCCCCCCCCCCCCCCCCCCTACTCTTAGCTTCCAGTATACTCCACATAGCTAATAACAAGTGCCACACCAGTTATTACTATTACTGAGTCGTGTAGTATTGATTTTTCATTTTCCACATGCCTTTATAATGCATATCTTTTATATTGTTGCTGTTTTCAGTTAGCCTTGAATGATGTGTGAATGGTATAATGTATGAAAGAGAGTGATAAAAGGGCAGAATGTTAGACGGGCCTGCGTGCCCAATTCTGAACCCTTTCAAAATAAAGTTTTGTTGTTGTTGTTGTTGTTGTTGTTGTTGTTGTTGTTTGGGAGCTCAGTCCTTGGGAGGACTAAATGAGACCAGTCCTTTGGGAGAAAGCAACGAACACCTGGGAGGCTACTGGATCTGGCAGGTCCTCCTGAAGTCTAGTCCTCGTCGGGGCCAATTCAATGCAATAATGAAAATGCCATTCAATGTGAGCCCCTTAAGACCTAACCGAACCTGAAGAGCAGAGAGGAGAAAATATAATCAATCCTGTTTAGGACTAACTCGAAAGAGAACAAAGAAACAAAAGAATATCAAAACTAAAAAAAAAAACCAGATGCCACAGAAGCAGGTTGAACAAGGCTGAATTTGTATTTTTTGGGGGTAAATATTGGATTGGATTGGCTTTGGTGTTCACCTGATATACAGAATTAAGTGATTGTTTTACTTCTTTAGATCCAAGGTTTCATCGATGGGGCTGTCAGCAAGATTACTTTGGTTGTGAAGGGTGCTGTCCAGGACTCGGCTGATGAAGTTGAGTCTGCTGTTGGAGAGTTTCTAGAGGTAAGATGACCACTCCGTGTAAGTTATTAAAGTCAAGGCCCACTTTACATGCCTTAACACACATTGGACATATGGTGCTGGAGCGTATTGTAATGGAACACATCAGCACATCAGCACTCCAGGAGTGGTGTGGTCAATATCACACTGGCTGTCTTTACTTCCCATGTCAAATCCTGGTACCTGTTTTAGGCTGGGTGCAGGTCAGTGTTAGAAATCTGTCCCATGCAAATTCAAACTCATGAATACTGGTCCACCTCAGAGTCCAGATCAGTGTTAGAAATCTGTCTCATGTAAATTCAAACCCATGAATACTGGGTCGACGGGTAAACTGGTTCAGATGATTTCCTTGTGCAGTATCTTATTCTTCAGGTGTCATGTCAGCTTTCATCATTTGCTATGAGAGGCGAAGATTGACCACCTATTCCTGTGTGCAGCCAGGTCTGCCGGTGCTGTGGCGATTTGTGATTTGCAATCCTGCACACTGCATTGGAAACAGTTGCAGGCGATTTGGAAGCAAACCACCTTGCACTGATTTTCATACCATGGTATGATGCAGGGGCAGAAAAAAAAACCAAATAAAATTCAGGATCCAGCCCTTTTTTCTCAGGAGCCAGCATAATGTTTTTGCAAATATGAGCTAAGAAAACAACTGAAAATTCAGGCGACGGGTAGAAATTTTCAGGTGCCATGACGACCAGGTGCTTGGATTTTTCTATCCCTAGAGTATGAGTGTGGTTAGATGTCAGCTCTCATCATTTGCTATGAGAGTGCACTCAGACACACAATTGTGATGGTTCTAACACTTCAGTACTCGCACTGTTTCCTGGTAGGGAACTTGCTGTTGTTATTTGTGTATGTAGCATCTGATCTCACTTAAATTGATCATGTTACATACGTTTCTTTTTTCATGTTTTTTGTTTTGTGCCTTCGCTAGTTTTGAACTGAAGTGTAGTCCATACATGTACTATCACTTCTAGTGCACTGTACTGATGTTTGCATGTGGATTAGCTTTCCCTATTACCAATGTCATCATCGTTACATGGCCGCGTTATGAGAAGACAAAAACTGGAACATATTGTGACAACCAGAAAGATTTGCGGAAAAAAAGATAGAGGAAGATAGCTTGAGAAGATTCTGGATAGTTTTGTGTCATGGCACAGAAGGGACTCAACACACAAATTGATCCATGACATCGTAGATCGTTATTTGTGGAGAGGCATGATTGTCCACGCCAGGCGGCAAGGCACTGGATGATGATTACCAGTGTCCCTCGCCATTAGGTGAACCCACTTTGACTTCAGAGGTACTTGTAATTTATGTCCCAGAGTCAAGGACGAGAAGTCAACATTTAGTCCAACTTACTGTGTGTTTTTTTGTTTTCATTTCATATCTGTTTCTTTTTTCTTTTGTAGTGGATAAAGGACACGGTTAGCTGTGTTGAGTGCTGCATCAGACACGTGTTGAGCACATCAGGGACAGTAGAGCTATCCTGTGTCCAGTCACTACCCTTCTGTGCTGTACATGTGCTTAGACAAGCGTACGCCCACTGCAAGGACAGTACAGCTCTCTATGGGGGTCTTCTGGATCACGTGGGAGAGCTCCTAGCTGATCTGTTTAAAAGGACACATTCTTTGCAAGTGGTGAGTTTGTCACTTTTTATGATTTAGGTGCGGGTGGGTAGCCATGTGGGTTGGGAAGACTGTTCCACACAACAGGGAGTTATCATTACTGTTCTAGGGCGATAAATCCCCACAGAAAAAGTAGGTCAATATCAGCCTATTAAGAGACGTGTGAGACTGATGTGTAATGTATCCAGATCTTTTTTCCCTGTACAGTGAAAATATTTTCAGAAATGTAGAAGATATGAAAGGAATCATCATTGGGGGACAATGCATCAATAACATTAGATGTGCAGATGATACAGTCTTGATTGCAGACAGTGAACAGGACCTGCAACATTTAGTAGATGCGGTTGTTGTACACAGTGAACAACTAGGGTTAGAATTGAATTGTAAGAAGACACAGATTATAGTCGTCATTAGGAAGGAAGAAATACCACAATGTAATATACAAGTAAATGTGCATATTCTTAAACAAGTGAATTGGTACAGTTATCTCGGAACAGTCATAACATCTGATGGGAGATGCCTTGAAGAAATTAGAACAAGAATTGCTATTATGAAGGTAGCCTTTTGCAAGATGAAAAACATACTGATCAATAAAAAGACATCAATTGAAACGAGAAAAAGAATTTTGAAGTGCTAAATAGAACCTGTACTTTTGTATAGATGTGAAGCGTGGACAATGAGCAGACAAGCTGAAAAACATCTGATTGCTGTGGAAATGTAGTTTCTGAGGAAAATGCAAAGAATACCATAGACAGACAGAAAAACCAATGAACAAGTCCTTCAAGAAACAAATGAAGATCGTAAACTGATTAGAGAAATTAGACGTAGACAGTCAACATTTTTTGACCACGTTATCAGAAAAAAATAAATTGGAGAACTTGGTGACAACTGACAAGATAGAGAGGCAAAGAAAAATGGGAAAACAGAGAAGTAAATGCATGGATGGCTTGGCCACATGGCAAGGTCGAGACAAGAACACTGAGCGGATCCACGACTTTAGTGATCTAGTGAGATGGTGAAACATGACTGCGGCATGGCACATGATGATGATGATGAGCTAGGAATTACAACTTTCTGTTGTTGATTCATTTTTTATTTTTAGTTTTTCATGTTTATTGATAAAAGCTTCGGTTGAAACGTTTTCCTGCATCTATATGTTTTATCACGTGTCGAGCTTCTTAGTCACAATCTGTGTTTTTCTTCAAACTCTTATTATTTAGCTGCTGATTTTCATTCTGGTTGATCTCTTATGGATCTGACTGATGAGTATCACAGTGATATAAAAATAAAAGAGAAAACAGGGATTGCATTTATCTACATTGTATGTTTTTGTTGTTTGTCTTCAGTCGCTTGTCAACTTGTTAGACAAAATTTGCATCACGGGAGCTCAGCTGGAAGACCATGTCCTAGTTCTGTGTTCAGGTAACAATTTCAGTCTGTAATAGTGTAACTACTGATTGTAGCATTGTAGCTATTTACTGTGCCAGTGTAACTCCTGGATGTAGCAGTTTTAGTTTTTAGTTTTAGTCGTTGGATCAACATCACGGTACACGGGTTTAACCCATAAGTGCTCCGTTTTCCTCCTAACTCAAACCTGAATCTGGAGAAACTCAGCTCAATGCACGAACTCCGTAGCATCGGCGAGGATCCTGAAATACTGTAATTCAGGTATTTCAGGATGTAGCAGTGTAGCTACTTAATGTTGCATTATAACTGTTTACTGTAACAGTATAACTACTTAATGTAACAGTGTTACAACTATTGTAGCAGTGTAGCTACTTTACCCTTTACATGGCACACGTTTTTCCGTTTTGTAACTCTGAACGGGCAAGATTTTTCAGGTTTAGGATTAGGGTTAAGGTTACGTTAGCAAAGACATCAAATCTAAAGTGTTAGTGAAGATATTTTTGTAAATAAAAAAACAAAATGAAGGAAAATGAATGCAGATGATTTTATTCACATGTGATCCAATAATGTTGCCGGTAATCCACACATGAACACAAATATTTACAAAATACAACATATTGTTTGTGATTGTCATCTATACACTATTTACAAACACTCTGCCAACTGCTCACTTTCTTAAGTCCGAAAGATCCGAAGTGTTGCACTGCATACGCTAATATCACTGATATCTAGCTCCGATTCATAGTCAATATCGTGCACTTCAATGTCACTTAAATTGAACCCAGTGAAATCTCCGCTATCACCTGAAGAATCGTCAAAACCCATTTAGAAAAACAAAGCATAAAAACCCTGAAAACTATTTTAAAATCTGATCAAATTTAAAGAACACGCTTGCAAATGGCGCGTCATGCTATCAAGTTATCGACAACATCGGACGTAAACAATGGGAAGTCTCGCAAAGTCTCGAGACTGCGTGATTACAATGCTTAGTTATCACGGACGCTTTCGGCCATTTTGCCCGTTCAGTAGTACGGACACTTTCGGCCGTTGTGCCCTGTAAAGGGTTAATGTTGCAGTGTAACTACTTACTGTCACATTGTAACTACTTACTGTAACAGTTTTGCTACTTACTGTAGCAGTGTGGCTACTTACTGTAGCAGTGTAACTCCTGAATGTAGCAGTGTAGATATTTAATACAGGAGTATAACTCCTTACTGTAGCAGTGTGGCTATTTACTGTAGCAGTGTAACTCCTGAATGTAGCAGTGTAGATATTTAATGCAGGAGTATAACTCCTTACTGTAGCAGTGTGGCTACTTACTGTAGCAGTGTAACTCCTGAATGTAGCAGTGTAGATATTTAATACAGGAGTATAACTCCTTACTGTAGCAGTGTGGCTACTTACTGTAGCAGTGTAACTCCTGAATGTAGCAGTGTAGATATTTAATACAGTAGTATAACTCCTTACTGTAGCAGTGTAACTCCTGAATGTAGCAGTGTAGATATTTAATACAGTAGTATAACTCCTTACTGTAGCAGTGTAACTCCTGAATGTAGCAGTGTAGATATTTAATACAGGAGTATAACTCCTTACTGTAGCAGTGTGGCTACTTACTGTAGCAGTGTAACTCCTGAATGTAGCAGTGTAGATATTTAATACAGGAGTATAACTCCTTACTGTAGCAGTGTGGCTACTTACTGTAGCAGTGTAACTCCTGAATGTAGCAGTGTAGATATTTAATACAGTAGTATAACTCCTTACTGTAGCAGTGTGGCTACTTACTGTAGCAGTGTAACTCCTGAATGTAGCAGTGTAGATATTTAATACAGTAGTATAACTCCTTACTGTAGCAGTGTGGCTACTTACTGTAGCAGTGTAACTCCTGAATGTAGCAGTGTAGATATTTAACACAGGAGTATAACTCCTTACTGTAGCAGTGTGGGTACTTACTGTAGCAGTGTAACTCATGAATGTAGCAGTATAATTCCTATCGGTAGCAGTGTAACTCATATACATGCATACACATATAATTGAAATGGGTTCAATTGCAGTTAAGCTGTGGAAATGTAATTATTTAAAAAAAACATGATGTGTAGGGCTGCTTTACAAAATAAATAAAAAAAACAAATTTGTCCTGTCTTTCGCTCGCACAGTAAGACAACAAACACGGGTGCTGAAACCTTAATCTGGCCACCCTCATAGCATTATCAACATAGCACCCTATCAACTTCACTAATGCATCCTCTTATTCAAAATCATCATCATCACGTGCCCTGACTAGGTGTTCATGTCTCTCCACAGATCTCGTTCTTTGGTGTTCTGGATCAACTCTGCTGATGATATTCCTCCATGTCACTGTCTCAGTCCATCCAGTATGATTTCTCTTGGTCTGCCTCTGCCTCTCTTCCCCTCAATCTTTCCAGTTGTAACGATGTTCTCCAGTGCCTCTCTTCTCATTACATGACCAAAGGGAACCGATTGTCTCTTTCTTATTGTTGTATATAATTTTCTAGTTCCATTAGCCTCTTTAAGACAGTCATTGTTAGTTACTCTGGCAGTGCAAGGAATTTGCAAGGTTCGCCCATTGCTTCCAAGGTCTTTCTCATTTGTTCATTTACATTCCAAGATTCACTGCCATACAGCAAAACAGCTTCTATATAGTACTTCAGCACTCTCCTGCTTACATTGAATGATAGTGACTTATTGCATAAGGTACCCTTCATTTTATGAAATTCAGATTTTGCTATTCTGCTCTTAATCTCTGTTGTACATCTTCCATCTGATGTTATAATTGCCCCTAGGCATTCAAAATAAATAAAAAAAAAAAGTATGTTGCAGTGACTAACTTTCAATAGCAAACAGCAACAAGAAAATGCAACAACACTCATGCAACAGAAATGACACAGCAGTGACTACATTAAGGCACAATATTGTGGAATCATGTGAAAGCAAATTTACGCAGAAGGAAATCAAATATGTGGTACGTAACGTGGAGACTGCAAATATGAAACAGCATATGTGGAGTCACTGAGGAAAGTACCATATATTTTTATTCTGCTAATTCAGTCACTGATACAGTTAGTAATATCATTGGAAGTGTGGTACCGCCCCAACTTGCTGTCTGTCACCAGCAGTTTTACATCTAGGGGGAAGCAGCAAGAAGCATGAACATGGCTGATATTGTCAATGCAGTACAGACCCAGCTGGCCAATAATGATGATAATCTGAACACGAGTTTGATTACATGAATTGGGAGCAAAGCCTGGCCACGTACATTGATGCTGTCTTTGAGGGTGAGAGAGAGAAGACGTTACAACCAACTTCTCATGGGAACAGTGAGTAGAGATACTATTAGACGGTTGCTGCATTGGAGGACAGCATACATGGGGATGTCGATTGTGATAACACAACATAATAAACAACATAAAATTACATAACACCTAGGTGAAAATGAGAATGTTGATGAACATAATGGATTGATGATGCCATGTATTTGTGTGGAACTTGTTTCAGTGTGTTCTGGCTTGTTTGAGATCTGTGGCATCGTTACCTGCCTGGACGTGAAGCTTGTGATCAGCTTGTGGAAGGCAATAGTCAAGTAAGTGTTAGCTGGCGTGATGTATTCCACAGATCATATCTGTTGTCAGGTCAAAGTTAAGCTGTGGAACAAAAAAGTCAGGTCTTAGATATATGACTGAGCTACTGTATGAGAGTAGACGGTACTACCTGCTTTCTGTTAGCGCCGAATGTTGGTAGCGCTCACTTAATCCAACCCCCACATTGTGCCAACGATTTCAGGTGGAGGAGCACAATTGGGAGGGTACAAGCCTTACCTTAGTGCGAGGAAATGTAACCTAAAGACCAGGCCCTAAGTCTTGGATCGAAGCTCTGGCAGGCGGACAGAGCATTGCTTTGCTGATCCGGCAGCTTCTGCAGCTTGTCTTGTTCCAGATGTATTGGTGTTACCATTCCTCTGGAGTAAACTAGACAGGCTGAGAGAGGGATCATGCTGCATGGGCTACACATGATCTCTATATTCAGCCCAGGCTTTGTGCTATGGAGAGGTATAACTTTATTGTACAAACTATCATCTATTAAGATGGCCAGGTGCCAGTCAGTGTCAGCTGGTAATTTATTCTTATCATCTTCATCATCATGGGCCATGCTGATCAGTTTGGCCGATCATGGTCCCCCACCTCTCACACAATCACCAGGATCTCTCATCATAATGTGTTAGGGATGTACAACAGTGGTGTTCCTGTTGCCTTGCCCTCCATTGGTTTGTCTACTGTTTGACTCTGTTAGCCGTTGTCTAAAGAGGTGAACCCTGTAAGGTAGCAGGAGAGAAATTGTGGCGCCCCCTTGTCCATTCACTTTGAACTTGATCTTAGTCCACACATGTGCTACTACTACTAGTAGATGCTACTACTAGTGGACTAATTTTGAATGACGGTTAGCTTGCCATGTTACCCAGTGTCCCTGGCCATCAGGTGAGCCCTCCTCTGACTCCTTGTATCATCTCATCTCATCTTGTTCCTCTTGTATCAGACGGTGTCGAGGTAAACCTGTTCCTGGGCTTCATATATCGAGATTCCCATGAACTCCCATGTGAGTTATTCTCTCTCTCTGTCCATCGTTTACATAGTCGGCCTCTTCTTCTGGTTCCATTTGATCTGTACATTGTTGCTTGTTGTGCCATACTGTTAGTTGCTAGCCTAATTATTTGGCTGAACAAGGTGTGGAATGCACCTGGCCTTGCAGCCAGCAGGGTTAGAATTGGATAGTCTCTCTCAGGAGGGGTGAAAAGTGAAAATTAGTAGTCTGCCTATGACCAACAGACTACACAAGTCAACCTCGGCTCCCCTGGTGCAGATTATTAAACCATAACCTTGAGGTCATGGGCCAACTGGCTTGCTGGGGTGGGGGGGGGGGGGGGGGGACTCCCCTTGGTCAGATTTTTCGGCAGGGGAGTTTTCCTACTGCTCTGAGAAAAAGAATGAAATCATCTTCTTGTATACTTGTAATTTACGTCTCCAAATAAAGGATGAGAAATGAACATTTAAGTCCAATTGAGTGGCATGTAGAACAAACCCACTATGTCACACTTAGAAGAGACAGTTTCAGCATGTTATACCTCACAGACCTCATTATGATAGGACAGAGAGAAGAAGGGCAGAATGTCAGACAGGCCCGCGTGCCCAATTCTTAACCCTCTGAACATAAAGTTTGTGCGTTCGTTTGTTCACAGCCACACTGATCTCTGTTGGTGGGTATGTTTCCATCTTGCGAAAGGCTACTTTTGCAATGGCAATTTTTGCTGCAATCTCTACAGCATCTTCCGTCAGATGGTATTGCTTTTCTAAGATAATTGTATCAGTTCATCTGTTTAAGAAATGTCCCATTTACTTGAATGTTGCATTGTGCTATTTCTTTATTCTTGGAGATGACTAAGCTGCCTTCCTGTCACACAGGTTGTTGATAACACATTATGGATTGAATATTTCAGAGTATGCAGTCAACACATAGGCTTGTTGCGGGACCGCTTTGATGCCTGCCCTCTCGTCAACTCTTTATGTGAGGAAATCAGACAAGGGTACAAGTACTTGTTTGAACTCTCCCCTGGAGCCGAAGAACTGTCCTTGGTATGTGTTCTTTATGTCAGGGGCTCTTAACCTTTTTATTTCGCTAGTCAGGTCTTAGTCAGATATGACTGAGCTACTGTATGACAGTAGACATGTTTTCAGTTAGCGTCGAATGTTGGGCAGTGGCCACCTAACCCGACACCCCACATTGTACCAACGGCTTTGGGCAGAGGAGGTCATTTGGGAGGGTACAAGTCTTACCCTAGTGCAAGGAAATGCAAACTAAAGACTAAATGTCATGGCAAAGAAGACCAGGCCTTAAGCCTTGGTCGGCAACTGGTCTAGGAAGGGAGCTCTGACATGTGGACAGTTAGAGCATTGCTTTGCTGACCAGGCAGCTTGTCTTGTTCCAGATGTATTGCTGTTACCTTTCCTCTGGAGTAAACTAGGCAGACTGAAAGAGGGATCAAGCTGATGGGCAACACATGGTCTCTACAATTCAGCCCAGGCTTTGTGCTATGGAGAGGCATAACTCCATCCCTGGTCTTAACCACCATGGGTTGTAGTTATTATGCCTTTTTTTGAAGAACAAATTAACAAACTATCGTCTGTCAAGACGGCACGGTGCCATAGGAGCCCTAGTGGTGAGTGCACTTGCCTGCGAAGACAGTGGTCCGAGTTTAATCCCCAACAAAGGCAGGATGTCTTTTCCAACCAGTACATCTCTGGGTTCGACCCTACCTCATCCACATAGGTGCCAGGTGATTTTCAGAATTTTCTGGGAATTGTCTGAGAAGGGAAAGCCATGTGAAAGGTCACTGAACACCCCACCTCCTTTGTCATGACCTAGAATATATGAAGGCCTTACACTTCACACCCCAATGAGAGTATCTGCTACAGGACTGCCTTTTATGTTCATGAAATATCTCCATCTGTAGCTGAAGGGTTGGTGAGATGCAGTTTCATTATTCCCTGACAGGGTTCAGAATAGCCACAGGTGATTTGCGTTGGTTTTCATGGTATGAGACATCAGCCGTTCATTAAGCAATGGCAAACTTATCATCATCATGTGCCATGCCGGTAAGCTTAAGTGGTCATGTTTCAAAATCTCACGATCACCAGAATTATGGATCAGCGCTCAGTGTTCTTGTCTCAACCATACCATGTGGCCAAGCCATCCAGGTATTTATTCTCTGCCTTTCCCTTGTTCTTTCCCCCTCAGTTTTGCCAGTTGTCACAAAGTTCTCCAATTTATTTCTTCTCATAACGTGTCTAAAAAATTATGACTATCTACATCTAATTTCTCTAATACAGTGGTTCTCAACCGGTGGGGAAGTCCCCCCCCCAGGGGGGAATTTTAGGGTTTCCAGGGGGGAAATGAAGACCATTTCAAGATCGCGTTAATACAAGAACCAATTACTTAATATTGTTTTTCCCTTCATACTTTACAGTTATGTACGTCTCATCCTTCTAAAACTCATTTTATAAAGTCAGTAGACCCACAAATCACGTTTTATGTGGATGTCTAGACTTGTTTTAGTATATGCTATTACATTTACCTTCCAGTTTTACGTATACTGTGTAGGGGTGGGGGGATTTTTAGGTAGGAAATATGAAAGGGGGGAATGGCGTTCTGAAAATATGGTGAAGGGGGGCACGGGCCAAATTTTTGATAGGAAGGGGGGGGAATGACGTTCTGAAAATATGGTGAAGGGGGGGGGGCACGGGCCAAAAAAGTTTGAGAACCACTGTTCTAATACGTTTATAGTTTTCATTTGTTTCTTGTCAGACTTGGTGATTGGTTTTACTACCGAACTAAAAATTGCACGATAAATCACAAATAGGCAATAAATGCTGGGTTGATTGCAACATCCTGTGACACAACATGCAGTTAACTGTAATATCTGTGTTGTGTTGACGGCTGAAGTGTGTCATCTTTTGCAGTCGCAGGGAGATGACAAGGCATTCAGCAAATCCTGCAAGATCCTGGCATTTCAGATGAAAGTGGTAGTGGCCTTGCTGAGAGACTTCGCAGACTACCTTGGCAACTGTGAGAAGAATGTTCTTGACTTGCTGCTGGTGTTACACAGGTGAAGGCTTTCTTCTCACGTATCTCTGCCACATCTCTGTCTGTTTACTGCTGGTGTTACACAGGTGAAGACTTTCTTCTCACATATCTCTGTCACATCTCTGTCTGTTTACTGCTGGTGTTACACAGGTGAAGGCTTTCTTCTCACGTATCTCTGTCACATCTCTGTCTGTTTACTGCTGGTGTTACACAGGTGAAGACTTTCTTCTCACATATCTCTGTCACATCTCTGTCACATCTCTGTCACATCTCTGCCTGTCTGCCTATCTTTCTGAATGCCTGCCTGCCTGCTTGTGTCTCTATCCGCCTCACTGCCTGCCTGCCTTTCTGTCTGCCTCTGTCTGTTCATTCTATCTCCTCTGTCTCCTTGCACACACACTACACTCACACACTCACTCTGTCACTCACTCGATGTAGTCACCACTGTGTTCAATGCAAGTCCTCCAGTGTCGATAAAATGCTTGGGTTCTTGTAGAAAAAAATTATCTGAGGTCACTACTCGGTGTGCTTGACCTGGTCGAGAACAGTCTGTCACAGAAGACACGCCGTTTTCAATTCCTAATCCACTCGTACACTTGCTGGACTGACTGGCATGCATCACCATACTGGACCTTCATTCACCGATGAATGTCTATAGGTTTCACCCCTTCACTGATAAAAAACTGATAACAGACTGCTGCTCCTTTTTGGTGCATGTTAAAAGTGGGACAGCCATCTTTAAACTGTCATTATGACATCACTGTGTTCATTTGCACTGTAATGTCAAATGCTTAACACTCTTGACTTCATTTAACAACAATATTGACAGCTGACAAGACAGTGGCATGGTTATTGTAACATCTGTCACACTTTTAAGGTTTTCATGTAGCCCGGGTCGGTTTAAAATGGGACAAAATGTGATTCATCCTCATGACCTTAGACTGGCAGGCCAGCGTGCTAATCACTGCACCACTGCAGCTCCCGCCCGTATAGTAATAATAAATCGTGAATTTGTCTCGAAGCAGTTTCTTGGTATAGGTCTGTGATGTAATATCTCTACCCCATTTTGTAGGTCTGAGCATGATCGACTAGGTGGTCAGTCTTTCCTTCACTTTGGCATGTGAATAAATGATAATGGGAAATCCCCAGGCTGATGGAAAGGCAGTATTTTGGCTTTCAGACTTACTGTCTTTGGGACTTCAGGTCTAATATGACGCATAGGCCGTTGAACTGTTAAGGCCTCTGGAGTGTTTTTGGTTCTGGCTACGGTTGCTTACGCATTTACCTAATGTTGGACATGGTTCGTCGCCAAGCTACTGAGTTAAGTGCGTGGAGCAGCACTGTGAGCTGTGAATTTCATATGGAGTGCTTTTACATCTGTATGCGGTTGTTTGTATTGTCAACTGCATGTTCAGAAAAATGGCGGCCGGGCAGTTGTTGAACTAGCCGGTTTTAAATTATGCAGTAATGTGTGTGCAACTGCTTTTTTCTAGTGACTGCCACTTCCTTCAACAATGAACATAAGTTTAGTGACAAACTGTTGTGTTGGCACAGTGAGGAGCACTTTGTGTGATATTCACTGGCACAGAAATGGAGCATTATGGGGTGACCCTTTG
Organism: Cepaea hortensis; assembly: GCA_963921405.1. Taxonomy (NCBI): domain Eukaryota; kingdom Metazoa; phylum Mollusca; class Gastropoda; order Stylommatophora; family Helicidae; genus Cepaea; species Cepaea hortensis. Next base: position 106,305,539 of record OY992884.1, read on the forward strand.
CTGTGAAGTTTGAACCGTGACTAATGACTAACTTACTGTCTTTTCTATTTCTGGGTGACTTGTAACGTGCACAGGGATGCTCATGTTAAAATATTTAGTCTGATGATTGTATGAAGTTTCCTTAGAACAGCACTCCTACAGACATCAAGACTTGTAGCTGCCCATTAACTTATTCTTGGTAAATCAGTGTGGTGGTTTTCCCTTGACTTTCAGTTTGTCAGTGGTGTATCTTTAGAAATAGTTGGATTTTTAGCTTCTGAGTTTATTCAAGATTGGCGAATCAGATATGTACACAAGTGGATTGGCACTGCAGATAGCAGATCTCATATTCCAAGACTGCCCTGAAAATGACATATCTAGGCAAACCTTCTGTTTAAATAGTGGAAGATAACCTCTGTGGACCACTGAGTGAACTAAACAAGACAGTGAAGTCTATACAAAAGACAACATTGCAGAGACAGACAATCAATTTTAAGCAAATGAAAGAAAAAGAACTACTTAGTTTATTTTTAGTTACTTTAGTGGTGACACAAGTTGGCTGCAATATGCTTAAGGCGTAACTCAAGCTCAGATTATGTTTAACTAAGCCTGTGCTTAACCCAACATGCGCTTAACCCTTTCTAATCTTAACCCAACTTGTGCTTAACTTTACCTATGCTTAACCCAACCTGTGCTTAATCCAATCTGAGCTTAACTTCACCTGTGCTTAACCCAACCTGTGCTTAATCCAATCTGAGCTTAACTTTACCTGTGCTTAACCCAACCTGTGCTTAATCCAATCTGAGCTTAACTTTACCTATGCTTAACCCAATCTGAGCTTAATCTGAACCTTTGCTTTACTCAATCTATGCTTAACAAGTCTATGCTTAACCCAACATGTGCTTAATCCAATCTGAGCTTAACTTTACCTATGCTTAACCCGACCTGGGCTTAACTTTACCTATGCTTAACCCAAAGGGGGCTTAACTTTACCTATGCTTAACCCGACCTGGGCTTAACTTTACCTATGCTTAACTTTACCTATGCTTAACCAACCTGGGCTTAACTTTACCTATGCTTAACCCAACCTGGGCTTAACTTTACCTATGCTTAACCCAACCTGGGCTTATCTGAACCTTTGCTTTACCCAATCTATGCTTAACAAGTCTATGCTTAACCCAACCAATGCTCAACCCACTTGTGCTTAACCCTACAAATGCTCAACCCACTTGTGCTTAACCCAACCAATGCTCAACCCACTTGTGCTTAACCCAACCAATGCTCAACCCACTTGTGCTTAACCCAACCAATGCTCAACCCACTTGTGCTTAAACAAACCTATGCTTAACCTAACTGTTTAATCCCGCCTATGCTTAACCCACCTATGTTTAACCCAAATTGTACCTAATCCAACCTGTACTCAACCCAACCTGTACTCAACCCAATCTGTACTTAACCCAACCTGTACTAACCCAACCTGTACTCAACCCAAACCCTGTATAAGAAAGGTGCATCATGTTTGAAGTGATCATCCACTGGACAGGTACATGCCTCCAAGTCTGTGTGCCAGAGAGTTACCAGTGAAGCTAGAGAGTGAAGTCAGGACTCAGGTTCTCAGTGCCACAGCTCCCATCCTGGCACATCTGGTACACAACAGAATGTTCCGAGCTGCCCTGACAGCGTGTGCCGAAGGTACAATTGTGCTTTTACTGTTTGATTTCAAGTAGTTGTCATTTGTATGTGAGAAATTCTGCGGTGGAGTGGTAGGGCTTCTGCCTGTTACAGTGGGAGATCAGAGTTTGATGGCCTGTGTGTTGTGTTTTACTAGATTATGTTTGGCAGGTAAGTTTAACTTCAACCTGGCATTGTTGGCGCTCCTGTGTTACTAGGAACCTTAGAGGAGCAAAGAATCATAACAGATGATTAAGGAGGAATGGCATGGGGCTGGCTGTCCCATCCCATAGAATACTCCAGCTGCACAATCCAGCAACCATGAACAAGTCTACAAGTTAGTTGTATATCCTTTACAGGATTTTGCAGTCAACTCCAGCATTGTTTAGCTATTTGTGATTCCTCCGCAAGTTTACGTTCAGTAGTTTGTTTTTGCTTTCTGAACGATGAGCACTCATACCATTGTATGGAAACAAATGCAAAACGGTCTGCTTCCAAATCACCTGCAGCTGTGTTTCAAACGCAGTATTCAGGGTTACGAACTGCAGTCGTAACTCCTTCACCACAGAGACAAGTCTGAAGATAAGGCCAAAAGAATAACTCAGCCAATGAAGGTGAAGGGAATCTCTTCTAACAAAAATGTATAAAGAAAGCCGCTAGGAATTTGGACTGCTAAATTGCCTCTTTTCACCTAAGAAAATCTCCAGAATTGACATCTGGAATGTTGGAACTTTGCATGAATAGGGAAATACAACAATGGTGATACAAGACATGAACTATTCTTCTTACTTATAGTCCATGCTGTGTGGTGTTGGTGATCATGTCTGTCCACAGTCTTCTGTCTCATCTACTGTCTGTAATTTCTGATACCAATGTTATTTATGCTATGATGTCAGACAGCCCAGCATCTTCTCTCTTGGTTCTCCCCTGCCTCCCCTCCCCTCAAGCTTTCCTGTTGTCATGATGTACTCCAGCATTCCCTGTCTCATCATGTACCAAACAATGAGGACTACTATTAGATTAGCATGTTGGAAATATACCCACAGGGCAGGATGAGGTGGAGGGAGACCTGAAGGCATGTGGAGGGGAGAATTTGAGGTGAATGGTGTGAGAGGAGAATTTGAGGTGAATGGTATGAGGGGAGAATTTGAGGTGAATGGTATGAGAGGAGAATTTGAGGTGAATGGTGTGAGAGGAGAATTTGAGGTGAATGGTGTGAGAGGAGAATTTGAGGTGAATGGTGTAAGAAGAATTTGAGGTGAATGGTATGAGAGAAGAATTTGAGGTGAATGGTGTGAGAGGAGAATTTGAGGTGAATGGTGTGAGAGGAGAATTTGAGATGAATGGTGTGAGAGGAGAATTTGAGGTGAATGGTGTGAGAGGAGAATTTGAGGTGAATGGTGTGAGAGGAGAATTTGAGGTGAATGGTGAGAGGGAGGACATGGAGGGAGCTGCCAGAGATCAACAAGAGGACAGCTTGGCATGAATTGGTCGTGGGCCTGTACTTCAATAAGGGATAAAGTACAGAAGAAAGAAAAGGCATTGCTGGAGACTAGGCTTTCCTTCCATCTTTGATAGCCACACTCGTGGCCAGACTACAGTGATGCAGCGGTCTTGGTTGGCCCTACTTCATGGTTCCACAGCAAGCAGTCAAGCTGTCAGTTACTAGGTGCACTTCTCTCTTTTTCTGATGCTTCACCAGCTTCTGGTGCAGCTTGAAATATCAGGTCTGCTTATTCATTGGGAGGATGTGTTATTACCAGTGTGCTTGCCTTGGTAGTGGCTTTAGAGCAAACTGAGGTAGCGGGTTCAACCTCTACACTGGACAGTTAGACTAAGATGTTGACTTCTCGTACTTGACTTGGGGACATAAATTACAAGTACCTCAGAAGTTGGAATGGGTTTGCCTGATGGCAAGGGACACTGAAACAGATAAAAGCCTGAAGAATTGAAATGTGTGAACAAATTTATAAGTAGAGATGATATTTGTTTGTCCACTACAGAAAGAGCATCTGAAGACAGATTGCCCCGGCTTTTGGTACAACTTATGTTGCTGCACATGCTTCCCAAGTGTGAAGGTCAGTATTGTGAATCCTAACACAGTTGGTTTAGTACAACTTATGTTATTATAGTGCTACATTGCAGGGTACATGATAATAATAGATGAGTGCACCGCTTCTTAAGCAGATGGCACCAGATTATTGCAATTAGTATTACAATCAATGATAGGGGAAAGGTTAGTATTGACTCAATGTTACTGAATGCTTGGTCACAGAATTGACATGAGTTCACTTGGGACTTCCTCACACAAGCCAAATCTCCCTCTTCAACAGTCACAGAAGAGTTCCCATCTGATGGTTTGAATAGCAGCATGATTACAAGTCTGCCTGGATTGTCCCTCTACATTCAGTGTCATCAACTACTTCCTTATGAATCAGTCTATACCGATATGGATGCTCTGCTCATTTGCACATTCCATCTGGTTCCAGATTGTCTTCAGCACATCACCCTTAATGTAAAGTAGTTCTCTGCCCAGAGGAGCAGCAGCAGACAGTCTACTGGCCTGTTTATTGCACCACACACCTGCATGCCCTGGGCAGAACATCCTTGATGTGCCCTAATCTGTATTTTGTTGAGTGATGGAGGCCCATGTGGCTACATATCTCATACACCTGTGGCTACATATCTCATACACCTGTGGCTACATATCTCATACACCTGTGGCTACTTATCATACATCTGTGGCTACATATCTCATACATCTGTGGCTACATATCTCATACACCTGTGGCTACATATCTCACACACCTGTGGCTACATATCTCATACACCTGTGGCTACACATCTCATACACATGTGGCTACATATCTCATACACCTGTGGCTACATATCTCACACACATGTGGCTACATATCTCACACACCTGTGGCTACATATCTCACACACCTGTGGCTACATATCTCACACACCCATGGCTACATATCTTATACACCTGTGGCTACATATCTCACACACATGTGGCTACATAGCTCATACACCTGTGGCTACATAGCTCATACACCTGTGGCTACATAGCTCATACACCTGTGGCTACATATCTCACACACCTGTGGCTACATATCTCACACACCTGTGGCTACATAACTCATACACATGTGGCTACATATCTCACACACATGTGGCTACATATCTCATACACCTGTGGCTACATATCTCACACATGTGTGGCTACATAGCTCATACTCCTGTGGCTACATATCTGACACACCTGTGGCTACATATATCACACACCTGTGGCTACATAGCTCATACACCTGTGGCTAGATATTACATACACCTGTTGCTACATATTTCATACACCTGTGGCTACATATCTGACACACCTGTGGCTACATATCTTACACATCTGTGGCTACATATCTTACACCTGTGGCTACATATCTGACACACCTGTGGCTGCATATCTGACACACCCGTGGCTGCATATCTGACACACCTGTGGCTACATATTTCATACACCTATTGCTACATATTTCATTCACATGTGGCTACATATCTGACACACATGTGGCTACATATCTCATACACCTATTGCTACATATTTCATACACATGTGGCTACATATCTGACACACCTGTGGCTACATATCTCACACACCTGTGGCTACACATCTCATACACCTGTGGCTGCATATCTGACACACCTGTGGCTACATATCTCATACACCTGTGGCTGCATATCTGACACACCTGTGGCTACATATCTCATACACCTGTGGCTATGTATCTCATACACCTGTGGCTACATATCTCATACACCTGTGGCTACATATCTCATACACCTGTGGCTACATATCACATACACCTGTGGCTACATATCTCATACACCTGTGGCTACATATCTCACACATGTGTGGCTACATAGCTCATACACCTGTGACTACATATCTCATACACCTGTGACTACATATCTCATACACCTGTGGCTATATATCTCATACACCTGTGGCTACATAGCTCATACACCTGTGGCTACATAGCTCATATACCTGTGGCTATATATCTCATACACCTGTGGCTACATAGCTCATACACCTGTGGCTACATAGCTCATATACCTGTGGCTACATAGCTCATACACCTGTGGCTGCATATCACATACACCTGTGGCTACATATCTCATACACCTGTGGCTACATACTTCATACACCTGTGGCTACATACTTCATACACCTGTGGCTACATATCTCATATTCTATACTACATATCTCACAATCTGTGGCTACATATCTCATAACTTGTGGCTACATATCTCATACACCTGTGGCTACATATCTCATACACCTGTGACTACATACTTCATACACCTGTGACTACATATCTCATACACCTGTGACTACATATCTCATACACCTGTGGCTATATATCTCATACACCTGTGGCTACATAGCTCATATACCTGTGGCTACATAGCTCATATACCTGTGGCTATATATCTCATACACCTGTGGCTATATATCTCATACACCTGTGGCTACATAGCTCATATACCTGTGGCTACATATCACATACACCTGTGGCTACATATCTCATACACATGTGGCTACAAATCTCATACACCTGTGGCTACATATCTCATACACCTGTGGCTACATATCTCATACACCTGTGGCCACATATCTCATAACTTGTGGCTACATATCTCATACACCTATGGCTACATACCTCATACACATGTGGCTACGTATCTTATACACCCATGGCTACACTTGTAACAAACAAGTTTCCACATTCTGAAGCATGTCTGTCAAAAACACATGCCTGACTGAATTTGATTTACCAGTCATAAGCAAACTATTATGATGTTTGAAATGTCTGTAATTTCAGCTGATGTCATTGAGTTCTGGTTATCACCTATCAACCACAACAACCCTTCACCAACCAGAGGACTTCTTTCCGCCATTTTTGACTCAGTCCGAGAGTGTAAGTTGTTTTCATTTACCAGATTGTTTTTTGTTCGGCAGTATCCAACTCAATGTATGTGTCAATTTCTTCTCCAGGTTATGCCATGTGGCCAAGCCACTCAGGTATTTACCTCCTTGTCATTTTCTTGCTCTTTTCCCATTAATTTTCCAGTTGTCAGTGAGCTTTCAAGTATATTTCTTCTAACATGCTTACAAAATCTTGGCTGTTTATGTCTAATTCTTCTAATCAGTTAAGTTTTCTTGGATCAATTTTTTGTTTTAATTTATTTCTTGAAAGGACTGTCTTGTTTGTTTTTCTGTCTGTCCACGGTATTCATTGCATTTTCCCCAGAAACCACATTTTCACTGCAATTAGATGTTTCTGTTTGTGTGCTGATTGTTCATGTTTCACACGCATAGAACAGTATAGTTTCTGAAAATCACTTTAATATTCTTTATCTCACTGCACTTGACAGGTTTGTATTAGTGAGTATGTTTTCCATCTTGAAGAAAGGCTGTTTTTGTCATGGTGGGTCCTGTGTAATGATGCTTACTTGCAGGACTGTCCCGTGCTATGATACAGAGAGGCAGCACCGTAAAGGGGCAGCGTTTTTAAAGGGAAAAAAAATATTTAAGGAGCGGCGTTTAGAAGACTTGCATCATACAGAGAAAATCTACCGCACGACCATGCCTACTTTCCCAGGGAAGAGTATGATCAACTCATGCAGGGTTCTCCTATTTTCTTCATCATTCTGGCAAGGATGTTTGTTGTGTTATTTCTATTTATCACCAGGTTCACAATAGCCTAGGATTGTATAATGGTCACCCTCTAACATAAGCAGACCTAGTATTTTTTTGGGGGGCGCTCAGTCGCTTTGAACTCAAGCGTAGTCCGTACATGTTACTTCTAGTAGTGCTGGACTGAATTTTGCGTGTGGGTTAGCTTTCCCTATTACTAGTGTCCCTCGCCATCAGGCGAACCCACTCCAAATTCAGAGGTACTTGTAATTTACATCCCCAAGTCAAGGATGAGAAGTCAACATTTTAGCCCAACTGACTGGTGTAGGGGATGAACCCCTTACCTTGGCATCAGCGCACCGGAAGTTTAAGAATGCACGTTCTTGTCCATTCATCCATGCTAACTCCCCAGACCTGGTATGATCCACATTGTGGATTGTGTGGATATTTACTGAATAAAAATTGCATTCTCCCTCATCCTCGGGTAGTGGGTCCAACATCTAGCATTCTCTGATAAGAGCGAAAAACTAGAAGGCCGTGTGTGCATAATCAGCTTGTTTAAAATCTTTGGCAGTGTGGAAACTGTAAGCCAAGTGGGCTACAGCCCGGACTTCACAGTCAGAGCCAGTTGTACAGAAAAATGTTGATGATATGTATGATTGTGATGGGGATGTGGTTCCTGAGACAAAAGTTGCACATACCTTGGACTGCCACAGTGATTAACAACGATTTCCTGGAGAAAGATAATGAAACTAGAACATTATATACAAATATAAGAAAAAGAAAAAGCAGCATTCTTTAATCATGTGATGAAAAGAAAGACATTGGAGAACTTTGTGAAGACTGGAAAGATCAGTGGAAAGTAGGCAGAGGCAGACTGAGAGAAATGATGCTGGACTGAGGTTGTGGCAAGGAGGAATTTCATCGGCAGACTGAGAGAAATGATGCTGGACTGAGGTTGTGGCAAGGAGGAATTTCATCGGCAGACTGAGAGAAATGATGCTGGACTGAGGTTGTGGCAAGGAGGAATTTCATCGGCAGACTGATCCAGAACATTAAGAAACAAGATTTGTGGAGAGACATGAACGCTTATGCCATTTGGCAGGGCTTTTAATAATTATGGTGATTGTGATATAATAAGCATATTTGGATCCCCTCCAGTGCTACAAAGTTGGTGCATGGGCACTTGGAGGCATCCATGTGCCATGATAGGGAATCTGTTGATGAAGAAGTTTGCAACTTTCACCCACAAATCTGACATTGGGATGTCATTTTTGGGTACCAGCTTTGCCTTTCCTGTTCAATTTTACGTGATTTTGTGTGCTGTTTCTATCAGGTGAAGTGGAAATGAGGATTCCAGTCATGCTCCCGGGAGTCATGGTCGCCGGGAAACCCCAGAGGTATCTATCATACTGTATGCTATGTGATGTTTATAGATATGTAAATTCTTCACAAGTGTCTGTTATATCGTGTTGATAGAAACATGAAAGTGTTCTAGAAGTGTGTAAAATGTATTGTATCATGTTCACGAAGCTTCAGAGATATTAAGTTATGTTATCATGATCAATATTCTTTGCACAATGGGTATTCCCGTGCATGCCCAGTCCTTCAATGCAGCAGCCATCTCAGGGTTCAGTGCTCCCAAGCAGCAGCCACCTCAGGGCTCAGTCGTCTGATGCAGCAACCATCTCAAAGCATCTCTATTCACTGTTCCCATGAGTTGGTTGTAATGTCTCCTCTCTCGCCCTCACAGGCAGCAATGACATGCTTGGTTAGGCTTCACTCCCAAGTTGTGTAATTGAACTAGCATCAGAGACTTGTCAGTATCTGCCTGCTGGGCCCATACTGCATTGATGATATCAGCCTTGTCCATGCTTCTTCCAGCTTGTATTGGTGCATTGTTTGCTAGCTGTCCATGCGTTCATTGCCATTTATGTCAGCATGTCTCAATGTGTACATCCAGGTAAGTGATGTGAGGTGTGACTTTCAAATGGTGTCTGCCCTTTCAGAATCCTGTATGCAATTTTCTGATGCATATTCACGGAGTCTGCCGGCTGCCTGGCCGAGGGGTTAGCAGCTTTCTCCGTTAACCCTGAATACTCTCGTGGTCGACGTGAGCGTACGAGAATTAGAAGTGGTTCGAGTCACGTCAGTGACTTACGAGAATATGGAGCCAGTCGCTCAGAAAGTTGTGGCGTGCTGATGAGCGTAATCTAGCCTAGGAATCAACATACAGCTGAAAGATGCTGGTGTTGACCGCAATATCCTGAAACAGGATGGAAACGCGGAAAAACAAAAAAATATTCACGGAGTCTGATATGATGACCACATGTGTGGCATCTTGTCCTGCAGCCTGCGCAAAAATGTCTAAAATGTGCACTATGTATTGTTCATAGAAACTGACAAGTTGTTCAGAGGTGTCTAAAGTGTGGGTTGTATCAAGTTCATTGAAATATAAAAGTTTCAGAAGTGTGTGAAGTGTGCATTATATAATGTTCATGAAATATAAATGTTTCAGAAATTTATATTATATAATGTTCATGAAATATAAAAGTTTCAGAAGTTTGTATTATATAATGTTCATGAAATTTAAAAGTGTTTCACAAGTGTCTAAAATCTGTGTTTAATAATGTTCATAGAAAAAAAATAAAAGTGTTTTAGAGTGCCTTATGTATGTGTTATGTAATATTCTTGAAACATAAAAGTGCTTCAAATAATATCCATGAAACTTAAAAGGATTAACAAATATAGATTGATGTTCATAGAAGCAGAAGAAAGAAGTACAGAGTTTAGAGGACAAATTAGACAACATTACAATTGAAAGCTATAGTTGCCACACTGGGGTTACCATACTAGACTGTGGCAGAGATTATCTCTCTATCTCCTCACCCAGAAACCAACAGTGTGTGCCAGGTCGGTACTGGAACATTACATCTGTGGAGAGAGGCACATTAGGTTGTCACCAGGTTACGGCTCAGAAAAGATTGAATGAGCTTAAGCCTGGGCTGGCCATGCTTCCTCCGTGGATTCTAGATGTTTCCTTGGCTGCAGACTCCAGCTTAATGCCCGTGTGAAAGAAACATGATGCTGCCATTGCTGCCTATTTGGTTTTTGTTTTTGCGTTGGCTTGCTTTGAGCTCAAGCGTAGTCCACACATATTGATACTGCTTCTAGTGCAGTGGTCTGATTTTTGTGTGTAGACTGCTTTCCCTATTATCAGTGTCTCTTGCCAACAGATGAACCCACTCGGACTTCTGAACAAAAGATGAGTGATTGAAAGGGCCGAATGTAAGAACCCACTACCTCGGCATCAGCACACCGGAAGTTTAAGAGGGAGCGCTCTTATCTGTTTGGCCACGCTGGCCTACATTGCTGGTGGGGGGGGGGGGGTGTCTTGAGCCTGGGGATATAAGGCCACCTGGCTAGTACAATCGTCACACACTACAGGTTAGGGTTTCTTTTTTCCCCCTGCAAAAAATGCAATCACCTTACCAAGGAGTCAAGCCTGGGTCTCTTAAATCGGAGCTCAACATTCTAGCCACTTGGCCAGACTCTCCTAAAAGTAACGTTATGTCATCTACTTTGTCTGTCAGACAGGTGAGCCTGTATGAATACACCACCACACAGCTGTGTGGATTCATTGGAGCGTGTCCTGCCAGACATTTTGCTGTCTTGGTGAGTACTCAGTTGACATATCTGAGAGACAGTGCAGTCTGGAATACTTTTTGTGATGTGAATGCTTGTTTATTATTGTTCATTGTTGATTTTAAAAATCAACATTGGAAGATTCTGGGCAAATTCATAGATGCTCAGTCTCCCCCCAGTCCCCCAGAGAATATTGTAAGATGTAGATGCTGGTCTTCCAGAAGGTGTATATTGAAATTCTTCTTCTTATAGTCCATCTTTTTATAGTCCATCTTCTTATAGTCCATCTTCTTATAGTCCATCTTCTTATAGTCCATTTTCTTATAGTCCATATTGGTGATCATGTCTGTCCAGCCTTCTATCTCGTGTACTGCCAATCTTTTTATAGTTCATGCCGTATGGTGTTGGTTATCATGTCTGTCCAGTCTTCTGTCTCGTGTACTGTCAATCTTCTTATAGTCCATGCCGTGTGGCGTTGGTGATCATGTCTGTCCACAACCTTCTGTCTCATGTACTGCCAATCTTCTTATAGTCCATGCCGTGTGGTCTTAGTGATCATGTCTGTCCACAGCCTTCTGTCTCACGTACTGCCAATCTTCTTATAGTCCAAATTGGTGATCATGTCTGTCCACAGCCTAACTAACTAACTAACTAGCCTTCTGTCTCGTGTACTGCCAATCTTCTTATAGTCCATATTGGTGATCATGTCTGTCCAGTCTTCTGTCTCGTGTACTGCTGATCTTTTTATAGTCCATGCCGTGTGGTGTTGGTGATCATGTCTGTCCACAGTCTTCTGTCGCGTGTACTGCCAATCTTCTTATAGTCCATGCCGTGTGGCGTTGGTGATCATATCTGTCCAGTCTTCTGTCTCGTGTACTGACAATCTTCTTATAGTCCATATTGGTAATCATGTCTGTCCAGTCTTCTGTCTCGTGTACTGACAATCTTCTTATAGTTAATGCCGTGTGGTGTTGGTGATCATGTCTGTCCACAGCCTTCTGTCTCGTGTACTGCCAATCTTCTTATAGTCCATGCCGTGAAAGAGAGAGAGAGAGAGAGAGAGAGAGAGAGAGAGAGAGAGAGAGAGAGAGAGAGAGAGAGCTAGCTAGCTATATACTTGTCGTATGTCCATCTTTGTTGAACAGGATCATATTGCCATGTGTTACTCTCAAATGTGGGTTCAGATGTGGCTAATTAGACCTGTTTAACCCATAGAAGTCAGTCGGCCAGTATTTGGGGCAGATATAAAGTGTTCATGATGTGATAACGTTTGCTGAACTTTTTATTTTGTTTTGTCCCAATTATAAAGGTGGAAAGAAAAACCTTTCTGAAGCAGTAAACTGCCATGAATCTGTGATGTGATAGGCCCCTCACATTTTGTGGACCTAAATGGAGTGGGTGGCTAGTCTTTCCCTCACTTATGCAGTTGACCTTCGTAGGCATGGAACCCTCATCCGTGACATTGTCAGCGTAACGCTGTACCTATTCCACTAACTCCCCATTATATACATGTGAAATATCCCCTTCATTACCACTCATAATGTCTATATAGTGTTGAAACACATGCAGTAATTAACCTGTAATCTTTAACAACAAAAGAAAACTCAGAGACAAGAGCTGTGAACCAGACCCTCACAACCTCTAAGATTTTAGCCTGGTGATGCCTAGTACAGCGAGATGGGGACAATGAGACCAATCTGTTGCTGAAACAAAAATAACTTTACCTTTCATTTTCATCCAGGTACTTCTAGGTTAGCGCAGCCTAATATGAGAACCGGAAAATATACTGGGAAGTAAAGGTGTTCAGTATTATCATGTATATGCATTGGCACCTTGCTGTCTTGACAGATGATAGTTTGTTACATTGTGCTTCAAAAAGGCATAATAACTACAACCCATGGTGGTGGCGAATGTGACTGATCAGACCAATTCACGCTGTAAATGTTCGTCCACAATGGATGCATGTGAACACATGGTCATTTCCACCACCATGCACCATGTTACGTCTCACACGCTCAGTGTGTGACCTATCTGCAATAATTTTTCTCCTTTGTCTTTATTCCATTTCTGATATTTGCCCTCCATGCAACACGTTCAGCGGCGACTTGCTCCCAATGTGCATTATCAATGCCTGTATCAATCATGTCCCGCTTACACACATCTTTGTATCGTAGTAGAGGCCGACCCTGAGATCTCTTACCCATCTGTAATTCACCAAAAAAAGATGTCCTTTGGTACTCTGCCATCATCTATCCTCTTAATGTGTCCTTTCCATCAAAGTCTACGAAGACTGAGCATGGAATAAACTGTCATACAACCTGATCTGTCCAATACTTCAGTATTTAATTCCGAGATTGGTTAAGACCAGGGATGGAGTTATAGCTCTCCATAGCACAAAGCCTTGGCTGATTTGTAGAGACCCATGTGTTGCCCTCTCTCGGTCTGCCTAGTTCACTCCAGAGGAAAGGTAACATCAGTACGTCTGGAACAAGACAAGCTGCAGAAGCTGCCAGATCAGCAATGCAATGCTCTAACTGCCCACCTGTCAGAGCTTTGATCTTAGACCAGTTGGCAACCAAGGCTTAGGATCTGGTCTGCCCTGCCATGACATTTAGTCTTTAGGTTGCATTTCCTCACACCAGGATAAGGCTTGTATCCTCCCAATTGCTTTTCTCCATTGGCACAATGTGGGGTGTAGGGTTTGTATCATGTATACAGGCAATAACTTCATCCCTTCTATGGTATTCTGTGTTATTTTCTCCAGGAATGTACTTTGTTGGAGAACGTACTAAGAGATGATGGTCTGACATATCTGATAGCAATGGACTGCTGGTGTTTTTTGGTGAGGTATGCCTGGTTGTGCTGTTTGTGTTTTTGATGAGAATGTTGAAAATATCGTGGAAGGAGAAGAAAACAAAGATCCTGTTATTAAAATCTGGAGGTGTTACAAGATCTGTCATCAAAGCCATAAGGAAATGACAAATGACATTTTGGGGCTTTTCAAGAGAAGAGACAGCACAGAGACATTTGCCTTTTGTGGGATAATGCAAGACAAGCCAGGCAGAGCAGGACAGACAGGTGTGTGTGTGGACAGTTGTAACTATAAGGGGTGGAATATTAATGACAGAAACACCAACCTGGAGGTGATAGTAGTAGTAATAGTGGTGGCAGTAGTAGTAGTGGTGGTAGCGGTAGTAGTGGTGGTAGACAGAAAACACCAATCTGGAGGTGATAGTAGTAGTAATAGCGGTGGTAGTAATAGTGGTATCGGTAGTAGTAGTAGTAGTGGTAGCTGTAGTAGCGGTAGCGGTGGTAGTAGTAGTAGCTCATTAGTGGTGGTAGTAGTGGTAGCAGTAATAGTGGTAGTAGTAGCGGTGGTAGTGGTAGTAATAGTGGTATCGGTAGTAGTAGAAGCGGTAGTAGTGGTAGTAGTGGTAGCTGTAGTAGCGGTCGTAGTAGTAGTTGTGATAGCGGTAGTAGTGATAGCGGTAGTAGTGATAGCTCATTAGTGGTGGTAGTAGCAGTAGTAGTGGTTGCAGTAGCATCAATGTTGGTGGAAATTATGTTGAGAAATAAAGGGACAATGTATGTATAAAAATAAACTGGTTTCAAGTTGTTATCATATTTAGTTATTTTTCTACATCCATTTGTGACATATATTAAATTACCCTCGTAGTTATAGTAATAGTAGTAGTAGTAGTAGTACTAATAGTAGTAGGTATAGGAGTAGTAGTTATAGCAGTAGTAGTAATAGTAGTCACTGTTGCCACCACTGCTACTTTGTAAATCACTGTCTCTTCTGCGTCTGATTCATTCGTCAGATAACTTTTCTAGTATTCTGTCCTCAGGTATGGTACCGCGGCTACCTGCAGAGACCAGGTTGAGACTCTCATCTTAGCTTTCAAGCAGTTGAAGGCTACCAACCAGAAATGTGCTGAACGTCTCAGTTGCCTCATTCACAGGCTGATCAAGTTTATGTCACCTGACCATCAGGTATGTTTTAGATACTGCAGGTTTGAATCCGCATCATCATCATCATCATCATCATCATCATCATCATCATCATCATCATCATCATCATCATCATCATCATCATCATCATCATCATCCAGTGCCTTGCCGGTGAGCATGGGCAATCATGCCTCCACAAATTGCTATCTCTGACAGCATGGATCAGTTCATATGATGACTGCCTTCTATGCCATGACACAAAATTGTCAAGAATCTTCTCCCACTGTCTTCCTCTATCTCTTTTTCCGGTTGTCACAACATGTTGGCGCATCAGGCAGATTTTTAAAATTGACCGCAGGTTGACCCAGGCTGAAATGGGAACCAGGAAATTTCTTGGAGGTAGAGGCGGCTGGCATGATACATCATTATCATCATGTGCCATGATGGTAAGCATGAGCTGTCATGTTTCGCCATCTTACACAATCACCAGAGTTGTGGATCAGCTCTGTGTTCTTGTCTTGACCATGCCATGTGGTGAAGCCATCCAGATATTTCTCTGCCTATCCCTTGTTCTTTTCCCCTCAATCTTGCCAGTTGTCACCAAGTTGTCTAGTTTATGCCTTCTCATAACACGCCCAAAAAATTTTGACTGTCTACGTCTAATTTCGCTAATCAGTTAACAGTTTTCATTTGCCTCTTTTAGAACTTGCTCATTGGTTTTTCTGTCTGTCCATGGTATTCTTTGCCAAACTTCAAAACATGACTTTCTTGGCATCTGTAAAGAAGGTAGAAGGGATTACGGATGCCGTTCATAATCCCGCATACCACGTTCGAAACACAGCTGCAAGAGATTTGGCGCGCTGGTTTTTAATGAAATGGTATGGGGGACTGGTCGTTCAGAAAGCGATTGCAGACTACTGAATGTAGATTTGCAGAAGTATCACGAACAGCCATAATATGCTGGGGTTGACTGTAGCAGTCCTGTAAAGGATATGCAACGTTTTGGTTTTAAAGAAGGTAACATGATATAGATTCTCCAAGTGCTGATTGGTTTATAGAAATATGGGTCTAGTACCACATGCCTATTGTTCCTTAAGGTGTGAGAAAGGGTCCTGTATGTAATGCCCCAGTGCTGCTGTGTGTAGGATTAACATAAACATGCAATCCTATGGCAAGATTGCTGAGGCAGGGATGTTGTATGTCGCCACAGGTGTGTGAGATATGTAGCCACAGGTGTATGAGTTATGTAGCCACAGGTGTATGAGCTATGTAGCCGCAGGTATATGAGATATGTAGCCACAGGTGTATGAGATATTGACCAACTCCATTCTACATTTATATGCCTTCTTGAACTAATAGACACAATGAATACGTTAACTACTTGGTCAGTAGCAGTAGTCCATGACAAATGTGAATAAAATTAGTGGAACTGCGTAAAAATGTGGAAATGTAAACAGTATGAAATAATAGGAAGTAATGCACCTATACAGAACAGAATTACAAAAAACAGAACATTGCAGCAACTAGACTTCATCAGCAAACAAATACACAAATCACAACATCTAAACACTACAGTGATTACATTAAATGAGAAGAATGGAAAGATAGAAAGAATGATAACAATTGAAAGATAATAGAAAAATGAAAAAAAAATGAGCTGCTTATTTCAGAATCCTAGGTTGTGATATTAACCTATAATGAGGTTACCAATAAGGTTAGTATCTCAGAATCCTAGGCAGTGATATTAACCTATAATAGGGTTATCGATAAGGTTAGTATCACAGCCTGGTATTCTGAGATAAGTAGCACAGTGTTTTAATGTTCTAAAATGTTCTTTTCATTGATCACATCACCCATTGAGTGTGGAGTGTTCTACACAAATATGGGGTTAACACCATGTACTAAACATGGCTCGCCTCAAGGAGTGTGAGAGGGTGTTTACAGTTAAATAATTGTTGGGTTAATTAAGAGAGAGAGAGAGAGAGAAGGGAGGAGGGGGGGGGGCCGGGCTGATTAGTGTCATTGATAGCGTGTTGTGTTGATAATGTAATGAGATTGCACTGATAATGTGTGATCAGACGAGAGTTTGATGGCCTACTTTCGTCTTCCGTTAAAATGAGGGAAAGACTGGTGGCCTATTTCCCCCTGTATTCAGACCTCATCAGATTACAACCCCATAGCACATTCCTGCTTTGGGACTTGTTTAAAACATGTTTAATGAGAGAGAGTGATATAAAGAGTTCATTCATTCATTCATTCATTCATTCATTCGTTCATTCAGCATGTCCTTTGCAGAACCTCGCTCCCATAACAACCTTCCGGAAAACTTCTCAGTCATAAGCAAGATAACCCGCATCCATTACACCCATCTGGAGATCATCTGCCACATCCTGCACCCATCTTCTCTTTGGCCTTCCTCTTCCTCTCTTCCCAGGCATATACCCCTCCATTATTGTTCTCTCCAAACTTTTGTGATGTTTCAAGTGGTCAAAATATTTAAGTTTTCTTTGTTTTATCATCTTTAGTAGCCAATCTTCTTCAATATTCAGCTCTTGTCTTATGGGTGCATTTGTTCTTTTCTGTATCCAAGATATTCTTAGGACCTGCTTTTAACATTTATATTCAAAGGCATTTATGCACTGTTCAGCTTGTAAGTGTCTAGGTCTCACAGATGTATGTTGCAATGGGAAAGATGCATGCTCTTAAAAATGTAATATAGTAATATAGTGAGATGTGGAAATAAAGATAGATAGAGAGGGGAGAAGAGAGAGAGAGAGAGAGAGAGAGAGAGAGAGAG
This sequence comes from Cepaea hortensis, assembly GCA_963921405.1. Classification (NCBI taxonomy): domain Eukaryota; kingdom Metazoa; phylum Mollusca; class Gastropoda; order Stylommatophora; family Helicidae; genus Cepaea; species Cepaea hortensis. The sequence goes on from OY992884.1 coordinate 106,323,283, forward strand.
AGAGAGAGAGAGAGAGAGAGAGAGAGAGAGAGAGAGTATTAGTAGTTGGGGGAGGGATAATGAATTCTGGCAAATGAATTGTTCACTCAAATGTAGCAGACTTTCCACAGTTTGCCCTGGTGAAGCAGTTTTCTCCTATTGATGATCCTTCTCTATGGGTGTCGCTGGGCACCTCATGTCTGAATGATCATCTCGCTGAATCTATGAGGCAGAATCTGATATCCTGGGGGATGTCTATTTTACAAGCACCTGCAGTTCAAGCACTAGATGTGGTAAGTATCTGTGTACAATCTCTTGATATCTTCATGTTGGGATTGATTAATTCTCTGTACAAGCATTAGATGTGGTATCTTTGTACATTCTCTTATTATCTTCATGATTTGGATTGATTAGAATATCTTGGCTCCATAATCAATTGGAAATGTTTAAAAGTCAGTCAGTCATCTACTGGCAATATCAATGCAGAGGTTAAACAATATTAAGAAATTTTGGCCCAAAAGCAATGTTTTAGAACGTGTATCTGTCTTGTGGCAACTTACAGATGTGTCATGAACAATAACACTGTGTGTGTGTCTCTCTCTGTGTCTGTCTGTCTGTCTGTCTGTCTCTCTATCTCTGCATCTCTGTTTCTCCTCTCTTTCTCTCTGTCCGAAGGGCCGAATGTAAGACGGGCCTGCATGCCCAATTTGTTACCCTTTGAAAATAAAGTCTGTTCGTTCGTTCGTTCGTTCGTTCCCTCTCCTTTCTGTATCTCCCCTCTCTCTCCTCCCTCTCTCTGTCTCTCCCCTCTCTGTGTCTCTTTGCTCTCTGTGTCTCTCTGCCTCTCTCTGTCCTCTCTCTCTATCTCTCTCTCTCTCTCTCTCTCTCTCTCTCTCTCTCTATATATATATATATATATATATATATATATATATATATATATATATATATATATATATATATATATATATATATATTGAGAGAGAGAGAGAGAGAGAGAGAGAATGATTGAAGACACAAACAAACACTGTGTTGACATGTTTATTTACAGTTGAATGTATGCAAGATGTTTACAGACCTCATGAAGGACTGCCCAGTATCAGACTGTCTGTCACACCAGCAGCAGGTTATATTGGTCAACAACATATGTCAGATATGGTCAGTGCTCCAGACTACACCTCGTACTCAAGGTCCGGTCAAGGAACGTGTGATAGCTGGACTTCTGCGAGTGGCTGCCTGTTTGTTGCCCGTTGTGGAGTCAGGAGATGTTCTTAAGGTACATTACAGCATTTCATCATTGTAGGTGTAGTTGTGCCGGCTTCCTGGCCTAGAGGTTAGCAACTTTTCTCCGTAATCTCGTATACTCTCGTAAGTAACGTGACGATGGTGAGAATCAGCAGTGGTTTGAATCGCGTCGGTAACTTACAGAGTATGTGAGCCGGCCGCTCAGAAAGCAATGGCAAACTACTGAGCGTAATCTTGCCAAGAAATCAACAATCAGCTGAAAGATGCTGATGTTGACAGCGATGTCCTGTAAAGGATATGCAAACATTATTTATAGATGTAGTTGTCGAATATGTGTCAGGTCTTCATTAGATATGACTGAGCTACCATATGACAGTAGACAGTACTACCTGCTTTCTGTTAGCGTCAAATGTTGGGCGACGCTTACCAAACCCGACGCCCCACATTGTGTCAACGGCTAGGGTGGAGGAGTGCAATTGTGAGGGTACGAGCTTTACCCTAGTGCGAGGAAATGCAACCTAAAGACTAAATTTCATGGCAGGACAGACCAGGCTCTAAGCCTTGGTCGGCAACTGGTCTAGGATGGAAGCTCCGACAGGTGGATAGAGTATTGCTTTGCTGATCCGACAGCTTTTGCAGCTTGTCTTGTTCCAGACGTATTGGTGTTATCTTTCCTGTGGAGTAAACTAGACAGGCCAACAGAGAAACCATGCTGCATGAGCAGCACATGGTCTCTAAACTCAGCCCAGGCTTTGTGTTATAGAGAGATATAACTCCATTTTACAAACTATCTGTCAAGACAGCCAGGTGCCAGTCACTTGTAGAGTATGAACTACAGGAAATACTAGCAGGTACTGACAGGGAAGAGGAACCAGAGACCATATCTTCAACATGAGAACCATCTTTGAGAAATGCAGAGAGTACAATGACAATCTTCATACTGGCTTCATAGACTATTGTAAGGTCTTTGATTGTGTTCAACATCAGAAATTATGGAACACCATGAGTGATATGGAGTTTAAAGCACATTTGATCCACTTAATTGAATCATTGTATCATGAACAGAGTAGATAGGGAAACATCAAAATAGTTTGTGATGCTAAAGGGAGTAAGACTTTGCAACATTCTCTCTTCACACATATTCAACATATATGCAGAAAATGTAATAAACACGTCAAAAAATGAGGAGACCAGAGACAGTTTTGATCTATTCGTTATTGGTGGAAATCCACTTCTAGAACTATGTAGAGATACAGTGCACCTCTCAAATAGCGCTAAAGAATTAGAAGAGAAGATCTTGTCTGTCAGGAGACACAATGAAAGTCAAACTCTTTTTTTGAACTTAAGCAGAGCAAACATGTCTACGGACAAAACTACTTACCAGCCACAGATCATAATCAACAATAAAGACATTGAAAATGTTCTGCCTCCACCAGGTGCTGACCATGGTTCAGTCCTCCATCAACACTGAGCATGGTTCAGACATTGCCCTGGCTGCTGCTGATTGTCTGTTGGCACTTGGGAATGTGAGGATAGGACCATCATCGTTTCAGGTATGTTGTAGACTGCAGCATTGTGTCATCCTTCTTTTGAGAGTGCTCGATGGGGGTGGATGGGTTTTGTGGCTTGAATGAAGTCCATGTGAGACAACACTTTGATATACTGAAACTTTAGACAACTATAGGACAACACTTTGATATACTGAAACATGATATACTGAAACATTAGGCAACTATAGGACAACACTTTGATGCACTGAGATGTTACACAACTATAGGACAACACTTTGATACACTGAGACATTAGGCAACTATAGGATATCACTTTGATACACTGAGACATTAGACAGATATAGGACAACACTTTGATACACTGAGGCATTAGGCAACTATAGGACAACACTTTGATACACTGAGACATTAGGCAACTATAGGACAACACTTTGATACACTGAGGCGTTAGGCAACTATAGGACAACACTTTGATACACTGAGGCATTAGGCAACTATAGGACAACACGTTGATACACTGAGACAGCCAGATATAGGACACCATTTTGATACACTGAGACAGCCAGATATAGGACAACACTTTGATGCACTGAGACAGGCAGCTATAGGACAACACTTTGATACACTGAGACATTAGGCAGATATAGGACAACACTTTGATACACTGAGTGTCAGCAACTTGCTTGCTACAGGACTTTAGGACTCCCCTACTTTTGCACCGCACGAAATAACAACTCGTGTCATTTGCAAAAGGAATGCAATTTATTTACAGCTGGCAATTTACAAGCTCTGCGAGCGGTATGCTTCATTGATATTAAACAACATGAATGCAATGAAGTGGTGAGAAATGATGCTAGTAATCACAATCTAATTCTACAGCCTATTATTAAACTATTGCCTAGAAACTATAGTATTTGTCAAGAACACGTCTACTCTCTATCCGTCTCCAGTCGGGTCTGTCCACACGCTACACATTGCGTGGTCAAGCACGGACGCTGTACCCTCTGTGCATTAGCGGGTCTTGCGTGCATGGAGTCCCAAGCACGCTGGCTCATGAACTTGAGTAACCGGGCACACCACGGTTACTCGCAAGGCCAAGCTTCCCAATGGCTTGGGGAAGCCCTCGCTCACTTGTACTTCTTGCCCTCTTGGTTGACACAAATGTGTCCCCTTGTGCAGCTATTTATAGCGCTGGTGTCTCTCCTGTCTGGTGTCTCCCTACTAGACTTGTGTTAACTCTTATTAACTCTCTAACTCTTTATTGGAGATTCTGACAGGCTCCCCTCCTCTCTGTGAAGTGTTACTAACCTTTACTCATGTTTGTAACACGTATGGTCACAAAGAAAAATTGGATGTCCAATTTTGTCAGATATCCAATAAGTTGTAAATCTCTCGTTTGGGGATAGAACAACTCTCTTCTTCCTTTACTCACACTGTTCTATCTTTTCACTCGGCTAATTAAGTAGCCCATGTATCAGTATAGTTGGTTCTATAGATATCTTTGGGAATTGTTTTGAACCGGATCCGTTGTCTTATGACTTAGTCCTGGCTTCCGTCCTTAGACCCTATGTCTTTTGACTTTCACCCGTTGACTTCTGTCTCGACCTGTCCTCATATTGCCCAAAATGACAACCCAAATACAAGTTGACTCTGTTATGAGTGCAGCACATGAGCATGAATATGTTCATGTTCCCATTAATATCCCCTCCAACTCATATACATAAAGTTCTACTTTTCACCTTCTCGCTTCTGCTTGTGAAAAGCTATTTTCAATGTTACATTAAGGTTTTAAGAAGTTATTGTGTCCCCTGAATTTAAGTTGTTGTCCTTTGAAACAAATATTGTGTGCAACTTTTATGTGTTTGTTTTCCTGTTTGTTTGCGTGTTTACTAATAAACTACAGTGTACTTAACTTGTTAACCTGTGAATGTGTTAGTGTATTAAATGTGTGTATTCCTTCGAGCGCCGTAACTCGGTTTATTGTGGTTACAAATGTTTGTTATTCTTATTTATGACCACAACTCCGCTTTATTAAGCTCCAAGTATATTCCCTATCTAATCTATTAGAGTATGGCAGTAACACACATAAAAAACTTGACAACACATTGGTTACACAGATGACACAGACAAGTCAAAATAAGATGTTTTCAGCGGTGAAAAAATTTGCCGCTACCTTTCTCTCTCACTCTCTTTTTTCCCATGTTTACTAATTTTCACATTCTCTTCTCTCATTTATTCCTCTTGCATACATCTTTCACTCGCTTTCATACTCTCCTTTTGCTAAAACATTCACTCGTCATTAAAATATGTTTCATAGCATCAAATAAATGAACATTACATATTTACAATAAATGATTGGCTGAAGGATGGTTTGTTACCGATCCTGTAATAGTAACTAATTATGATTTGGTGTGCTGTCCTATATTATCCCAAGGGAAATAATCTAACTACTTAATTTCATTTAAGAGAATTGAGTTACATACCTTAAAGTGTTATTTGTAAATAAGATGATGTTAATTCCTAAATGATTGGGTTAGTTTAGAAATGATATTTTAGATAAATGAATTTATAAATGATTATGATTATGGGGTGATAAACTAATGTAATATCTAACAATTGTATTTCTATTATTGGTGTTATATTAAATGGGTTATTAACTAAATGATGGTGATTTCTAACTACCACATGACATAAATAAAGTTATATATGCATTTGAACATTTTGAAATTCAATTATTCATAGAAAAATGAAGTTATGCGTACTGTTAGTAAAATAATAATATATATATATCACAGTTACATTTCTATATCTAATTACACTAACTGAAGTCCTCCTTTCCGGTGTGAAGGTGGAGCAAAGTTCTTTGTAGACTATTATAACATAGTTCATTTCGGCAAAGTCATTCTATGCTCTCCTTCATGGATAGTGTATAAATACCGTTCCCTACTAAGTTATGTAGGTTCATAGCTAGCACTTCAACGTTAATATAGCTTATGTGTGTGTCAGCGCATGTTACTTCTGCGTCTGTTCATTACACTCTTTATAGCACTGTTAATTTCACACAGTTTACATGTTTGGCGATGATAACGCACTTACAATGTATCTTAATCACCACATACGGCACTGAGTTACTTAACATTCACAGTGTCACTGTTTCTGGTGATCTGTGGTCGATCCCTTCCTGCAAATCAGGTATTTCAATGGTTGACGGTCGACTCAAAATGTCTGCAACAGTGTTCAATCTCCCCTTTAAGTGCTGAATGGTAAATGTGTAATTTTGGAGAATTAAAGCCCACCTGTAAACTCTGTTGTTGTGGGGAACGCCTGATTGCATCACAGACAACGGAGAATTATCGGTTTCGATCACAAACTGTGGTCCTGCCAAAAATCTATGAAATTTCTTAACACAATAGATCAAACTGAGGCCCTCCAATTCTGTAGCTGAGTATCTAGATTCAGCAGGGCTAATCTTCCGACTTACGTACATTACTGGGTGAAACTTCCCTTTGTAGAACTGCCCTAGTATCCCAGATATGGAGATGGCACTGGCATCTGTACGTAAAAAATAAGTAAGTTTTGGATTAGGCATACGAAGGATAGGTGGAACGCTAAAAAGGTATTTCAATTTTGATAACGCGCTAATTAATCCTGCATCTTGTACAGATAATTTAGCCGAAGCTTTTAAGATGTTAGAAAAAACACTGGTGATTTCCGCCAGATTTGGAATAAATTTACTATAGTAGTTTACCAGACCCAGTAAACTCCGGACCTGTTTCTTTGTCGTTGGCATTGTCAAATTCAGAATCTTGGTGACGATTCTGTCATCTGTTCTTAATTGGCCCCTGCAGATGGTATGACCAAGGAAGTCAATTTGTTCCATCCAACTCTACTTTGGTCGGCTTCACTGTAAGCCCGAATACTCGCAACCTGTCGAAGACTTGTCGTAGTTTCAGTAGGTGTGTTGTCCAGTCTTCCATATGGATACATATGTCGTCTATACATGTAGAAATATTGGTCATCCCATGGAGAAGATCCCTAGTTAGACGGACGAAAGTCGCTGGAGCGTTACGAAGGCCAAAAGGAAGAAATCACCACTCATACAGACCTAAAGGAGTGGAGAAAGCTGTTAAAGGAATCAAATTTATTTCCATCGGAACTTGCCAATAACCTTTCATGAGATCAAGCTTGCTAAATATGCGAGATGTAGCCATGTCTAAGATCAAATCCTCGCATGCTGGGATTGGTTCAGCATCAATTTTGGTTATTTTGTTTAAACGGCGATAATCGACGCAGAGTCGAATAGTTGAGTCCTTTTTGGCGACAAGGACAATAGGGAAAGAATACTCTGACTGAGATTTCTGAATAATTCCGCTCGACTCGAGAGATAGTAGTTCTTTGTCGAGGTTCGACCTATAGTTTAGAGGGATAGAATACGGTCGACACTTGATTGGTGTATTGTCAGTCAGAATAATAGAATGTTGTATTCTGTCTGTCTTTCCTGGAATGTCGGAGAAAATGTCTCTGTATTCCGTCACTAGCTCTATTATTTGTCGTCGTTGGTCGTCTGTAAGTTTAGTTTCTATCTTTATGCTGTCAATGGTCGCAGTCGTGTCTACAGTAGGGACTGGTAATTCCATCTCGTCTTCGTCTGTCTCGTTCAATACTGTTGTGGTACTAGCTGTGTGTGCTGATACCTGGCTAGGTGTGTTTGCGTTGTCGCTGTCGTGTGTCGCCCTACCTAGTGAAGTTGTGTTGTGTACGTCTGTCGTCCGATTACTTGGTGTTGGTGCATTTTGTTCGTCTGTCTGTTGTTCTTGTCGTGAGAAGTATGGTTTCAGCATGTTGACATGAAATATCTTTAATTGTCCTTTTATCGATATTTCATAATCCACATCTGATATTTTACGTTCAACGCTGAATGGCCCTTGCCAAGATGTTAGTAACACATTATGTTTATCAGGCAGTAGAAGTAAAACCTTCTGATTTGGTTCAAGGTGAATAGTTTTAGCACCCTTATTTGCATAGTCGTGGTTTCCATTGCTCGACACCTGCTTTAGGGGTCCAGCAATATCGACCGCTATACTCTCATATGGTCTAGATGCTAATACTGACCGTTGAACTTCGGCCTTCACATGCTTTCCCTTTCGTACAAGATGTTGACAAATAGTACAAGATCGACAGAAAACTTTTATGTAAGAACAGAATTTAGGCCAGTAAAATTGTGACAAAACTCTGGCTCGCGTTTTATCATAGGCCAAATGTCCAGCAAACGGTGACTCATGTGCGATCTTTAGCACATTTTGTCGGTATGTTACAGGTAACACCGTCTGTTGAATTTCATGGTTATTATTTGTGTAATAATGCATGAGAATTCCGTTAAACTTTCTAAAGTACCAAGATGCATTTTTAGTAACTTTCGCTCGCTCACCCAATAATTTAAAATAAGGTGCGATTGTTTGGTCGGTGCTTTGTTCCTCGATAAATTTCTGTCGAGTAGTGTTGGTATCTGCACCACTTGGTGTTAATAGCTGTAGCATTTCATTTTGTAAGTCAGTATAGTTTGTTTGTGTATCTGACCTAGTTACAGCGTTAGCCATGTGTGTATGTTTCCAGGCTCTTATGTCGTCGTCTGTACATTGTTTCAATGAATCTAGGCATCCTAAAATAAGATCCGTGCATGGATCTTGCAGGATTGCGCAAGTAAATGTGCCGGTAAGGAACGGGGTATTGATATGCGCTTTTGCCAGTGGGTATTTCTCAATGGTTCCAGAGAAAGTACGGCATTTGACAAATTCACCCGTATAATCTTCTGGTCTAGCAAGTTCTTTCCTTAAACCCAGTAGAGTGCTTCCGCGATCAATTAAACATTGGCATGGTTGATCATTGACCAGTGCATCGTAGAACTTAAGTTTACCTCTGGAGGCACTCGCTGCGTTAGCATCTTCATTTGAACATGGTATTACGTGCCCACATTTCAATTTACCATCCGCATGAAACTGGTGGCATACGTCACATTTCTTAAAGTCTAATATGTCTGTTACTAATGCTACACTCTCACATTCATTCGTTGGCAACACATTCACAAGTTCCGGATCAATGTCACTCTCATCGTCTGATGATGTATCGATGAGTGCTGCATTATTTGCCTTCATACGTTGTCTACCAATACATTTATTGCTATAATGGCCATAACTGGAACAAAAGTAACATTTAACAGCACGTTTAAATGATGATCTTCTGCTTTCTTGCTTCTTTAACACTGCTTCTAAGTGTGACGGATATGCTGGGTTTCTATCACACATAGAGTAGCTAGGATGAAAAAGACTACAATATCCACATCGAGGTGGCTTCTGATATGGTTTGTCCTTCTTACGGTAATCTTTCTGATTGTAAGATCTATCAGGTACTTTGTTTGCAAAAGCAGTGATTTCTGTATCATGTGTTGTAGATTTAAATATGTCCCGATTAGATGAAAAATATGCTGACCCCCGTTTTTCTAATTGCTGAATGGACTCAATATCAGACTGTTGGAGAAACTTCGCAAAAGGGGTAGGGACGGTAGATATCACCTTGTCCATTACCATAAGATCTTCTAATTTTTCATAGTTATTACCCACTTTCGTTGCTCTAGTCCACTTTTTAAATGTGCTCTGCACGTTAGAGATGTAGTCTAAGAAGATTTCAGTGGCTTTTGGCTTAATTTGGGAGAACTGAATTTGGTACCCAGTGGCGTCTAAAAGAAAGTGTTGCATTATCCTATCGTGAATGTACTGATAATTGTTCCTTAGCTCTGTAGGTATGGAGTCTATTACTTTTAACGGCTCCCCACTGAGGTTTCTCATGTAGATCATTGCCCAGTCATCCAAAGGTATTTTCTGCGTCTTTAGTTGGAATTCTATGTTCTCAGTCCATGCGCTAATTTAATCCCCTACACTGTATGGTTTGATAAGGCCTTTATACTTACTAAACTTGTTCTGTTCTTCTTGGCTCTTTTGTTTGCTAGAGGCTATCTGTATGTTAGAATCTACCTCCATTTCCTTCATCTTTAATTTAGTCTCTGAGTCTACTTGTATCTGCTTTTGTTTGGTAACTTCCTCTGCTTGTTTGTTGGCATGATCTAAGTCTAATTGTTTCTGTTTGGTAGTCTCTTCGATCGCTTTCATTTCTTTTTGGTGTTGTCTTTCTAGTGCTCTTTCGTCTCTCTCTAGAGCAGCTTTTCTCTCTGTTTCTTCTCTTTGTAGAGCAATTTTTCTTTCTGTTTCTTCTTTATGTCGAGCAGTTTCCTCTTTGTATTTTTGATCTACCCATTTCTCTAACTTTTCACCAGTATGGCCCATTTCCTTGCCTGCCTGGATACAATCATTTAGTGACGCCATTTTATGGCTTTATGTTAGTTCAAAAATGATATCACAGTAATATTCACACTATAGTTTGTAATAATGTGTTAGTAAATATACATCTTTACTGAAAAAGAAGATGCATGATTAATTTAGAGCATACCAAAATATTCTGAAAATATACTCATCTAATTCTTCGGAAAATACGGTTCTTGGGATGTTTCACCACTGTCTTCCACACTCACAAAATGATTGACTTGATAACACAATGGATGCTTCTGTTTAGTAGAGCATCAAAAATTAGACACACGCATATGTTGTAAATACAAATTTATCTTTCATACGAATGATGAATGAAAAAATTGTGGTAGATAATGATAAATGGTGTTAATGAATGAATGATATGATCATCTGAATGATTGTTATGATACGTAAGATGATTCATCGTATGACAGTCGATGTCGTCTTGTCTTCACTTTCTGACTAGCGTGGTATAACTTCGTTCTAGCAATGATGTTGAATCGTGCAATTGTCTGATTGGCGTTGGTTCAATGGTTTCTGACACCAATTGGGGTCCTGCCTGTCAGCAACTTGCTTGCTACAGGACTTTAGGACTCCCCTACTTTTGCACCGCACGAAATAACAACTCGTGTCATTTGCAAAAGGAATGCAATTTATTTACAGCTGGCAATTTACAAGCTCTGCGAGCGGTATGCTTCATTGATATTAAACAACATGAATGCAATGAAGTGGTGAGAAATGATGCTAGTAATCACAATCTAATTCTACAGCCTATTATTAAACTATTGCCTAGAAACTATAGCATTTGTCAAGAACACGTCTACTCTCTATCCGTCTCCAGTCGGGTCTGTCCACACGCTACACATTGCGTGGTCAAGCACGGACGCTGTACCCTCCGTGCATTAGCGGGTCTTGCGTGCATGGAGTCCCAAGCACGCTGGCTCGTGAACTTGAGTAACCGGGCACACCACGGTTACTCGCAAGGCCAAGCTTCCCAATGGCTTGGGGAAGCACTCGCTCACTTGTACTTCTTGCCCTCTTGGTTGACACAAATGTGTCCCCGTGTGCAGCTATTTATAGCGCTGGTGTCTCTCCTGTCTGGTGTCTCCCTACTAGACTTGTGTTAACTCTTATTAACTCTCTAACTCTTTATTGGAGATTCTGACACTGAGACATTAGACAGATATAGGACAACACTTTGATACACTGAGACAGGCAGCTATAGGACAACACTTTGATACACTGAGACATTAGACAGATATAGGACAACACTTTGATACACTGAGACATTAGGCAGATATAGGACAACACTTTGATACACTGAGACATTAGACAGATATAGGACAACACTTTGATACACTGAGACATTAGGCAGATATAGGACAACACTTTGATTCACTGAGACATTAGGCAGATATAGGACAACACTTTGATACACTGAGACATTAGGCAGATATAGGACAACACTTTGATACACTGAGACATTAGGCAGATATAGGACAACACTTTGATGCACTGAGACATTAGGCAGATATAGGACAACACTTTGATACACTGAGACATTAGGCAGATATAGGACAACACTTTGATACACTGAGACATTAGGCAGATATAGGACAACACTTTGATGCACTGAGACATTAGGCAGATATAGGACAACACTTTGATACACTGAGACATTAGGCAGATATAGGACAACACTTTGATGCACTGAGACATTAGGCAGATATAGGACAACACTTTGATACACTGAGACATTAGACAGATATAGGACAACACTTTGATACACTGAGACATTAGGCAGATATAGGACAACACTTTGATACACTGAGACATTAGGCAGATATAGGACAACACTTTGATGCACTGAGACATTAGGCAGATATAGGACAACACTTTGATACACTGAGACATTAGGCAGATATAGGACAACACTTTGATACACTGAGACATTAGGCAGATATAGGACAACACTTTGATACACTGAGACATTAGGCAGATATAGGACAACACTTTGATGCACTGAGACATTAGGCAGATATAGGACAACACTTTGATACACTGAGACATTAGGCAGATATAGGACAACACTTTGATACACTGAGACATTAGACAGATATAGGACAACACGTTGATACACTGAGACATTAGACAGTTATGATTCACTCAGCGTACCCTAATCTCAGTACAATGTGTACTCACCCACCTATCATATCATATTAAATCACATTGTGTACTCACCCACCTATCATAATATCACATCAAATCACATTGTGTACTCACCCACCTCATTATAATCTCAAATCAGATGACATAGTGTACCAGTCTCACATCAAATCACACTGTAACATTGCTCACTTCATGCATAATTTTACTTTTCTTTGCCTTCGGCAGTCTCAGATATGGAACAGACTGGCCCGGGTATTTAACATCCTCATGTCACACCCTGATCCATTAGTCCACCACCGTGCACTGGAAGCATTTGTCCAGTTTGCCGGCCAGACACTTCCTGTGGAGGCAGTTGAAGCATGTCTGCAGGGGAGCGAGTCTCTACGCCAGCGAGTGGAATGCTTTCAGAACAGAGTGAGTAGCTTGTGTTTGTTTTTTTGTCTCCTCTCTGGAAAGACTTGAGCTAAGTGAAAAATTGACATCTCTGCACGCGGTACATTCCCGTATGAGCTCTGTCTTCATCTTCAACAGCCAGTGAAAAGTCCCAATACTAATGGTACCAGTTGCAGTCGTCCATCTGGCTTTCCTCTGATTGCTATGTGTCAGCCAGATCCTCTGGTCACTCCTTGCTGCGCCATTCTCTCCAGGTCAGGATGATATATCTGTACCTCCACACTATACACACCCAAATGGAAAATATGGCTGGATCGGTGATTCCAAAACCAGAGCAATATTAGCTGCAGTAGAAGAACTCATTAAATACACAGCCAGTAGTAGTTCTTCTATGGTCCATAGCTGACCTGATCTGCCTTGATATAATCTCACTTAATGAGGTGGAGTCATAACCTGATCTGCCTTGATATAGCCTCACTTAATGAGGTGGAGTCATAACCTGATCTGTCTTGATATAACCTCACTTAATGAGGTGGAGTCATAACCTGATCTGCCTTGATATAACCTCACTTAATGAGGTGGCGTCATAACCTGATCTGCCTTGATATAACCTCACTTAATGAGATGGAGTCATAACCTGATCTGTCTTGATATAACCTCACTTAATGAGATGGAGTCATAACCTGATCTGTCTTGATATAACCTCACTTAATGAGGTGAAGTCATAACCTGATCTGCCTTGATATAACCTCACTTAATGAGATGGAGTCATAACCTGATCTGTCTTGATATAACCTCACTTAATGAGGTGGAGTCATAACCTGATCTGCCTTGATATATATCCTCACTTAATGAGGTGGAGTCATAACCTGATCTGTCTTGATATAACCTCACTTAATGAGGTGGAGTCATAACCTGATTTGTCTTGATATAACCTCACTTAATGAGATGGAGTCATAACCTGATCTGTCTTGATATAACCTCACTTAATGAGATGGAGTCATAACCTGATCTGTCTTGATGTAACCTCACTTAATGAGGTGGAGTCATAACCTGATCTGTCTTGATATATATCCTCACTTAATGAGGTGTAATCATAACCTGCTTAGGTGGCAATGTAAACAGAGATGGGGGGATAGAAAGATAGATTAAAACAAGAAGACACAAGGCAGGATGAGCTTTCATAGCATTAGGAAACTTGATGAAGTCAAAAGAAATTAAGCTAAGCACCAAACTTAGAATTATTGTTAACTCTAGTGTTAAATCTGTTCTAAATGTTTTGCGTATCCTTTTACAGGACTTAGCTGTCAACAGCAGCATCTTTCAGCTGTCTGTTGATCTCTTGGCAAGATTACGCTCAGTAGTTTGCCATTGCTTTCTGAGCGGCCGGCTCAGTATCCGCAAGTCACGAGCGGGGGTCGAACCACCTCAGTTCTCGCTCCGCTGCGAGACTCTGCGTGATAAACGGGATTACAGAGAGAAAGTGTTGTAACCCCACAGCCAGAGAGACCGGCATAAATCTGTTCTACTGTACGGATATAATTAGCAGTGGAAAGGAAAGGTCATCAGTGAACATCACAGTAAACAGGGAGATAATAGAACAAGTAACAAGTTTCTCTTATCTTGGACATGTAATAACAAATGATGGCAGAAGTGAAACAGAAATCAAAAAGAGAATAGGAATGGTCAAAGCTGCTTTCAAGATCATGAAATCAGTATTAACATCTAGAGAGATTAATAACGCATTAAAGATGAGAATTGTCAAATGTTATGTATACTCTACTATATGGCATGGAAGCCTGACATTGAACAAGTAATTAGAAAGTCGAATAAAGGCCCTGGAGATGTGGATATACAGAAACAATATGTTATATGTCATGGCTTGTTGTCGCAGATTCCTCTGTTTTTTGTAACGCTGATTTGATCAAGCTAACCTAGACTTTGTGTTTTCCAGTTGTTTACAAGCCCTTTGTCGACTTGGTCATGGTTGATTAGATTTGGTAGCGAAGTATTCTACAGTCAGGTTGCCTTCATTAGTTGTGTCTGATGACATGCATGGTAGGTTACAGTGTAACTTTTCCCCCATTCAGGTTAGTTGCAGTCAAGCCCAGCATTTGTTTGGCTGTTTGTGATTTCTTGGCAAGTTTACATTCAGTAGTTTGCCATTGCTCTCTGAACGACCGGCAATCATACCATTGTATGAAAACCAGCACAAGGTGGCCGGCTTCCAAATCATCCGCAGCTGCGTTTTGATCCCGGTATGTGGAATTACAAACTACTCCTTCACCACAGCTTTTATAAAGCCCAGTAACACATGGACTGAGACTAGACTTAATTATGATTGTCATATTAATTTTTGTTCAGCAAAATTTGAGGTCGTTTTTGAAGATCTATGACATTGATAACTGTGTCAAACACAGGTTCCGTACCAGTCTTCACGGAAGGAGTTTGTGCTTGTGGACTATCTGACCAGCCAGGTGTGCAGAGCAGCACAGGAGGAGACAGTCGCTGCTGCAGCTGTGGACTGTCACACAGGAGAAATCAGCGCACAAGTGCATCAGGAAGGGAATACAGTCAGCTTGCATCGAACCCCTGCTGATTTAGCTGAAGGTGATCATTCTCCCTGTAAGGTGAGTTTGGTTCTACGGGGTCAGAATTGAGATTCTTCTACATTATTCCTTTGGGTTTTTTCTGTCGGGGGAAAAAAAAATATCCTAACCTGCACAGTTCGCGGCGACTGCACTAGCCAGGCGGCCTTAATTCCTCAGGCTCAAAGACCCCTCTGCCATACACCGCAAGGTACTATATTGGCAGTAAATGACAGTTTTGTTTTTATATAGGCACTCAACGAACTGACACCAAGCGGTCCTTGCTTGTGGTAGCTCCAGCAGCTGCCTGCATTCCTCCCTGTATAGTTCGTCTTTAATCCTCTTCTCCATGTTTTATTTGAGTTCCTTATACGTGGTTGGTTGGATCTTGTGGCTGAATTTGTTTACATGATGGGGTAGTCTAGCTTAAACACAACCCTTCTTTGTCACCATGACAAGGTGCAGTGATATATTCTTTGTCACCATGACGGGGTGCAGTGATACTATTCTTAGTTACCATGACAGGGTGCAGTGATACTATTCTTTGCTTGCATTATGGGCCCCAGAAACACACACTAGAGTTGGGATTGCTAGAGATTTCTGTTATATTATAAGTTCATTTGGTCTTAAATATGACTGAGCTACCATATGACAATAGACTGTAGGTGCTACTTGCTTTTTGTTAACGCCGAATGTTGGGCGGCACTCACCAAACCTGACACCCCACATTGTTTCAACAGCTTCGGATGGAGAAATGCGATTGGGAGGGTACAAGCCTTACTTGGCAACTGATCTAGGATGGAAGCTCCGACAGGCGGACAGTTAGAGCATTGCTTTGCTGAACTTGCAGCTTCTGCAGCTTTTCTTCCAGACATACTGGTGTTACCTTTCCTCTGGAGTAAACCAGGCAGGCCGAGAGAGGGATCACACTGCATGGGCAACACATGGTCTCTAAATTCAGCCCAGACTGTGGTATGGAGAGGTATAACTCCATTTTACAAACTATCCTCTAGGTGCCAGTCAGTCAGTTAAGTTAGTTGCATATCCTTTACAGGACGTCCCAGTGAACTTTTTCTGACTGTTTGCGATTTCTTGGCAAGTTTGTGTTCAGTAGTTTGTCAGTGCTTTCTGAGTGACTGTTACTCATTCCATTGACTGAAAACCAGCGCACTTCTGTCTGCTTCCAGATCTCCTGCAGCTGTGTTTCAAACACGGTGAGTGAGATTACAGATTGTGTTTGTAAGCTCTTCGCCATGGGATGTAAACTAACAGAGCCTGTTACACGCCATGAGGTGTATGGGGTATATGGTGGCAGCTCAATGTTTATAGACCAATTGGCACTCAGTGGGTGAGGTGCTCAGTCTCATCATCATCATCATCATCATCATCATCATCATCATCATCATCATGTGTCATGCTGATAAGTGTGGCAGGTCAGGTTTCGCCATCTCACACCATCACCAGAGTCATGTATTAGCTCTTGTGTTCTTGTCTCGACCATACCCCATGGTCAAACCATTTAAATATTTATCTTTCTGCCTTTCCTTTGTTCTTTTCCCCTCAATCTTGCCAATTGTCACTAAGATTTTAGTTTATTTATTTTCATAACGTGCCCAGGTCAAACCAGCCTTAAATGGGTACCAGGAAATGTCTTGGAAAGTAAAGGCAGTCGGTCAGATACTGACCACACCACTCATTGAGTGCCGGTTAGCATATATAAATTAGAGTCTAGCACCATACGCCCATTGGGTTCCGAGTGCATTTTTCTAGGAGACTCCTGGGGGTCCTCGCTGAAGATACAGAGTTTGTACTTTGTGTGACGCTTTCGGCAGGCCGCCCTGCTGAAGGAGACTGACCCATATGGGATAGAACTCGGTGCAATGACCTTTTTTAAGATCATATGCCCAATGCAGTGAGAGTGTCCTGTACTTGACCAAGCTGAAACTGTATGTACACCTGTGTCTGCAGAACCCAGCTAAACGAGCCAGACTGACCATGGCCTCTTCAGACGCCACAGAACAGCCGGACACACCAGGCAACCATCAGGCTGTAGTTCCAGCATCACAAGTTGGAGCCATTAGACCAGACAAGTATCAGATGATTCTGGAAACTCTGTCTACTATAGCCACAGACATGGAACTTGAGTACAAGCAGGCAGGACCACCACCTCCGTCATTTGTTGATGCAGCCAAGCAGGCGCTGACTAGAATCACCAGCTGTCTGACTCCAAACAGTACCTGGTTTGACAGTTTATCTTAAAACAACAAGCTATTGTTTTTTCGCCTTGTTAATTTTCCAGAGAATTTAACAGAAGTTGAGTTGAGTTTAGGTGAGCTATGAACTGACATCACTGTACTCAGGACATTCCCAAACGTGTTCTATTCTCTTGTTCAACAGACAGCGAAGAGTCATACTACTAATCGCTTCCACCGCTATCTGATTGAATGTTTTCCTGGTCTTCCCTCTCAGATTTGAGATTCTTCAATATATTTCTTTCCACATACGGGTTATAATTCTTTGTCCCTGCCTTCTTCACCTGACCCAACAGACGTCAATCAGTAAGCTACAAAGGGATACTGTTCATTCATTCATTCTGTAGCATGTTATTTGCAGAACCTTGCTCCCATACCAAGCTTCCAGAAAACTTATGTCATAAGCAAGATGTCCCGCGTCTGATACACTTATCTGGAGATTATCTGCCACATCCTACACCCATCTTCTCTTTGGCCTTCCTCTTTCTCTCTTCCAGGGCATATACCCCTCCATTATTGTTCTCTCAAAACTTTCATGGCGTTTCAAGTGACCAAAATATTTCAATTTTCTTTGTTTTATCGCCTTTAGTACCCAACCGTTTTTAATATTCAGCTCTTGTCTTTTAGATTTATTTGTTCTTTTCTTTATGCAAGATATTCTTAGAACCCGTCTATAACATATATATTCAAAGGCATTTATGCGCTGTTAGGCTTGTTTAATAAATGTCCATGTCTCACAGTGAGATGTTGCAATGGGAAAGATGCATGGCCTTAAAAATCTAACTTTTGTAGGTCTATCTGTCCCACGCCACAGTTTATTCAGTTGTTTTAGTTTTTGGATACCGAAAACGGAATAATTAAGAAACTAAACTGAACTCCGTGTATTATTTCACTGACATTCCCACTGTATTTCCCAACATAATGTCAGCCAACATCCCACTGCTGTATCAGTGCTTTGAAATCTGCAGCAGAGAAGTACATGCTTGCTGTCTGAGCTACACTTGCACCTCATGTTCAACCTCTGCATCGTGTGAGAAACATTTACCAATTGGTGAGCTTTTAGTGGACCTAACAGGAGGATGTTGATGAATTTACAGGCCGTACTTTTGTCCCCTTCTACAATCAAACAACAGTGTAGTTTTCTTCTGTAAACTCCCTGAGCTCTTTCGCCATTTGTATCTGCTCAGTGCATCTGGCACTTAGAGGTCTGCTACATGAACTAATCATACAGCTTGATGATGCTGCCACTGGAATGACACCTTTACAAATAACCATTTTCTGATATCCCATATCACTTTCTCTAACCAATGGAATGCCGTTGTGACTGCTTCCACCTCCATTCTCATGCGGGAGGTTGAAGCCTCATATGCCAGACTCTCCTTTTTTAAGAATCATCCATTAGCCTTTGCAATGAAACCAAACCACTCCATGTTTCTCGCCACTGACTCATCAGTATAGATCACTATGTCACCTTGATGTGTATTATACTCTGGATTAGTTGGTGCACCTCAAACTCTGCACGGCCTGCACTCACAACCCAGTGTTACCATTACATTGTGCCAGTCCATCCTGCCTGCTGATACTTCAACCTACTCTTTTTCCACGATTGATGGTCTCTAGATCATAAACCTGACGTAAAGATATTTCTACCTGTGCCATCAAGGACCTGACTTGTGTTAGTCTATGACCCTACCCCATATCTATGGCTTCATGCAGGGCACACTGTTAATAGGGAAAGCTAATCCACACGTATAATTCAGTCCAGCAATACTAGAAGGAGAATGTATGCTATCCAATCGCCATGAAAAGGAAAACAAGAACAAAGTGGTGCTAAAGGTAGCCAGCACAGCACCCCACCCCAGCATCAGAATTGTTCTACATCTTCAACAGCAACTTCAGCCAATGAACAAGCAGATATTGAAATTGATCTGGACGCACATAATAATTTATTAGTCAGTGTTTTACAATCTCTTCACTGTGCCATAAGTACATCATGCTATGTGTGTATGTGTTTGTGTGTGTGTGTGTGTGTGTGAGAGATATATATATATATATATATATATAATTTCTGCCTGCCTGAGTGATAATGTTGAAATAAGAATTCTTTGTTTCATGAATGTTTAAAGCATTCATTTTACAATGTTTGCTTCTTTTTGTTTTCAATGAAAATGTAAAATTCACGATTGATTATAATAAAATTGGTGTGATTGGAAGGGCCGAATGTAATAAAGGCCCTATGTGCTCAATTCGTGACCATCTGAAAGTAAACTGTTCGTTCATGTTCAGCCACACTCCTCAGTGTATCCTCTTCTGCTGCATGTATCCCCCAGTGGAAGATATGCCTTCAGCCAAGTCGCTGTCTCCTGTAACTTGCTTCATCTCTGTAATTATCTTCCTTTCATAGTCAGGTCTTTATCAGCACACAAGAGATAATTTACCAGCCCTGGTTATATATTACATGGTGTGAAATACATTCTGTAGCCAGAGGTCTGTCAGTGGCATAGCTGGACTGCTTCACTCCTTGCATGAAATTTATATTTGAAGACTGTCGACATTGCAGCTACGGAGTTCATTCTCTGTACGACTCTTTGCAGCTACGGAGTTCATTCTCTGTACGACTCTTTCGGCCAGCCACTTGGCTGAAAGAGACCACACAGGATCACCCAAATCCTCTTCCCTTTTCATTACAAACAAAAAATTCACAAGCCTCGCACTGGCAAGACAATCAGACATTTAATGTCATTGATTCATAAACAAAGAAACCCAAACGATAAGCTGGCTCTCTCTACAACAGTAACTTGTTTATTATTTACAGAAGGAAAATAATACCAGTACATCCAATATACATTTAAAGCTAGCTAACAACCAACAAAAACAAAAGAAGATACCTGTGAAACAGTGCGTCAGGCCCACATTATTCATAAACATTGTGCAGTGTTCTCTGGCTTAAATGGTGTGGCAAGAATGTTTCTGAATGAGAATATAAGTTGAAAGTGTTGGGGGAAAGACTACCATTCCAATCGATAAATGAACAACACTGAGCACTTCAACCGCTGAAAATACCACAAAATAAAACAACAGGATGGCCCTAATATGGCGATTTATTGTCTGCTTTTTTAAGCAACGGTGTGCAGTGTTTGAAAATGTTGCCAGTCCAAGTTTTTTTTATTCACCCTTTGTTCATGCAGCATAATTTTGTAAACCTTGGACTGGCAAATATTTTCAAACACTGCAGTCATTAAAATACACTGAATCAACTAAACCCACTTCTGTTCTGCTCAGGAAATTAGGTTGGAGACATATTGACATATCTGAACCCTTGGAGGACTATCCATGTGTGCTGGGCCAAATCTCTGCCAAAGTGAGGTTTAAGACTCCCTGCTGGTTTCTGAGTCCCAGTGGTGATGGGGCTTTACCACTTCTGTCCCCAAAACTAGCAACTTTTCCAAAACTAGCAACTTTTACCACTTCTGTCCCCAAAATTAGCAACTTTTACAACTTCTGTCCCCAAAACTAGCAACTTTTACCACTTTGTCCCCAAAACTAGCAACTTTTACCACTTTGTCCCCAAAACTAGCAACTTTTACCACTTCTGTCCCCAAAACTAGCAACTTCACTTCTGTCCCCAAAACTAGCAACTTTTACCACTTCTGTCCCCAAAACTAGCAACTTTTACCACTTCTGTCCCCAAAACTAGCAACTTTTACCACTTCTGTCCCCAAAACTAGCAACTTTTACCACTTCTGTCCCCGAAACTAGCAACTTTTACCACTTCTGTCCCCGAAACTAGCAACTTTTACCACTTCTGTCCCCAAAACTAGCAACTTTTACCATTTCTGTCCCCAAAACTAGCAACTTTTACCACTTCTGTCCCCAAAACTAGCAACTTTTACCACTTCTGTCCCCAAAACTAGCAACTTTTACCACTTCTGTCCCCAAAACTAGCAACTTTTACCATTTCTGTCCCCAAAACTAGCAACTTTTACCATTTCTGTCCCCAAAACAACTTTTTTTTACCACTTTTGTCCCCAAAACTAGCAACTTTTACCATTTCTGTCCCCAAAACAACTTTTACCACTTCTGTCCCCAAAACTAGCAAATTTTACCATTTGTCCCCAAAACTAGCAACTTTTACCATTTCTGTCCCCAAAACTAGCAACTTTTACCATTTCTGTCCCCAAAACTAGCAACTTTTACCATTTCTGTCCCCAAAACAACTTTTACCATTTGTCCCCAAAACTAGCAACTTTTACCATTTCTGTCCCCAAAACTAGCAACTTTTACCACTTGTCCCCAAAACTAGCAACTTTTACCACTTCTGTCCCCAAAACTAGCAACTTTTACCACTTGTCCCCAAAACTAGCAACTTTTACCATTTCTGTCCCCAAAACTAGCAACTTTTACCATTTCTGTCCCCAAAACAACTTTTACCACTTCTGTCCCCAAAACTAGCAACTTTTACCATTTCTGTCCCCAAAACTTGCAACTTTTACCATTTCTGTCCCCAAAACTAGCAACTTTTAACATTTCTGTCCCCAAAACTAGCAACTTTTACCACTTCTATCCCCAAAACTAGCAACTTTTACCACTTGTCCCCAAAACTAGCAACTTTTACCACTTGTCCCCAAAACTAGCAACTTTTACCACTTCTGTCCCCAAAACTAGCAACTTTTACCACTTGTGCCCAAAACTAGCAACTTTTACATCTTCTGTCTCCAAAACTTTCAACTTTTAATGAGTGTCCCAGAAATGTGCAACTTTGACCTAATACTGTGTTTTAAAAAAAAACAAACAAAAAAAAACTAGCAACTTTTACCACTTCTGTCTCCAAAACTTTCAACTTTTAATGAGTGTCCCAGAAATGTGCAACTTTGACCTAATACTGTGTTTAAAAAAAAAAAAACAAAAAAAAACTAGCAACTTTTACCACTTCTGTCTCCAAAACTTGCAACTTTTAATGAGTGTCCAGAAATGTGCAACTTTAGTCATTAGTCGCGGTTCCAACATCATCCGTTTCCGTGCCAGTGAATATCACATAAAATGTTTCCCAATGCCCCATGTGAAAAGTGGGAAAGACAGGACTCTGGACAAACAACGGTCTGCTCCGGCACACTGCAAAATGCCACTGTCAGAATGTCACCACAAAAGTCCTCTACGAAATAAGCAACTATTACATATTTCTGTTAAAAAAAAACAAAAAAACTTACCACTTTTGTCCCCAAAACTGGCACCTTTTTATGAATGTGTTTAAAAAAAAAAAAATGCTAGCCACTTCTGTCCCCCAAAACATGCAACTTTTACCATTTCTGTCCCCAAAAGTTGCAACTTCTGTCCCAGAAAGAGTTAACTTTTGTCCCATAAAATCGTAACATTACTGCTTCTGTTCCAGAAATTAATGATTCTAACCAGAATATTTCCAGTGATCTTTCTGAATGTTTTCTTAGCACTGTACAACAGTGTTTCCTAGCACCAAATATTGTAACATAAGTTTTTGTCCAACATGTAAAGACAAAATACCCTTGATATGAATGAAGTTAAAAATTTTAAACAAAAGTTACAAAAAGGATAGCAGGGAGGTAAAAAACAACATCAAAAAAACAAAAAACTTGAGGTAATAAACAAGTAGTCAGCCTTAGGAAAACTGGAAAAAAAAATTGGAAGTAGGATTAACTGATTCAGTGCCAAACAAAGAAGTAGATTTGGACCAGACATGGTACACAATCAAATTAGTTAGTTATTTAGTTAGTCTTTCCTCTTGAGCCTAAGTCGGTGCATAGGGCAGAAGTCATGGCTCTCCATGTCCGGCGGTTCACTGAGCATTGAAATTTTGGGAGATACCACGAAACAAAACAAGGCAATCTGTCCAAATGGGGGTGACATTATTCTTCAGTACTGAATCAGTTCAGACATTCTATGGCACCATTGTATGAAAACCAATGCAATGTGGTCTGCTTCCAAATCACCCGCAGCTTTGCTTCGAATACAGGATTACGAATTGCATCTGTTAACTCCCTTACCACCGAGCCGGCTACAAAAGATCCAAAGTTTTATGTCTTCAATATTTGGAACATGGGTAAACTAGGACACATATGGGGAAAAAACTTTCTGCAGAGATACAGGTTGCACTAGATGGTTATAACCAAGGAAGGACCATTTCACAAACATGAGTAGACATGAATATTGTAAGCAATACAAAAATGTGCAGTTCGTCACTTTTGAGCTTGGTCCCACGAAGGTAAAGCCGTTCAACAAATGGCTTGAAGAAGTCGGCCGAAAGGTGCAAATATCGCAGCTCTGCATTTATGTCCAAAACAAACATTACGGACGAACGCAGAAGAAGAGCTTGGTTAATATAATCTCTAATAAATATTTAGTTTTTCTGTTGGTGTTTTTTGTTTTTGTTCCTCTAATCTCTACTTCTTTCCTCTACTTCAATGAATGCCAATCAGTACCTGGATATTTATGTTCACTAATATTTCAAGTCTTCAGTAACGGCCTCACAGACATGAGACACTCCATCAAACATAAACTACAGCACGTGAAATATTTATTCTGATGAGTGCACTTACAATTTCTACTATGGGGTGTAGAGGGTTTAAAATTCTGGCATAAATTATACACAATTATCTGGAAAATAAAGTATGCAATTAGTTATAATTGAAGATCGTGACTGCAGTAGGATGTGATCAATCAAAATTGGATGCTAAGTTATGCAGAAAAACCCCGCACCAACGTGCACATATCTTACCAGGATTTCTGCTGACCTGACCTAAGTCGTACATGTCTGTGCAGGATGTTAACATATCTTTTTGTTGAATTCAAAACTGTCACAAGAAGGTACCATGCAATGCTCAAAACTCATAAATGCTGACTGAATGACTAGAAGCCGATACATGCTACACATACAATATTTGTACGATCAGATATAAACACAGAACTTCATGACTGTATGACAACAGTCCTAGAAAGTCAGGCGTATATGAGTCATACATGTAACTCATGGCTCTAATACACAGAAACAGCTGTTATATTTGAATATTAACTTGTGCTATGAATCCTCATTGACTTGTACTTTCAGAATCCCCATCAAAGTGAATAATTTGAACACTAACTTGTGCTGTCAGAATCCCCAGAGTTTTCTAAAGTTCACAAGCAACTTTGACTAATTGTACAAATTAGACAGACAGTTGAGATTTTTTGGGCACGTTATGAGAAGAAATAAATTAGAGAACATGGTGACAACTGGCAAGATTGTGGGGGAAAAGAACAAGGGGAATATCTAGATGGCTTGGGCCACCATGACAAAACCACAGACATGTCCATGACATATTTGATCATATAAGATGACAAAACATGCTTAGCGGCATGTCACATGATAATGATGATGACACTGAACCACAACATTTGAAGTGAAAAGAAACTGAGGTAAACACCATCATTGCTGTTTGATCCCCCCCATCACATCAACAGGTGTCAGTTCAAATCATGATAGTTTTGTATTACAAGTAGATCACAGAATGATTTTACATGATAGGAACTGAGTGACCCAGTATGTAGATAATGGAATGATTGTAAAGAGTTAATAATGGAATGATTGTACAATTGTAATGTTTAAACAATAAACAACTACCTGTTAAGACAGTCTTCTTTCACTTTTATCTTCACTAATTTTCATTTTCTCTTCATTTGTTAATTTTTTCATTCTTATGTGTCAATGTAGTCACTGGAGGGTCTTCTCCGTGACTATATGTTGTGTTTTGTGTATGTATTTGTTTGTTGATGAAGGCTAGTCGCGGCCGTTTTGTCAAGCTGCATTACTTAGTGTTATTTTATATTGGTTTTCACGGATTGGTAACTGAGGGTGGTAATATTATTACTAAAACATGATGTTTAACACCTGCTTATTGTCTCCTTTCATTCTTTATCTCCCCCAGAAAACACAGTTCTCTTCCTCTATTTCCCTCAGTGAAGGGTTGGGGGGAGTGTCATCATGAGATGTGTGTCTGATCGTTGAGTTTAAACAGAACAATTCCTAGCCTATAGACCAGTGGTTCTCAACCGGTGGGAAATTCCCCCCAGGGGGAATTTTAGGGTTTCCATGGGGGGGGGGGGGGGGGAATTAAGATTACTTCAAGATCGCATTAATACAAGAACCAGCTACTTGATATTGTTTTTCCCTCTAAATTTTACAGTTCTGTACTTCTCGCCTTAATGAAATTCGTTTTATAATGTAAGTAGACCCGCAAATCGCGTTTCATGTAGATGCCTAGACTTGTTCTAGTATGTGTTATTAAATTTAGCTTCCATTTTTATGTATACTGTAGGGAGGAAATTCGAAAGGGTGGGAATGAAGTTCTGAACATATGGTAAAGGGGGGCATGGGCCAAAAAAGGTTGAGAACCACTGCTATAGACTTCGTGGTGTGTACTTGGCCAAACAGCCTTTAATCCTCATTCCACAAAAAAATAAACTTCCCTGGCACATCAAAAAAATGGTAAAGGGGGGCATGGGCCATAAAAGGCTGAGAACCACTGTTATAGACTCCGTGGTGTGTACTTGGCCAAACAGCCTTTAATCCTCATTCCACAAAAAATAAACTTCCCTGGCACATCCAAAAAATGTTATGGAGTTGCAATGCACAAACCCCTGTATAGACGTTTGTATGAACAAAGTTAAATGCTTCTGTAATGAATTATTCCATGAAATATTAAAATGGCAGCCTTTCGTAACATACCACAATAAAAAAGTGTTACATGTTACTCATGCAACAGAATATGTTGCATTTCAACAACAAACAAAAGAGTGCTGCTTTTTAAAAAAAAACACGCAAAAACAAATTTAAAAAAAGGTGCTGGTTTGTGAAACACAATATACGAACAGGTTACAAAAAATGAAAACCTTGTGTAACTAACATGGGCAGTACCACACAATAATTTACTATGTACATGAAAATATGGGAAGACATAAGCATGTGCAACTGAACATGAAGCATATTTTCTGGCAAGCAAAGCTTACAATGGCAGCACACTATAATTGGGGGATTGGGAATTTCAAAAAAGAACATGATTAAAGATTTGTTCATTGGGATTATATTACAACAATAATAATATAAATACATCTCGTGCACAATCATCCTGATAATTTAATGACTTTATGCAAGCACATACACACACACAAAGAGACAGATATAGAGAGAGCTTAAAACTACATGGAAACAATTACTATAAATAGATATATACAAGCAAGCCTAACACACTAGCCACAAACATACCTTAGTCTGCTAATAAGCAGACCCATCATAAACATCACAGAACAAGAATAACGCAAGTACACAAGATAAGAAGGACACCAAATGACACCTGTCGTAAGCATCACAGAATGATCCATGTAGACAAGACAGGACAGACAAAAAATGACATCCACTGTATATGAAAGCTGAACACAGTAACAACCTGTGCTTGAAGACACACAGAGTGCAGCACTAGAGAGAGCAAGTCTAAACACATCTAGTGCGCTATATACATCAGAATTAAGCACAATTTTAATATATGTGAATGCATGTTCATAACATCAAATGCCAAGACAGAATGTATATTACTGATTCGTCATAAAAATAATTAACCAGTAAACCGCATGACTTCTATATTTCAGAGTCCGCAATCCCAAAGCAATATTTGTGTGCTAAAATACATACACAGCTGTAAAAACAAAGCTTAATAGAGTATTCTAGAAGCATCATGATGATGTAATCAAATGCTATGGATGTGTCTCGAGAGTGATGGTGATGATCTTTACTAATCACTAAAAATGCCCCCTTTTGCCAACTCCACAGGAGAGGTTGGTTGGTTAGTTGTCAAATTATCCTCACTGCACATCGGACCATCGAGTCCATAAGTGCTCGGATTCCTTTTCAATATCTCCCTCAGCATGTAGCGGTCGAAGACGAGTTCTGTTTTGGTCAATTATTATTCTTTCGCCTCCTGTCTAGCGCTCTTGTCTGGCCTTTTACCATTTCTGTCCCCAAAACTAGCAACTTTTACCATTTCTGTCCCCAAAACTAGCAACTTTTACCATTTCTGTCCCCAAAACAACTTTTACCACTTCTGTCCCCAAAACTAGCAACTTTTACCATTTCTGTCCCCAAAACTTGCAACTTTTACCATTTCTGTCCCCAAAACTAGCAACTTTTAACATTTCTGTCCCCAAAACTAGCAACTTTTACCACTTCTATCCCCAAAACTAGCAACTTTTACCACTTGTCCCCAAAACTAGCAACTTTTACCACTTGTCCCCAAAACTAGCAACTTTTACCACTTCTGTCCCCAAAACTAGCAACTTTTACCACTTGTGCCCAAAACTAGCAACTTTTACATCTTCTGTCTCCAAAACTTTCAACTTTTAATGAGTGTCCCAGAAATGTGCAACTTTGACCTAATACTGTGTTTTAAAAAAAAAACAAACAAAAAAAAACTAGCAACTTTTACCACTTCTGTCTCCAAAACTTTCAACTTTTAATGAGTGTCCCAGAAATGTGCAACTTTGACCTAATACTGTGTTTAAAAAAAAAAAAACAAAAAAAAACTAGCAACTTTTACCACTTCTGTCTCCAAAACTTGCAACTTTTAATGAGTGTCCAGAAATGTGCAACTTTAGTCATTAGTCGCGGTTCCAACATCATCCGTTTCCGTGCCAGTGAATATCACATAAAATGTTTCCCAATGCCCCATGTGAAAAGTGGGAAAGACAGGACTCTGGACAAACAACGGTCTGCTCCGGCACACTGCAAAATGCCACTGTCAGAATGTCACCACAAAAGTCCTCTACGAAATAAGCAACTATTACATATTTCTGTAAAAAAAAAACAAAAAAACTTACCACTTTTGTCCCCAAAACTGGCACCTTTTTATGAATGTGTTTAAAAAAAAAAAAATGCTAGCCACTTCTGTCCCCCAAAACATGCAACTTTTACCATTTCTGTCCCCAAAAGTTGCAACTTCTGTCCCAGAAAGAGTTAACTTTTGTCCCATAAAATCGTAACATTACTGCTTCTGTTCCAGAAATTAATGATTCTAACCAGAATATTTCCAGTGATCTTTCTGAATGTTTTCTTAGCACTGTACAACAGTGTTTCCTAGCACCAAATATTGTAACATAAGTTTTTGTCCAACATGTAAAGACAAAATACCCTTGATATGAATGAAGTTAAAAATTTTAAACAAAAGTTACAAAAAGGATAGCAGGGAGGTAAAAAACAACATCAAAGATAATGAGTTTTTAAAAAAAACAAAAAACTTGAGGTAATAAACAAGTAGTCAGCCTTAGGAAAACTGGAAAAAAAAATTGGAAGTAGGATTAACTGATTCAGTGCCAAACAAAGAAGTAGATTTGGACCAGACATGGTACACAATCAAATTAGTTAGTTATTTAGTTAGTCTTTCCTCTTGAGCCTAAGTCGGTGCATAGGGCAGAAGTCATGGCTCTCCATGTCCGGCGGTTCACTGAGCATTGAAATTTTGGGAGATACCACGAAACAAAACAAGGCAATCTGTCCAAATGGGGGTGACATTATTCTTCAGTACTGAATCAGTTCAGACATTCTATGGCACCATTGTATGAAAACCAATGCAATGTGGTCTGCTTCCAAATCACCCGCAGCTTTGCTTCGAATACAGGATTACGAATTGCATCTGTTAACTCCCTTACCACCGAGCCGGCTACAAAAGATCCAAAGTTTTATGTCTTCAATATTTGGAACATGGGTAAACTAGGACACATATGGGGAAAAAACTTTCTGCAGAGATACAGGTTGCACTAGATGGTTATAACCAAGGAAGGACCATTTCACAAACATGAGTAGACATGAATATTGTAAGCAATACAAAAATGTGCAGTTCGTCACTTTTGAGCTTGGTCCCACGAAGGTAAAGCCGTTCAACAAATGGCCTGAAGAAGTCGGCCGAAAGGTGCAAATATCGCAGCTCTGCATTTATGTCCAAAACAAACATTACGGACGAACGCAGAAGAAGAGCTTGGTTAATATAATCTCTAATAAATATTTAGTTTTTCTGTTGGTGTTTTTTGTTTTTGTTCCTCTAATCTCTACTTCTTTCCTCTACTTCAATGAATGCCAATCAGTACCTGGATATTTATGTTCACTAATATTTCAAGTCTTCAGTAACGGCCTCACAGACATGAGACACTCCATCAAACATAAACTACAGCACGTGAAATATTTATTCTGATGAGTGCACTTACAATTTCTACTATGGGGTGTAGAGGGTTTAAAATTCTGGCATAAATTATACACAATTATCTGGAAAATAAAGTATGCAATTAGTTATAATTGAAGATCGTGACTGCAGTAGGATGTGATCAATCAAAATTGGATGCTAAGTTATGCAGAAAAACCCCGCACCAACGTGCACATATCTTACCAGGATTTCTGCTGACCTGACCTAAGTCGTACATGTCTGTGCAGGATGTTAACATATCTTTTTGTTGAATTCAAAACTGTCACAAGAAGGTACCATGCAATGCTCAAAACTCATAAATGCTGACTGAATGACTAGAAGCCGATACATGCTACACATACAATATTTGTACGATCAGATATACATAAACACAGAACTTCATGACTGTATGACAACAGTCCTAGAAAGTCAGGCGTATATGAGTCATACATGTAACTCATGGCTCTAATACACAGAAACAGCTGTTATATTTGAATATTAACTTGTGCTATGAATCCTCATTGACTTGTACTTTCAGAATCCCCATCAAAGTGAATAATTTGAACACTAACTTGTGCTGTCAGAATCCCCAGAGTTTTCTAAAGTTCACAAGCAACTTTGACTAATTGTACAAATTAGACAGACAGTTGAGATTTTTTGGGCACGTTATGAGAAGAAATAAATTAGAGAACATGGTGACAACTGGCAAGATTGTGGGGGAAAAGAACAAGGGGAATATCTAGATGGCTTGGGCCACCATGACAAAACCACAGACATGTCCATGACATATTTGATCATATAAGATGACAAAACATGCTTAGCGGCATGTCACATGATAATGATGATGACACTGAACCACAACATTTGAAGTGAAAAGAAACTGAGGTAAACACCATCATTGCTGTTTGATCCCCCCCATCACATCAACAGGTGTCAGTTCAAATCATGATAGTTTTGTATTACAAGTAGATCACAGAATGATTTTACATGATAGGAACTGAGTGACCCAGTATGTAGATAATGGAATGATTGTAAAGAGTTAATAATGGAATGATTGTACAATTGTAATGTTTAAACAATAAACAACTACCTGTTAAGACAGTCTTCTTTCACTTTTATCTTCACTAATTTTCATTTTCTCTTCATTTGTTAATTTTTTCATTCTTATGTGTCAATGTAGTCACTGGAGGGTCTTCTCCGTGACTATATGTTGTGTTTTGTGTATGTATTTGTTTGTTGATGAAGGCTAGTCGCGGCCGTTTTGTCAAGCTGCATTACTTAGTGTTATTTTATATTGGTTTTCACGGATTGGTAACTGAGGGTGGTAATATTATTACTAAAACATGATGTTTAACACCTGCTTATTGTCTCCTTTCATTCTTTATCTCCCCCAGAAAACACAGTTCTCTTCCTCTATTTCCCTCAGTGAAGGGTTGGGGGGAGTGTCATCATGAGATGTGTGTCTGATCGTTGAGTTTAAACAGAACAATTCCTAGCCTATAGACCAGTGGTTCTCAACCGGTGGGAAATTCCCCCCAGGGGGAATTTTAGGGTTTCCATGGGGGGGGGGGGGGAATTAAGATTACTTCAAGATCGCATTAATACAAGAACCAGCTACTTGATATTGTTTTTCCCTCTAAATTTTACAGTTCTGTACTTCTCGCCTTAATGAAATTCGTTTTATAATGTAAGTAGACCCGCAAATCGCGTTTCATGTAGATGCCTAGACTTGTTCTAGTATGTGTTATTAAATTTAGCTTCCATTTTTATGTATACTGTAGGGAGGAAATTCGAAAGGGTGGGAATGAAGTTCTGAACATATGGTAAAGGGGGGCATGGGCCAAAAAAGGTTGAGAACCACTGCTATAGACTTCGTGGTGTGTACTTGGCCAAACAGCCTTTAATCCTCATTCCACAAAAAAATAAACTTCCCTGGCACATCAAAAAAATGGTAAAGGGGGGCATGGGCCATAAAAGGCTGAGAACCACTGTTATAGACTCCGTGGTGTGTACTTGGCCAAACAGCCTTTAATCCTCATTCCACAAAAAATAAACTTCCCTGGCACATCCAAAAAATGTTATGGAGTTGCAATGCACAAACCCCTGTATAGACGTTTGTATGAACAAAGTTAAATGCTTCTGTAATGAATTATTCCATGAAATATTAAAATGGCAGCCTTTCGTAACATACCACAATAAAAAAGTGTTACATGTTACTCATGCAACAGAATATGTTGCATTTCAACAACAAACAAAAGAGTGCTGCTTTTTAAAAAAAAACACGCAAAAACAAATTTAAAAAAAGGTGCTGGTTTGTGAAACACAATATACGAACAGGTTACAAAAAATGAAAACCTTGTGTAACTAACATGGGCAGTACCACACAATAATTTACTATGTACATGAAAATATGGGAAGACATAAGCATGTGCAACTGAACATGAAGCATATTTTCTGGCAAGCAAAGCTTACAATGGCAGCACACTATAATTGGGGGATTGGGAATTTCAAAAAAGAACATGATTAAAGATTTGTTCATTGGGATTATATTACAACAATAATAATATAAATACATCTCGTGCACAATCATCCTGATAATTTAATGACTTTATGCAAGCACATACACACACACAAAGAGACAGATATAGAGAGAGCTTAAAACTACATGGAAACAATTACTATAAATAGATATATACAAGCAAGCCTAACACACTAGCCACAAACATACCTTAGTCTGCTAATAAGCAGACCCATCATAAACATCACAGAACAAGAATAACGCAAGTACACAAGATAAGAAGGACACCAAATGACACCTGTCGTAAGCATCACAGAATGATCCATGTAGACAAGACAGGACAGACAAAAAATGACATCCACTGTATATGAAAGCTGAACACAGTAACAACCTGTGCTTGAAGACACACAGAGTGCAGCACTAGAGAGAGCAAGTCTAAACACATCTAGTGCGCTATATACATCAGAATTAAGCACAATTTTAATATATGTGAATGCATGTTCATAACATCAAATGCCAAGACAGAATGTATATTACTGATTCGTCATAAAAATAATTAACCAGTAAACCGCATGACTTCTATATTTCAGAGTCCGCAATCCCAAAGCAATATTTGTGTGCTAAAATACATACACAGCTGTAAAAACAAAGCTTAATAGAGTATTCTAGAAGCATCATGATGATGTAATCAAATGCTATGGATGTGTCTCGAGAGTGATGGTGATGATCTTTACTAATCACTAAAAATGCCCCCTTTTGCCAACTCCACAGGAGAGGTTGGTTGGTTAGTTGTCAAATTATCCTCACTGCACATCGGACCATCGAGTCCATAAGTGCTCGGATTCCTTTTCAATATCTCCCTCAGCATGTAGCGGTCGAAGACGAGTTCTGTTTTGGTCAATTATTATTCTTTCGCCTCCTGTCTAGCGCTCTTGTCTGGCCTCACCCCTTTTCTCTTGATGGTCCTGATATGATAATATTTACACCAGCAGAGGTGGTGTTAGTAACAGATTCAGTACCAAACAAAAATAGATAGTGGAAAATGGGGATGTCACAGTTATGATCTAAAAATTGTTAATATGGTAGCAGACATGTTGTATTATAACGCGACATTTCATTGATATTTAAGCCCATGGCAGAAACGTAAAGTCACTTAAGACTATTAATCAACCCGTAGCACTTAGTTAACTGTTTCCATGCTTTTTGATCAATGCAGAATTAAGGGGATATAAATGTTAAGAAGATTGACTTCAATGCAAACCCATGTTTTATTCCATGTTGCCTGGTCTCTTTCTGCAGAGCAGTCTTTCGAACGTGTCACACATCATCAACTCCATAGCTCCATAAACAATTCCCAGGGGTCTCTGATTGCGCTCATGAACTGAATGTCACGAGTTCAAAAACAAGCTCACAGCTTGAGACAGATGGCTTGACCAGTTGGCCAGGGAGGTGACAGATGGCTAGACCAGTTGGCCAGGGAGGAGACAGATGGCTTGACCAGTTGGCCAGGGAGGTGACAGATGGCTTGACCAGTTGGCCAGGGAGGAGACAGATGACCTGACCAGTTGGCCAGGGAAGTGACAGATGGCTTGACCAGTTAGCCAGGGAAGTGACAGATGGCTTGACCAGTTGGCCAGGGAAGTGACAGATGGCTTGACCAGTCGGCCAGGGAGGACCTCTGGTGATGAACAAGTCATGCAGATTTATTGAACTGTTTCCACTGTGACTAGAAGATGTGGCGATGGCAACATTTAGATTTTCCTAGCTTGACTAAACACGATGCGAGGATAGGAAATTTAGTCATATATTTTCTATGGATAATTTAGCCACAGATTTCCCCAAAGACTCTGAATGATAAGATGATATGAAATTCAATCACATATTTTCCCAGTTGAACTGAAAGTTAAGATGGAAAATTTAGCTGAAGATTTCCTAGTTTGACAAAAAGATGCATGTCCTTTACAGTACATTACCTATGCATATATTGGCTGTTTGTGATTTCCTAGGAAATTTTATATTCAGTAATTTGCCATTGCTTTCTTAGCGACTAATGTTCATACAATGTGAAAATAAATGCAAAGGATGTGATGGCAACAAGTTTAGTCAAATGTTTCCCACTTAGATGGAAAGTTAAAGTTGGAAAATGTAGTCAAATATTTGCCACTTGGACTGCTAAGGATATGATGGGAACAAGTTTAGTCAAATGTTTCCCATTTTGATTGTGAAGGATGTGATGGCAGCAAGTTTAGGCAAATGTTTCCCCATTTGGACTCTGAAGGATGTGACGGCAACAAGTTTAGTCAAATGTTTTCCATTTGGACTGTGAAGGATGTGATTGATGGCAACAAGTTTAGTGGAATGTTTGCCAGTTGGACTGTATAGGACATGATGGCAACAAGTTTAGTCGAATGTTTGCCTATGGAACTGAAAGATGTGATGGCAACAAGTTCAGTACAGTGTTTCCCATTTGGACTGAGAAGGATGTGATTGATGGCAACAAGTTTAGTCGAATGTTTCCCATTTGGAATGCGAAGTATATGAGGGCAACAAGTTTAGTTAAATTTTCCCACTTTGACTGAAGGATGTGACGGCAACAAGTTTAGTTAATGTTTCCCATTTGGACTGTGAAGGATGTAACGGCTACAAGTTTAGTAGAATGTTTCCAACTGGGGCTCTGAAGGATGTAATGGCAACAAGTTTAGTTGATGTTTCTCACTTGCATTGAAGGGTGTGATGGCTACAAGTTTAGTCAAATGTTTCTCACTTGGACTGAAGGATGTGATGGCAACAAGTTTAGTCGAATGTTTCCCACTTGGACTGTGAAGGATGAGGTGGTGGAACTTTACTGACCAGTTCATGCTGAGGCCCAGAGGACTCTGGTTTGACTTGCTTGCTTCCAAAATCAATATACATGAGATCGTTGAAGAAATCCGATTCCTTCTGCATGTGGGTCCGTGATGGTGATGATGACACTGGGGGTATCTTGTTGACCCCACTGGCTGGATCTGTGGCTGGATGCTCGGCCTGACTTGAAAGGGAGTTAAGAGAGGAGGTCGAGGAGGCAGAGCGAAGTGTTCCTGAAGCCTGGGATGTCACGGGAGATGATGGGCGGCAATAAGGAGCTAAACTCGCAGGTGAAAGTTGACGGGGCGATGGGAGGACGGAGCTGGAAGGTCGGAAGGGTTGCCGAAGGTGGGTGGTCTTGTGGAAATCAGAAACCTTATGGCCGATATATGCAGCCCGAAGTGGGTTCTGACCTAGATTATGCAAGGTCCCGGGTTTTGAAGAAAATGCAGATGGACCTAGTATGAAAGGATTGTTTGGAAATCTCATTTTCAGTGGCTGTGTCGCTCTGGGCAGTGAAATGTTGTGGCCTCTAGACAATGATGACAGAGACCATTCATGCATTAACAGATCAGAACTATCTCTGCGGCCGGACAAAGGGTCACTACGAATAAACTGTCCAGTAGATGTAGGCTTTGTCATCTGGGCAGTGTTGGTAAATGATAACCCTGATAAATCTGACAGAGGATCGAACAGATCCCTGGCTGAACCTTCTCTGGACATCTTCGGCTCTGCACCGTCAGCCTTAGTTTGAGATAATCCTGAAGGTGTACCAGCACGGCTTCCAACGCCAGATTCCTCAATGCTGTTAGGTGTTCTAGAACGTTCAGGCTTCGAAAACAGTGGATCAAAATTTTCAGAATCTGTAGGTTCTGATTCCGAGGAATCAAACTTGATCAGAGGAGCATCCCGCACTGAGGCTGTCATGTGTGGGGCTTCCTCTAGGCAATCTTGACCAGAGTTTTGTGACAGGCTGGCGTCAGCCTCGGACTTGAGGTTGGGACTAGGTTTCACCTTTTTCTTTCTGGGCGCTGCAACTGGCAGTGAGGAGACTCCCGAAGCTGGTCTTGTGAAGATCAGCTTGTCTCCTGCATACAAAAGGAAATTCAGTTAATGAAAACAATAACAATTAATGGACGAAAGTGTCATCATCAATATGTGCCCTGCCAACTGGCATAGGTGATCATGACTCTCCAGAGACCTTGGTCGTGGATGAACCAGATCAACTGTTGATATTCTTCCACGTCACCATGTTAGGCTACACAGCATCATTTCTCTCAGCCTACTTCTTCCTCTTCTCCTACTGATCTTCCCAGTCATCACAGTGTTTTCCTATGCCTCTGATCTCATTGTCCTCTACACTACTGGAGAGTTTGAGAAATACCTTCACGGCCTGAGAAATACCTTCATGGCCCTAGAAATACCTTTATGGCCTGAGAAATGAGAAATACCTTCACGGCCTGAGAAATACCTTCATAACTCTAATAATAATTGAATTGTCCTGAAAAAGTCTCCTGCTACAGGTTTGTACTGCGACATCACCATCTCACGTTGTTGGCTGAGAGCATGGAGGAATTGGTGGCCAATCTTTCCCCCAGTTTGACAAGGAAGGGAAAGCAGAGGAGGAAGAAGGAGAAGAGGAGAAAGGAAGAGTAAGGAAGATAAAAGGATGACAAAGGGACAGAAAGAATGGAAAGTGGGGAAAAAGGAAGAAGCCGAAGAAGAAGAAACATCATCTGATGGCTCTGTCAGCACTGGGAACTGTGAACTAACCAGTTCTACGTTCACTGTGATGGAGCGTGACTGCAGAAATGAACACAAAAATCATTGCTACATAAAAAAAAAACTCTTAAAAAATCCCCCCCAAAACTGTAATCTAATGCCTATAGTACCTTGTCGCCGCGAACTGTGCAGGTTAGGATTTTCTTTTTGTCCCTGACAGAAAAAAATCCACATCTTACCGAGAATTTGAATCCAGGTCTCCCAAAGGAGAACCTGGCATTCTTAGCAACTTGGCCGGACGCTCCAACAAAAAGCTAAAGCAAATAAAACCTTTGTAGTTTGGAACAGATAGAATAAGAGCCAGAGTACCAGAGCATGTATATTTCCTGTGACAACAAACAGGTGTGAAATGTGGACATATAACACAACAGTTGAAAAGCACATGTGTCTCTGAATATAAGTGCTACAGAAGTTGAGTTACAAGTCACTGGATGAAAAAGAAACACAAGAAATCTAGCTAACAAGAACTCAATACTGAAGAAACTAGTTATCAAGACAAGTATAGCTGAGGAACATGCAATATTTGAACATGTAAAAAGACATGGATGTCTGCTAAAGACAACCATGGTGGGAGGTGTGCAGTTGAAGCAGAGAGGAAGAAGAAAACCACAACATAAATGGAGTCAGGATGTGATAGATAATTTACACATGGTAGCAACAACAGAGACAAGAAAACTGGCGTATGATAGAGAGACATTTCGAAAGACTGTCATGAGAGAAAAGTTATGTACAGGACACGCGACTGTATGATGATGACGATGAGGATGAACCAACTCCTACTAGACAGTAACATTATCATCAAGTGTTTTGTGAACTGACATGGGTGATAATGCTACTTCACAACTCCTGTTCTCCAAAAGAGTGTATCAATTCCAGTCCATGCCACAACTGTTTCTAGCTGTGTGTCCCTGTCTCGGACCAGTTCCCACGCTATGTTGTGGTTATTCTCCTCCCTTAATGTGGCCTAGACATGTCTACCATTTTCTGGGACAAGAAGTACACAAGCAGGTGGTGGATAGAGCTTGAGAGCAGCTGGCAGATAATTGTTTCTTTCTGGTCTCAAGTTTGTGATGACATGCTGATCTCTTTATAGAGCCAGTCCAGAATTGACATCACAGCACTGGAGGATTTCCTCCAAGTCTTAATCTTCAACAATCACTGAAGACTCCCAGTGCTAATGATACCAGTTGCAATCTGATTGTGTCTGTCTGGCCTTTTCTAGGAGTAGTACGTGTCGGCCAGATCTGCAGCATCATTCTCTTCACTCCAACATGCTGCATCTGTTCCTCTACACTATACACACGATCCCAGCATGTTCCGTGAGGCCGTTACAGTCGTGTCTTCACCCTTCTCAGCATGTTCCATGAGACTGTTACACTGTGATTTATTTGTCTTCAAGCCAGCAGAACGCTGCAGTGACTGCCTCCCTCTCCAATCTCAGATTAGATGCTGTGGTATTACAACGGCTACCTTCTTTATAGATGCCTATAATTTATGAATCGAGAGCTCACACATCATCAGATCCAAAACTGGTGACCCTGAGAGACATCAAACTTTGACTATCCATGCCTACTGACACAGCACATGATGATGATATCCGTCTGCAGTTTGTGACAAGTGTCCTTGTGTTTGAGCCTTCTTCACAACACTTCATTAACCTTGACACATCTCTGAAGGTTTCAGAAAATTGATTCATAAATAACACAAGAAAACTTGTGCTATGGGAAGACATGATCACCTTAAATGGTTGGCCAGGCACTTGCTGGAGGACAAGAACAACGGCAAATTGTCACAAACATGAACATATAAATGCACTTATGTGTGACCTGTTCCAGACGGCCTGCTGTCTTGTTGTTTCTTCCCGTCTGCCGGTGGTAAATTCAAACCTGGGGTAAAGAGAGACAACTCTATCACAATGACAGACAGATATCCTCAGATATATGAGAAGGCTTCAAATAAAAACCTTGAATCTCTCTCTCTCTCTCTGTGCACGTGCGTGTGCGTGTGTGCATGCGTGTGTGAATACAGTAAAACGTTGGTTTTCGTCAATAATCCATCCAAAAAACAAAAAAAAATCAACAAAATCTAAAACTGACGAAAACTGAGGCAATTATTTCCATATGAATAGTTGTAAATTCAATCAATTCGTTCTATAAACTCCAAAATACGTACCAAAAACACATTTTAGAGAGAATAAGTATAGTGTTTAATACTATTTTTTGGCCGAAGACTTGTCCGAACTCGCACCTTCGCTGTGCGTAGTAACATTGTGTATGACAGTGTCCCTCTTGAAACCATCCTCTGCTGGCCTTAAAATCACTAAGTACACTAGCACTCATCGCAGACATTTTCTTAATAAGATCGGCACACAACAGTCTGACCTTTTCACATATCACTGCCTCCAAACCAGAATCACCATCTAATTCGCTTTAATTTATCCAAATTAATAATAACTGTTCAACATCTTCAATTGTTTTCAATCTCTGTTTTGTCAGCACATTCACACCTTTCACTACATTAATCTCCTTTATTGCATCCTTTTTTCACCACAATGGAACGTATCGTGGGTGGCGACTTCCCGTACAAGCGACCGATTTCAGCAATCTTAATGCCGCTATCGTATTTGATTATTAGCAAATGCTCACTCAACGAAAAACAATGCCAAAATGAGCAGAAGAATGTGTGGGTCCCTTTGTTTTCGCAAAATTAGTAGCGAGGTCATGTTTCACCCCTTCACTGATCAAAAAAAGGACAACAGAGCACTGCCCCTCTTTGGTGCATGTCAAAAGTGAGGCGGCCATCATTTAACTGTCCTTATGACATCACAGTGTTTGTCTACAGTGTGATGTCAGTGCTTAACTCTCTTAACATCCTTAACAACAATATTGACAGGTTACATGGTTATTATAATTTCTATCACACTTTTAATGAAGCCCCTCTCGTATATTGATATCTATGGGGCAGCCATGGCTGAGAGGTTACAGTGTCTGCCCTGGACTCAAAAGGAACCAGGTTTGGTCCCTGCACAGGACTGGGAATTTTTTGGGGTATCGTTATCACACATCCCCTAATCTCTCGGGCAGTGAGATAGGATACCTAGTTTTCTGACAAGTTGTGTGTGTTACAGATTCCATGGCAGTTGTCAATTGTGAAGAGTAGGTTGTAAGGCCAATGCCCAGGAAAACATTGTTAGGAAACCTACCCACGTGTAAATAGAGCCAGTGACCTGGGATGGAATCTGTATAGAGGAAGGAAACTGACACAAATACATGCCAGGGTCTTACACACTGACCTGTGAGGTGCACAACTGGATGTGATGCACTCACCTTGAAAGATGAGTGAAGAAGAAGAAGAAGACGACACATTTCAATTTCTCTGAAATCCACTGCATGAACAAATCTGGTTATCTACTGAGAACATATTTACTCCAAATCTAGATGACTTCTCATAGTGCTCACCTCAACTATGTAGACACTACACTGAACACTGTATTCATTGTTTCCATGTTCACAGAGTGAATGTTACTTTATGTCCCTGGGCTATCAATAACACATCTTGACTCTTACTGTCGACTATAGTCAGTAAATGATATTTTTTACGTGTCTTATGGTCCATCGGACATACGGGGCAGACATATTTTAATAGACCAATCGGCGCTCAGCGTTTGATGTGGTCAGTATCACTCCAGCCGCCTTTGCTTCCCAAAATATTTCATGGTACCCATCCTAGCTGGGTCAGCCTGGAAACTCGAGTTACTTTTGTCTAACATTCAAATCTGCTCCTGTGTGGATGACACCTACGACTATCCGGCCGTCAGTTGATCATCTCGCCACAATACGGCTTCGGCTCCCACATACACCTGCACCATGCGGACATGAATCTATGTGGCTCTTACTTTCATACGTTGTTGTATGCCCTCTGCAGGACATTGTGATCAACCTAAGGTTAATTTTCTAGACAATTTAACAGTCGGCAGTTTGCCGTCTTTTTCTGAAAGAGGAGTCAAAGTTCAAGTCCAACTGAATGCCGGTGTAGGGATTGAAACACACACACACCCCCCCCCCCACCCCGCCATGAGCACACTCGAAGTACAGTTCAGTATTTACGAAAAAAAAAGAAGTTTGGTCTCGTTCAACCTGCTGCTTCAGCGTTGGTTATAAGTGAGATCCGTTTTTTGTGGATATTGATTATCTCTCTCCTTTCTGCACCTCTCGGTGCGAGATAACCTATTGACAAGGGAGAGGTGGTCGGGCACCTGCGGGACCAGGTGGAGAAGGTGGGGGAACAGACTGAGTATGTTGAGAGAATGATATGGCGGGGGGGATCGACAGTGGTTCTGGATGAATCTCAAAACTGAGATGAAAGACCAGGATAACATTCAATCAGATAGCGGTGGGAACGATTAGCAGTATAACTCTTCGCTGGCTGTTGAACGAGGGGACGGAACACATGTGGCAATTTCCTGAGTGCAGTGATGTCGGTTCTTGCTCAACTCAACTCTCCCTTCTTTGCTCTCTTTCGAGTTAGTCCTAAGCAGGACTGGTTTTATTTGTCTTATCTGTGGACACTGGAAGTCTAACAGAAAGTGCTCATATCCCATTGACCATGTCAAAGCGACCAACACATCCAAAAGGATAAAGATACTCTAGCTCTGACATTTCTGGTAGATGGGTGTTGGTGTAGGGAGTTCAACAATGTGCTGATCAGTTAGATGTTTATGTTGACTTCTTGTTCAGAAAGATATGAGAAACTAATAAACATAAAACTGCCTTGGAAATAAACCTGGGGTTGATTGCAAAGTCCTGCAAAGGACATACAACAACATATGCACTATGCACACATTAATCTGTGACTCTTACCTTCATCTGAACTGAGAGAATCAAATGCAATGTTTGAGTCAGTGCCGTCTTTCTCAGAACCGCTCGTGTCACTGTTGCTATCCATGCTGGAGTTCTGTTTGAGACACGTAATCAAATACAACTCATAAACCAATGAAGCTGCAATTAATCAACCCATTTCCTGGCGATACAGTGTGGGGTAGCATGTATGTTTTTTCTTTTTTTCCCCGCATATCCTTTACAGGACATCGCTGTCTACACCAGCATTTTACTGTCATTGATTTCTTGGCAAGATTACGTTCAGTAGTTTGCCATTGTTTCTGAGCGGCCGGCTCACTTATCCTGTAAGTTACTAATGCCGCGCAAACTGCTTCCAATTCTCGCACGCTGGGTTACCCTACGTGGATAAATGGGATTACGGAGAAAGTCGTTTAACCCCTAGGCCAGGGAGCATGTATGGATAAGGCAAATATTCTAAAGACTATATATGCTGGTTGAAGATACAATCTTACCCCTTCCTTGTCCTCTCATATTATTCATTTCTCTCTGGACCTCTCTACATATATTTTGAGTCATTCTCGATTTCTGTTGCCTTATGGATTCCCGCATAATCCCAGAAAGCTAATCTCATAGTATTTCACCTCCTCCACTACCTGCGCTGTATTTCCTAATTCACATATAGTTCTAACACTCCAGGTGCCAAGTCTGGAGATTTCCCCAGGTGAAAGAAGAAAATATGTGATCTGGACTCCTTGCCCAATATCACTTCCACAATGAATACAACCACAAGAAGAATTGCAAAGCTTGACTAGAACACAACCACAAGTGACAACATGGACTGCAGCGCTTTCATGAGCATATCTCTTCTAGAAGAGCCTATTTTTTTTGTTTTGGCTGGCTTGTTTATCCCCCTCCCCCTTCTCTTGAGTTCAGATTGACTGGATTTTGCAGCTAGTTTGTTTACAGGATGGAGAAGCCAGCCCCAAACCCAACCCTCCTTCCTGACAAC
The DNA here is from genome assembly GCA_963921405.1 of Cepaea hortensis. Taxonomy (NCBI): domain Eukaryota; kingdom Metazoa; phylum Mollusca; class Gastropoda; order Stylommatophora; family Helicidae; genus Cepaea; species Cepaea hortensis. Next base: position 106,365,999 of record OY992884.1, read on the forward strand.
AAGTATGACAGCTTACAGGGGCTTACTACTCTTGGTTATCTTTACGGATCCTGGTAGCACACGGGTGAAAACCTCCTTGGTGGTCTCTTATGACACGCATGGTAGATGACAGTGTGATTATTTTTTGCCCCTCCTCTTAGGATCTCGGTAACATATTAAGAAAATTATAACTAGGTTGTTGCATATTGAGGTAGGATGACGAGCTTCTTCTTCTTCTTCTTCTTCAGCGTTCCGAGCCATTGAGGTTCTTTGCAGCAGATACAAGCCGTCTCCATTCGTCTCTCTGGTTGACCTTCTCTTGCCAGTCGCTTATTCCAAGTGCTTGTAGGTCTGTATGTATATTATCTTCTTGGTCTACCTCGGGGTCTACGGTCATTTATTTCCTGATTGTAAGCGAGTTTTGTTTCCCTATTATCTTCCATTCTTTCTATATGCCCCGGCCATTGTAGTCTATTAGCCTTCATGATACCAGTGACTAGCGGGGACTTAAACAGATCATAAATGTCTTTGTTGCTTCTTCTTTTCCACTCTCCACTTTGTGTATCCCTAATGGGCCCAAAGATGCATCTTAAGACTTTGTTCTCAAAGGTTTGTAACAAGGCTTCGTCTCCTTTAGTTTGTACTCCAGGTTTCAGAGCCATACAGCACAACTGGTCTGATCAGTGTTTTGTATATTGATATCTTGGTGTTACAGGATAGCGCATTTGATTTTAGCAGATGTTGTAGTGCATAGTATATCTTATTTCCAGAGTTGATTCTAGCTTGTATTTCTTCCCTTATTATGTTGGAGAAGTTGAGGATTGTACCCAGGTATTTGTATGTTTCTGTTCTTTTAATGGTCATATTATCTATTTGTATGTGGCCAGAGTTTTTAGCCGTTCCTTCTCTTGAAACTACCATATATTTTGTCTTATCTTGGTTGATAACCAGTCCCATTTGTTGAGCTTTTTCCTTTAAGTGAGTCAATATTTCCAATGTCTTTTGTTAATTTTCCCCTATAATATCTATATCATCTGCATAACCAAGCAGTCTGGATATTCCTCCAATATCACATTCCTCCTTTACCCTCTTTACAACTTTCTCTAGAGCCAGTTTGAAGAGTAGCGGCGATAGTGCATCACCCTGTTTCAAGCCAGATGTTATTTGGAAAGGGTCTGATTGCCTGCCTTTATATGTTACTATATTATAAGTATTTTCCATGCATAGTCTGGTCATGTTGATTAACTTCTAGCTTCTGTAGAAAAAATTAGGAGGACGAGAATAGTGAAGAAGAAATTAAAAAATATATACAAAGAAAAAAAAACATCAAAGAAATACCGGACATCACAGCCAACCCCAGTAATTTTTGGCTGCTTGTCATCTCTTGGCAAGTAGTTCAGTAATTTACCATGGCTTTCTGAACAACCAGCACTCATACCATGATAAAAGCATTGTGAAATATTTAACCGCCAGCAAAGCCTACCTCTGCTCAGCTGGGAAAGATCTCGGTGCTCATACCATTAAACAAGCATTAAGAAATATTGAAAGCCTACCTCTCCTCGGCAGGACAAGATGTTGGCACACATACCATGAAAAATGCATTGTGAAATGTTGAAAGCCTACCTCTCTTCAGCTGGACAAGATCTTGGCACTCTTACCATGAAACAAGCATTGTGAAATGTTGAAAACCTACCTCTCCTCCGCTGGACAAGATCTTGGCATCATACCATGACACAAGCATTGTAAAATATTCAAAGCCTACCTCTGCTCGACTGGGCAAGATCTTGCCACTCATACCATGAAACAAGCTATGTAAAATGTTCAAAGCCTACCTCTGCTCGACTGGACAAGATCTTGGCACTCATACCATGAAACAAGCATTGTAAAATGTTCAAAGCCTACCTCTGCTCGACTGGACAAGATCTCGGCACTAGCGGACCTCATCATTGCTATCTGAATGTCGACATCAGTAATCAAGCTGACATCCACCATGTGATAGCTCAGTCGCAGCTGAGAGTCGTCATGTGTTTCCTCGATGCTCCGGGCTCGGGTGCCAAGTCTGTTTCTGAGAAGGAGCAAAATGTCAGTTATAAAGAAATAATATTTATGCAATACGAAGTAGGTTTATTAGGTGAGCAGTCAAAAAGTAATAATCTGCTTTATTGGAGAAATTTTTTGGGGAATTTCAACAGGTCGCCGGTCATGGATGTTTCATAAAACATCAAAGTTGCTGTATGACTAGGAAATTAGTCTAGAATAATGTCCTGATAATAGATATGAACAGAAAAGTAATAATCTGCTTTATTGAAGCAATTTTAGGGGGGAAATTGAGATTGCTCAAGATTGAGAAATTTCAAAAGGTCGCTATATAAAATCTCAACAAAATTGCCCCAGGAGTGCAAATAATTACTTTTATGGTCATGTCTAGTGTCAGCACATTGTTTTAGACTAATTTCCTAGTGATCCATAAACTTTTGTATTATGGGAAAAATCAAATTTCTCAATTTTGAGCTATCTCAATTTTGTCAACTAAACTGCCCCAATAGTGCAAATTATTACATTTATGGTCATGTGTGGTGTCAGCAAATTGTTTTAGATTAATTTCCTAGTGATCTAGAAACTTGTATATTTTGGGAAAAATCCTTGACCTTACGAAATTTCTCAGTTTTGAGCTATCTGAATTTTGTCAACTAAACTGCCACAGTAGTGCAAATTATTACTTTTATGGTCATGTGTGGTGTCAGCACACTGTTTTAGACTAATTTCCTAGTGATCCTGAAACTTGTATATTTTGGGAAAAATCCTTGACCGGCCGCCTTACGAAATTTCTCAATTTTGAGCTATCTCAATTTTGTCAACTGAACTGCCCCAGTAGTGCAAATTATTACTTTTATGGTAATGTGTGGTGTCAGCACATTGATTTAGACTAATTTCCTAGTGATCCAGAAACTTGCATAATTTGGGAAAAATCCTTGACCGGCCGCCTTACGAAATTTCTCAAATTTGACATATCTCAATTTTGTCAACTAAACTGCCCCAGTAGTGGAAATTATTACTTTTATGGTCATGTGTGGTGTTAGCACATTGTTTTAGACTAATTTCCTAGTGATCCAGAAACTTGCATATTTTGGGAAAAATCCTTGATCGGCCGCCTTACGAAATTTCTCAGTTTTGAGCTATCTTAATTTTGTCAACTAAACTGCCCCAGTAGTGCAAATTATTACTTTTATGGTCATGTGTGGTGTCAGCACATTGATCTAGACTAATTTCCTAGTGATCCAGAAACTTGTATATTTTGGGAAAAATCCTTGATCGGCCGCCTTACGAAATTTCTAAATGTTGAGCTATCTCAATTTTGTCAACTAAACTGCCCCAGTAGTGCAAATTATTACTTTTATGGTCATGTGTGGTGTCAGCACATTGATTTAGACTAATTTCCTTGTGATCCAGAAACTTGTATATTTTGGGAAAAATCCTTGACCGGCCGCCTTACGAAATTTCTCAGTTTTCAGCTATCTGAATTTTTTAAACTAAACTGCCCCAGTAGTGCAAATTATTACTTTTCTGGTCATGTGTGGTGTCAGCACATTGATTTAGACTAATTTCCTTGTGATCCAGAAACTTGCATATTTTGGGAAAAATCCTTGACCGGCCGCCTTACAAAATTTCTCAAATTTGACATATCTCAATTTTGTCAACTAAACTGCCCCAGTAGTGGAAATTATTACTTTTATGGTCATGTGTGGTGGTGTTAGCACATTGTTTTAGACTAATTTCCTAGTGATCCAGAAACTTGCATATTTTGGGAAAAATCCTTGATCGGCCGCCTTACGAAATTTCTCAGTTTTGAGCTATCTGAATTTTTTCAACTAAACTGTCCAAGTAGTGCAAATTATTACTTTTATGGTAATGTGTGGTGTCAGCACAATGTTTTAGACTAATTTCCTTGTGATCCAGAAACTTGTATATGTTGGGAAAAATCCTTGACCGGCCGCCTTACGAAATTTCTCAGTTTTGAGCTATCTCAATTTTGTCATCTAAACTGCCCCAGTAGTGCAAATTATTACATTTATGGTCATGTGTGGTGTCAGCACATTGTTTTAGACTAATTTCCTAGTGATCCAGAAACTTGCATAATTTTGGAAACATCCTTGACCGGCCGCCTTACGAAATTTCTCAAATTTGACATATCTCAATTTTGTCAACTAAACTGCCCCAGTAGTGGAAATTATTACTTTTATGGTCATGTGTGGTGTTAGCAGATTGTTTTAGACTAATTTCCTAGTGATCCATAAACTTTTGTATTATGGGAAAAATCAAATTTCTCAATTTTGAGCTATCTCAATTTTGTCAACTAAACTGCCCCAATAGTGCAAATTATTACATTTATGGTCATGTGTGGTGTCAGCAAATTGTTTTAGATTAATTTCCTAGTGATCTAGAAACTTGTATATTTTGGGAAAAATCCTTGACCTTACGAAATTTCTCAGTTTTGAGCTATCTGAATTTTGTCAACTAAACTGCCCCAGTAGTGCAAATTATTACTTTTATGGTCATGTGTGGTGTCAGCACATTGATTTAGACTAATTTCCTTGTGATCCAGAAACTTGCATATGTTGGGAAAAATCCTTGATCGGCCGCCTTACGAAATTTCTCAAATTTGACATATCTCAATTTTGTCAACTGAACTGCCCCAGTAGTGCAAATTATTACTTTTATGGTAATGTGTGGTGTCAGCACATTGATTTAGACTAATTTCCTAGTGATCCAGAAACTTGCATAATTTGGGAAAAATCCTTGACAGGCCGCCTTACGAAATTTCTCAGTTTTGAGCTATCTGAATTTTGTCAACTAAACTGCCCCAGTAGTGCAAATTATTACTTTTCTGGTCATGTGTGGTGTCAGCACATTGATTTAGACTAATTTCCTTGTGATCCAGAAACTTGCATATTTTGGGAAAAATCCTTGATCGGCCGCCTTACGAAATTTCTCAAATTTGACATATCTCAATTTTGTCAACTAAACTGCCCCAGTAGTGCAAATTATTACATTTGTGGTCATGTGTGGTGTCAGAACATTGTTTTAGACTAATTTCCTTGTGATCTAGAAACTTGTATATTTTGGGAAAAATCCTTGACCGGCCGCCTTACGAAATTTCTCAGTTTTGAGCTATCTCAATTTTGTCAATTAAACTGCCCCATTAGTGCAAATTATTACTTTTATGGTCATGTGTGGTGTCAGCACATTGTTTCAGACTAATTTCCTAGTGATCTAGAAACTTGTATATTTTGGGAAAAATCCTTGATCGGCCGCCTTACGAAATTTCTCAAATTTGACATATCTGAATTTTGTCAACTAAACTGCCCCAGTAGTGCAAATTATTACATTTATGGTCATGTGTGGTGTCAGCACATTGTTTTAGACTAATTTCCTAGTGATCCAGAAACTTGCATAATTTTGGAAAAATCCTTGACCGGCCGCCTTACGAAATTTCTCAAATTTGACATATCTCAATTTTGTCAACTAAACTGCCCCAGTAGTGCAAATTATTACATTTGTGGTCATGTGTGGTGTCAGCACATTGTTTTAGACTAATTTCCTAGTGATCTAGAAACTTGTATATTTTGGGAAAAATCCTTGACCGGCCGCCTTACGAAATTTCTCAGTTTTGAGCTATCTCAATTTTGTCAACTAAACTGCCCCAGTAGTGCAAATTATTACTTTTATGGTCATGTGTGGTGTCAGCACATTGAATTAGACTAATTTCCTTGTGATCCAGAAACTTGTATATTTTGGGAAAAATCCTTGACCGGCCGCCTTACGAAATTTCTCAGTTTTGAGCTATCTGAATTTTGTCAACTAAACTGCCCCAGTAGTGCAAATTATTACTTTTATGGTCATGTGTGGTGTCAGCACATTGATTTAGACTAATTTCCTTGTGATCCAGAAACTTGCATATGTTGGGAAAAATCCTTGATCGGCCGCCTTACGAAATTTCTCAAATTTGACATATCTCAATTTTGTCAACTAAACTGCCCCAGTAGTGCAAATTATTACATTTATGGTCATGTGTGGTGTCAGCACATTGTTTTAGACTAATTTCCTAGTGATCCAGAAACTTGCATAATTTGGGAAAAATCCTTGACCGGCCGCCTTACGAAATTTCTCAAATTTGACATATCTCAATTTTGTCAACTAAACTGCCCCAGTAGTGGAAATTATTACTTTTATGGTCATGTGTGGTGTTAGCACATTGTTTTAGACTAATTTCCTAGTGATCCAGAAACTTGCATATTTTGGGAAAAATCCTTGATCGGCCGCCTTACGAAATTTCTCAGTTTTGAGCTATCTGAATTTTTTCAACTAAACTGTCCCAGTAGTGCAAATTATTACTTTTATGGTAATGTGTGGTGTCAGCACAATGTTTTAGACTAATTTCCTTGTGATCCAGAAACTTGTATATGTTGGGAAAAATCCTTGACCGGCCGCCTTACGAAATTTCTCAGTTTTGAGCTATCTCAATTTTGTCATCTAAACTGCCCCAGTAGTGCAAATTATTACATTTATGGTCATGTGTGGTGTCAGCACATTGTTTTAGACTAATTTCCTAGTGATCCAGAAACTTGCATAATTTTGGAAACATCCTTGACCGGCCGCCTTACGAAATTTCTCAAATTTGACATATCTCAATTTTGTCAACTAAACTGCCCCAGTAGTGGAAATTATTACTTTTATGGTCATGTGTGGTGTTAGCAGATTGTTTTAGACTAATTTCCTAGTGATCCATAAACTTTTGTATTATGGGAAAAATCAAATTTCTCAATTTTGAGCTATCTCAATTTTGTCAACTAAACTGCCCCAATAGTGCAAATTATTACATTTATGGTCATGTGTGGTGTCAGCAAATTGTTTTAGATTAATTTCCTAGTGATCTAGAAACTTGTATATTTTGGGAAAAATCCTTGACCTTACGAAATTTCTCAGTTTTGAGCTATCTGAATTTTGTCAACTAAACTGCCCCAGTAGTGCAAATTATTACTTTTATGGTCATGTGTGGTGTCAGCACATTGATTTAGACTAATTTCCTTGTGATCCAGAAACTTGCATATGTTGGGAAAAATCCTTGATTGGCCGCCTTACGAAATTTCTCAAATTTGACATATCTCAATTTTGTCAACTGAACTGCCCCAGTAGTGCAAATTATTACTTTTATGGTAATGTGTGGTGTCAGCACATTGATTTAGACTAATTTCCTAGTGATCCAGAAACTTGCATAATTTGGGAAAAATCCTTGACAGGCCGCCTTACGAAATTTCTCAGTTTTGAGCTATCTGAATTTTGTCAACTAAACTGCCCCAGTAGTGCAAATTATTACTTTTCTGGTCATGTGTGGTGTCAGCACATTGATTTAGACTAATTTCCTTGTGATCCAGAAACTTGCATATTTTGGGAAAAATCCTTGATCGGCCGCCTTACGAAATTTCTCAAATTTGACATATCTCAATTTTGTCAACTAAACTGCCCCAGTAGTGCAAATTATTACATTTGTGGTCATGTGTGGTGTCAGAACATTGTTTTAGACTAATTTCCTTGTGATCTAGAAACTTGTATATTTTGGGAAAAATCCTTGACCGGCCGCCTTACGAAATTTCTCAGTTTTGAGCTATCTCAATTTTGTCAATTAAACTGCCCCATTAGTGCAAATTATTACTTTTATGGTCATGTGTGGTGTCAGCACATTGTTTCAGACTAATTTCCTAGTGATCTAGAAACTTGTATATTTTGGGAAAAATCCTTGATCGGCCGCCTTACGAAATTTCTCAAATTTGACATATCTGAATTTTGTCAACTAAACTGCCCCAGTAGTGCAAATTATTACATTTATGGTCATGTGTGGTGTCAGCACATTGTTTTAGACTAATTTCCTAGTGATCCAGAAACTTGCATAATTTTGGAAAAATCCTTGACCGGCCGCCTTACGAAATTTCTCAAATTTGACATATCTCAATTTTGTCAACTAAACTGCCCCAGTAGTGCAAATTATTACATTTGTGGTCATGTGTGGTGTCAGCACATTGTTTTAGACTAATTTCCTAGTGATCTAGAAACTTGTATATTTTGGGAAAAATCCTTGACCGGCCGCCTTACGAAATTTCTCAGTTTTGAGCTATCTCAATTTTGTCAACTAAACTGCCCCAGTAGTGCAAATTATTACTTTTATGGTCATGTGTGGTGTCAGCACATTGAATTAGACTAATTTCCTTGTGATCCAGAAACTTGTATATTTTGGGAAAAATCCTTGACCGGCCGCCTTACGAAATTTCTCAGTTTTGAGCTATCTGAATTTTGTCAACTAAACTGCCCCAGTAGTGCAAATTATTACTTTTATGGTCATGTGTGGTGTCAGCACATTGATTTAGACTAATTTCCTTGTGATCCAGAAACTTGCATATGTTGGGAAAAATCCTTGATCGGCCGCCTTACGAAATTTCTCAAATTTGACATATCTCAATTTTGTCAACTAAACTGCCCCAGTAGTGCAAATTATTACATTTATGGTCATGTGTGGTGTCAGCACATTGTTTTAGACTAATTTCCTAGTGATCCAGAAACTTGCATAATTTGGGAAAAATCCTTGACCGGCCGCCTTACGAAATTTCTCAAATTTGACATATCTCAATTTTGTCAACTAAACTGCCCCAGTAGTGGAAATTATTACTTTTATGGTCATGTGTGGTGTTAGCACATTGTTTTAGACTAATTTCCTAGTGATCCAGAAACTTGCATATTTTGGGAAAAATCCTTGATCGGCCGCCTTACGAAATTTCTCAGTTTTGAGCTATCTGAATTTTGTCAACTAAACTGCCCCAGTAGTGGAAATTATTACTTTTATGGTCATGTGTGGTGTTGCACATTGTTTTAGACTAATTTCCTAGTGATCCAGAAACTTGTATATTTTGGGAAAAATCCTTGATCGGCCGCCTTACGAAATTTCTCAGTTTTGAGCTATCTCAATTTTGTCAACTAAACTGCCCCAGTAGTGCAAATTATTACTTTTATGGTCATGTGTGGTGTCAGCACATTGATTTAGACTAATTTCCTTGTGATCCAGAAACTTGCATATGTTGGGAAAAATCCTTGACCGGCCGCCTTACGAAATTTCTCAAATTTGACATATCTCAATTTTGTCAACTAAACTGCCCCAGTAGTGCAAATTATTACATTTATGGTCATGTGTGGTGTCAGCACATTGTTTTAGACTAATTTCCTAGTGATCCAGAAACTTGCATAATTTGGGAAAAATCCTTGACCGGCCGCCTTACGAAATTTCTCAAATTTGACATATCTCAATTTTGTCAACTAAACTGCCCCATTAGTGCAAATTATTACTTTTATGGTCATGTGTGGTGTCAGCACATTGTTTCAGACTAATTTCCTAGTGATCTAGAAACTTGTATATTTTGGGAAAAATCCTTGATCGGCCGCCTTACGAAATTTCTCAAATTTGAAATATCTCAATTTTGTCAACTAAACTGCCCCAGTAGTGCAAATTATTACTTTTATGGTCATGTGTGGTGTTAGCACATTGTTTTAGACTAATTTCCTAGTGATCCAGAAACTTGTATATTTTGGGAAAAATCCTTGACCGGCCGCCTTACGAAATTTCTCAAATTTGACATATCTCAATTTTGTCAACTAAACTGCCCCAGTAGTGGAAATTATTACTTTTATGGTCATGTGTGGTGTTAGCACATTGTTTTAGACTAATTTCCTAGTGATCCAGAAACTTGCATATTTTGGGAAAAATCCTTGATCGGCCGCCTTACGAAATTTCTCAGTTTTGAGCTATCTGAATTTTGTCAACTAAACTGCCCCATTAGTGCAAATTATTACTTTTATGGTCATGTGTGGTGTCAGCACATTGTTTTAGACTAATTTCCTAGTGATCTAGAAACTTGCATAATTTGGGAAAAATCCTTGACCGGCCGCCTTACGAAATTTCTCAAATTTGACATATCTCAATTTTGTCAACTAAACTGCCCCAGTAGTGCAAATTATTACTTTTATGGTCATGTGTGGTGTCAGCACATTGATCTAGACTAATTTCCTAGTGATCCAGAAACTTGTATATTTTGGGAAAAATCCTTGATCGGCCGGCTTACGAAATTTCTAAATGTTGAGCTATCTCAATTTTGTCAACTAAACTGCCCCAGTAGTGCAAATTATTACTTTTATGGTCATGTGTGGTGTCAGCACATTGATTTAGACTAATTTCCTTGTGATCCAGAAACTTGTATATTTTGGGAAAAATCCTTGACCGGCCGCCTTACGAAATTTCTCAGTTTTCAGCTATCTGAATTTTTTAAACTAAACTGCCCCAGTAGTGCAAATTATTACTTTTCTGGTCATGTGTGGTGTCAGCACATTGATTTAGACTAATTTCCTTGTGATCCAGAAACTTGCATATTTTGGGAAAAATCCTTGACCGGCCGCCTTACGAAATTTCTCAAATTTGACATATCTCAATTTTGTCAACTAAACTGCCCCAGTAGTGGAAATTATTACTTTTATGGTCATGTGTGGTGGTGTTAGCACATTGTTTTAGACTAATTTCCTAGTGATCCAGAAACTTGCATATTTTGGGAAAAATCCTTGATCGGCCGCCTTACGAAATTTCTCAGTTTTGAGCTATCTGAATTTTTTCAACTAAACTGTCCCAGTAGTGCAAATTATTACTTTTATGGTAATGTGTGGTGTCAGCACAATGTTTTAGACTAATTTCCTTGTGATCCAGAAACTTGTATATGTTGGGAAAAATCCTTGACCGGCCGCCTTACGAAATTTCTCAGTTTTGAGCTATCTCAATTTTGTCAACTAAACTGCCCCATTAGTGCAAATTATTACTTTTATGGTCATGTGTGGTGTCAGCACATTGATTTAGACTAATTTCCTTGTGATCCAGAAACTTGCATATTTTGGGAAAAATCCTTGATCGGCCGCCTTACGAAATTTCTCAAATTTGACATATCTCAATTTTGTCAACTAAACTTTCCCAGTAGTGCAAATTATTACATTTGTGGTCATGTATGGTGTCAGCACATTGTTTTAGACTAATTTCCTTGTGATCTAGAAACTTGTATATTTTGGGAAAAATCCTTGACCGGCCGCCTTACGAAATTTCTCAGTTTTGAGCTATCTCAATTTTGTCAACTAAACTGCCCCATTAGTGCAAATTATTACTTTTATGGTCATGTGTGGTGTCAGCACATTGTTTCAGACTAATTTTCTAGTGATCTAGAAACTTGTATATTTTGGGAAAAATCCTTGATCGGCCGCCTTACGAAATTTCTCAAATTTGACATATCTGAATTTTGTCAACTAAACTGCCCCAGTAGTGCAAATTATTACATTTATGGTCATGTGTGGTGTCAGCACATTGTTTTAGACTAATTTCCTAGTGATCCAGAAACTTGCATAATTTTGGAAAAATCCTTGACCGGCCGCCTTACGAAATTTCTCAAATTTGACATATCTCAATTTTGTCAACTAAACTGCCCCAGTAGTGGAAATTATTACTTTTATGGTCATGTGTGGTGTTAGCAGATTGTTTTAGACTAATTTCCTAGTGATCCAGCAACTTGTATATTTTGGGAAAAATCCTTGACCGGCCGCCTTACGAAATTTCTCAGTTTTGAGCTATCTGAATTTTGTCAACTAAACTGCCCCATTAGTGCAAATTATTACTTTTATGGTCATGTGTGGTGTCAGCACATTGTTTTAGACTAATTTCCTTGTGATCTAGAAACTTGTATATTTTGGGAAAAATCCTTGACCGGCCGCCTAACGAAATTTCTCAGTTTTGAGCTATCTGAATTTTGTCAACTAAACTGCCCCAGTAGTGCAAATTATTACTTTTATGGTCATGTGTGGTGTCAGCACATTGATTTAGACTAATTTCCTTGTGATCCAGAAACTTGCATATTTTGGCAAAAATCCTTGATCGGCCGCCTTACGAAATTTCTCAAATTTGACATATCTCAATTTTGTCAACTAAACTGCCCCAGTAGTGCAAATTATTACATTTATGGTCATGTGTGGTGTCAGCACATTGTTTTAGACTAATTTCCTAGTGATCCAGAAACTTGCATATTTTGGGAAAAATCCTTGATCGGCCGCCTTACGAAATTTCTCAGTTTTGAGCTATCTGAATTTTTTCAACTAACCTGCCCCAGTAGTGCAAATCATTACTTTTATGGTAATGTGTGCTGTCAGCACAATGTTTTAGACTAATTTCCTTGTGATCCAGAAACTTGTATATGTTGGGAAAAATCCTTGACCGGCCGCCTTACAAAATTTCTCAGTTTTGAGCTATCTGAATTTTGTCAACTAAACTGCCCCATTAGTGCAAATTATTACTTTTATGGTCATGTGTGGTGTCAGCACATTGTTGTTTTAGACTAATTTCCTTGTGATCTAGAAATTTGTATATTTTGGGAAAAATCCTTGACCGGCCGCCTTAACGAAATTTCTCAGTTTTGAGCTATCTGAATTTTGTCAACTAAACTGCCCCAGTAGTGCAAATTATTACTTTTGTGGTCATGTGTGGTGTCAGCACATTGTTTTAGACTAATTTCCTAGTGATGTAGAAACTTGTATATTTTGGGAAAAACCCTTGATCGGCCGCCTTACGAAATTTCTCAAATTTGAAATATCTCAATTTTGTCAACTAAACTGCCCCAGTAGTGCAAATTATTACTTTTATGGTCATGTGTGGTGTCAGCACATTGATTTAGACTAATTTCCTAGTGATCCAGAAACTTGTATATTTTGGGAAAAATCCTTGATCGGCCGCCTTACGAAATTTCTAAATGTTGAGCTATCTCAATTTTGTCAACTAAACTGCCCCAGTAGTGCAAATTATTACTTTTATGGTCATGTGTGGTGTCAGCACATTGTTTTAGACTAATTTCCTAGTGATCCAGAAACTTGCATAATTTTGGAAAAATCCTTGATACGAAATTTCTCAAATTTGACATATCTCAATTTTGTCAACTAAACTGCCCCAGTAGTGGAAATTATTACTTTTATGGTCATGTGTGGTGTTAGCAGATTGTTTTAGACTAATTTCCTAGTGATCCAGAAACTTGTATATTTTGGGAAAAATCCTTGACCGGCCGCCTTACGAAATTTCTCAGTTTTGAGCTATCTGAATTTTGTCAACTAAACTGCCCCATTAGTGCAAATTATTACTTTTATGGTCATGTGTGGTGTCAGCACATTGTTTTAGACTAATTTCCTTGTGATCTAGAAACTTGTATATTTTGGGAAAAATCCTTGACCGGCCGCCTAACGAAATTTCTCAGTTTTGAGCTATCTGAATTTTGTCAACTAAACTGCCCCAGTAGTGCAAATTATTACTTTTATGGTCATGTGTGGTGTCAGCACATTGATTTAGACTAATTTCCTTGTGATCCAGAAACTTGCATATTTTGGCAAAAATCCTTGATCGGCCGCCTTACGAAATTTCTCAAATTTGACATATCTCAATTTTGTCAACTAAACTGCCCCAGTAGTGCAAATTATTACATTTATGGTCATGTGTGGTGTCAGCACATTGTTTTAGACTAATTTCCTAGTGATCCAGAAACTTGCATATTTTGGGAAAAATCCTTGATCGGCCGCCTTACGAAATTTCTCAGTTTTGAGCTATCTGAATTTTTTCAACTAAACTGCCCCAGTAGTGCAAATCATTACTTTTATGGTAATGTGTGCTGTCAGCACAATGTTTTAGACTAATTTCCTTGTGATCCAGAAACTTGTATATGTTGGGAAAAATCCTTGACCGGCCGCCTTACAAAATTTCTCAGTTTTGAGCTATCTGAATTTTGTCAACTAAACTGCCCCATTAGTGCAAATTATTACTTTTATGGTCATGTGTGGAGTCAGCACATTGTTGTTTTAGACTAATTTCCTTGTGGTCTAGAAATTTGTATATTTTGGGAAAAATCCTTGACCGGCCGCCTTAACGAAATTTCTCAGTTTTGAGCTATCTGAATTTTGTCAACTAAACTGCCCCATTAGTGCAAATTATTACTTTTATGGTCATGTGTGGTGTCAGCACATTGTTTTAGACTAATTTCCTAGTGATCTAGAAACTTGCATAATTTGGGAAAAATCCTTGACCGGCCGCCTTACGAAATTTCTCAAATTTGACATATCTCAATTTTGTCAACTAAACTGCCCCAGTAGTGCAAATTATTACTTTTATGGTCATGTGTGGTGTCAGCACATTGATCTAGACTAATTTCCTAGTGATCCAGAAACTTGTATATTTTGGGAAAAATCCTTGATCGGCCGGCTTACGAAATTTCTAAATGTTGAGCTATCTCAATTTTGTCAACTAAACTGCCCCAGTAGTGCAAATTATTACTTTTATGGTCATGTGTGGTGTCAGCACATTGATTTAGACTAATTTCCTTGTGATCCAGAAACTTGTATATTTTGGGAAAAATCCTTGACCGGCCGCCTTACGAAATTTCTCAGTTTTCAGCTATCTGAATTTTTTAAACTAAACTGCCCCAGTAGTGCAAATTATTACTTTTCTGGTCATGTGTGGTGTCAGCACATTGATTTAGACTAATTTCCTTGTGATCCAGAAACTTGCATATTTTGGGAAAAATCCTTGACCGGCCGCCTTACGAAATTTCTCAAATTTGACATATCTCAATTTTGTCAACTAAACTGCCCCAGTAGTGGAAATTATTACTTTTATGGTCATGTGTGGTGGTGTTAGCACATTGTTTTAGACTAATTTCCTAGTGATCCAGAAACTTGCATATTTTGGGAAAAATCCTTGATCGGCCGCCTTACGAAATTTCTCAGTTTTGAGCTATCTGAATTTTTTCAACTAAACTGTCCCAGTAGTGCAAATTATTACTTTTATGGTAATGTGTGGTGTCAGCACAATGTTTTAGACTAATTTCCTTGTGATCCAGAAACTTGTATATGTTGGGAAAAATCCTTGACCGGCCGCCTTACGAAATTTCTCAGTTTTGAGCTATCTCAATTTTGTCAACTAAACTGCCCCATTAGTGCAAATTATTACTTTTATGGTCATGTGTGGTGTCAGCACATTGATTTAGACTAATTTCCTTGTGATCCAGAAACTTGCATATTTTGGGAAAAATCCTTGATCGGCCGCCTTACGAAATTTCTCAAATTTGACATATCTCAATTTTGTCAACTAAACTTTCCCAGTAGTGCAAATTATTACATTTGTGGTCATGTATGGTGTCAGCACATTGTTTTAGACTAATTTCCTTGTGATCTAGAAACTTGTATATTTTGGGAAAAATCCTTGACCGGCCGCCTTACGAAATTTCTCAGTTTTGAGCTATCTCAATTTTGTCAACTAAACTGCCCCATTAGTGCAAATTATTACTTTTATGGTCATGTGTGGTGTCAGCACATTGTTTCAGACTAATTTTCTAGTGATCTAGAAACTTGTATATTTTGGGAAAAATCCTTGATCGGCCGCCTTACGAAATTTCTCAAATTTGACATATCTGAATTTTGTCAACTAAACTGCCCCAGTAGTGCAAATTATTACATTTATGGTCATGTGTGGTGTCAGCACATTGTTTTAGACTAATTTCCTAGTGATCCAGAAACTTGCATAATTTTGGAAAAATCCTTGACCGGCCGCCTTACGAAATTTCTCAAATTTGACATATCTCAATTTTGTCAACTAAACTGCCCCAGTAGTGGAAATTATTACTTTTATGGTCATGTGTGGTGTTAGCAGATTGTTTTAGACTAATTTCCTAGTGATCCAGAAACTTGTATATTTTGGGAAAAATCCTTGACCGGCCGCCTTACGAAATTTCTCAGTTTTGAGCTATCTGAATTTTGTCAACTAAACTGCCCCATTAGTGCAAATTATTACTTTTATGGTCATGTGTGGTGTCAGCACATTGTTTTAGACTAATTTCCTTGTGATCTAGAAACTTGTATATTTTGGGAAAAATCCTTGACCGGCCGCCTAACGAAATTTCTCAGTTTTGAGCTATCTGAATTTTGTCAACTAAACTGCCCCAGTAGTGCAAATTATTACTTTTATGGTCATGTGTGGTGTCAGCACATTGATTTAGACTAATTTCCTTGTGATCCAGAAACTTGCATATTTTGGCAAAAATCCTTGATCGGCCGCCTTACGAAATTTCTCAAATTTGACATATCTCAATTTTGTCAACTAAACTGCCCCAGTAGTGCAAATTATTACATTTATGGTCATGTGTGGTGTCAGCACATTGTTTTAGACTAATTTCCTAGTGATCCAGAAACTTGCATATTTTGGGAAAAATCCTTGATCGGCCGCCTTACGAAATTTCTCAGTTTTGAGCTATCTGAATTTTTTCAACTAACCTGCCCCAGTAGTGCAAATCATTACTTTTATGGTAATGTGTGCTGTCAGCACAATGTTTTAGACTAATTTCCTTGTGATCCAGAAACTTGTATATGTTGGGAAAAATCCTTGACCGGCCGCCTTACAAAATTTCTCAGTTTTGAGCTATCTGAATTTTGTCAACTAAACTGCCCCATTAGTGCAAATTATTACTTTTATGGTCATGTGTGGTGTCAGCACATTGTTGTTTTAGACTAATTTCCTTGTGATCTAGAAATTTGTATATTTTGGGAAAAATCCTTGACCGGCCGCCTTAACGAAATTTCTCAGTTTTGAGCTATCTGAATTTTGTCAACTAAACTGCCCCAGTAGTGCAAATTATTACTTTTGTGGTCATGTGTGGTGTCAGCACATTGTTTTAGACTAATTTCCTAGTGATGTAGAAACTTGTATATTTTGGGAAAAACCCTTGATCGGCCGCCTTACGAAATTTCTCAAATTTGAAATATCTCAATTTTGTCAACTAAACTGCCCCAGTAGTGCAAATTATTACTTTTATGGTCATGTGTGGTGTCAGCACATTGATTTAGACTAATTTCCTAGTGATCCAGAAACTTGTATATTTTGGGAAAAATCCTTGATCGGCCGCCTTACGAAATTTCTAAATGTTGAGCTATCTCAATTTTGTCAACTAAACTGCCCCAGTAGTGCAAATTATTACTTTTATGGTCATGTGTGGTGTCAGCACATTGTTTTAGACTAATTTCCTAGTGATCCAGAAACTTGCATAATTTTGGAAAAATCCTTGATACGAAATTTCTCAAATTTGACATATCTCAATTTTGTCAACTAAACTGCCCCAGTAGTGGAAATTATTACTTTTATGGTCATGTGTGGTGTTAGCAGATTGTTTTAGACTAATTTCCTAGTGATCCAGAAACTTGTATATTTTGGGAAAAATCCTTGACCGGCCGCCTTACGAAATTTCTCAGTTTTGAGCTATCTGAATTTTGTCAACTAAACTGCCCCATTAGTGCAAATTATTACTTTTATGGTCATGTGTGGTGTCAGCACATTGTTTTAGACTAATTTCCTTGTGATCTAGAAACTTGTATATTTTGGGAAAAATCCTTGACCGGCCGCCTAACGAAATTTCTCAGTTTTGAGCTATCTGAATTTTGTCAACTAAACTGCCCCAGTAGTGCAAATTATTACTTTTATGGTCATGTGTGGTGTCAGCACATTGATTTAGACTAATTTCCTTGTGATCCAGAAACTTGCATATTTTGGCAAAAATCCTTGATCGGCCGCCTTACGAAATTTCTCAAATTTGACATATCTCAATTTTGTCAACTAAACTGCCCCAGTAGTGCAAATTATTACATTTATGGTCATGTGTGGTGTCAGCACATTGTTTTAGACTAATTTCCTAGTGATCCAGAAACTTGCATATTTTGGGAAAAATCCTTGATCGGCCGCCTTACGAAATTTCTCAGTTTTGAGCTATCTGAATTTTTTCAACTAAACTGCCCCAGTAGTGCAAATCATTACTTTTATGGTAATGTGTGCTGTCAGCACAATGTTTTAGACTAATTTCCTTGTGATCCAGAAACTTGTATATGTTGGGAAAAATCCTTGACCGGCCGCCTTACAAAATTTCTCAGTTTTGAGCTATCTGAATTTTGTCAACTAAACTGCCCCATTAGTGCAAATTATTACTTTTATGGTCATGTGTGGAGTCAGCACATTGTTGTTTTAGACTAATTTCCTTGTGATCTAGAAATTTGTATATTTTGGGAAAAATCCTTGACCGGCCGCCTTAACGAAATTTCTCAGTTTTGAGCTATCTGAATTTTGTCAACTAAACTGCCCCAGTAGTGCAAATTATTACTTTTGTGGTCATGTGTGGTGTCAGCACATTGTTTTAGACTAATTTCCTAGTGATGTAGAAACTTGTATATTTTGGGAAAAACCCTTGATCGGCCGCCTTACGAAATTTCTCAAATTTGAAATATCTCAATTTTGTCAACTAAACTGCCCCAGTAGTGCAAATTATTACTTTTATGGTCATGTGTGGTGTCAGCACATTGATTTAGACTAATTTCCTAGTGATCCAGAAACTTGTATATTTTGGGAAAAATCCTTGATCGGCCGCCTTACGAAATTTCTAAATGTTGAGCTATCTCAATTTTGTCAACTAAACTGCCCCAGTAGTGCAAATTATTACTTTTATGGTCATGTGTGGTGTCAGCACATTGATTTAGACTAATTTCCTTGTGATCCAGAAACTTGTATATTTTGGGAAAAATCCTTGACCGGCCGCCTTACGAAATTTCTCAGTTTTGAGCTATCTGAATTTTTTAAACTAAACTGCCCCAGTAGTGCAAATTATTACTTTTATGGTAATGTGTGGTGTCAGCACAATGTTTTAGACTAATTTCCTTGTGATCCAGAAACTTGTATATGTTGGGGAAAATCCTTGACCGGCCGCCTTGCGAAATTTCTCAGTTTTGAGCTATCTGAATTTTGTCAACTTAACTGCCCCAGTAGTGCAAATTATTACATTTGTGGTCATGTGTGGTGTCAGCACATTGTTTTAGACTAATTTCCTAGTGATCTAGAAACTTGTATATTTTGAGAAAAATCCTTGATCGGCCACCTTACGAAATTTCTCAAATTTGAAATATCTCAATTTTGTCAACTAAACTTCCCCAGTAGTGCAAATTATTACTTTTATGGTCATGTGTGGTGTCAGCACATTGATCTAGACTAATTTCCTAGTGATCCAGAAACTTGTATATTTTGGGAAAAATCCTTGATCGGCCGCCTTACGAAATTTCTAAATGTTGAGCTATCTCAATTTTGTCAACTAAACTGCCCCAGTAGTGCAAATTATTACTTTTATGGTCATGTGTGGTGTCAGCACATTGATTTAGACTAATTTCCTTGTGATCCAGAAACTTGTATATTTTGGGAAAAATCCTTGACCGGCCGCCTTACGAATTTCTCAGTTTTCAGCTATCTGAATTTTTTAAACTAAACTGCCCCAGTAGTGCAAATTATTACTTTTATGGTCATGTGTGGTGTCAGCACAATGTTTTAGACTAATTTCCTTGTGATCCAGAAACTTGTATATGTTGGGAAAAATCCTTGACCGGTCGCCTTACAAAATTTCTCAGTTTTGAGCTATCTGAATTTTGTCAACTAAACTGCCCCAGTAGTGCAAATTATTACTTTTCTGGTCATGTGTGGTGTCAGCACATTGATTTAGACTAATTTCCTTGTGATCCAGAAACTTGCATATTTTGGGAAAAATCCTTGATCGGCCGCCTTAAAAAAATTTCTCAAATTTGACATATCTCAATTTTGTCAACTAAACTGCCCCAGTAGTGCAAATTATTACATTTGTGGTCATGTGTGGTGTCAGCACATTGTTTTAGACTAATTTCCTAGTGATCTAGAAACTTGTATATTTTGGGAAAAATCCTTGACCGGCCGCCTTACGAAATTTCTCAAATTTGACATATCTCAATTTTGTCAACTAAACTGCCCCAGTAGTGGAAATTATTACTTTTATGGTCATGTGTGGTGTTAGCACATTGTTTTAGACTAATTTCCTAGTGATCCAGAAACTTGCATATTTTGGGAAAAATCCTTGATCGGCCGCCTTACGAAATTTCTCAGTTTTGAGCTATCTGAATTTTGTCAACTAAACTGCCCCATTAGTGCAAATTATTACTTTTATGGTCATGTGTGGTGTCAGCACATTGTTTTAGACTAATTTCCAAGTGATCTAGAAACTTGCATAATTTGGGAAAAATCCTTGACCGGCCGCCTTACGAAATTTCTCAAATTTGATATATCTCAATTTTGTCAACTAAACTGCCCCAGTAGTGCAAATTATTACTTTTATGGTCATGTGTGGTGTCAGCACATTGATCTAGACTAATTTCCTAGTGATCCAGAAACTTGTATATTTTGGGAAAAATCCTTGATCGGCCGCCTTACGAAATTTCTAAATGTTGAGCTATCTCAATTTTGTCAACTAAACTGCCCCAGTAGTGCAAATTATTACTTTTATGGTCATGTGTGGTGTCAGCACATTGTTTTAGACTAATTTCCTTGTGATCCAGAAATTTGTATATGTTGGGAAAAATCCTTGACCGGCCGCCTTACGAAATTTCTCAGTTTTGAGCTATCTGAATTTTGTCAACTAAACTGCCCCATTAGTGCAAATTATTACTTTTATGGTCATGTGTAGTGTCAGCACATTGTTTTAGACTAATTTCCTAGTGATCTAGAAACTTGTATATTTTGGGAAAAATCCTTGACCGGCCGCCTTACGAAATTTCTCAGTTTTGAGCTATCTGAATTTTGTCAACTAAACTGCCCCAGTAGTGCAAATTATTACTTTTATGGTCATGTGTGGTGTTAGCACATTGATTTAGACTAATTTCCTTGTGATCCAGAAACTTGCATATTTTGGGAAAAATCCTTGACCGGCCGCCTTACGAAATTTCTCAGTTTTGAGCTATCTGAATTTTGTCAACTAAACTGTCCCAGTAGTGCAAATTATTACTATTCTGGTCATGTGTGGTGTCAGCACATTGAATTAGACTAATTTCCTTGTGATCCAGAAACTTGTATATTTTGGGAAAAATCCTTGACCGGCCGCCTTACGAAATTTCTCAGTTTTGAGCTATCTGAATTTTGTAAACTAAACTGCCCCATTAGTGCAAATTATTACTTTTATGGTCATGTGTGGTGTAAGCACATTGTTTTAGACTAATTTCCTAGTGATCTAGAAACTTGTATATTTTGAGAAAAATCCATGATCGGCCGCCTTACGAAATTTCTCAAATTTGAAATATCTCAATTTTGTCAACTAAACTGCCCCAGTAGTGCAAATTATTACTTTTATGGTCATGTGTGGTGTCAGCACATTGATTTAGACTAATTTCCTAGTGATCCAGAAACTTGTATATTTTGGGAAAAATCCTTGATCGGCCGCCTTACGAAATTTCTAAATGTTGAGCTATCTCAATTTTGTCAACTAAACTGCCCCAGTAGTGCAAATTATTACTTTTATGGTCATGTGTGGTGTCAGCACATTGATTTAGACTAATTTCCTTGTGATCCAGAAACTTGTATATTTTGGGAAAAATCCTTGACCGGCCGCCTTACGAAATTTCTCAGTTTTGAGCTATCTGAATTTTTTAAACTAAACTGCCCCAGTAGTGCAAATTATTACTTTTATGGTAATGTGTGGTGTCAGCACAATGTTTTAGACTAATTTCCTTGTGATCCAGAAACTTGTATATGTTGGGAAAAATCCTTGACCGGCCGCCTTACGAAATTTCTCAGTTTTGAGCTATCTGAATTTTGTCAACTAAACTGCCCCAGTAGTGCAAATTATTACTTTTCTGGTCATGTGTGGTGTCAGCACATTGATTTAGACTAATTTCCTTGTGATCCAGAAACTTGCATATTTTGGGAAAAATCCTTGATCGGCCGCCTTACGAAATTTCTCAAATTTGACATATCTCAATTTTGTCAACTAAACTGCCCCAGTAGTGCAAATTATTACATTTGTGGTCATGTGTGGTGTCAGCACATTGTTTTAGACTAATTTCCTAGTGATCTAGAAACTTGTATATTTTGGGAAAAATCCTTGACCGGCCGCCTTACGAAATTTCTCAGTTTTGAGCTATCTGAATTTTGTCAACTAAACTGCCCCATTAGTGCAAATTATTACTTTTATGGTCATGTGTGGTGTTAGCACATTGTTTTAGACTAATTTCCTAGTGATCCAGAAACTTGCATATTTTGGGAAAAATCCTTGATCGGCCGCCTTACGAAATTTCTCAGTTTTGAGCTATCTGAATTTTGTCAACTAAACTGCCCCATTAGTGCAAATTATTACTTTTATGGTCATGTGTGGTGTCAGCACATTGTTTTAGACTAATTTCCAAGTGATCTAGAAACTTGCATAATTTGGGAAAAATCCTTGACCGGCCGCCTTACGAAATTTCTCAAATTTGATATATCTCAATTTTGTCAACTAAACTGCCCCAGTAGTGCAAATTATTACTTTTATGGTCATGTGTGGTGTCAGCACATTGATCTAGACTAATTTCCTAGTGATCCAGAAACTTGTATATTTTGGGAAAAATCCTTGATCGGCCGCCTTACGAAATTTCTAAATGTTGAGCTATCTCAATTTTGTCAACTAAACTGCCCCAGTAGTGCAAATTATTACTATTCTGGTCATGTGTGGTGTCAGCACATTGAATTAGACTAATTTCCTTGTGATCCAGAAATTTGTATATGTTGGGAAAAATCCTTGACCGGCCGCCTTACGAAATTTCTCAGTTTTGAGCTATCTGAATTTTGTAAACTAAACTGCCCCATTAGTGCAAATTATTACTTTTATGGTCATGTGTGGTGTAAGCACATTGTTTTAGACTAATTTCCTAGTGATCTAGAAACTTGTATATTTTGAGAAAAATCCTTGATCGGCCGCCTTACGAAATTTCTCAGTTTTGAGCTATCTCAATTTTGTCAACTAAACTGCCCCAGTAGTGCAAATTATTACTTTTATGGTCATGTGTGGTGTTAGCACATTGATTTAGACTAATTTCCTTGTGATCCAGAAACTTGCATATTTTGGGAAAAATCCTTGACCGGCCGCCTTACGAAATTTCTCAGTTTTGAGCTATCTGAATTTTGTCAACTAAACTGTCCCAGTAGTGCAAATTATTACTATTCTGGTCATGTGTGGTGTCAGCACATTGAATTAGACTAATTTCCTTGTGATCCAGAAACTTGTATATTTTGGGAAAAATCCTTGACCGGCCGCCTTACGAAATTTCTCAGTTTTGAGCTATCTGAATTTTGTAAACTAAACTGCCCCATTAGTGCAAATTATTACTTTTATGGTCATGTGTGGTGTAAGCACATTGTTTTAGACTAATTTCCTAGTGATCTAGAAACTTGTATATTTTGAGAAAAATCCTTGATCGGCCGCCTTACGAAATTTCTCAAATTTGAAATATCTCAATTTTGTCAACTAAACTGCCCCAGTAGTGCAAATTATTACTTTTATGGTCATGTGTGGTGTCAGCACATTGATTTAGACTAATTTCCTAGTGATCCAGAAACTTGTATATTTTGGGAAAAATCCTTGATCGGCCGCCTTACGAAATTTCTAAATGTTGAGCTATCTCAATTTTGTCAACTAAACTGCCCCAGTAGTGCAAATTATTACTTTTATGGTCATGTGTGGTGTCAGCACATTGATTTAGACTAATTTCCTTGTGATCCAGAAACTTGTATATTTTGGGAAAAATCCTTGACCGGCCGCCTTACGAAATTTCTCAGTTTTGAGCTATCTGAATTTTTTAAACTAAACTGCCCCAGTAGTGCAAATTATTACTTTTATGGTAATGTGTGGTGTCAGCACAATGTTTTAGACTAATTTCCTTGTGATCCAGAAACTTGTATATGTTGGGAAAAATCCTTGACCGGCCGCCTTACGAAATTTCTCAGTTTTGAGCTATCTGAATTTTGTCAACTAAACTGCCCCAGTAGTGCAAATTATTACTTTTCTGGTCATGTGTGGTGTCAGCACATTGATTTAGACTAATTTCCTTGTGATCCAGAAACTTGCATATTTTGGGAAAAATCCTTGATCGGCCGCCTTACGAAATTTCTCAAATTTGACATATCTCAATTTTGTCAACTAAACTGCCCCAGTAGTGCAAATTATTACATTTGTGGTCATGTGTGGTGTCAGCACATTGTTTTAGACTAATTTCCTAGTGATCTAGAAACTTGTATATTTTGGGAAAAATCCTTGACCGGCCGCCTTACGAAATTTCTCAGTTTTGAGCTATCTCAATTTTGTCAACTAAACTGCCCCATTAGTGCAAATTATTACTTTTATGGTCATGTGTGGTGTCAGCACATTGTTTCAGACTAATTTCCTAGTGATCTAGAAACTTGTATATTTTGGGAAAAATCCTTGATCGGCCGCCTTACGAAATTTCTCAAATTTGACATATCTCAATTTTGTCAACTAAACTGCCCCAGTAGTGCAAATTATTACATTTATGGTCATGTGTGGTGTCAGCACATTGTTTTAGACTAATTTCCTAGTGATCCAGAAACTTGCATAATTTGGGAAAAATCCTTGACCGGCCGCCTTACGAAATTTCTCAAATTTGACATATCTCAATTTTGTCAACTAAACTGCCCCAGTAGTGGAAATTATTACTTTTATGGTCATGTGTGGTGTTAGCACATTGTTTTAGACTAATTTCCTAGTGATCCAGAAACTTGCATATTTTGGGAAAAATCCTTGATCGGCCGCCTTACGAAATTTCTCAGTTTTGAGCTATCTGAATTTTTTCAACTAAACTGTCCCAGTAGTGCAAATTATTACTTTTATGGTAATGTGTGGTGTCAGCACAATGTTTTAGACTAATTTCCTTGTGATCCAGAAACTTGTATATGTTGGGAAAAATCCTTGACCGGCCGCCTTACGAAATTTCTCAGTTTTGAGCTATCTGAATTTTGTCAACTAAACTGCCCCAGTAGTGCAAATTATTACTTTTCTGGTCATGTGTGGTGTCAGCACATTGATTTAGACTAATTTCCTTGTGATCCAGAAACTTGCATATTTTGGGAAAAATCCTTGATCGGCCGCCTTACGAAATTTCTCAAATTTGACATATCTCAATTTTGTCAACTAAACTGCCCCAGTAGTGCAAATTATTACATTTGTGGTCATGTGTGGTGTCAGCACATTGTTTTAGACTAATTTCCTAGTGATCTAGAAACTTGTATATTTTGGGAAAAATCCTTGACCGGCCGCATGTGTGGTGTTAGCACATTGATTTAGACTAATTTCCTTGTGATCCAGAAACTTGCATATTTTGGGAAAAATCCTTGACCGGCCGCCTTACGAAATTTCTCAGTTTTGAGCTATCTGAATTTTGTCAACTAAACTGTCCCAGTAGTGCAAATTATTACTATTCTGGTCATGTGTGGTGTCAGCACATTGAATTAGACTAATTTCCTTGTGATCCAGAAACTTGTATATTTTGGGAAAAATCCTTGACCGGCCGCCTTACGAAATTTCTCAGTTTTGAGCTATCTGAATTTTGTAAACTAAACTGCCCCATTAGTGCAAATTATTACTTTTATGGTCATGTGTGGTGTAAGCACATTGTTTTAGACTAATTTCCTAGTGATCTAGAAACTTGTATATTTTGAGAAAAATCCTTGATCGGCCGCCTTACGAAATTTCTCAAATTTGAAATATCTCAATTTTGTCAACTAAACTGCCCCAGTAGTGCAAATTATTACTTTTATGGTCATGTGTGGTGTCAGCACATTGATTTAGACTAATTTCCTTGTGATCCAGAAACTTGCATAATTTGGGAAAAATCCTTGACCGGCCGCCTTACGAAATTTCTCAAATTTGACATATCTCAATTTTGTCAACTAAACTGCCCCAGTAGTGGAAATTATTACTTTTATGGTCATGTGTGGTGTCAGCACATTGTTTTAGACTAATTTCCTTGTGATCCAGAAACTTGTATATGTTGGGAAAAATCCTTGACCGGCCGCCTTACGAAATTTCTCAGTTTTGAGCTATCTGAATTTTGTCAACTAAACTGCCCCATTAGTGCAAATTATTACTTTTATGGTCATGTGTGGTGTCAGCACATTGTTTTAGACTAATTTCCTTGTGATCTAGAAACTTGTATATTTTGGGAAAAATCCTTGACCGGCCGCAGTACGAAATTTCTCAGTTTTGAGCTATCTGAATTTTGTCAACTAAACTGCCCCAGTAGTGCAAATTATTACTTTTATGGTCATGTGTGGTGTTAGCACATTGATTTAGACTAATTTCCTTGTGATCCAGAAACTTGCATATTTTGGGAAAAATCCTTGACCGGCCGGCCCATCAGCCTTACGAAATTTCTCAGTTTTGAGCTATCTGAATTTTGTCAACTAAACTGTCCCAGTAGTGCAAATTATTACTATTCTGGTCATGTGTGGTGTCAGCACATTGATTTAGACTAATTTCCTAGTGATCCAGAAACTTGTATATTTTGGGAAAAATCCTTGATCGGCCGCCTTACGAAATTTCTAAATGTTGAGCTATCTCAATTTTGTCAACTAAACTGCCCCAGTAGTGCAAATTATTACTTTTATGGTCATGTGTGGTGTCAGCACATTGATTTAGACTAATTTCCTTGTGATCCAGAAACTTGTATATTTTTGGAAAAATCCTTGACCGGCCGCCTTACGAAATTTCTCAGTTTTGAGCTATCTGAATTTTTTAAACTAAACTGCCCCAGTAGTGCAAATTATTACTTTTAAGGTAATGTGTGGTGTCAGCACAATGTTTTAGACTAATTTCCTTGTGATCTAGAAACTTGTATATGTTGGGAAAAATCCTTGACCGGCCGCCTTACGAAATTTCTCAGTTTTGAGCTATCTGAATTTTGTCAACTAAACTGCCCCAGTAGTGCAAATTATTACTTTTCTGGTCATGTGTGGTGTCAGCACATTGATTTAGACTAATTTCCTTGTGATCCAGAAACTTGCATATTTTGGGAAAAATCCTTGATCGGCCGCCTTACGAAATTTATCAAATTTGACATATCTCAATTTTGTCAACTAAACTGCCCCAGTAGTGCAAATTATTACATTTGTGGTCATGTGTGGTGTCAGCACATTGTTTTAGACTAATTTCCTAGTGATCTAGAAACTTGTATATTTTGGGAAAAATCCTTGACCGGCCGCCTTACGAAATTTCTCAGTTTTGAGCTATCTCAATTTTGTCAACTAAACTGCCCCATTAGTGCAAATTATTACTTTTATGGTCATGTGTGGTGTCAGCACATTGTTTCAGACTAATTTCCTAGTGATCTAGAAACTTGTATATTTTGGGAAAAATACTTGATCGGCCGCCTTACGAAATTTCTCAAATTTGACATATCTCAATTTTGTCAACTAAACTGCCCCAGTAGTGGAAATTATTACTTTTATGGTCATGTGTGGTGTTAGCACATTGTTTTAGACTAATTTCCTAGTGATCCAGAAACTTGTATATTTTGGGAAAAATCCTTGACCGGCCGCCTTACGAAATTTCTCAGTTTTGAGCTATCTGAATTTTGTCAACTAAACTGCCCCATTAGTGCAAATTATTACTTTTATGGTCATGTGTGGTGTCAGCACATTGTTTTAGACTAATTTCCTTGTGATCTAGAAACTTGTATATTTTGGGAAAAATCCTTGACCGGCCGCCTAACGAAATTTCTCAGTTTTGAGCTATCTGAATTTTGTCAACTAAACTGCCCCAGTAGTGCAAATTATTACTTTTATGGTCATGTGTGGTGTCAGCACATTGATTTAGACTAATTTCCTTGTGATCCAGAAACTTGCATATTTTGGCAAAAATCCTTGATCGGCCGCCTTACGAAATTTCTCAAATTTGACATATCTCAATTTTGTCAACTAAACTGCCCCAGTAGTGCAAATTATTACATTTATGGTCATGTGTGGTGTCAGCACATTGTTTTAGACTAATTTCCTAGTGATCCAGAAACTTGCATATTTTGGGAAAAATCCTTGATCGGCCGCCTTACGAAATTTCTCAGTTTTGAGCTATCTGAATTTTGTCAACTAAACTGCCCCATTAGTGCAAATTATTACTTTTATGGTCATGTGTAGTGTCAGCACATTGTTTTAGACTAATTTCCTAGTGATCTAGAAACTTGTATATTTTGGGAAAAATCCTTGACCGGCCGCCTTACGAAATTTCTCAGTTTTGAGCTATCTGAATTTTGTCAACTAAACTGCCCCAGTAGTGCAAATTATTACTTTTATGGTCATGTGTGGTGTTAGCACATTGATTTAGACTAATTTCCTTGTGATCCAGAAACTTGCATATTTTGGGAAAAATCCTTGACCGGCCGCCTTACGAAATTTCTCAGTTTTGAGCTATCTGAATTTTGTCAACTAAACTGTCCCAGTAGTGCAAATTATTACTATTCTGGTCATGTGTGGTGTCAGCACATTGAATTAGACTAATTTCCTTGTGATCCAGAAACTTGTATATTTTGGGAAAAATCCTTGACCGGCCGCCTTACGAAATTTCTCAGTTTTGAGCTATCTGAATTTTGTAAACTAAACTGCCCCATTAGTGCAAATTATTACTTTTATGGTCATGTGTGGTGTAAGCACATTGTTTTAGACTAATTTCCTAGTGATCTAGAAACTTGTATATTTTGAGAAAAATCCTTGATCGGCCGCCTTACGAAATTTCTCAAATTTGAAATATCTCAATTTTGTCAACTAAACTGCCCCAGTAGTGCAAATTATTACTTTTATGGTCATGTGTGGTGTCAGCACATTGATTTAGACTAATTTCCTAGTGATCCAGAAACTTGTATATTTTGGGAAAAATCCTTGATCGGCCGCCTTACGAAATTTCTAAATGTTGAGCTATCTCAATTTTGTCAACTAAACTGCCCCAGTAGTGCAAATTATTACTTTTATGGTCATGTGTGGTGTCAGCACATTGATTTAGACTAATTTCCTTGTGATCCAGAAACTTGTATATTTTGGGAAAAATCCTTGACCGGCCGCCTTACGAAATTTCTCAGTTTTGAGCTATCTGAATTTTTTAAACTAAACTGCCCCAGTAGTGCAAATTATTACTTTTATGGTAATGTGTGGTGTCAGCACAATGTTTTAGACTAATTTCCTTGTGATCCAGAAACTTGTATATGTTGGGAAAAATCCTTGACCGGCCGCCTTACGAAATTTCTCAGTTTTGAGCTATCTGAATTTTGTCAACTAAACTGCCCCAGTAGTGCAAATTATTACTTTTCTGGTCATGTGTGGTGTCAGCACATTGATTTAGACTAATTTCCTTGTGATCCAGAAACTTGCATATTTTGGGAAAAATCCTTGATCGGCCGCCTTACGAAATTTCTCAAATTTGACATATCTCAATTTTGTCAACTAAACTGCCCCAGTAGTGCAAATTATTACATTTGTGGTCATGTGTGGTGTCAGCACATTGTTTTAGACTAATTTCCTAGTGATCTAGAAACTTGTATATTTTGGGAAAAATCCTTGACCGGCCGCCTTACGAAATTTCTCAGTTTTGAGCTATCTGAATTTTGTCAACTAAACTGCCCCATTAGTGCAAATTATTACTTTTATGGTCATGTGTGGTGTCAGCACATTGTTTTAGACTAATTTCCAAGTGATCTAGAAACTTGCATAATTTGGGAAAAATCCTTGACCGGCCGCCTTACGAAATTTCTCAAATTTGATATATCTCAATTTTGTCAACTAAACTGCCCCAGTAGTGCAAATTATTACTTTTATGGTCATGTGTGGTGTCAGCACATTGATCTAGACTAATTTCCTAGTGATCCAGAAACTTGTATATTTTGGGAAAAATCCTTGATCGGCCGCCTTACGAAATTTCTAAATGTTGAGCTATCTCAATTTTGTCAACTAAACTGTCCCAGTAGTGCAAATTATTACTATTCTGGTCATGTGTGGTGTCAGCACATTGAATTAGACTAATTTCCTTGTGATCCAGAAACTTGTATATTTTGGGAAAAATCCTTGACCGGCCGCCTTACGAAATTTCTCAGTTTTGAGCTATCTGAATTTTGTAAACTAAACTGCCCCATTAGTGCAAATTATTACTTTTATGGTCATGTGTGGTGTAAGCACATTGTTTTAGACTAATTTCCTAGTGATCTAGAAACTTGTATATTTTGAGAAAAATCCTTGATCGGCCGCCTTACGAAATTTCTCAAATTTGAAATATCTCAATTTTGTCAACTAAACTGCCCCAGTAGTGCAAATTATTACTTTTATGGTCATGTGTGGTGTCAGCACATTGATTTAGACTAATTTCCTAGTGATCCAGAAACTTGTATATTTTGGGAAAAATCCTTGATCGGCCGCCTTACGAAATTTCTAAATGTTGAGCTATCTCAATTTTGTCAACTAAACTGCCCCAGTAGTGCAAATTATTACTTTTATGGTCATGTGTGGTGTCAGCACATTGATTTAGACTAATTTCCTTGTGATCCAGAAACTTGTATATTTTGGGAAAAATCCTTGACCGGCCGCCTTACGAAATTTCTCAGTTTTGAGCTATCTGAATTTTTTAAACTAAACTGCCCCAGTAGTGCAAATTATTACTTTTATGGTAATGTGTGGTGTCAGCACAATGTTTTAGACTAATTTCCTTGTGATCCAGAAACTTGTATATGTTGGGAAAAATCCTTGACCGGCCGCCTTACGAAATTTCTCAGTTTTGAGCTATCTGAATTTTGTCAACTAAACTGCCCCAGTAGTGCAAATTATTACTTTTCTGGTCATGTGTGGTGTCAGCACATTGATTTAGACTAATTTCCTTGTGATCCAGAAACTTGCATATTTTGGGAAAAATCCTTGATCGGCCGCCTTACGAAATTTCTCAAATTTGACATATCTCAATTTTGTCAACTAAACTGCCCCAGTAGTGCAAATTATTACATTTGTGGTCATGTGTGGTGTCAGCACATTGTTTTAGACTAATTTCCTAGTGATCTAGAAACTTGTATATTTTGGGAAAAATCCTTGACCGGCCGCCTTACGAAATTTCTCAGTTTTGAGCTATCTGAATTTTGTCAACTAAACTGCCCCATTAGTGCAAATTATTACTTTTATGGTCATGTGTGGTGTTAGCACATTGTTTTAGACTAATTTCCTAGTGATCCAGAAACTTGCATATTTTGGGAAAAATCCTTGATCGGCCGCCTTACGAAATTTCTCAGTTTTGAGCTATCTGAATTTTGTCAACTAAACTGCCCCATTAGTGCAAATTATTACTTTTATGGTCATGTGTGGTGTCAGCACATTGTTTTAGACTAATTTCCAAGTGATCTAGAAACTTGCATAATTTGGGAAAAATCCTTGACCGGCCGCCTTACGAAATTTCTCAAATTTGATATATCTCAATTTTGTCAACTAAACTGCCCCAGTAGTGCAAATTATTACTTTTATGGTCATGTGTGGTGTCAGCACATTGATCTAGACTAATTTCCTAGTGATCCAGAAACTTGTATATTTTGGGAAAAATCCTTGATCGGCCGCCTTACGAAATTTCTAAATGTTGAGCTATCTCAATTTTGTCAACTAAACTGCCCCAGTAGTGCAAATTATTACTTTTATGGTCATGTGTGGTGTCAGCACATTGTTTTAGACTAATTTCCTTGTGATCCAGAAATTTGTATATGTTGGGAAAAATCCTTGACCGGCCGCCTTACGAAATTTCTCAGTTTTGAGCTATCTGAATTTTGTCAACTAAACTGCCCCATTAGTGCAAATTATTACTTTTATGGTCATGTGTAGTGTCAGCACATTGTTTTAGACTAATTTCCTAGTGATCTAGAAACTTGTATATTTTGGGAAAAATCCTTGACCGGCCGCCTTACGAAATTTCTCAGTTTTGAGCTATCTGAATTTTGTCAACTAAACTGCCCCAGTAGTGCAAATTATTACTTTTATGGTCATGTGTGGTGTTAGCACATTGATTTAGACTAATTTCCTTGTGATCCAGAAACTTGCATATTTTGGGAAAAATCCTTGACCGGCCGCCTTACGAAATTTCTCAGTTTTGAGCTATCTGAATTTTGTCAACTAAACTGTCCCAGTAGTGCAAATTATTACTATTCTGGTCATGTGTGGTGTCAGCACATTGAATTAGACTAATTTCCTTGTGATCCAGAAACTTGTATATTTTGGGAAAAATCCTTGACCGGCCGCCTTACGAAATTTCTCAGTTTTGAGCTATCTGAATTTTGTAAACTAAACTGCCCCATTAGTGCAAATTATTACTTTTATGGTCATGTGTGGTGTAAGCACATTGTTTTAGACTAATTTCCTAGTGATCTAGAAACTTGTATATTTTGAGAAAAATCCTTGATCGGCCGCCTTACGAAATTTCTCAAATTTGAAATATCTCAATTTTGTCAACTAAACTGCCCCAGTAGTGCAAATTATTACTTTTATGGTCATGTGTGGTGTCAGCACATTGATTTAGACTAATTTCCTAGTGATCCAGAAACTTGTATATTTTGGGAAAAATCCTTGATCGGCCGCCTTACGAAATTTCTAAATGTTGAGCTATCTCAATTTTGTCAACTAAACTGCCCCAGTAGTGCAAATTATTACTTTTATGGTCATGTGTGGTGTCAGCACATTGATTTAGACTAATTTCCTTGTGATCCAGAAACTTGTATATTTTGGGAAAAATCCTTGACCGGCCGCCTTACGAAATTTCTCAGTTTTGAGCTATCTGAATTTTTTAAACTAAACTGCCCCAGTAGTGCAAATTATTACTTTTATGGTAATGTGTGGTGTCAGCACAATGTTTTAGACTAATTTCCTTGTGATCCAGAAACTTGTATATGTTGGGAAAAATCCTTGACCGGCCGCCTTACGAAATTTCTCAGTTTTGAGCTATCTGAATTTTGTCAACTAAACTGCCCCAGTAGTGCAAATTATTACTTTTCTGGTCATGTGTGGTGTCAGCACATTGATTTAGACTAATTTCCTTGTGATCCAGAAACTTGCATATTTTGGGAAAAATCCTTGATCGGCCGCCTTACGAAATTTCTCAAATTTGACATATCTCAATTTTGTCAACTAAACTGCCCCAGTAGTGCAAATTATTACATTTGTGGTCATGTGTGGTGTCAGCACATTGTTTTAGACTAATTTCCTAGTGATCTAGAAACTTGTATATTTTGGGAAAAATCCTTGACCGGCCGCCTTACGAAATTTCTCAGTTTTGAGCTATCTCAATTTTGTCAACTAAACTGCCCCATTAGTGCAAATTATTACTTTTATGGTCATGTGTGGTGTTAGCACATTGTTTCAGACTAATTTCCTAGTGATCTAGAAACTTGTATATTTTGGGAAAAATCCTTGATCGGCCGCCTTACGAAATTTCTCAAATTTGACATATCTCAATTTTGTCAACTAAACTGCCCCAGTAGTGCAAATTATTACATTTATGGTCATGTGTGGTGTCAGCACATTGTTTTAGACTAATTTCCTAGTGATCCAGAAACTTGCATAATTTGGGAAAAATCCTTGACCGGCCGCCTTACGAAATTTCTCAAATTTGACATATCTCAATTTTGTCAACTAAACTGCCCCAGTAGTGGAAATTATTACTTTTATGGTCATGTGTGGTGTTAGCACATTGTTTTAGACTAATTTCCTAGTGATCCAGAAACTTGCATATTTTGGGAAAAATCCTTGATCGGCCGCCTTACGAAATTTCTCAGTTTTGAGCTATCTGAATTTTTTCAACTAAACTGTCCCAGTAGTGCAAATTATTACTTTTATGGTAATGTGTGGTGTCAGCACAATGTTTTAGACTAATTTCCTTGTGATCCAGAAACTTGTATATGTTGGGAAAAATCCTTGACCGGCCGCCTTACGAAATTTCTCAGTTTTGAGCTATCTGAATTTTGTCAACTAAACTGCCCCAGTAGTGCAAATTATTACTTTTCTGGTCATGTGTGGTGTCAGCACATTGATTTAGACTAATTTCCTTGTGATCCAGAAACTTGCATATTTTGGGAAAAATCCTTGATCGGCCGCCTTACGAAATTTCTCAAATTTGACATATCTCAATTTTGTCAACTAAACTGCCCCAGTAGTGCAAATTATTACATTTGTGGTCATGTGTGGTGTCAGCACATTGTTTTAGACTAATTTCCTAGTGATCTAGAAACTTGTATATTTTGGGAAAAATCCTTGACCGGCCGCATGTGTGGTGTTAGCACATTGATTTAGACTAATTTCCTTGTGATCCAGAAACTTGCATATTTTGGGAAAAATCCTTGACCGGCCGCCTTACGAAATTTCTCAGTTTTGAGCTATCTGAATTTTGTCAACTAAACTGTCCCAGTAGTGCAAATTATTACTATTCTGGTCATGTGTGGTGTCAGCACATTGAATTAGACTAATTTCCTTGTGATCCAGAAACTTGTATATTTTGGGAAAAATCCTTGACCGGCCGCCTTACGAAATTTCTCAGTTTTGAGCTATCTGAATTTTGTAAACTAAACTGCCCCATTAGTGCAAATTATTACTTTTATGGTCATGTGTGGTGTAAGCACATTGTTTTAGACTAATTTCCTAGTGATCTAGAAACTTGTATATTTTGAGAAAAATCCTTGATCGGCCGCCTTACGAAATTTCTCAAATTTGAAATATCTCAATTTTGTCAACTAAACTGCCCCAGTAGTGCAAATTATTACTTTTATGGTCATGTGTGGTGTCAGCACATTGATTTAGACTAATTTCCTTGTGATCCAGAAACTTGCATAATTTGGGAAAAATCCTTGACCGGCCGCCTTACGAAATTTCTCAAATTTGACATATCTCAATTTTGTCAACTAAACTGCCCCAGTAGTGGAAATTATTACTTTTATGGTCATGTGTGGTGTCAGCACATTGTTTTAGACTAATTTCCTAGTGATCTAGAAACTTGTATATTTTGGGAAAAATCCTTGACCGGCCGCCTTACGAAATTTCTCAAATTTGACATATCTCAATTTTGTCAACTAAACTGCCCCAGTAGTGGAAATTATTACTTTTATGGTCATGTGTGGTGTTAGCACATTGTTTTAGACTAATTTCCTAGTGATCCAGAAACTTGCATATTTTGGGAAAAATCCTTGATCGGCCGCCTTACGAAATTTCTCAGTTTTGAGCTATCTGAATTTTGTCAACTAAACTGCCCCATTAGTGCAAATTATTACTTTTATGGTCATGTGTGGTGTCAGCACATTGTTTTAGACTAATTTCCAAGTGATCTAGAAACTTGCATAATTTGGGAAAAATCCTTGACCGGCCGCCTTACGAAATTTCTCAAATTTGATATATCTCAATTTTGTCAACTAAACTGCCCCAGTAGTGCAAATTATTACTTTTATGGTCATGTGTGGTGTCAGCACATTGATCTAGACTAATTTCCTAGTGATCCAGAAACTTGTATATTTTGGGAAAAATCCTTGATCGGCCGCCTTACGAAATTTCTAAATGTTGAGCTATCTCAATTTTGTCAACTAAACTGCCCCAGTAGTGCAAATTATTACTTTTATGGTCATGTGTGGTGTCAGCACATTGTTTTAGACTAATTTCCTTGTGATCCAGAAATTTGTATATGTTGGGAAAAATCCTTGACCGGCCGCCTTACGAAATTTCTCAGTTTTGAGCTATCTGAATTTTGTCAACTAAACTGCCCCATTAGTGCAAATTATTACTTTTATGGTCATGTGTAGTGTCAGCACATTGTTTTAGACTAATTTCCTAGTGATCTAGAAACTTGTATATTTTGGGAAAAATCCTTGACCGGCCGCCTTACGAAATTTCTCAGTTTTGAGCTATCTGAATTTTGTCAACTAAACTGCCCCAGTAGTGCAAATTATTACTTTTATGGTCATGTGTGGTGTTAGCACATTGATTTAGACTAATTTCCTTGTGATCCAGAAACTTGCATATTTTGGGAAAAATCCTTGACCGGCCGCCTTACGAAATTTCTCAGTTTTGAGCTATCTGAATTTTGTCAACTAAACTGTCCCAGTAGTGCAAATTATTACTATTCTGGTCATGTGTGGTGTCAGCACATTGAATTAGACTAATTTCCTTGTGATCCAGAAACTTGTATATTTTGGGAAAAATCCTTGACCGGCCGCCTTACGAAATTTCTCAAATTTGATATATCTCAATTTTGTCAACTAAACTGCCCCAGTAGTGCAAATTATTACTTTTATGGTCATGTGTGGTGTCAGCACATTGATCTAGACTAATTTCCTAGTGATCCAGAAACTTGTATATTTTGGGAAAAATCCTTGATCGGCCGCCTTACGAAATTTCTAAATGTTGAGCTATCTCAATTTTGTCAACTAAACTGCCCCAGTAGTGCAAATTATTACTTTTATGGTCATGTGTGGTGTCAGCACATTGTTTTAGACTAATTTCCTTGTGATCCAGAAATTTGTATATGTTGGGAAAAATCCTTGACCGGCCGCCTTACGAAATTTCTCAGTTTTGAGCTATCTGAATTTTGTCAACTAAACTGCCCCATTAGTGCAAATTATTACTTTTATGGTCATGTGTAGTGTCAGCACATTGTTTTAGACTAATTTCCTAGTGATCTAGAAACTTGTATATTTTGGGAAAAATCCTTGACCGGCCGCCTTACGAAATTTCTCAGTTTTGAGCTATCTGAATTTTGTCAACTAAACTGCCCCAGTAGTGCAAATTATTACTTTTATGGTCATGTGTGGTGTTAGCACATTGATTTAGACTAATTTCCTTGTGATCCAGAAACTTGCATATTTTGGGAAAAATCCTTGACCGGCCGCCTTACGAAATTTCTCAGTTTTGAGCTATCTGAATTTTGTCAACTAAACTGTCCCAGTAGTGCAAATTATTACTATTCTGGTCATGTGTGGTGTCAGCACATTGAATTAGACTAATTTCCTTGTGATCCAGAAACTTGTATATTTTGGGAAAAATCCTTGACCGGCCGCCTTACGAAATTTCTCAGTTTTGAGCTATCTGAATTTTGTAAACTAAACTGCCCCATTAGTGCAAATTATTACTTTTATGGTCATGTGTGGTGTAAGCACATTGTTTTAGACTAATTTCCTAGTGATCTAGAAACTTGTATATTTTGAGAAAAATCCTTGATCGGCCGCCTTACGAAATTTCTCAAATTTGAAATATCTCAATTTTGTCAACTAAACTGCCCCAGTAGTGCAAATTATTACTTTTATGGTCATGTGTGGTGTCAGCACATTGATTTAGACTAATTTCCTAGTGATCCAGAAACTTGTATATTTTGGGAAAAATCCTTGATCGGCCGCCTTACGAAATTTCTAAATGTTGAGCTATCTCAATTTTGTCAACTAAACTGCCCCAGTAGTGCAAATTATTACTTTTATGGTCATGTGTGGTGTCAGCACATTGATTTAGACTAATTTCCTTGTGATCCAGAAACTTGTATATTTTGGGAAAAATCCTTGACCGGCCGCCTTACGAAATTTCTCAGTTTTGAGCTATCTGAATTTTTTAAACTAAACTGCCCCAGTAGTGCAAATTATTACTTTTATGGTAATGTGTGGTGTCAGCACAATGTTTTAGACTAATTTCCTTGTGATCCAGAAACTTGTATATGTTGGGAAAAATCCTTGACCGGCCGCCTTACGAAATTTCTCAGTTTTGAGCTATCTGAATTTTGTCAACTAAACTGCCCCAGTAGTGCAAATTATTACTTTTCTGGTCATGTGTGGTGTCAGCACATTGATTTAGACTAATTTCCTTGTGATCCAGAAACTTGCATATTTTGGGAAAAATCCTTGATCGGCCGCCTTACGAAATTTCTCAAATTTGACATATCTCAATTTTGTCAACTAAACTGCCCCAGTAGTGCAAATTATTACATTTGTGGTCATGTGTGGTGTCAGCACATTGTTTTAGACTAATTTCCTAGTGATCTAGAAACTTGTATATTTTGGGAAAAATCCTTGACCGGCCGCCTTACGAAATTTCTCAGTTTTGAGCTATCTGAATTTTGTCAACTAAACTGCCCCATTAGTGCAAATTATTACTTTTATGGTCATGTGTGGTGTCAGCACATTGTTTTAGACTAATTTCCAAGTGATCTAGAAACTTGCATAATTTGGGAAAAATCCTTGACCGGCCGCCTTACGAAATTTCTCAAATTTGATATATCTCAATTTTGTCAACTAAACTGCCCCAGTAGTGCAAATTATTACTTTTATGGTCATGTGTGGTGTCAGCACATTGATCTAGACTAATTTCCTAGTGATCCAGAAACTTGTATATTTTGGGAAAAATCCTTGATCGGCCGCCTTACGAAATTTCTAAATGTTGAGCTATCTCAATTTTGTCAACTAAACTGTCCCAGTAGTGCAAATTATTACTATTCTGGTCATGTGTGGTGTCAGCACATTGAATTAGACTAATTTCCTTGTGATCCAGAAACTTGTATATTTTGGGAAAAATCCTTGACCGGCCGCCTTACGAAATTTCTCAGTTTTGAGCTATCTGAATTTTGTAAACTAAACTGCCCCATTAGTGCAAATTATTACTTTTATGGTCATGTGTGGTGTAAGCACATTGTTTTAGACTAATTTCCTAGTGATCTAGAAACTTGTATATTTTGAGAAAAATCCTTGATCGGCCGCCTTACGAAATTTCTCAAATTTGAAATATCTCAATTTTGTCAACTAAACTGCCCCAGTAGTGCAAATTATTACTTTTATGGTCATGTGTGGTGTCAGCACATTGATTTAGACTAATTTCCTAGTGATCCAGAAACTTGTATATTTTGGGAAAAATCCTTGATCGGCCGCCTTACGAAATTTCTAAATGTTGAGCTATCTCAATTTTGTCAACTAAACTGCCCCAGTAGTGCAAATTATTACTTTTATGGTCATGTGTGGTGTCAGCACATTGATTTAGACTAATTTCCTTGTGATCCAGAAACTTGTATATTTTGGGAAAAATCCTTGACCGGCCGCCTTACGAAATTTCTCAGTTTTGAGCTATCTGAATTTTTTAAACTAAACTGCCCCAGTAGTGCAAATTATTACTTTTATGGTAATGTGTGGTGTCAGCACAATGTTTTAGACTAATTTCCTTGTGATCCAGAAACTTGTATATGTTGGGAAAAATCCTTGACCGGCCGCCTTACGAAATTTCTCAGTTTTGAGCTATCTGAATTTTGTCAACTAAACTGCCCCAGTAGTGCAAATTATTACTTTTCTGGTCATGTGTGGTGTCAGCACATTGATTTAGACTAATTTCCTTGTGATCCAGAAACTTGCATATTTTGGGAAAAATCCTTGATCGGCCGCCTTACGAAATTTCTCAAATTTGACATATCTCAATTTTGTCAACTAAACTGCCCCAGTAGTGCAAATTATTACATTTGTGGTCATGTGTGGTGTCAGCACATTGTTTTAGACTAATTTCCTAGTGATCTAGAAACTTGTATATTTTGGGAAAAATCCTTGACCGGCCGCCTTACGAAATTTCTCAGTTTTGAGCTATCTGAATTTTGTCAACTAAACTGCCCCATTAGTGCAAATTATTACTTTTATGGTCATGTGTGGTGTTAGCACATTGTTTTAGACTAATTTCCTAGTGATCCAGAAACTTGCATATTTTGGGAAAAATCCTTGATCGGCCGCCTTACGAAATTTCTCAGTTTTGAGCTATCTGAATTTTGTCAACTAAACTGCCCCATTAGTGCAAATTATTACTTTTATGGTCATGTGTGGTGTCAGCACATTGTTTTAGACTAATTTCCAAGTGATCTAGAAACTTGCATAATTTGGGAAAAATCCTTGACCGGCCGCCTTACGAAATTTCTCAAATTTGATATATCTCAATTTTGTCAACTAAACTGCCCCAGTAGTGCAAATTATTACTTTTATGGTCATGTGTGGTGTCAGCACATTGATCTAGACTAATTTCCTAGTGATCCAGAAACTTGTATATTTTGGGAAAAATCCTTGATCGGCCGCCTTACGAAATTTCTAAATGTTGAGCTATCTCAATTTTGTCAACTAAACTGCCCCAGTAGTGCAAATTATTACTTTTATGGTCATGTGTGGTGTCAGCACATTGTTTTAGACTAATTTCCTTGTGATCCAGAAATTTGTATATGTTGGGAAAAATCCTTGACCGGCCGCCTTACGAAATTTCTCAGTTTTGAGCTATCTGAATTTTGTCAACTAAACTGCCCCATTAGTGCAAATTATTACTTTTATGGTCATGTGTAGTGTCAGCACATTGTTTTAGACTAATTTCCTAGTGATCTAGAAACTTGTATATTTTGGGAAAAATCCTTGACCGGCCGCCTTACGAAATTTCTCAGTTTTGAGCTATCTGAATTTTGTCAACTAAACTGCCCCAGTAGTGCAAATTATTACTTTTATGGTCATGTGTGGTGTTAGCACATTGATTTAGACTAATTTCCTTGTGATCCAGAAACTTGCATATTTTGGGAAAAATCCTTGACCGGCCGCCTTACGAAATTTCTCAGTTTTGAGCTATCTGAATTTTGTCAACTAAACTGTCCCAGTAGTGCAAATTATTACTATTCTGGTCATGTGTGGTGTCAGCACATTGAATTAGACTAATTTCCTTGTGATCCAGAAACTTGTATATTTTGGGAAAAATCCTTGACCGGCCGCCTTACGAAATTTCTCAGTTTTGAGCTATCTGAATTTTGTAAACTAAACTGCCCCATTAGTGCAAATTATTACTTTTATGGTCATGTGTGGTGTAAGCACATTGTTTTAGACTAATTTCCTAGTGATCTAGAAACTTGTATATTTTGAGAAAAATCCTTGATCGGCCGCCTTACGAAATTTCTCAAATTTGAAATATCTCAATTTTGTCAACTAAACTGCCCCAGTAGTGCAAATTATTACTTTTATGGTCATGTGTGGTGTCAGCACATTGATTTAGACTAATTTCCTAGTGATCCAGAAACTTGTATATTTTGGGAAAAATCCTTGATCGGCCGCCTTACGAAATTTCTAAATGTTGAGCTATCTCAATTTTGTCAACTAAACTGCCCCAGTAGTGCAAATTATTACTTTTATGGTCATGTGTGGTGTCAGCACATTGATTTAGACTAATTTCCTTGTGATCCAGAAACTTGTATATTTTGGGAAAAATCCTTGACCGGCCGCCTTACGAAATTTCTCAGTTTTGAGCTATCTGAATTTTTTAAACTAAACTGCCCCAGTAGTGCAAATTATTACTTTTATGGTAATGTGTGGTGTCAGCACAATGTTTTAGACTAATTTCCTTGTGATCCAGAAACTTGTATATGTTGGGAAAAATCCTTGACCGGCCGCCTTACGAAATTTCTCAGTTTTGAGCTATCTGAATTTTGTCAACTAAACTGCCCCAGTAGTGCAAATTATTACTTTTCTGGTCATGTGTGGTGTCAGCACATTGATTTAGACTAATTTCCTTGTGATCCAGAAACTTGCATATTTTGGGAAAAATCCTTGATCGGCCGCCTTACGAAATTTCTCAAATTTGACATATCTCAATTTTGTCAACTAAACTGCCCCAGTAGTGCAAATTATTACATTTGTGGTCATGTGTGGTGTCAGCACATTGTTTTAGACTAATTTCCTAGTGATCTAGAAACTTGTATATTTTGGGAAAAATCCTTGACCGGCCGCCTTACGAAATTTCTCAGTTTTGAGCTATCTCAATTTTGTCAACTAAACTGCCCCATTAGTGCAAATTATTACTTTTATGGTCATGTGTGGTGTTAGCACATTGTTTCAGACTAATTTCCTAGTGATCTAGAAACTTGTATATTTTGGGAAAAATCCTTGATCGGCCGCCTTACGAAATTTCTCAAATTTGACATATCTCAATTTTGTCAACTAAACTGCCCCAGTAGTGCAAATTATTACATTTATGGTCATGTGTGGTGTCAGCACATTGTTTTAGACTAATTTCCTAGTGATCCAGAAACTTGCATAATTTGGGAAAAATCCTTGACCGGCCGCCTTACGAAATTTCTCAAATTTGACATATCTCAATTTTGTCAACTAAACTGCCCCAGTAGTGGAAATTATTACTTTTATGGTCATGTGTGGTGTTAGCACATTGTTTTAGACTAATTTCCTAGTGATCCAGAAACTTGCATATTTTGGGAAAAATCCTTGATCGGCCGCCTTACGAAATTTCTCAGTTTTGAGCTATCTGAATTTTTTCAACTAAACTGTCCCAGTAGTGCAAATTATTACTTTTATGGTAATGTGTGGTGTCAGCACAATGTTTTAGACTAATTTCCTTGTGATCCAGAAACTTGTATATGTTGGGAAAAATCCTTGACCGGCCGCCTTACGAAATTTCTCAGTTTTGAGCTATCTGAATTTTGTCAACTAAACTGCCCCAGTAGTGCAAATTATTACTTTTCTGGTCATGTGTGGTGTCAGCACATTGATTTAGACTAATTTCCTTGTGATCCAGAAACTTGCATATTTTGGGAAAAATCCTTGATCGGCCGCCTTACGAAATTTCTCAAATTTGACATATCTCAATTTTGTCAACTAAACTGCCCCAGTAGTGCAAATTATTACATTTGTGGTCATGTGTGGTGTCAGCACATTGTTTTAGACTAATTTCCTAGTGATCTAGAAACTTGTATATTTTGGGAAAAATCCTTGACCGGCCGCATGTGTGGTGTTAGCACATTGATTTAGACTAATTTCCTTGTGATCCAGAAACTTGCATATTTTGGGAAAAATCCTTGACCGGCCGCCTTACGAAATTTCTCAGTTTTGAGCTATCTGAATTTTGTCAACTAAACTGTCCCAGTAGTGCAAATTATTACTATTCTGGTCATGTGTGGTGTCAGCACATTGAATTAGACTAATTTCCTTGTGATCCAGAAACTTGTATATTTTGGGAAAAATCCTTGACCGGCCGCCTTACGAAATTTCTCAGTTTTGAGCTATCTGAATTTTGTAAACTAAACTGCCCCATTAGTGCAAATTATTACTTTTATGGTCATGTGTGGTGTAAGCACATTGTTTTAGACTAATTTCCTAGTGATCTAGAAACTTGTATATTTTGAGAAAAATCCTTGATCGGCCGCCTTACGAAATTTCTCAAATTTGAAATATCTCAATTTTGTCAACTAAACTGCCCCAGTAGTACAAATTATTACTTTTATGGTCATGTGTGGTGTCAGCACATTGATTTAGACTAATTTCCTTGTGATCCAGAAACTTGCATAATTTGGGAAAAATCCTTGACCGGCCGCCTTACGAAATTTCTCAAATTTGACATATCTCAATTTTGTCAACTAAACTGCCCCAGTAGTGGAAATTATTACTTTTATGGTCATGTGTGGTGTCAGCACATTGTTTTAGACTAATTTCCTAGTGATCTAGAAACTTGTATATTTTGGGAAAAATCCTTGACCGGCCGCCTTACGAAATTTCTCAAATTTGACATATCTCAATTTTGTCAACTAAACTGCCCCAGTAGTGGAAATTATTACTTTTATGGTCATGTGTGGTGTTAGCACATTGTTTTAGACTAATTTCCTAGTGATCCAGAAACTTGCATATTTTGGGAAAAATCCTTGATCGGCCGCCTTACGAAATTTCTCAGTTTTGAGCTATCTGAATTTTGTCAACTAAACTGCCCCATTAGTGCAAATTATTACTTTTATGGTCATGTGTGG
Source organism: Cepaea hortensis (assembly GCA_963921405.1). Classification (NCBI taxonomy): domain Eukaryota; kingdom Metazoa; phylum Mollusca; class Gastropoda; order Stylommatophora; family Helicidae; genus Cepaea; species Cepaea hortensis. The sequence goes on from OY992884.1 coordinate 106,409,759, forward strand.
TGTCAGCACATTGTTTTAGACTAATTTCCAAGTGATCTAGAAACTTGCATAATTTGGGAAAAATCCTTGACCGGCCGCCTTACGAAATTTCTCAAATTTGATATATCTCAATTTTGTCAACTAAACTGCCCCAGTAGTGCAAATTATTACTTTTATGGTCATGTGTGGTGTCAGCACATTGATCTAGACTAATTTCCTAGTGATCCAGAAACTTGTATATTTTGGGAAAAATCCTTGATCGGCCGCCTTACGAAATTTCTAAATGTTGAGCTATCTCAATTTTGTCAACTAAACTGCCCCAGTAGTGCAAATTATTACTTTTATGGTCATGTGTGGTGTCAGCACATTGTTTTAGACTAATTTCCTTGTGATCCAGAAATTTGTATATGTTGGGAAAAATCCTTGACCGGCCGCCTTACGAAATTTCTCAGTTTTGAGCTATCTGAATTTTGTCAACTAAACTGCCCCATTAGTGCAAATTATTACTTTTATGGTCATGTGTAGTGTCAGCACATTGTTTTAGACTAATTTCCTAGTGATCTAGAAACTTGTATATTTTGGGAAAAATCCTTGACCGGCCGCCTTACGAAATTTCTCAGTTTTGAGCTATCTGAATTTTGTCAACTAAACTGCCCCAGTAGTGCAAATTATTACTTTTATGGTCATGTGTGGTGTTAGCACATTGATTTAGACTAATTTCCTTGTGATCCAGAAACTTGCATATTTTGGGAAAAATCCTTGACCGGCCGCCTTACGAAATTTCTCAGTTTTGAGCTATCTGAATTTTGTCAACTAAACTGTCCCAGTAGTGCAAATTATTACTATTCTGGTCATGTGTGGTGTCAGCACATTGAATTAGACTAATTTCCTTGTGATCCAGAAACTTGTATATTTTGGGAAAAATCCTTGACCGGCCGCCTTACGAAATTTCTCAAATTTGATATATCTCAATTTTGTCAACTAAACTGCCCCAGTAGTGCAAATTATTACTTTTATGGTCATGTGTGGTGTCAGCACATTGATCTAGACTAATTTCCTAGTGATCCAGAAACTTGTATATTTTGGGAAAAATCCTTGATCGGCCGCCTTACGAAATTTCTAAATGTTGAGCTATCTCAATTTTGTCAACTAAACTGCCCCAGTAGTGCAAATTATTACTTTTATGGTCATGTGTGGTGTCAGCACATTGTTTTAGACTAATTTCCTTGTGATCCAGAAATTTGTATATGTTGGGAAAAATCCTTGACCGGCCGCCTTACGAAATTTCTCAGTTTTGAGCTATCTGAATTTTGTCAACTAAACTGCCCCATTAGTGCAAATTATTACTTTTATGGTCATGTGTAGTGTCAGCACATTGTTTTAGACTAATTTCCTAGTGATCTAGAAACTTGTATATTTTGGGAAAAATCCTTGACCGGCCGCCTTACGAAATTTCTCAGTTTTGAGCTATCTGAATTTTGTCAACTAAACTGCCCCAGTAGTGCAAATTATTACTTTTATGGTCATGTGTGGTGTTAGCACATTGATTTAGACTAATTTCCTTGTGATCCAGAAACTTGCATATTTTGGGAAAAATCCTTGACCGGCCGCCTTACGAAATTTCTCAGTTTTGAGCTATCTGAATTTTGTCAACTAAACTGTCCCAGTAGTGCAAATTATTACTATTCTGGTCATGTGTGGTGTCAGCACATTGAATTAGACTAATTTCCTTGTGATCCAGAAACTTGTATATTTTGGGAAAAATCCTTGACCGGCCGCCTTACGAAATTTCTCAGTTTTGAGCTATCTGAATTTTGTAAACTAAACTGCCCCATTAGTGCAAATTATTACTTTTATGGTCATGTGTGGTGTAAGCACATTGTTTTAGACTAATTTCCTAGTGATCTAGAAACTTGTATATTTTGAGAAAAATCCTTGATCGGCCGCCTTACGAAATTTCTCAAATTTGAAATATCTCAATTTTGTCAACTAAACTGCCCCAGTAGTGCAAATTATTACTTTTATGGTCATGTGTGGTGTCAGCACATTGATTTAGACTAATTTCCTAGTGATCCAGAAACTTGTATATTTTGGGAAAAATCCTTGATCGGCCGCCTTACGAAATTTCTAAATGTTGAGCTATCTCAATTTTGTCAACTAAACTGCCCCAGTAGTGCAAATTATTACTTTTATGGTCATGTGTGGTGTCAGCACATTGATTTAGACTAATTTCCTTGTGATCCAGAAACTTGTATATTTTGGGAAAAATCCTTGACCGGCCGCCTTACGAAATTTCTCAGTTTTGAGCTATCTGAATTTTTTAAACTAAACTGCCCCAGTAGTGCAAATTATTACTTTTATGGTAATGTGTGGTGTCAGCACAATGTTTTAGACTAATTTCCTTGTGATCCAGAAACTTGTATATGTTGGGAAAAATCCTTGACCGGCCGCCTTACGAAATTTCTCAGTTTTGAGCTATCTGAATTTTGTCAACTAAACTGCCCCAGTAGTGCAAATTATTACTTTTCTGGTCATGTGTGGTGTCAGCACATTGATTTAGACTAATTTCCTTGTGATCCAGAAACTTGCATATTTTGGGAAAAATCCTTGATCGGCCGCCTTACGAAATTTCTCAAATTTGACATATCTCAATTTTGTCAACTAAACTGCCCCAGTAGTGCAAATTATTACATTTGTGGTCATGTGTGGTGTCAGCACATTGTTTTAGACTAATTTCCTAGTGATCTAGAAACTTGTATATTTTGGGAAAAATCCTTGACCGGCCGCCTTACGAAATTTCTCAGTTTTGAGCTATCTGAATTTTGTCAACTAAACTGCCCCATTAGTGCAAATTATTACTTTTATGGTCATGTGTGGTGTTAGCACATTGTTTTAGACTAATTTCCTAGTGATCCAGAAACTTGCATATTTTGGGAAAAATCCTTGATCGGCCGCCTTACGAAATTTCTCAGTTTTGAGCTATCTGAATTTTGTCAACTAAACTGCCCCATTAGTGCAAATTATTACTTTTATGGTCATGTGTGGTGTCAGCACATTGTTTTAGACTAATTTCCAAGTGATCTAGAAACTTGCATAATTTGGGAAAAATCCTTGACCGGCCGCCTTACGAAATTTCTCAAATTTGATATATCTCAATTTTGTCAACTAAACTGCCCCAGTAGTGCAAATTATTACTTTTATGGTCATGTGTGGTGTCAGCACATTGATCTAGACTAATTTCCTAGTGATCCAGAAACTTGTATATTTTGGGAAAAATCCTTGATCGGCCGCCTTACGAAATTTCTAAATGTTGAGCTATCTCAATTTTGTCAACTAAACTGTCCCAGTAGTGCAAATTATTACTATTCTGGTCATGTGTGGTGTCAGCACATTGAATTAGACTAATTTCCTTGTGATCCAGAAACTTGTATATTTTGGGAAAAATCCTTGACCGGCCGCCTTACGAAATTTCTCAGTTTTGAGCTATCTGAATTTTGTAAACTAAACTGCCCCATTAGTGCAAATTATTACTTTTATGGTCATGTGTGGTGTAAGCACATTGTTTTAGACTAATTTCCTAGTGATCTAGAAACTTGTATATTTTGAGAAAAATCCTTGATCGGCCGCCTTACGAAATTTCTCAAATTTGAAATATCTCAATTTTGTCAACTAAACTGCCCCAGTAGTGCAAATTATTACTTTTATGGTCATGTGTGGTGTCAGCACATTGATTTAGACTAATTTCCTAGTGATCCAGAAACTTGTATATTTTGGGAAAAATCCTTGATCGGCCGCCTTACGAAATTTCTAAATGTTGAGCTATCTCAATTTTGTCAACTAAACTGCCCCAGTAGTGCAAATTATTACTTTTATGGTCATGTGTGGTGTCAGCACATTGATTTAGACTAATTTCCTTGTGATCCAGAAACTTGTATATTTTGGGAAAAATCCTTGACCGGCCGCCTTACGAAATTTCTCAGTTTTGAGCTATCTGAATTTTTTAAACTAAACTGCCCCAGTAGTGCAAATTATTACTTTTATGGTAATGTGTGGTGTCAGCACAATGTTTTAGACTAATTTCCTTGTGATCCAGAAACTTGTATATGTTGGGAAAAATCCTTGACCGGCCGCCTTACGAAATTTCTCAGTTTTGAGCTATCTGAATTTTGTCAACTAAACTGCCCCAGTAGTGCAAATTATTACTTTTCTGGTCATGTGTGGTGTCAGCACATTGATTTAGACTAATTTCCTTGTGATCCAGAAACTTGCATATTTTGGGAAAAATCCTTGATCGGCCGCCTTACGAAATTTCTCAAATTTGACATATCTCAATTTTGTCAACTAAACTGCCCCAGTAGTGCAAATTATTACATTTGTGGTCATGTGTGGTGTCAGCACATTGTTTTAGACTAATTTCCTAGTGATCTAGAAACTTGTATATTTTGGGAAAAATCCTTGACCGGCCGCCTTACGAAATTTCTCAGTTTTGAGCTATCTGAATTTTGTCAACTAAACTGCCCCATTAGTGCAAATTATTACTTTTATGGTCATGTGTGGTGTTAGCACATTGTTTTAGACTAATTTCCTAGTGATCCAGAAACTTGCATATTTTGGGAAAAATCCTTGATCGGCCGCCTTACGAAATTTCTCAGTTTTGAGCTATCTGAATTTTGTCAACTAAACTGCCCCATTAGTGCAAATTATTACTTTTATGGTCATGTGTGGTGTCAGCACATTGTTTTAGACTAATTTCCAAGTGATCTAGAAACTTGCATAATTTGGGAAAAATCCTTGACCGGCCGCCTTACGAAATTTCTCAAATTTGATATATCTCAATTTTGTCAACTAAACTGCCCCAGTAGTGCAAATTATTACTTTTATGGTCATGTGTGGTGTCAGCACATTGATCTAGACTAATTTCCTAGTGATCCAGAAACTTGTATATTTTGGGAAAAATCCTTGATCGGCCGCCTTACGAAATTTCTAAATGTTGAGCTATCTCAATTTTGTCAACTAAACTGTCCCAGTAGTGCAAATTATTACTATTCTGGTCATGTGTGGTGTCAGCACATTGAATTAGACTAATTTCCTTGTGATCCAGAAACTTGTATATTTTGGGAAAAATCCTTGACCGGCCGCCTTACGAAATTTCTCAGTTTTGAGCTATCTGAATTTTGTAAACTAAACTGCCCCATTAGTGCAAATTATTACTTTTATGGTCATGTGTGGTGTAAGCACATTGTTTTAGACTAATTTCCTAGTGATCTAGAAACTTGTATATTTTGAGAAAAATCCTTGATCGGCCGCCTTACGAAATTTCTCAAATTTGAAATATCTCAATTTTGTCAACTAAACTGCCCCAGTAGTGCAAATTATTACTTTTATGGTCATGTGTGGTGTCAGCACATTGATTTAGACTAATTTCCTAGTGATCCAGAAACTTGTATATTTTGGGAAAAATCCTTGATCGGCCGCCTTACGAAATTTCTAAATGTTGAGCTATCTCAATTTTGTCAACTAAACTGCCCCAGTAGTGCAAATTATTACTTTTATGGTCATGTGTGGTGTCAGCACATTGATTTAGACTAATTTCCTTGTGATCCAGAAACTTGTATATTTTGGGAAAAATCCTTGACCGGCCGCCTTACGAAATTTCTCAGTTTTGAGCTATCTGAATTTTTTAAACTAAACTGCCCCAGTAGTGCAAATTATTACTTTTATGGTAATGTGTGGTGTCAGCACAATGTTTTAGACTAATTTCCTTGTGATCCAGAAACTTGTATATGTTGGGAAAAATCCTTGACCGGCCGCCTTACGAAATTTCTCAGTTTTGAGCTATCTGAATTTTGTCAACTAAACTGCCCCAGTAGTGCAAATTATTACTTTTCTGGTCATGTGTGGTGTCAGCACATTGATTTAGACTAATTTCCTTGTGATCCAGAAACTTGCATATTTTGGGAAAAATCCTTGATCGGCCGCCTTACGAAATTTCTCAAATTTGACATATCTCAATTTTGTCAACTAAACTGCCCCAGTAGTGCAAATTATTACATTTGTGGTCATGTGTGGTGTCAGCACATTGTTTTAGACTAATTTCCTAGTGATCTAGAAACTTGTATATTTTGGGAAAAATCCTTGACCGGCCGCCTTACGAAATTTCTCAGTTTTGAGCTATCTGAATTTTGTCAACTAAACTGCCCCATTAGTGCAAATTATTACTTTTATGGTCATGTGTGGTGTTAGCACATTGTTTTAGACTAATTTCCTAGTGATCCAGAAACTTGCATATTTTGGGAAAAATCCTTGATCGGCCGCCTTACGAAATTTCTCAGTTTTGAGCTATCTGAATTTTGTCAACTAAACTGCCCCATTAGTGCAAATTATTACTTTTATGGTCATGTGTGGTGTCAGCACATTGTTTTAGACTAATTTCCAAGTGATCTAGAAACTTGCATAATTTGGGAAAAATCCTTGACCGGCCGCCTTACGAAATTTCTCAAATTTGATATATCTCAATTTTGTCAACTAAACTGCCCCAGTAGTGCAAATTATTACTTTTATGGTCATGTGTGGTGTCAGCACATTGATCTAGACTAATTTCCTAGTGATCCAGAAACTTGTATATTTTGGGAAAAATCCTTGATCGGCCGCCTTACGAAATTTCTAAATGTTGAGCTATCTCAATTTTGTCAACTAAACTGCCCCAGTAGTGCAAATTATTACTTTTATGGTCATGTGTGGTGTCAGCACATTGTTTTAGACTAATTTCCTTGTGATCCAGAAATTTGTATATGTTGGGAAAAATCCTTGACCGGCCGCCTTACGAAATTTCTCAGTTTTGAGCTATCTGAATTTTGTCAACTAAACTGCCCCATTAGTGCAAATTATTACTTTTATGGTCATGTGTAGTGTCAGCACATTGATTTAGACTAATTTCCTAGTGATCTAGAAACTTGTATATTTTGGGAAAAATCCTTGACCGGCCGCCTTACGAAATTTCTCAGTTTTGAGCTATCTGAATTTTGTCAACTAAACTGCCCCAGTAGTGCAAATTATTACTTTTATGGTCATGTGTGGTGTTAGCACATTGATTTAGACTAATTTCCTTGTGATCCAGAAACTTGCATATTTTGGGAAAAATCCTTGACCGGCCGCCTTACGAAATTTCTCAGTTTTGAGCTATCTGAATTTTGTCAACTAAACTGTCCCAGTAGTGCAAATTATTACTATTCTGGTCATGTGTGGTGTCAGCACATTGAATTAGACTAATTTCCTTGTGATCCAGAAACTTGTATATTTTGGGAAAAATCCTTGACCGGCCGCCTTACGAAATTTCTCAGTTTTGAGCTATCTGAATTTTGTAAACTAAACTGCCCCATTAGTGCAAATTATTACTTTTATGGTCATGTGTGGTGTAAGCACATTGTTTTAGACTAATTTCCTAGTGATCTAGAAACTTGTATATTTTGAGAAAAATCCTTGATCGGCCGCCTTACGAAATTTCTCAAATTTGAAATATCTCAATTTTGTCAACTAAACTGCCCCAGTAGTGCAAATTATTACTTTTATGGTCATGTGTGGTGTCAGCACATTGATTTAGACTAATTTCCTAGTGATCCAGAAACTTGTATATTTTGGGAAAAATCCTTGATCGGCCGCCTTACGAAATTTCTAAATGTTGAGCTATCTCAATTTTGTCAACTAAACTGCCCCAGTAGTGCAAATTATTACTTTTATGGTCATGTGTGGTGTCAGCACATTGATTTAGACTAATTTCCTTGTGATCCAGAAACTTGTATATTTTGGGAAAAATCCTTGACCGGCCGCCTTACGAAATTTCTCAGTTTTGAGCTATCTGAATTTTTTAAACTAAACTGCCCCAGTAGTGCAAATTATTACTTTTATGGTAATGTGTGGTGTCAGCACAATGTTTTAGACTAATTTCCTTGTGATCCAGAAACTTGTATATGTTGGGAAAAATCCTTGACCGGCCGCCTTACGAAATTTCTCAGTTTTGAGCTATCTGAATTTTGTCAACTAAACTGCCCCAGTAGTGCAAATTATTACTTTTCTGGTCATGTGTGGTGTCAGCACATTGATTTAGACTAATTTCCTTGTGATCCAGAAACTTGCATATTTTGGGAAAAATCCTTGATCGGCCGCCTTACGAAATTTCTCAAATTTGACATATCTCAATTTTGTCAACTAAACTGCCCCAGTAGTGCAAATTATTACATTTGTGGTCATGTGTGGTGTCAGCACATTGTTTTAGACTAATTTCCTAGTGATCTAGAAACTTGTATATTTTGGGAAAAATCCTTGACCGGCCGCCTTACGAAATTTCTCAGTTTTGAGCTATCTGAATTTTGTCAACTAAACTGCCCCATTAGTGCAAATTATTACTTTTATGGTCATGTGTGGTGTTAGCACATTGTTTTAGACTAATTTCCTAGTGATCCAGAAACTTGCATATTTTGGGAAAAATCCTTGATCGGCCGCCTTACGAAATTTCTCAGTTTTGAGCTATCTGAATTTTGTCAACTAAACTGCCCCATTAGTGCAAATTATTACTTTTATGGTCATGTGTGGTGTCAGCACATTGTTTTAGACTAATTTCCTAGTGATCCAGAAACTTGTATATTTTGGGAAAAATCCTTGACCGGCCGCCTTACGAAATTTCTCAGTTTTGAGCTATCTGAATTTTGTCAACTAAACTGCCCCAGTAGTGCAAATTATTACTTTTCTGGTCATGTGTGGTGTCAGCACATTGATTTAGACTAATTTCCTTGTGATCCAGAAACTTGCATATTTTGGGAAAAATCCTTGATCGGCCGCCTTACGAAATTTCTCAAATTTGACATATCTCAATTTTGTCAACTAAACTGCCCCAGTAGTGCAAATTATTACATTTGTGGTCATGTGTGGTGTCAGCACATTGTTTTAGACTAATTTCCTAGTGATCTAGAAACTTGTATATTTTGGGAAAAATCCTTGACCGGCCGCCTTACGAAATTTCTCAGTTTTGAGCTATCTGAATTTTGTCAACTAAACTGCCCCATTAGTGCAAATTATTACTTTTATGGTCATGTGTGGTGTTAGCACATTGTTTTAGACTAATTTCCTAGTGATCCAGAAACTTGCATATTTTGGGAAAAATCCTTGATCGGCCGCCTTACGAAATTTCTCAGTTTTGAGCTATCTGAATTTTGTCAACTAAACTGCCCCATTAGTGCAAATTATTACTTTTATGGTCATGTGTGGTGTCAGCACATTGTTTTAGACTAATTTCCAAGTGATCTAGAAACTTGCATAATTTGGGAAAAATCCTTGACCGGCCGCCTTACGAAATTTCTCAAATTTGATATATCTCAATTTTGTCAACTAAACTGCCCCAGTAGTGCAAATTATTACTTTTATGGTCATGTGTGGTGTCAGCACATTGATCTAGACTAATTTCCTAGTGATCCAGAAACTTGTATATTTTGGGAAAAATCCTTGATCGGCCGCCTTACGAAATTTCTAAATGTTGAGCTATCTCAATTTTGTCAACTAAACTGTCCCAGTAGTGCAAATTATTACTATTCTGGTCATGTGTGGTGTCAGCACATTGAATTAGACTAATTTCCTTGTGATCCAGAAACTTGTATATTTTGGGAAAAATCCTTGACCGGCCGCCTTACGAAATTTCTCAGTTTTGAGCTATCTGAATTTTGTAAACTAAACTGCCCCATTAGTGCAAATTATTACTTTTATGGTCATGTGTGGTGTAAGCACATTGTTTTAGACTAATTTCCTAGTGATCTAGAAACTTGTATATTTTGAGAAAAATCCTTGATCGGCCGCCTTACGAAATTTCTCAAATTTGAAATATCTCAATTTTGTCAACTAAACTGCCCCAGTAGTGCAAATTATTACTTTTATGGTCATGTGTGGTGTCAGCACATTGATTTAGACTAATTTCCTAGTGATCCAGAAACTTGTATATTTTGGGAAAAATCCTTGATCGGCCGCCTTACGAAATTTCTAAATGTTGAGCTATCTCAATTTTGTCAACTAAACTGCCCCAGTAGTGCAAATTATTACTTTTATGGTCATGTGTGGTGTCAGCACATTGATTTAGACTAATTTCCTTGTGATCCAGAAACTTGTATATTTTGGGAAAAATCCTTGACCGGCCGCCTTACGAAATTTCTCAGTTTTGAGCTATCTGAATTTTTTAAACTAAACTGCCCCAGTAGTGCAAATTATTACTTTTATGGTAATGTGTGGTGTCAGCACAATGTTTTAGACTAATTTCCTTGTGATCCAGAAACTTGTATATGTTGGGAAAAATCCTTGACCGGCCGCCTTACGAAATTTCTCAGTTTTGAGCTATCTGAATTTTGTCAACTAAACTGCCCCAGTAGTGCAAATTATTACTTTTCTGGTCATGTGTGGTGTCAGCACATTGATTTAGACTAATTTCCTTGTGATCCAGAAACTTGCATATTTTGGGAAAAATCCTTGATCGGCCGCCTTACGAAATTTCTCAAATTTGACATATCTCAATTTTGTCAACTAAACTGCCCCAGTAGTGCAAATTATTACATTTGTGGTCATGTGTGGTGTCAGCACATTGTTTTAGACTAATTTCCTAGTGATCTAGAAACTTGTATATTTTGGGAAAAATCCTTGACCGGCCGCCTTACGAAATTTCTCAGTTTTGAGCTATCTGAATTTTGTCAACTAAACTGCCCCATTAGTGCAAATTATTACTTTTATGGTCATGTGTGGTGTTAGCACATTGTTTTAGACTAATTTCCTAGTGATCCAGAAACTTGCATATTTTGGGAAAAATCCTTGATCGGCCGCCTTACGAAATTTCTCAGTTTTGAGCTATCTGAATTTTGTCAACTAAACTGCCCCATTAGTGCAAATTATTACTTTTATGGTCATGTGTGGTGTCAGCACATTGTTTTAGACTAATTTCCAAGTGATCTAGAAACTTGCATAATTTGGGAAAAATCCTTGACCGGCCGCCTTACGAAATTTCTCAAATTTGATATATCTCAATTTTGTCAACTAAACTGCCCCAGTAGTGCAAATTATTACTTTTATGGTCATGTGTGGTGTCAGCACATTGATCTAGACTAATTTCCTAGTGATCCAGAAACTTGTATATTTTGGGAAAAATCCTTGATCGGCCGCCTTACGAAATTTCTAAATGTTGAGCTATCTCAATTTTGTCAACTAAACTGTCCCAGTAGTGCAAATTATTACTATTCTGGTCATGTGTGGTGTCAGCACATTGAATTAGACTAATTTCCTTGTGATCCAGAAACTTGTATATTTTGGGAAAAATCCTTGACCGGCCGCCTTACGAAATTTCTCAGTTTTGAGCTATCTGAATTTTGTAAACTAAACTGCCCCATTAGTGCAAATTATTACTTTTATGGTCATGTGTGGTGTAAGCACATTGTTTTAGACTAATTTCCTAGTGATCTAGAAACTTGTATATTTTGAGAAAAATCCTTGATCGGCCGCCTTACGAAATTTCTCAAATTTGAAATATCTCAATTTTGTCAACTAAACTGCCCCAGTAGTGCAAATTATTACTTTTATGGTCATGTGTGGTGTCAGCACATTGATTTAGACTAATTTCCTAGTGATCCAGAAACTTGTATATTTTGGGAAAAATCCTTGATCGGCCGCCTTACGAAATTTCTAAATGTTGAGCTATCTCAATTTTGTCAACTAAACTGCCCCAGTAGTGCAAATTATTACTTTTATGGTCATGTGTGGTGTCAGCACATTGATTTAGACTAATTTCCTTGTGATCCAGAAACTTGTATATTTTGGGAAAAATCCTTGACCGGCCGCCTTACGAAATTTCTCAGTTTTGAGCTATCTGAATTTTTTAAACTAAACTGCCCCAGTAGTGCAAATTATTACTTTTATGGTAATGTGTGGTGTCAGCACAATGTTTTAGACTAATTTCCTTGTGATCCAGAAACTTGTATATGTTGGGAAAAATCCTTGACCGGCCGCCTTACGAAATTTCTCAGTTTTGAGCTATCTGAATTTTGTCAACTAAACTGCCCCAGTAGTGCAAATTATTACTTTTCTGGTCATGTGTGGTGTCAGCACATTGATTTAGACTAATTTCCTTGTGATCCAGAAACTTGCATATTTTGGGAAAAATCCTTGATCGGCCGCCTTACGAAATTTCTCAAATTTGACATATCTCAATTTTGTCAACTAAACTGCCCCAGTAGTGCAAATTATTACATTTGTGGTCATGTGTGGTGTCAGCACATTGTTTTAGACTAATTTCCTAGTGATCTAGAAACTTGTATATTTTGGGAAAAATCCTTGACCGGCCGCCTTACGAAATTTCTCAGTTTTGAGCTATCTGAATTTTGTCAACTAAACTGCCCCATTAGTGCAAATTATTACTTTTATGGTCATGTGTGGTGTTAGCACATTGTTTTAGACTAATTTCCTAGTGATCCAGAAACTTGCATATTTTGGGAAAAATCCTTGATCGGCCGCCTTACGAAATTTCTCAGTTTTGAGCTATCTGAATTTTGTCAACTAAACTGCCCCATTAGTGCAAATTATTACTTTTATGGTCATGTGTGGTGTCAGCACATTGTTTTAGACTAATTTCCAAGTGATCTAGAAACTTGCATAATTTGGGAAAAATCCTTGACCGGCCGCCTTACGAAATTTCTCAAATTTGATATATCTCAATTTTGTCAACTAAACTGCCCCAGTAGTGCAAATTATTACTTTTATGGTCATGTGTGGTGTCAGCACATTGATCTAGACTAATTTCCTAGTGATCCAGAAACTTGTATATTTTGGGAAAAATCCTTGATCGGCCGCCTTACGAAATTTCTAAATGTTGAGCTATCTCAATTTTGTCAACTAAACTGTCCCAGTAGTGCAAATTATTACTATTCTGGTCATGTGTGGTGTCAGCACATTGAATTAGACTAATTTCCTTGTGATCCAGAAACTTGTATATTTTGGGAAAAATCCTTGACCGGCCGCCTTACGAAATTTCTCAGTTTTGAGCTATCTGAATTTTGTAAACTAAACTGCCCCATTAGTGCAAATTATTACTTTTATGGTCATGTGTGGTGTAAGCACATTGTTTTAGACTAATTTCCTAGTGATCTAGAAACTTGTATATTTTGAGAAAAATCCTTGATCGGCCGCCTTACGAAATTTCTCAAATTTGAAATATCTCAATTTTGTCAACTAAACTGCCCCAGTAGTGCAAATTATTACTTTTATGGTCATGTGTGGTGTCAGCACATTGATTTAGACTAATTTCCTAGTGATCCAGAAACTTGTATATTTTGGGAAAAATCCTTGATCGGCCGCCTTACGAAATTTCTAAATGTTGAGCTATCTCAATTTTGTCAACTAAACTGCCCCAGTAGTGCAAATTATTACTTTTATGGTCATGTGTGGTGTCAGCACATTGATTTAGACTAATTTCCTTGTGATCCAGAAACTTGTATATTTTGGGAAAAATCCTTGACCGGCCGCCTTACGAAATTTCTCAGTTTTGAGCTATCTGAATTTTTTAAACTAAACTGCCCCAGTAGTGCAAATTATTACTTTTATGGTAATGTGTGGTGTCAGCACAATGTTTTAGACTAATTTCCTTGTGATCCAGAAACTTGTATATGTTGGGAAAAATCCTTGACCGGCCGCCTTACGAAATTTCTCAGTTTTGAGCTATCTGAATTTTGTCAACTAAACTGCCCCAGTAGTGCAAATTATTACTTTTCTGGTCATGTGTGGTGTCAGCACATTGATTTAGACTAATTTCCTTGTGATCCAGAAACTTGCATATTTTGGGAAAAATCCTTGATCGGCCGCCTTACGAAATTTCTCAAATTTGACATATCTCAATTTTGTCAACTAAACTGCCCCAGTAGTGCAAATTATTACATTTGTGGTCATGTGTGGTGTCAGCACATTGTTTTAGACTAATTTCCTAGTGATCTAGAAACTTGTATATTTTGGGAAAAATCCTTGACCGGCCGCCTTACGAAATTTCTCAGTTTTGAGCTATCTGAATTTTGTCAACTAAACTGCCCCATTAGTGCAAATTATTACTTTTATGGTCATGTGTGGTGTTAGCACATTGTTTTAGACTAATTTCCTAGTGATCCAGAAACTTGCATATTTTGGGAAAAATCCTTGATCGGCCGCCTTACGAAATTTCTCAGTTTTGAGCTATCTGAATTTTGTCAACTAAACTGCCCCATTAGTGCAAATTATTACTTTTATGGTCATGTGTGGTGTCAGCACATTGTTTTAGACTAATTTCCAAGTGATCTAGAAACTTGCATAATTTGGGAAAAATCCTTGACCGGCCGCCTTACGAAATTTCTCAAATTTGATATATCTCAATTTTGTCAACTAAACTGCCCCAGTAGTGCAAATTATTACTTTTATGGTCATGTGTGGTGTCAGCACATTGATCTAGACTAATTTCCTAGTGATCCAGAAACTTGTATATTTTGGGAAAAATCCTTGATCGGCCGCCTTACGAAATTTCTAAATGTTGAGCTATCTCAATTTTGTCAACTAAACTGCCCCAGTAGTGCAAATTATTACTTTTATGGTCATGTGTGGTGTCAGCACATTGTTTTAGACTAATTTCCTTGTGATCCAGAAATTTGTATATGTTGGGAAAAATCCTTGACCGGCCGCCTTACGAAATTTCTCAGTTTTGAGCTATCTGAATTTTGTCAACTAAACTGCCCCATTAGTGCAAATTATTACTTTTATGGTCATGTGTAGTGTCAGCACATTGTTTTAGACTAATTTCCTAGTGATCTAGAAACTTGTATATTTTGGGAAAAATCCTTGACCGGCCGCCTTACGAAATTTCTCAGTTTTGAGCTATCTGAATTTTGTCAACTAAACTGCCCCAGTAGTGCAAATTATTACTTTTATGGTCATGTGTGGTGTTAGCACATTGATTTAGACTAATTTCCTTGTGATCCAGAAACTTGCATATTTTGGGAAAAATCCTTGACCGGCCGCCTTACGAAATTTCTCAGTTTTGAGCTATCTGAATTTTTTAAACTAAACTGCCCCAGTAGTGCAAATTATTACTTTTATGGTAATGTGTGGTGTCAGCACAATGTTTTAGACTAATTTCCTTGTGATCCAGAAACTTGTATATGTTGGGAAAAATCCTTGACCGGCCGCCTTACGAAATTTCTCAGTTTTGAGCTATCTGAATTTTGTCAACTAAACTGCCCCAGTAGTGCAAATTATTACTTTTCTGGTCATGTGTGGTGTCAGCACATTGATTTAGACTAATTTCCTTGTGATCCAGAAACTTGCATATTTTGGGAAAAATCCTTGATCGGCCGCCTTACGAAATTTCTCAAATTTGACATATCTCAATTTTGTCAACTAAACTGCCCCAGTAGTGCAAATTATTACATTTGTGGTCATGTGTGGTGTCAGCACATTGTTTTAGACTAATTTCCTAGTGATCTAGAAACTTGTATATTTTGGGAAAAATCCTTGACCGGCGGCCTTACGAAATTTCTCAGTTTTGAGCTATCTCAATTTTGTCAACTAAACTGCCCCATTAGTGCAAATTATTACTTTTATGGTCATGTGTGGTGTCAGCACATTGTTTCAGACTAATTTCCTAGTGATCTAGAAACTTGTATATTTTGGGAAAAATCCTTGATCGGCCGCCTTACGAAATTTCTCAAATTTGACATATCTCAATTTTGTCAACTAAACTGCCCCAGTAGTGCAAATTATTACATTTATGGTCATGTGTGGTGTCAGCACATTGTTTTAGACTAATTTCCTAGTGATCCAGAAACTTGCATAATTTGGGAAAAATCCTTGACCGGCCGCCTTACGAAATTTCTCAAATTTGACATATCTCAATTTTGTCAACTAAACTGCCCCAGTAGTGGAAATTATTACTTTTATGGTCATGTGTGGTGTTAGCACATTGTTTTAGACTAATTTCCTAGTGATCCAGAAACTTGCATATTTTGGGAAAAATCCTTGATCGGCCGCCTTACGAAATTTCTCAGTTTTGAGCTATCTGAATTTTTTCAACTAAACTGTCCCAGTAGTGCAAATTATTACTTTTATGGTAATGTGTGGTGTCAGCACAATGTTTTAGACTAATTTCCTTGTGATCCAGAAACTTGTATATGTTGGGAAAAATCCTTGACCGGCCGCCTTACGAAATTTCTCAGTTTTGAGCTATCTGAATTTTGTCAACTAAACTGCCCCAGTAGTGCAAATTATTACTTTTCTGGTCATGTGTGGTGTCAGCACATTGATTTAGACTAATTTCCTTGTGATCCAGAAACTTGCATATTTTGGGAAAAATCCTTGATCGGCCGCCTTACGAAATTTCTCAAATTTGACATATCTCAATTTTGTCAACTAAACTGCCCCAGTAGTGCAAATTATTACATTTGTGGTCATGTGTGGTGTCAGCACATTGTTTTAGACTAATTTCCTAGTGATCTAGAAACTTGTATATTTTGGGAAAAATCCTTGACCGGCCGCATGTGTGGTGTTAGCACATTGATTTAGACTAATTTCCTTGTGATCCAGAAACTTGCATATTTTGGGAAAAATCCTTGACCGGCCGCCTTACGAAATTTCTCAGTTTTGAGCTATCTGAATTTTGTCAACTAAACTGTCCCAGTAGTGCAAATTATTACTATTCTGGTCATGTGTGGTGTCAGCACATTGAATTAGACTAATTTCCTTGTGATCCAGAAACTTGTATATTTTGGGAAAAATCCTTGACCGGCCGCCTTACGAAATTTCTCAGTTTTGAGCTATCTGAATTTTGTAAACTAAACTGCCCCATTAGTGCAAATTATTACTTTTATGGTCATGTGTGGTGTAAGCACATTGTTTTAGACTAATTTCCTAGTGATCTAGAAACTTGTATATTTTGAGAAAAATCCTTGATCGGCCGCCTTACGAAATTTCTCAAATTTGAAATATCTCAATTTTGTCAACTAAACTGCCCCAGTAGTGCAAATTATTACTTTTATGGTCATGTGTGGTGTCAGCACATTGATTTAGACTAATTTCCTTGTGATCCAGAAACTTGCATAATTTGGGAAAAATCCTTGACCGGCCGCCTTACGAAATTTCTCAAATTTGACATATCTCAATTTTGTCAACTAAACTGCCCCAGTAGTGGAAATTATTACTTTTATGGTCATGTGTGGTGTTAGCACATTGTTTTAGACTAATTTCCTAGTGATCCAGAAACTTGCATATTTTGGGAAAAAGCCTTGATCGGCCGCCTTACGAAATTTCTCAGTTTTGAGCTATCTGAATTTTTTCAACTAAACTGTCCCAGTAGTGGAAATTATTACTTTTATGGTAATGTGTGGTGTCAGCACAATGTTTTAGACTAATTTCCTTGTGATCCAGAAACTTGTATATGTTTGGAAAAATCCTTGACCGGCTGCCTTACGAAATTTCTCAGTTTTGAGCTATCTGAATTTTGTCAACTAAACTGCCCCATTAGTGCAAATTATTACTTTTATGGTCATGTGTGGTGTCAGCACATTGTTTTAGACTAATTTCCTTGTGATCCAGAAACTTGTATATGTTGGGAAAAATCCTTGACCGGCCGCCTTACGAAATTTCTCAGTTTTGAGCTATCTGAATTTTGTCAACTAAACTGCCCCATTAGTGCAAATTATTACTTTTATGGTCATGTGTGGTGTCAGCACATTGTTTTAGACTAATTTCCTTGTGATCTAGAAACTTGTATATTTTGGGAAAAATCCTTGACCGGCCGCAGTACGAAATTTCTCAGTTTTGAGCTATCTGAATTTTGTCAACTAAACTGCCCCAGTAGTGCAAATTATTACTTTTATGGTCATGTGTGGTGTTAGCACATTGATTTAGACTAATTTCCTTGTGATCCAGAAACTTGCATATTTTGGGAAAAATCCTTGACCGGCCGGCCCATCAGCCTTACGAAATTTCTTAGTTTTGAGCTATCTGAATTTTGTCAACTAAACTGTCCCAGTAGTGCAAATTATTACTATTCTGGTCATGTGTGGTGTCAGCACATTGATTTAGACTAATTTCCTAGTGATCCAGAAACTTGTATATTTTGGGAAAAATCCTTGATCGGCCGCCTTACGAAATTTCTAAATGTTGAGCTATCTCAATTTTGTCAACTAAACTGCCCCAGTAGTGCAAATTATTACTTTTATGGTCATGTGTGGTGTCAGCACATTGATTTAGACTAATTTCCTTGTGATCCAGAAACTTGTATATTTTTGGAAAAATCCTTGACCGGCCGCCTTACGAAATTTCTCAGTTTTGAGCTATCTGAATTTTTTAAACTAAACTGCCCCAGTAGTGCAAATTATTACTTTTAAGGTAATGTGTGGTGTCAGCACAATGTTTTAGACTAATTTCCTTGTGATCTAGAAACTTGTATATGTTGGGAAAAATCCTTGACCGGCCGCCTTACGAAATTTCTCAGTTTTGAGCTATCTGAATTTTGTCAACTAAACTGCCCCAGTAGTGCAAATTATTACTTTTCTGGTCATGTGTGGTGTCAGCACATTGATTTAGACTAATTTCCTTGTGATCCAGAAACTTGCATATTTTGGGAAAAATCCTTGATCGGCCGCCTTACGAAATTTATCAAATTTGACATATCTCAATTTTGTCAACTAAACTGCCCCAGTAGTGCAAATTATTACATTTGTGGTCATGTGTGGTGTCAGCACATTGTTTTAGACTAATTTCCTAGTGATCTAGAAACTTGTATATTTTGGGAAAAATCCTTGACCGGCCGCCTTACGAAATTTCTCAGTTTTGAGCTATCTCAATTTTGTCAACTAAACTGCCCCATTAGTGCAAATTATTACTTTTATGGTCATGTGTGGTGTCAGCACATTGTTTCAGACTAATTTCCTAGTGATCTAGAAACTTGTATATTTTGGGAAAAATACTTGATCGGCCGCCTTACGAAATTTCTCAAATTTGAAATATCTCAATTTTGTCAACTAAACTGCCCCAGTAGTGGAAATTATTACTTTTATGGTCATGTGTGGTGTTAGCACATTGTTTTAGACTAATTTCCTAGTGATCCAGAAACTTGTATATTTTGGGAAAAATCCTTGACCGGCCGCCTTACGAAATTTCTCAGTTTTGAGCTATCTGAATTTTGTCAACTAAACTGCCCCAGTAGTGCAAATTATTACTTTTATGGTCATGTGTGGTGTCAGCACATTGATTTAGACTAATTTCCTTGTGATCCAGAAACTTGCATATGTTGGGAAAAATCCTTGATCGGCCGCCTTACGAAATTTCTCAAATTTGACATATCTCAATTTTGTCAACTAAACTGCCCCAGTAGTGCAAATTATTACATTTGTGGTCATGTGTGGTGTCAGCACATTGTTTTAGACTAATTTCCTAGTGATCTAGAAACTTGTATATTTTGGGAAAAATCCTTGACCGGCCGCCTTACGAAATTTCTCAGTTTTGAGCTATCTCAATTTTGTCAACTAAACTGCCCCATTAGTGCAAATTATTACTTTTATGGTCATGTGTGGTGTCAGCACATTGTTTCAGACTAATTTCCTAGTGATCTAGAAACTTGTATATTTTGGGAAAAATCCTTGATCGGCCGCCTTACGAAATTTCTCAAATTTGACATATCTCAATTTTGTCAACTAAACTGCCCCAGTAGTGCAAATTATTACATTTATGGTCATGTGTGGTGTCAGCACATTGTTTTAGACTAATTTCCTAGTGATCCAGAAACTTGCATAATTTGGGAAAAATCCTTGACCGGCCGCCTTACGAAATTTCTCAAATTTGACATATCTCAATTTTGTCAACTAAACTGCCCCAGTAGTGGAAATTATTACTTTTATGGTCATGTGTGGTGTTAGCACATTGTTTTAGACTAATTTCCTAGTGATCCAGAAACTTGCATATGTTGGGAAAAATCCTTGACCGGCCGCCTTACGAAATTTCTCAAATTTGACATATCTCAATTTTGTCAACTAAACTTTCCCAGTAGTGCAAATTATTACATTTGTGGTCATGTATGGTGTCAGCACATTGTTTTAGACTAATTTCCTTGTGATCTAGAAACTTGTATATTTTGGGAAAAATCCTTGACCGGCCGCCTTACGAAATTTCTCAGTTTTGAGCTATCTCAATTTTGTCAACTAAACTGCCCCATTAGTGCAAATGTTTTATGGTCATGTGTGGTGTCAGCACATTGTTTCAGACTAATTTTCTAGTGATCTAGAAACTTGTATATTTTGGGAAAAATCCTTGATCGGCCGCCTTACGAAATTTCTCAAATTTGACATATCTGAATTTTGTCAACTAAACTGCCCCAGTAGTGCAAATTATTACATTTATGGTCATGTGTGGTGTCAGCACATTGTTTTAGACTAATTTCCTAGTGATCCAGAAACTTGCATAATTTTGGAAAAATCCTTGACCGGCCGCCTTACGAAATTTCTCAAATTTGACATATCTCAATTTTGTCAACTAAACTGCCCCAGTAGTGGAAATTATTACTTTTATGGTCATGTGTGGTGTTAGCAGATTGTTTTAGACTAATTTCCTAGTGATCCAGAAACTTGTATATTTTGGGAAAAATTCTTGACCGGCCGCCTTACAAAATTTCTCAGTTTTGAGCTATCTGAATTTTGTCAACTAAACTGCCCCATTAGTGCAAACTTTTATGGTCATGTGTGGTGTCAGCACATTGTTTTAGACTAATTTCCTTGTGATCTAGAAACTTGTATATTTTGGGAAAAATCCTTGACCGGCCGCCTAACGAAATTGCTCAGTTTTGAGCTATCTGAATTTTGTCAACTAAACTGCCCCAGTAGTGCAAATTATTACTTTTATGGTCATGTGTGGTGTCAGCACATTGATTTAGACTAATTTCCTTGTGATCCAGAAACTTGCATATTTTGGCAAAAATCCTTGATCGGCCGCCTTACGAAATTTCTCAAATTTGACATATCTCAATTTTGTCAACTAAACTGCCCCAGTAGTGCAAATTATTACATTTATGGTCATGTGTGGTGTCAGCACATTGTTTTAGACTAATTTCCTAGTGATCCAGAAACTTGCATATTTTGGGAAAAATCCTTGATCGGCCGCCTTACGAAATTTCTCAGTTTTGAGCTATCTGAATTTTTTCAACTAAACTACCCCAGTAGTGCAAATCATTACTTTTATGGTAATGTGTGCTGTCAGCACAATGTTTTAGACTAATTTCCTTGTGATCCAGAAACTTGTATATGTTGGGAAAAATCCTTGACCGGCCGCCTTACAAAATTTCTCAGTTTTGAGCTATCTGAATTTTGTCAACTAAACTGCCCCATTAGTGCAAATTATTACTTTTATGGTCATGTGTGGTGTCAGCACATTGTTGTTTTAGACTAATTTCCTTGTGATCTAGAAATTTGTATATTTAGGGAAAAGCCTTGACCGGCCGCCTTAACGAAATTTCTCAGTTTTGAGCTATCTGAATTTTGTCAACTAAACTGCCCCAGTAGTGCAAATTATTACTTTTGTGGTCATGTGTGGTGTCAGCACATTGTTTTAGACTAATTTCCTAGTGATGTAGAAACTTGTATATTTTGGGAAAAACCCTTGATCGGCCGCCTTACGAAATTTCTCAAATTTGAAATATCTCAATTTTGTCAACTAAACTGCCCCAGTAGTGCAAATTATTACTTTTATGGTCATGTGTGGTGTCAGCACATTGATTTAGACTAATTTCCTTGTGATCCAGAAACTTGCATATTTTGGGAAAAATCCTTGATCGGCCGCCTTAAAAAAATTTCTCAAATTTGACATATCTCAATTTTGTCAACTAAACAACTAACTAGTGCAAATTATTACATTTGTGGTCATGTGTGGTGTCAGCACATTGTTTTAGACTAATTTCCTAGTGATCTAGAAACTTGTATATTTTGGGAAAAATCCTTGACCGGCCGCCTTACGAAATTTCTCAAATTTGACATATCTCAATTTTGTCAACTAAACTGCCCCAGTAGTGGAAATTATTACTTTTATGGTCATGTGTGGTGTTAGCACATTGTTTTAGACTAATTTCCTAGTGATCCAGAAACTTGCATATTTTGGGAAAAATCCTTGATCGGCCGCCTTACGAAATTTCTCAGTTTTGAGCTATCTGAATTTTGTCAACTAAACTGCCCCATTAGTGCAAATTATTACTTTTATGGTCATGTGTGGTGTCAGCACATTGTTTTAGACTAATTTCCAAGTGATCTAGAAACTTGCATAATTTGGGAAAAATCCTTGACCGGCCGCCTTACGAAATTTCTCAAATTTGATATATCTCAATTTTGTCAACTAAACTGCCCCAGTAGTGCAAATTATTACTTTTATGGTCATGTGTGGTGTCAGCACATTGATCTAGACTAATTTCCTAGTGATCCAGAAACTTGTATATTTTGGGAAAAATCCTTGATCGGCCGCCTTACGAAATTTCTAAATGTTGAGCTATCTCAATTTTGTCAACTAAACTGCCCCAGTAGTGCAAATTATTACTTTTATGGTCATGTGTGGTGTCAGCACATTGTTTTAGACTAATTTCCTTGTGATCCAGAAATTTGTATATGTTGGGAAAAATCCTTGACCGGCCGCCTTACGAAATTTCTCAGTTTTGAGCTATCTGAATTTTGTCAACTAAACTGCCCCATTAGTGCAAATTATTACTTTTATGGTCATGTGTAGTGTCAGCACATTGTTTTAGACTAATTTCCTAGTGATCTAGAAACTTGTATATTTTGGGAAAAATCCTTGACCGGCCGCCTTACGAAATTTCTCAGTTTTGAGCTATCTGAATTTTGTCAACTAAACTGCCCCAGTAGTGCAAATTATTACTTTTATGGTCATGTGTGGTGTTAGCACATTGATTTAGACTAATTTCCTTGTGATCCAGAAACTTGCATATTTTGGGAAAAATCCTTGACCGGCCGCCTTACGAAATTTCTCAGTTTTGAGCTATCTGAATTTTGTCAACTAAACTGTCCCAGTAGTGCAAATTATTACTATTCTGGTCATGTGTGGTGTCAGCACATTGAATTAGACTAATTTCCTTGTGATCCAGAAACTTGTATATTTTGGGAAAAATCCTTGACCGGCCGCCTTACGAAATTTCTCAGTTTTGAGCTATCTGAATTTTGTAAACTAAACTGCCCCATTAGTGCAAATTATTACTTTTATGGTCATGTGTGGTGTAAGCACATTGTTTTAGACTAATTTCCTAGTGATCTAGAAACTTGTATATTTTGAGAAAAATCCTTGATCGGCCGCCTTACGAAATTTCTCAAATTTGAAATATCTCAATTTTGTCAACTAAACTGCCCCAGTAGTGCAAATTATTACTTTTATGGTCATGTGTGGTGTCAGCACATTGATTTAGACTAATTTCCTAGTGATCCAGAAACTTGTATATTTTGGGAAAAATCCTTGATCGGCCGCCTTACGAAATTTCTAAATGTTGAGCTATCTCAATTTTGTCAACTAAACTGCCCCAGTAGTGCAAATTATTACTTTTATGGTCATGTGTGGTGTCAGCACATTGATTTAGACTAATTTCCTTGTGATCCAGAAACTTGTATATTTTGGGAAAAATCCTTGACCGGCCGCCTTACGAAATTTCTCAGTTTTGAGCTATCTGAATTTTTTAAACTAAACTGCCCCAGTAGTGCAAATTATTACTTTTATGGTAATGTGTGGTGTCAGCACAATGTTTTAGACTAATTTCCTTGTGATCCAGAAACTTGTATATGTTGGGAAAAATCCTTGACCGGCCGCCTTACGAAATTTCTCAGTTTTGAGCTATCTGAATTTTGTCAACTAAACTGCCCCAGTAGTGCAAATTATTACTTTTCTGGTCATGTGTGGTGTCAGCACATTGATTTAGACTAATTTCCTTGTGATCCAGAAACTTGCATATTTTGGGAAAAATCCTTGATCGGCCGCCTTACGAAATTTCTCAAATTTGACATATCTCAATTTTGTCAACTAAACTGCCCCAGTAGTGCAAATTATTACATTTGTGGTCATGTGTGGTGTCAGCACATTGTTTTAGACTAATTTCCTAGTGATCTAGAAACTTGTATATTTTGGGAAAAATCCTTGACCGGCCGCCTTACGAAATTTCTCAGTTTTGAGCTATCTGAATTTTGTCAACTAAACTGCCCCATTAGTGCAAATTATTACTTTTATGGTCATGTGTGGTGTTAGCACATTGTTTTAGACTAATTTCCTAGTGATCCAGAAACTTGCATATTTTGGGAAAAATCCTTGATCGGCCGCCTTACGAAATTTCTCAGTTTTGAGCTATCTGAATTTTGTCAACTAAACTGCCCCATTAGTGCAAATTATTACTTTTATGGTCATGTGTGGTGTCAGCACATTGTTTTAGACTAATTTCCAAGTGATCTAGAAACTTGCATAATTTGGGAAAAATCCTTGACCGGCCGCCTTACGAAATTTCTCAAATTTGATATATCTCAATTTTGTCAACTAAACTGCCCCAGTAGTGCAAATTATTACTTTTATGGTCATGTGTGGTGTCAGCACATTGATCTAGACTAATTTCCTAGTGATCCAGAAACTTGTATATTTTGGGAAAAATCCTTGATCGGCCGCCTTACGAAATTTCTAAATGTTGAGCTATCTCAATTTTGTCAACTAAACTGTCCCAGTAGTGCAAATTATTACTATTCTGGTCATGTGTGGTGTCAGCACATTGAATTAGACTAATTTCCTTGTGATCCAGAAACTTGTATATTTTGGGAAAAATCCTTGACCGGCCGCCTTACGAAATTTCTCAGTTTTGAGCTATCTGAATTTTGTAAACTAAACTGCCCCATTAGTGCAAATTATTACTTTTATGGTCATGTGTGGTGTAAGCACATTGTTTTAGACTAATTTCCTAGTGATCTAGAAACTTGTATATTTTGAGAAAAATCCTTGATCGGCCGCCTTACGAAATTTCTCAAATTTGAAATATCTCAATTTTGTCAACTAAACTGCCCCAGTAGTGCAAATTATTACTTTTATGGTCATGTGTGGTGTCAGCACATTGATTTAGACTAATTTCCTAGTGATCCAGAAACTTGTATATTTTGGGAAAAATCCTTGATCGGCCGCCTTACGAAATTTCTAAATGTTGAGCTATCTCAATTTTGTCAACTAAACTGCCCCAGTAGTGCAAATTATTACTTTTATGGTCATGTGTGGTGTCAGCACATTGATTTAGACTAATTTCCTTGTGATCCAGAAACTTGTATATTTTGGGAAAAATCCTTGACCGGCCGCCTTACGAAATTTCTCAGTTTTGAGCTATCTGAATTTTTTAAACTAAACTGCCCCAGTAGTGCAAATTATTACTTTTATGGTAATGTGTGGTGTCAGCACAATGTTTTAGACTAATTTCCTTGTGATCCAGAAACTTGTATATGTTGGGAAAAATCCTTGACCGGCCGCCTTACGAAATTTCTCAGTTTTGAGCTATCTGAATTTTGTCAACTAAACTGCCCCAGTAGTGCAAATTATTACTTTTCTGGTCATGTGTGGTGTCAGCACATTGATTTAGACTAATTTCCTTGTGATCCAGAAACTTGCATATTTTGGGAAAAATCCTTGATCGGCCGCCTTACGAAATTTCTCAAATTTGACATATCTCAATTTTGTCAACTAAACTGCCCCAGTAGTGCAAATTATTACATTTGTGGTCATGTGTGGTGTCAGCACATTGTTTTAGACTAATTTCCTAGTGATCTAGAAACTTGTATATTTTGGGAAAAATCCTTGACCGGCCGCCTTACGAAATTTCTCAGTTTTGAGCTATCTCAATTTTGTCAACTAAACTGCCCCATTAGTGCAAATTATTACTTTTATGGTCATGTGTGGTGTCAGCACATTGTTTCAGACTAATTTCCTAGTGATCTAGAAACTTGTATATTTTGGGAAAAATACTTGATCGGCCGCCTTACGAAATTTCTCAAATTTGACATATCTCAATTTTGTCAACTAAACTGCCCCAGTAGTGGAAATTATTACTTTTATGGTCATGTGTGGTGTTAGCACATTGTTTTAGACTAATTTCCTAGTGATCCAGAAACTTGTATATTTTGGGAAAAATCCTTGACCGGCCGCCTTACGAAATTTCTCAGTTTTGAGCTATCTGAATTTTGTCAACTAAACTGCCCCAGTAGTGCAAATTATTACTTTTATGGTCATGTGTGGTGTCAGCACATTGATTTAGACTAATTTCCTTGTGATCCAGAAACTTGCATATGTTGGGAAAAATCCTTGATCGGCCGCCTTACGAAATTTCTCAAATTTGACATATCTCAATTTTGTCAACTAAACTGCCCCAGTAGTGCAAATTATTACATTTGTGGTCATGTGTGGTGTCAGCACATTGTTTTAGACTAATTTCCTAGTGATCTAGAAACTTGTATATTTTGGGAAAAATCCTTGACCGGCCGCCTTACGAAATTTCTCAGTTTTGAGCTATCTCAATTTTGTCAACTAAACTGCCCCATTAGTGCAAATTATTACTTTTATGGTCATGTGTGGTGTCAGCACATTGTTTCAGACTAATTTCCTAGTGATCTAGAAACTTGTATATTTTGGGAAAAATCCTTGATCGGCCGCCTTACGAAATTTCTCAAATTTGACATATCTCAATTTTGTCAACTAAACTGCCCCAGTAGTGCAAATTATTACATTTATGGTCATGTGTGGTGTCAGCACATTGTTTTAGACTAATTTCCTAGTGATCCAGAAACTTGCATAATTTGGGAAAAATCCTTGACCGGCCGCCTTACGAAATTTCTCAAATTTGACATATCTCAATTTTGTCAACTAAACTGCCCCAGTAGTGGAAATTATTACTTTTATGGTCATGTGTGGTGTTAGCACATTGTTTTAGACTAATTTCCTAGTGATCCAGAAACTTGCATATGTTGGGAAAAATCCTTGACCGGCCGCCTTACGAAATTTCTCAAATTTGACATATCTCAATTTTGTCAACTAAACTTTCCCAGTAGTGCAAATTATTACATTTGTGGTCATGTATGGTGTCAGCACATTGTTTTAGACTAATTTCCTTGTGATCTAGAAACTTGTATATTTTGGGAAAAATCCTTGACCGGCCGCCTTACGAAATTTCTCAGTTTTGAGCTATCTCAATTTTGTCAACTAAACTGCCCCATTAGTGCAAATGTTTTATGGTCATGTGTGGTGTCAGCACATTGTTTCAGACTAATTTTCTAGTGATCTAGAAACTTGTATATTTTGGGAAAAATCCTTGATCGGCCGCCTTACGAAATTTCTCAAATTTGACATATCTGAATTTTGTCAACTAAACTGCCCCAGTAGTGCAAATTATTACATTTATGGTCATGTGTGGTGTCAGCACATTGTTTTAGACTAATTTCCTAGTGATCCAGAAACTTGCATAATTTTGGAAAAATCCTTGACCGGCCGCCTTACGAAATTTCTCAAATTTGACATATCTCAATTTTGTCAACTAAACTGCCCCAGTAGTGGAAATTATTACTTTTATGGTCATGTGTGGTGTTAGCAGATTGTTTTAGACTAATTTCCTAGTGATCCAGAAACTTGTATATTTTGGGAAAAATTCTTGACCGGCCGCCTTACAAAATTTCTCAGTTTTGAGCTATCTGAATTTTGTCAACTAAACTGCCCCATTAGTGCAAACTTTTATGGTCATGTGTGGTGTCAGCACATTGTTTTAGACTAATTTCCTTGTGATCTAGAAACTTGTATATTTTGGGAAAAATCCTTGACCGGCCGCCTAACGAAATTTCTCAGTTTTGAGCTATCTGAATTTTGTCAACTAAACTGCCCCAGTAGTGCAAATTATTACTTTTATGGTCATGTGTGGTGTCAGCACATTGATTTAGACTAATTTCCTTGTGATCCAGAAACTTGCATATTTTGGCAAAAATCCTTGATCGGCCGCCTTACGAAATTTCTCAAATTTGACATATCTCAATTTTGTCAACTAAACTGCCCCAGTAGTGCAAATTATTACATTTATGGTCATGTGTGGTGTCAGCACATTGTTTTAGACTAATTTCCTAGTGATCCAGAAACTTGCATATTTTGGGAAAAATCCTTGATCGGCCGCCTTACGAAATTTCTCAGTTTTGAGCTATCTGAATTTTTTCAACTAAACTACCCCAGTAGTGCAAATCATTACTTTTATGGTAATGTGTGCTGTCAGCACAATGTTTTAGACTAATTTCCTTGTGATCCAGAAACTTGTATATGTTGGGAAAAATCCTTGACCGGCCGCCTTACAAAATTTCTCAGTTTTGAGCTATCTGAATTTTGTCAACTAAACTGCCCCATTAGTGCAAATTATTACTTTTATGGTCATGTGTGGTGTCAGCACATTGTTGTTTTAGACTAATTTCCTTGTGATCTAGAAATTTGTATATTTAGGGAAAAGCCTTGACCGGCCGCCTTAACGAAATTTCTCAGTTTTGAGCTATCTGAATTTTGTCAACTAAACTGCCCCAGTAGTGCAAATTATTACTTTTGTGGTCATGTGTGGTGTCAGCACATTGTTTTAGACTAATTTCCTAGTGATGTAGAAACTTGTATATTTTGGGAAAAACCCTTGATCGGCCGCCTTACGAAATTTCTCAAATTTGAAATATCTCAATTTTGTCAACTAAACTGCCCCAGTAGTGCAAATTATTACTTTTATGGTCATGTGTGGTGTCAGCACATTGATTTAGACTAATTTCCTTGTGATCCAGAAACTTGCATATTTTGGGAAAAATCCTTGATCGGCCGCCTTAAAAAAATTTCTCAAATTTGACATATCTCAATTTTGTCAACTAAACTGCCCCAGTAGTGCAAATTATTACATTTGTGGTCATGTGTGGTGTCAGCACATTGTTTTAGACTAATTTCCTAGTGATCTAGAAACTTGTATATTTTGGGAAAAATCCTTGACCGGCCGCCTTACGAAATTTCTCAAATTTGACATATCTCAATTTTGTCAACTAAACTGCCCCAGTAGTGGAAATTATTACTTTTATGGTCATGTGTGGTGTTAGCACATTGTTTTAGACTAATTTCCTAGTGATCCAGAAACTTGCATATTTTGGGAAAAATCCTTGATCGGCCGCCTTACGAAATTTCTCAGTTTTGAGCTATCTGAATTTTGTCAACTAAACTGCCCCATTAGTGCAAATTATTACTTTTATGGTCATGTGTGGTGTCAGCACATTGTTTTAGACTAATTTCCAAGTGATCTAGAAACTTGCATAATTTGGGAAAAATCCTTGACCGGCCGCCTTACGAAATTTCTCAAATTTGATATATCTCAATTTTGTCAACTAAACTGCCCCAGTAGTGCAAATTATTACTTTTATGGTCATGTGTGGTGTCAGCACATTGATCTAGACTAATTTCCTAGTGATCCAGAAACTTGTATATTTTGGGAAAAATCCTTGATCGGCCGCCTTACGAAATTTCTAAATGTTGAGCTATCTCAATTTTGTCAACTAAACTGCCCCAGTAGTGCAAATTATTACTTTTATGGTCATGTGTGGTGTCAGCACATTGTTTTAGACTAATTTCCTTGTGATCCAGAAATTTGTATATGTTGGGAAAAATCCTTGACCGGCCGCCTTACGAAATTTCTCAGTTTTGAGCTATCTGAATTTTGTCAACTAAACTGCCCCATTAGTGCAAATTATTACTTTTATGGTCATGTGTAGTGTCAGCACATTGTTTTAGACTAATTTCCTAGTGATCTAGAAACTTGTATATTTTGGGAAAAATCCTTGACCGGCCGCCTTACGAAATTTCTCAGTTTTGAGCTATCTGAATTTTGTCAACTAAACTGCCCCAGTAGTGCAAATTATTACTTTTATGGTCATGTGTGGTGTTAGCACATTGATTTAGACTAATTTCCTTGTGATCCAGAAACTTGCATATTTTGGGAAAAATCCTTGACCGGCCGCCTTACGAAATTTCTCAGTTTTGAGCTATCTGAATTTTGTCAACTAAACTGTCCCAGTAGTGCAAATTATTACTATTCTGGTCATGTGTGGTGTCAGCACATTGAATTAGACTAATTTCCTTGTGATCCAGAAACTTGTATATTTTGGGAAAAATCCTTGACCGGCCGCCTTACGAAATTTCTCAGTTTTGAGCTATCTGAATTTTGTAAACTAAACTGCCCCATTAGTGCAAATTATTACTTTTATGGTCATGTGTGGTGTAAGCACATTGTTTTAGACTAATTTCCTAGTGATCTAGAAACTTGTATATTTTGAGAAAAATCCTTGATCGGCCGCCTTACGAAATTTCTCAAATTTGAAATATCTCAATTTTGTCAACTAAACTGCCCCAGTAGTGCAAATTATTACTTTTATGGTCATGTGTGGTGTCAGCACATTGATTTAGACTAATTTCCTAGTGATCCAGAAACTTGTATATTTTGGGAAAAATCCTTGATCGGCCGCCTTACGAAATTTCTAAATGTTGAGCTATCTCAATTTTGTCAACTAAACTGCCCCAGTAGTGCAAATTATTACTTTTATGGTCATGTGTGGTGTCAGCACATTGATTTAGACTAATTTCCTTGTGATCCAGAAACTTGTATATTTTGGGAAAAATCCTTGACCGGCCGCCTTACGAAATTTCTCAGTTTTGAGCTATCTGAATTTTTTAAACTAAACTGCCCCAGTAGTGCAAATTATTACTTTTATGGTAATGTGTGGTGTCAGCACAATGTTTTAGACTAATTTCCTTGTGATCCAGAAACTTGTATATGTTGGGAAAAATCCTTGACCGGCCGCCTTACGAAATTTCTCAGTTTTGAGCTATCTGAATTTTGTCAACTAAACTGCCCCAGTAGTGCAAATTATTACTTTTCTGGTCATGTGTGGTGTCAGCACATTGATTTAGACTAATTTCCTTGTGATCCAGAAACTTGCATATTTTGGGAAAAATCCTTGATCGGCCGCCTTACGAAATTTCTCAAATTTGACATATCTCAATTTTGTCAACTAAACTGCCCCAGTAGTGCAAATTATTACATTTGTGGTCATGTGTGGTGTCAGCACATTGTTTTAGACTAATTTCCTAGTGATCTAGAAACTTGTATATTTTGGGAAAAATCCTTGACCGGCCGCCTTACGAAATTTCTCAGTTTTGAGCTATCTGAATTTTGTCAACTAAACTGCCCCATTAGTGCAAATTATTACTTTTATGGTCATGTGTGGTGTTAGCACATTGTTTTAGACTAATTTCCTAGTGATCCAGAAACTTGCATATTTTGGGAAAAATCCTTGATCGGCCGCCTTACGAAATTTCTCAGTTTTGAGCTATCTGAATTTTGTCAACTAAACTGCCCCATTAGTGCAAATTATTACTTTTATGGTCATGTGTGGTGTCAGCACATTGTTTTAGACTAATTTCCAAGTGATCTAGAAACTTGCATAATTTGGGAAAAATCCTTGACCGGCCGCCTTACGAAATTTCTCAAATTTGATATATCTCAATTTTGTCAACTAAACTGCCCCAGTAGTGCAAATTATTACTTTTATGGTCATGTGTGGTGTCAGCACATTGATCTAGACTAATTTCCTAGTGATCCAGAAACTTGTATATTTTGGGAAAAATCCTTGATCGGCCGCCTTACGAAATTTCTAAATGTTGAGCTATCTCAATTTTGTCAACTAAACTGTCCCAGTAGTGCAAATTATTACTATTCTGGTCATGTGTGGTGTCAGCACATTGAATTAGACTAATTTCCTTGTGATCCAGAAACTTGTATATTTTGGGAAAAATCCTTGACCGGCCGCCTTACGAAATTTCTCAGTTTTGAGCTATCTGAATTTTGTAAACTAAACTGCCCCATTAGTGCAAATTATTACTTTTATGGTCATGTGTGGTGTAAGCACATTGTTTTAGACTAATTTCCTAGTGATCTAGAAACTTGTATATTTTGAGAAAAATCCTTGATCGGCCGCCTTACGAAATTTCTCAAATTTGAAATATCTCAATTTTGTCAACTAAACTGCCCCAGTAGTGCAAATTATTACTTTTATGGTCATGTGTGGTGTCAGCACATTGATTTAGACTAATTTCCTAGTGATCCAGAAACTTGTATATTTTGGGAAAAATCCTTGATCGGCCGCCTTACGAAATTTCTAAATGTTGAGCTATCTCAATTTTGTCAACTAAACTGCCCCAGTAGTGCAAATTATTACTTTTATGGTCATGTGTGGTGTCAGCACATTGATTTAGACTAATTTCCTTGTGATCCAGAAACTTGTATATTTTGGGAAAAATCCTTGACCGGCCGCCTTACGAAATTTCTCAGTTTTGAGCTATCTGAATTTTTTAAACTAAACTGCCCCAGTAGTGCAAATTATTACTTTTATGGTAATGTGTGGTGTCAGCACAATGTTTTAGACTAATTTCCTTGTGATCCAGAAACTTGTATATGTTGGGAAAAATCCTTGACCGGCCGCCTTACGAAATTTCTCAGTTTTGAGCTATCTGAATTTTGTCAACTAAACTGCCCCAGTAGTGCAAATTATTACTTTTCTGGTCATGTGTGGTGTCAGCACATTGATTTAGACTAATTTCCTTGTGATCCAGAAACTTGCATATTTTGGGAAAAATCCTTGATCGGCCGCCTTACGAAATTTCTCAAATTTGACATATCTCAATTTTGTCAACTAAACTGCCCCAGTAGTGCAAATTATTACATTTGTGGTCATGTGTGGTGTCAGCACATTGTTTTAGACTAATTTCCTAGTGATCTAGAAACTTGTATATTTTGGGAAAAATCCTTGACCGGCCGCCTTACGAAATTTCTCAGTTTTGAGCTATCTGAATTTTGTCAACTAAACTGCCCCATTAGTGCAAATTATTACTTTTATGGTCATGTGTGGTGTTAGCACATTGTTTTAGACTAATTTCCTAGTGATCCAGAAACTTGCATATTTTGGGAAAAATCCTTGATCGGCCGCCTTACGAAATTTCTCAGTTTTGAGCTATCTGAATTTTGTCAACTAAACTGCCCCATTAGTGCAAATTATTACTTTTATGGTCATGTGTGGTGTCAGCACATTGTTTTAGACTAATTTCCAAGTGATCTAGAAACTTGCATAATTTGGGAAAAATCCTTGACCGGCCGCCTTACGAAATTTCTCAAATTTGATATATCTCAATTTTGTCAACTAAACTGCCCCAGTAGTGCAAATTATTACTTTTATGGTCATGTGTGGTGTCAGCACATTGATCTAGACTAATTTCCTAGTGATCCAGAAACTTGTATATTTTGGGAAAAATCCTTGATCGGCCGCCTTACGAAATTTCTAAATGTTGAGCTATCTCAATTTTGTCAACTAAACTGCCCCAGTAGTGCAAATTATTACTTTTATGGTCATGTGTGGTGTCAGCACATTGTTTTAGACTAATTTCCTTGTGATCCAGAAATTTGTATATGTTGGGAAAAATCCTTGACCGGCCGCCTTACGAAATTTCTCAGTTTTGAGCTATCTGAATTTTGTCAACTAAACTGCCCCATTAGTGCAAATTATTACTTTTATGGTCATGTGTAGTGTCAGCACATTGTTTTAGACTAATTTCCTAGTGATCTAGAAACTTGTATATTTTGGGAAAAATCCTTGACCGGCCGCCTTACGAAATTTCTCAGTTTTGAGCTATCTGAATTTTGTCAACTAAACTGCCCCAGTAGTGCAAATTATTACTTTTATGGTCATGTGTGGTGTTAGCACATTGATTTAGACTAATTTCCTTGTGATCCAGAAACTTGCATATTTTGGGAAAAATCCTTGACCGGCCGCCTTACGAAATTTCTCAGTTTTGAGCTATCTGAATTTTGTCAACTAAACTGTCCCAGTAGTGCAAATTATTACTATTCTGGTCATGTGTGGTGTCAGCACATTGAATTAGACTAATTTCCTTGTGATCCAGAAACTTGTATATTTTGGGAAAAATCCTTGACCGGCCGCCTTACGAAATTTCTCAGTTTTGAGCTATCTGAATTTTGTAAACTAAACTGCCCCATTAGTGCAAATTATTACTTTTATGGTCATGTGTGGTGTAAGCACATTGTTTTAGACTAATTTCCTAGTGATCTAGAAACTTGTATATTTTGAGAAAAATCCTTGATCGGCCGCCTTACGAAATTTCTCAAATTTGAAATATCTCAATTTTGTCAACTAAACTGCCCCAGTAGTGCAAATTATTACTTTTATGGTCATGTGTGGTGTCAGCACATTGATTTAGACTAATTTCCTAGTGATCCAGAAACTTGTATATTTTGGGAAAAATCCTTGATCGGCCGCCTTACGAAATTTCTAAATGTTGAGCTATCTCAATTTTGTCAACTAAACTGCCCCAGTAGTGCAAATTATTACTTTTATGGTCATGTGTGGTGTCAGCACATTGATTTAGACTAATTTCCTTGTGATCCAGAAACTTGTATATTTTGGGAAAAATCCTTGACCGGCCGCCTTACGAAATTTCTCAGTTTTGAGCTATCTGAATTTTTTAAACTAAACTGCCCCAGTAGTGCAAATTATTACTTTTATGGTAATGTGTGGTGTCAGCACAATGTTTTAGACTAATTTCCTTGTGATCCAGAAACTTGTATATGTTGGGAAAAATCCTTGACCGGCCGCCTTACGAAATTTCTCAGTTTTGAGCTATCTGAATTTTGTCAACTAAACTGCCCCAGTAGTGCAAATTATTACTTTTCTGGTCATGTGTGGTGTCAGCACATTGATTTAGACTAATTTCCTTGTGATCCAGAAACTTGCATATTTTGGGAAAAATCCTTGATCGGCCGCCTTACGAAATTTCTCAAATTTGACATATCTCAATTTTGTCAACTAAACTGCCCCAGTAGTGCAAATTATTACATTTGTGGTCATGTGTGGTGTCAGCACATTGTTTTAGACTAATTTCCTAGTGATCTAGAAACTTGTATATTTTGGGAAAAATCCTTGACCGGCCGCCTTACGAAATTTCTCAGTTTTGAGCTATCTCAATTTTGTCAACTAAACTGCCCCATTAGTGCAAATTATTACTTTTATGGTCATGTGTGGTGTCAGCACATTGTTTCAGACTAATTTCCTAGTGATCTAGAAACTTGTATATTTTGGGAAAAATCCTTGATCGGCCGCCTTACGAAATTTCTCAAATTTGACATATCTCAATTTTGTCAACTAAACTGCCCCAGTAGTGCAAATTATTACATTTATGGTCATGTGTGGTGTCAGCACATTGTTTTAGACTAATTTCCTAGTGATCCAGAAACTTGCATAATTTGGGAAAAATCCTTGACCGGCCGCCTTACGAAATTTCTCAAATTTGACATATCTCAATTTTGTCAACTAAACTGCCCCAGTAGTGGAAATTATTACTTTTATGGTCATGTGTGGTGTTAGCACATTGTTTTAGACTAATTTCCTAGTGATCCAGAAACTTGCATATTTTGGGAAAAATCCTTGATCGGCCGCCTTACGAAATTTCTCAGTTTTGAGCTATCTGAATTTTTTCAACTAAACTGTCCCAGTAGTGCAAATTATTACTTTTATGGTAATGTGTGGTGTCAGCACAATGTTTTAGACTAATTTCCTTGTGATCCAGAAACTTGTATATGTTGGGAAAAATCCTTGACCGGCCGCCTTACGAAATTTCTCAGTTTTGAGCTATCTGAATTTTGTCAACTAAACTGCCCCAGTAGTGCAAATTATTACTTTTCTGGTCATGTGTGGTGTCAGCACATTGATTTAGACTAATTTCCTTGTGATCCAGAAACTTGCATATTTTGGGAAAAATCCTTGATCGGCCGCCTTACGAAATTTCTCAAATTTGACATATCTCAATTTTGTCAACTAAACTGCCCCAGTAGTGCAAATTATTACATTTGTGGTCATGTGTGGTGTCAGCACATTGTTTTAGACTAATTTCCTAGTGATCTAGAAACTTGTATATTTTGGGAAAAATCCTTGACCGGCCGCATGTGTGGTGTTAGCACATTGATTTAGACTAATTTCCTTGTGATCCAGAAACTTGCATATTTTGGGAAAAATCCTTGACCGGCCGCCTTACGAAATTTCTCAGTTTTGAGCTATCTGAATTTTGTCAACTAAACTGTCCCAGTAGTGCAAATTATTACTATTCTGGTCATGTGTGGTGTCAGCACATTGAATTAGACTAATTTCCTTGTGATCCAGAAACTTGTATATTTTGGGAAAAATCCTTGACCGGCCGCCTTACGAAATTTCTCAGTTTTGAGCTATCTGAATTTTGTAAACTAAACTGCCCCATTAGTGCAAATTATTACTTTTATGGTCATGTGTGGTGTAAGCACATTGTTTTAGACTAATTTCCTAGTGATCTAGAAACTTGTATATTTTGAGAAAAATCCTTGATCGGCCGCCTTACGAAATTTCTCAAATTTGAAATATCTCAATTTTGTCAACTAAACTGCCCCAGTAGTGCAAATTATTACTTTTATGGTCATGTGTGGTGTCAGCACATTGATTTAGACTAATTTCCTTGTGATCCAGAAACTTGCATAATTTGGGAAAAATCCTTGACCGGCCGCCTTACGAAATTTCTCAAATTTGACATATCTCAATTTTGTCAACTAAACTGCCCCAGTAGTGGAAATTATTACTTTTATGGTCATGTGTGGTGTTAGCACATTGTTTTAGACTAATTTCCTAGTGATCCAGAAACTTGCATATTTTGGGAAAAAGCCTTGATCGGCCGCCTTACGAAATTTCTCAGTTTTGAGCTATCTGAATTTTTTCAACTAAACTGTCCCAGTAGTGGAAATTATTACTTTTATGGTAATGTGTGGTGTCAGCACAATGTTTTAGACTAATTTCCTTGTGATCCAGAAACTTGTATATGTTTGTAAAAATCCTTGACCGGCTGCCTTACGAAATTTCTCAGTTTTGAGCTATCTGAATTTTGTCAACTAAACTGCCCCATTAGTGCAAATTATTACTTTTATGGTCATGTGTGGTGTCAGCACATTGTTTTAGACTAATTTCCTTGTGATCCAGAAACTTGTATATGTTGGGAAAAATCCTTGACCGGCCGCCTTACGAAATTTCTCAGTTTTGAGCTATCTGAATTTTGTCAACTAAACTGCCCCATTAGTGCAAATTATTACTTTTATGGTCATGTGTGGTGTCAGCACATTGTTTTAGACTAATTTCCTTGTGATCTAGAAACTTGTATATTTTGGGAAAAATCCTTGACCGGCCGCAGTACGAAATTTCTCAGTTTTGAGCTATCTGAATTTTGTCAACTAAACTGCCCCAGTAGTGCAAATTATTACTTTTATGGTCATGTGTGGTGTTAGCACATTGATTTAGACTAATTTCCTTGTGATCCAGAAACTTGCATATTTTGGGAAAAATCCTTGACCGGCCGGCCCATCAGCCTTACGAAATTTCTCAGTTTTGAGCTATCTGAATTTTGTCAACTAAACTGTCCCAGTAGTGCAAATTATTACTATTCTGGTCATGTGTGGTGTCAGCACATTGATTTAGACTAATTTCCTAGTGATCCAGAAACTTGTATATTTTGGGAAAAATCCTTGATCGGCCGCCTTACGAAATTTCTAAATGTTGAGCTATCTCAATTTTGTCAACTAAAATGCCCCAGTAGTGCAAATTATTACTTTTATGGTCATGTGTGGTGTCAGCACATTGATTTAGACTAATTTCCTTGTGATCCAGAAACTTGTATATTTTTGGAAAAATCCTTGACCGGCCGCCTTACGAAATTTCTCAGTTTTGAGCTATCTGAATTTTTTAAACTAAACTGCCCCAGTAGTGCAAATTATTACTTTTAAGGTAATGTGTGGTGTCAGCACAATGTTTTAGACTAATTTCCTTGTGATCTAGAAACTTGTATATGTTGGGAAAAATCCTTGACCGGCCGCCTTACGAAATTTCTCAGTTTTGAGCTATCTGAATTTTGTCAACTAAACTGCCCCAGTAGTGCAAATTATTACTTTTCTGGTCATGTGTGGTGTCAGCACATTGATTTAGACTAATTTCCTTGTGATCCAGAAACTTGCATATTTTGGGAAAAATCCTTGATCGGCCGCCTTACGAAATTTATCAAATTTGACATATCTCAATTTTGTCAACTAAACTGCCCCAGTAGTGCAAATTATTACATTTGTGGTCATGTGTGGTGTCAGCACATTGTTTTAGACTAATTTCCTAGTGATCTAGAAACTTGTATATTTTGGGAAAAATCCTTGACCGGCCGCCTTACGAAATTTCTCAGTTTTGAGCTATCTCAATTTTGTCAACTAAACTGCCCCATTAGTGCAAATTATTACTTTTATGGTCATGTGTGGTGTCAGCACATTGTTTCAGACTAATTTCCTAGTGATCTAGAAACTTGTATATTTTGGGAAAAATACTTGATCGGCCGCCTTACGAAATTTCTCAAATTTGACATATCTCAATTTTGTCAACTAAACTGCCCCAGTAGTGGAAATTATTACTTTTATGGTCATGTGTGGTGTTAGCACATTGTTTTAGACTAATTTCCTAGTGATCCAGAAACTTGTATATTTTGGGAAAAATCCTTGACCGGCCGCCTTACGAAATTTCTCAGTTTTGAGCTATCTGAATTTTGTCAACTAAACTGCCCCATTAGTGCAAATTATTACTTTTATGGTCATGTGTGGTGTCAGCACATTGTTTCAGACTAATTTCCTAGTGATCTAGAAACTTGTATATTTTGGGAAAAATCCTTGATCGGCCGCCTTACGAAATTTCTCAAATTTGACATATCTCAATTTTGTCAACTAAACTGCCCCAGTAGTGCAAATTATTACATTTATGGTCATGTGTGGTGTCAGCACATTGTTTTAGACTAATTTCCTAGTGATCCAGAAACTTGCATAATTTGGGAAAAATCCTTGACCGGCCGCCTTACGAAATTTCTCAAATTTGACATATCTCAATTTTGTCAACTAAACTGCCCCAGTAGTGGAAATTATTACTTTTATGGTCATGTGTGGTGTTAGCACATTGTTTTAGACTAATTTCCTAGTGATCCAGAAACTTGCATATGTTGGGAAAAATCCTTGACCGGCCGCCTTACGAAATTTCTCAAATTTGACATATCTCAATTTTGTCAACTAAACTTTCCCAGTAGTGCAAATTATTACATTTGTGGTCATGTATGGTGTCAGCACATTGTTTTAGACTAATTTCCTTGTGATCTAGAAACTTGTATATTTTGGGAAAAATCCTTGACCGGCCGCCTTACGAAATTTCTCAGTTTTGAGCTATCTCAATTTTGTCAACTAAACTGCCCCATTAGTGCAAATGTTTTATGGTCATGTGTGGTGTCAGCACATTGTTTCAGACTAATTTTCTAGTGATCTAGAAACTTGTATATTTTGGGAAAAATCCTTGATCGGCCGCCTTACGAAATTTCTCAAATTTGACATATCTGAATTTTGTCAACTAAACTGCCCCAGTAGTGCAAATTATTACATTTATGGTCATGTGTGGTGTCAGCACATTGTTTTAGACTAATTTCCTAGTGATCCAGAAACTTGCATAATTTTGGAAAAATCCTTGACCGGCCGCCTTACGAAATTTCTCAAATTTGACATATCTCAATTTTGTCAACTAAACTGCCCCAGTAGTGGAAATTATTACTTTTATGGTCATGTGTGGTGTTAGCAGATTGTTTTAGACTAATTTCCTAGTGATCCAGAAACTTGTATATTTTGGGAAAATCCTTGACCGGCCGCCTTACGAAATTTCTCAGTTTTGAGCTATCTGAATTTTGTCAACTAAACTGCCCCATTAGTGCAAATTATTACTTTTATGGTCATGTGTGGTGTCAGCACATTGTTTTAGACTAATTTCCTTGTGATCTAGAAACTTGTATATTTTGGGAAAAATCCTTGACCGGCCGCCTAACGAAATTTCTCAGTTTTGAGCTATCTGAATTTTGTCAACTAAACTGCCCCAGTAGTGCAAATTATTACTTTTATGGTCATGTGTGGTGTCAGCACATTGATTTAGACTAATTTCCTTGTGATCCAGAAACTTGCATATTTTGGCAAAAATCCTTGATCGGCCGCCTTACGAAATTTCTCAAATTTGACATATCTCAATTTTGTCAACTAAACTGCCCCAGTAGTGCAAATTATTACATTTATGGTCATGTGTGGTGTCAGCACATTGTTTTAGACTAATTTCCTAGTGATCCAGAAACTTGCATATTTTGGGAAAAATCCTTGATCGGCCGCCTTACGAAATTTCTCAGTTTTGAGCTATCTGAATTTTTTCAACTAAACTGCCCCAGTAGTGCAAATCATTACTTTTATGGTAATGTGTGCTGTCAGCACAATGTTTTAGACTAATTTCCTTGTGATCCAGAAACTTGTATATGTTGGGAAAAATCCTTGACCGGCCGCCTTACAAAATTTCTCAGTTTTGAGCTATCTGAATTTTGTCAACTAAACTGCCCCATTAGTGCAAATTATTACTTTTATGGTCATGTGTGGTGTCAGCACATTGTTGTTTTAGACTAATTTCCTTGTGATCTAGAAATTTGTATATTTTGGGAAAAATCCTTGACCGGCCGCCTTAACGAAATTTCTCAGTTTTGAGCTATCTGAATTTTGTCAACTAAACTGCCCCAGTAGTGCAAATTATTACTTTTGTGGTCATGTGTGGTGTCAGCACATTGTTTTAGACTAATTTCCTAGTGATGTAGAAACTTGTATATTTTGGGAAAAACCCTTGATCGGCCGCCTTACGAAATTTCTCAAATTTGAAATATCTCAATTTTGTCAACTAAACTGCCCCAGTAGTGCAAATTATTACTTTTATGGTCATGTGTGGTGTCAGCACATTGATTTAGACTAATTTCCTAGTGATCCAGAAACTTGTATATTTTGGGAAAAATCCTTGATCGGCCGCCTTACGAAATTTCTAAATGTTGAGCTATCTCAATTTTGTCAACTAAACTGCCCCAGTAGTGCAAATTATTACTTTTATGGTCATGTGTGGTGTCAGCACATTGATTTAGACTAATTTCCTTGTGATCCAGAAACTTGTATATTTTGGGAAAAATCCTTGATCGGCCGCCTTACGAAATTTCTCAAATTTGACATATCTGAATTTTGTCAACTAAACTGCCCCAGTAGTGCAAATTATTACATTTATGGTCATGTGTGGTGTCAGCACATTGTTTTAGACTAATTTCCTAGTGATCCAGAAACTTGCATAATTTTGGAAAAATCCTTGACCGGCCGCCTTACGAAATTTCTCAAATTTGACATATCTCAATTTTGTCAACTAAACTGCCCCAGTAGTGGAAATTATTACTTTTATGGTCATGTGTGGTGTTAGCAGATTGTTTTAGACTAATTTCCTAGTGATCCAGAAACTTGTATATTTTGGGAAAAATCCTTGACCGGCCGCCTTACGAAATTTCTCAGTTTTGAGCTATCTGAATTTTGTCAACTAAACTGCCCCATTAGTGCAAATTATTACTTTTATGGTCATGTGTGGTGTCAGCACATTGTTTTAGACTAATTTCCTTGTGATCTAGAAACTTGTATATTTTGGGAAAAATCCTTGACCGGCCGCCTAACGAAATTTCTCAGTTTTGAGCTATCTGAATTTTGTCAACTAAACTGCCCCAGTAGTGCAAATTATTACTTTTATGGTCATGTGTGGTGTCAGCACATTGATTTAGACTAATCTCCTTGTGATCCAGAAACTTGCATATTTTGGCAAAAATCCTTGATCGGCCGCCTTACGAAATTTCTCAAATTTGACATATCTCAATTTTGTCAACTAAACTGCCCCAGTAGTGCAAATTATTACATTTATGGTCATGTGTGGTGTCAGCACATTGTTTTAGACTAATTTCCTAGTGATCCAGAAACTTGCATATTTTGGGAAAAATCCTTGATCGGCCGCCTTACGAAATTTCTCAGTTTTGAGCTATCTGAATTTTTTCAACTAAACTACCCCAGTAGTGCAAATCATTACTTTTATGGTAATGTGTGCTGTCAGCACAATGTTTTAGACTAATTTCCTTGTGATCCAGAAACTTGTATATGTTGGGAAAAATCCTTGACCGGCCGCCTTACAAAATTTCTCAGTTTTGAGCTATCTGAATTTTATCAACTAAACTGCCCCATTAGTGCAAATTATTACTTTTATGGTCATGTGTGGTGTCAGCACATTGTTGTTTTAGACTAATTTCCTTGTGATCTAGAAATTTGTATATTTTGGGAAAAATCCTTGACCGGCCGCCTTAACGAAATTTCTCAGTTTTGAGCTATCTGAATTTTGTCAACTAAACTGCCCCAGTAGTGCAAATTATTACTTTTGTGGTCATGTGTGGTGTCAGCACATTGTTTTAGACTAATTTCCTAGTGATGTAGAAACTTGTATATTTTGGGAAAAACCCTTGATCGGCCGCCTTACGAAATTTCTCAAATTTGAAATATCTCAATTTTGTCAACTAAACTGCCCCAGTAGTGCAAAT
The DNA here is from genome assembly GCA_963921405.1 of Cepaea hortensis. Classification (NCBI taxonomy): domain Eukaryota; kingdom Metazoa; phylum Mollusca; class Gastropoda; order Stylommatophora; family Helicidae; genus Cepaea; species Cepaea hortensis. The sequence continues at coordinate 106,452,416 of OY992884.1, forward strand.
TATTACTTTTATGGTCATGTGTGGTGTCAGCACATTGATTTAGACTAATTTCCTAGTGATCCAGAAACTTGTATATTTTGGGAAAAATCCTTGATCGGCCGCCTTACGAAATTTCTAAATGTTGAGCTATCTCAATTTTGTCAACTAAACTGCCCCAGTAGTGCAAATTATTACTTTTATGGTCATGTGTGGTGTCAGCACATTGTTTTAGACTAATTTCCTAGTGATCCAGAAACTTGCATAATTTTGGAAAAATCCTTGACCGGCCGCCTTACGAAATTTCTCAAATTTGACATATCTCAATTTTGTCAACTAAACTGCCCCAGTAGTGGAAATTATTACTTTTATGGTCATGTGTGGTGTTAGCAGATTGTTTTAGACTAATTTCCTAGTGATCCAGAAACTTGTATATTTTGGGAAAAATCCTTGACCGGCCGCCTTACGAAATTTCTCAGTTTTGAGCTATCTGAATTTTGTCAACTAAACTGCCCCATTAGTGCAAATTATTACTTTTATGGTCATGTGTGGTGTCAGCACATTGTTTTAGACTAATTTCCTTGTGATCTAGAAACTTGTATATTTTGGGAAAAATCCTTGACCGGCCGCCTAACGAAATTTCTCAGTTTTGAGCTATCTGAATTTTGTCAACTAAACTGCCCCAGTAGTGCAAATTATTACTTTTATGGTCATGTGTGGTGTCAGCACATTGATTTAGACTAATTTCCTTGTGATCCAGAAACTTGCATATTTTGGCAAAAATCCTTGATCGGCCGCCTTACAAAATTTCTCAAATTTGACATATCTCAATTTTGTCAACTAAACTGCCCCAGTAGTGCAAATTATTACATTTATGGTCATGTGTGGTGTCAGCACATTGTTTTAGACTAATTTCCTAGTGATCCAGAAACTTGCATATTTTGGGAAAAATCCTTGATCGGCCGCCTTACGAAATTTCTCAGTTTTGAGCTATCTGAATTTTTTCAACTAAACTACCCCAGTAGTGCAAATCATTACTTTTATGGTAATGTGTGCTGTCAGCACAATGTTTTAGACTAATTTCCTTGTGATCCAGAAACTTGTATATGTTGGGAAAAATCCTTGACCGGCCGCCTTACAAAATTTCTCAGTTTTGAGCTATCTGAATTTTGTCAACTAAACTGCCCCATTAGTGCAAATTATTACTTTTATGGTCATGTGTGGTGTCAGCACATTGTTGTTTTAGACTAATTTCCTTGTGATCTAGAAATTTGTATATTTTGGGAAAAATCCTTGACCGGCCGCCTTAACGAAATTTCTCAGTTTTGAGCTATCTGAATTTTGTCAACTAAACTGCCCCAGTAGTGCAAATTATTACTTTTGTGGTCATGTGTGGTGTCAGCACATTGTTTTAGACTAATTTCCTAGTGATGTAGAAACTTGTATATTTTGGGAAAAACCCTTGATCGGCCGCCTTACGAAATTTCTCAAATTTGAAATATCTCAATTTTGTCAACTAAACTGCCCCAGTAGTGCAAATTATTACTTTTATGGTCATGTGTGGTGTCAGCACATTGATTTAGACTAATTTCCTAGTGATCCAGAAACTTGTATATTTTGGGAAAAATCCTTGATCGGCCGCCTTACGAAATTTCTAAATGTTGAGCTATCTCAATTTTGTCAACTAAACTGCCCCAGTAGTGCAAATTATTACTTTTATGGTCATGTGTGGTGTCAGCACATTGTTTTAGACTAATTTCCTAGTGATCCAGAAACTTGCATAATTTTGGAAAAATCCTTGACCGGCCGCCTTACGAAATTTCTCAAATTTGACATATCTCAATTTTGTCAACTAAACTGCCCCAGTAGTGGAAATTATTACTTTTATGGTCATGTGTGGTGTTAGCAGATTGTTTTAGACTAATTTCCTAGTGATCCAGAAACTTGTATATTTTGGGAAAAATCCTTGACCGGCCGCCTTACGAAATTTCTCAGTTTTGAGCTATCTGAATTTTGTCAACTAAACTGCCCCATTAGTGCAAATTATTACTTTTATGGTCATGTGTGGTGTCAGCACATTGTTTTAGACTAATTTCCTTGTGATCTAGAAACTTGTATATTTTGGGAAAAATCCTTGACCGGCCGCCTAACGAAATTTCTCAGTTTTGAGCTATCTGAATTTTGTCAACTAAACTGCCCCAGTAGTGCAAATTATTACTTTTATGGTCATGTGTGGTGTCAGCACATTGATTTAGACTAATTTCCTTGTGATCCAGAAACTTGCATATTTTGGCAAAAATCCTTGATCGGCCGCCTTACGAAATTTCTCAAATTTGACATATCTCAATTTTGTCAACTAAACTGCCCCAGTAGTGCAAATTATTACATTTATGGTCATGTGTGGTGTCAGCACATTGTTTTAGACTAATTTCCTAGTGATCCAGAAACTTGCATATTTTGGGAAAAATCCTTGATCGGCCGCCTTACGAAATTTCTCAGTTTTGAGCTATCTGAATTTTTTCAACTAAACTGCCCCAGTAGTGCAAATCATTACTTTTATGGTAATGTGTGCTGTCAGCACAATGTTTTAGACTAATTTCCTTGTGATCCAGAAACTTGTATATGTTGGGAAAAATCCTTGACCGGCCGCCTTACAAAATTTCTCAGTTTTGAGCTATCTGAATTTTGTCAACTAAACTGCCCCATTAGTGCAAATTATTACTTTTATGGTCATGTGTGGTGTCAGCACATTGTTGTTTTAGACTAATTTCCTTGTGATCTAGAAATTTGTATATTTTGGGAAAAATCCTTGACCGGCCGCCTTAACGAAATTTCTCAGTTTTGAGCTATCTGAATTTTGTCAACTAAACTGCCCCAGTAGTGCAAATTATTACTTTTGTGGTCATGTGTGGTGTCAGCACATTGTTTTAGACTAATTTCCTAGTGATGTAGAAACTTGTATATTTTGGGAAAAACCCTTGATCGGCCGCCTTACGAAATTTCTCAAATTTGAAATATCTCAATTTTGTCAACTAAACTGCCCCAGTAGTGCAAATTATTACTTTTATGGTCATGTGTGGTGTCAGCACATTGATTTAGACTAATTTCCTAGTGATCCAGAAACTTGTATATTTTGGGAAAAATCCTTGATCGGCCGCCTTACGAAATTTCTAAATGTTGAGCTATCTCAATTTTGTCAACTAAACTGCCCCAGTAGTGCAAATTATTACTTTTATGGTCATGTGTGGTGTCAGCACATTGATTTAGACTAATTTCCTTGTGATCCAGAAACTTGTATATTTTGGGAAAAATCCTTGACCGGCCGCCTTACGAAATTTCTCAAATTTGAAATATCTCAATTTTGTCAACTAAACTTCCCCAGTAGTGCAAATTATTACTTTTATGGTCATGTGTGGTGTCAGCACATTGATCTAGACTAATTTCCTAGTGATCCAGAAACTTGTATATTTTGGGAAAAATCCTTGATCGGCCGCCTTACGAAATTTCTAAATGTTGAGCTATCTCAATTTTGTCAACTAAACTGCCCCAGTAGTGCAAATTATTACTTTTATGGTCATGTGTGGTGTCAGCACATTGATTTAGACTAATTTCCTTGTGATCCAGAAACTTGTATATTTTGGGAAAAATCCTTGACCGGCCGCCTTACGAAATTTCTCAGTTTTCAGCTATCTGAATTTTTTAAACTAAACTGCCCCAGTAGTGCAAATTATTACTTTTATGGTAATGTGTGGTGTCAGCACAATGTTTTAGACTAATTTCCTTGTGATCCAGAAACTTGTATATGTTGGGAAAAATCCTTGACCGGTCGCCTTACAAAATTTCTCAGTTTTGAGCTATCTGAATTTTGTCAACTAAACTGCCCCAGTAGTGCAAATTATTACTTTTCTGGTCATGTGTGGTGTCAGCACATTGATTTAGACTAATTTCCTTGTGATCCAGAAACTTGCATATTTTGGGAAAAATCCTTGATCGGCCGCCTTACGAAATTTCTCAAATTTGACATATCTCAATTTTGTCAACTAAACTGCCCCAGTAGTGCAAATTATTACATTTGTGGTCATGTGTGGTGTCAGCACATTGTTTTAGACTAATTTCCTAGTGATCTAGAAACTTGTATATTTTGGGAAAAATCCTTGACCGGCCGCCTTACGAAATTTCTCAAATTTGACATATCTCAATTTTGTCAACTAAACTGCCCCAGTAGTGGAAATTATTACTTTTATGGTCATGTGTGGTGTTAGCACATTGTTTTAGACTAATTTCCTAGTGATCCAGAAACTTGCATATTTTGGGAAAAATCCTTGATCGGCCGCCTTACGAAATTTCTCAGTTTTGAGCTATCTGAATTTTGTCAACTAAACTGCCCCATTAGTGCAAATTATTACTTTTATGGTCATGTGTGGTGTCAGCACATTGTTTTAGACTAATTTCCAAGTGATCTAGAAACTTGCATAATTTGGGAAAAATCCTTGACCGGCCGCCTTACGAAATTTCTCAAATTTGATATATCTCAATTTTGTCAACTAAACTGCCCCAGTAGTGCAAATTATTACTTTTATGGTCATGTGTGGTGTCAGCACATTGATCTAGACTAATTTCCTAGTGATCCAGAAACTTGTATATTTTGGGAAAAATCCTTGATCGGCCGCCTTACGAAATTTCTAAATGTTGAGCTATCTCAATTTTGTCAACTAAACTGCCCCAGTAGTGCAAATTATTACTTTTATGGTCATGTGTGGTGTCAGCACATTGTTTTAGACTAATTTCCTTGTGATCCAGAAATTTGTATATGTTGGGAAAAATCCTTGACCGGCCGCCTTACGAAATTTCTCAGTTTTGAGCTATCTGAATTTTGTCAACTAAACTGCCCCATTAGTGCAAATTATTACTTTTATGGTCATGTGTAGTGTCAGCACATTGTTTTAGACTAATTTCCTAGTGATCTAGAAACTTGTATATTTTGGGAAAAATCCTTGACCGGCCGCCTTACGAAATTTCTCAGTTTTGAGCTATCTGAATTTTGTCAACTAAACTGCCCCAGTAGTGCAAATTATTACTTTTATGGTCATGTGTGGTGTTAGCACATTGATTTAGACTAATTTCCTTGTGATCCAGAAACTTGCATATTTTGGGAAAAATCCTTGACCGGCCGCCTTACGAAATTTCTCAGTTTTGAGCTATCTGAATTTTGTCAACTAAACTGTCCCAGTAGTGCAAATTATTACTATTCTGGTCATGTGTGGTGTCAGCACATTGAATTAGACTAATTTCCTTGTGATCCAGAAACTTGTATATTTTGGGAAAAATCCTTGACCGGCCGCCTTACGAAATTTCTCAGTTTTGAGCTATCTGAATTTTGTAAACTAAACTGCCCCATTAGTGCAAATTATTACTTTTATGGTCATGTGTGGTGTAAGCACATTGTTTTAGACTAATTTCCTAGTGATCTAGAAACTTGTATATTTTGAGAAAAATCCTTGATCGGCCGCCTTACGAAATTTCTCAAATTTGAAATATCTCAATTTTGTCAACTAAACTGCCCCAGTAGTGCAAATTATTACTTTTATGGTCATGTGTGGTGTCAGCACATTGATTTAGACTAATTTCCTAGTGATCCAGAAACTTGTATATTTTGGGAAAAATCCTTGATCGGCCGCCTTACGAAATTTCTAAATGTTGAGCTATCTCAATTTTGTCAACTAAACTGCCCCAGTAGTGCAAATTATTACTTTTATGGTCATGTGTGGTGTCAGCACATTGTTTTAGACTAATTTCCTAGTGATCCAGAAACTTGCATAATTTTGGAAAAATCCTTGACCGGCCGCCTTACGAAATTTCTCAAATTTGACATATCTCAATTTTGTCAACTAAACTGCCCCAGTAGTGGAAATTATTACTTTTATGGTCATGTGTGGTGTTAGCAGATTGTTTTAGACTAATTTCCTAGTGATCCAGAAACTTGTATATTTTGGGAAAAATCCTTGACCGGCCGCCTTACGAAATTTCTCAGTTTTGAGCTATCTGAATTTTGTCAACTAAACTGCCCCATTAGTGCAAATTATTACTTTTATGGTCATGTGTGGTGTCAGCACATTGATTTAGACTAATTTCCTAGTGATCCAGAAACTTGTATATTTTGGGAAAAATCCTTGATCGGCCGCCTTACGAAATTTCTAAATGTTGAGCTATCTCAATTTTGTCAACTAAACTGCCCCAGTAGTGCAAATTATTACTTTTATGGTCATGTGTGGTGTCAGCACATTGTTTTAGACTAATTTCCTAGTGATCCAGAAACTTGTATATTTTGGGAAAAATCCTTGATCGGCCGCATTACGAAATTTCTAAATGTTGAGCTATCTCAATTTTGTCAACTAAACTGCCCCAGTAGTGCAAATTATTACTTTTATGGTCATGTGTGGTGTCAGCACATTGATTTAGACTAATTTCCTTGTGATCCAGAAACTTGTATATTTTGGGAAAAATCCTTGACCGGCCGCCTTACGAAATTTCTCAAATTTGAAATATCTCAATTTTGTCAACTAAACTTCCCCAGTAGTGCAAATTATTACTTTTATGGTCATGTGTGGTGTCAGCACATTGATCTAGACTAATTTCCTAGTGATCCAGAAACTTGTATATTTTGGGAAAAATCCTTGATCGGCCGCCTTACGAAATTTCTAAATGTTGAGCTATCTCAATTTTGTCAACTAAACTGCCCCAGTAGTGCAAATTATTACTTTTATGGTCATGTGTGGTGTCAGCACATTGATTTAGACTAATTTCCTTGTGATCCAGAAACTTGTATATTTTGGGAAAAATCCTTGACCGGCCGCCTTACGAAATTTCTCAGTTTTCAGCTATCTGAATTTTTTAAACTAAACTGCCCCAGTAGTGCAAATTATTACTTTTATGGTAATGTGTGGTGTCAGCACAATGTTTTAGACTAATTTCCTTGTGATCCAGAAACTTGTATATGTTGGGAAAAATCCTTGACCGGTCGCCTTACAAAATTTCTCAGTTTTGAGCTATCTGAATTTTGTCAACTAAACTGCCCCAGTAGTGCAAATTATTACTTTTCTGGTCATGTGTGGTGTCAGCACATTGATTTAGACTAATTTCCTTGTGATCCAGAAACTTGCATATTTTGGGAAAAATCCTTGATCGGCCGCCTTACGAAATTTCTCAAATTTGACATATCTCAATTTTGTCAACTAAACTGCCCCAGTAGTGCAAATTATTACATTTGTGGTCATGTGTGGTGTCAGCACATTGTTTTAGACTAATTTCCTAGTGATCTAGAAACTTGTATATTTTGGGAAAAATCCTTGACCGGCCGCCTTACGAAATTTCTCAAATTTGACATATCTCAATTTTGTCAACTAAACTGCCCCAGTAGTGGAAATTATTACTTTTATGGTCATGTGTGGTGTTAGCACATTGTTTTAGACTAATTTCCTAGTGATCCAGAAACTTGCATATTTTGGGAAAAATCCTTGATCGGCCGCCTTACGAAATTTCTCAGTTTTGAGCTATCTGAATTTTGTCAACTAAACTGCCCCATTAGTGCAAATTATTACTTTTATGGTCATGTGTGGTGTCAGCACATTGTTTTAGACTAATTTCCAAGTGATCTAGAAACTTGCATAATTTGGGAAAAATCCTTGACCGGCCGCCTTACGAAATTTCTCAAATTTGATATATCTCAATTTTGTCAACTAAACTGCCCCAGTAGTGCAAATTATTACTTTTATGGTCATGTGTGGTGTCAGCACATTGATCTAGACTAATTTCCTAGTGATCCAGAAACTTGTATATTTTGGGAAAAATCCTTGATCGGCCGCCTTACGAAATTTCTAAATGTTGAGCTATCTCAATTTTGTCAACTAAACTGCCCCAGTAGTGCAAATTATTACTTTTATGGTCATGTGTGGTGTCAGCACATTGTTTTAGACTAATTTCCTTGTGATCCAGAAATTTGTATATGTTGGGAAAAATCCTTGACCGGCCGCCTTACGAAATTTCTCAGTTTTGAGCTATCTGAATTTTGTCAACTAAACTGCCCCATTAGTGCAAATTATTACTTTTATGGTCATGTGTAGTGTCAGCACATTGTTTTAGACTAATTTCCTAGTGATCTAGAAACTTGTATATTTTGGGAAAAATCCTTGACCGGCCGCCTTACGAAATTTCTCAGTTTTGAGCTATCTGAATTTTGTCAACTAAACTGCCCCAGTAGTGCAAATTATTACTTTTATGGTCATGTGTGGTGTTAGCACATTGATTTAGACTAATTTCCTTGTGATCCAGAAACTTGCATATTTTGGGAAAAATCCTTGACCGGCCGCCTTACGAAATTTCTCAGTTTTGAGCTATCTGAATTTTGTCAACTAAACTGTCCCAGTAGTGCAAATTATTACTATTCTGGTCATGTGTGGTGTCAGCACATTGAATTAGACTAATTTCCTTGTGATCCAGAAACTTGTATATTTTGGGAAAAATCCTTGACCGGCCGCCTTACGAAATTTCTCAGTTTTGAGCTATCTGAATTTTGTAAACTAAACTGCCCCATTAGTGCAAATTATTACTTTTATGGTCATGTGTGGTGTAAGCACATTGTTTTAGACTAATTTCCTAGTGATCTAGAAACTTGTATATTTTGAGAAAAATCCTTGATCGGCCGCCTTACGAAATTTCTCAAATTTGAAATATCTCAATTTTGTCAACTAAACTGCCCCAGTAGTGCAAATTATTACTTTTATGGTCATGTGTGGTGTCAGCACATTGATTTAGACTAATTTCCTAGTGATCCAGAAACTTGTATATTTTGGGAAAAATCCTTGATCGGCCGCCTTACGAAATTTCTAAATGTTGAGCTATCTCAATTTTGTCAACTAAACTGCCCCAGTAGTGCAAATTATTACTTTTATGGTCATGTGTGGTGTCAGCACATTGTTTTAGACTAATTTCCTAGTGATCCAGAAACTTGCATAATTTTGGAAAAATCCTTGACCGGCCGCCTTACGAAATTTCTCAAATTTGACATATCTCAATTTTGTCAACTAAACTGCCCCAGTAGTGGAAATTATTACTTTTATGGTCATGTGTGGTGTTAGCAGATTGTTTTAGACTAATTTCCTAGTGATCCAGAAACTTGTATATTTTGGGAAAAATCCTTGACCGGCCGCCTTACGAAATTTCTCAGTTTTGAGCTATCTGAATTTTGTCAACTAAACTGCCCCATTAGTGCAAATTATTACTTTTATGGTCATGTGTGGTGTCAGCACATTGTTTTAGACTAATTTCCTTGTGATCTAGAAACTTGTATATTTTGGGAAAAATCCTTGACCGGCCGCCTAACGAAATTTCTCAGTTTTGAGCTATCTGAATTTTGTCAACTAAACTGCCCCAGTAGTGCAAATTATTACTTTTATGGTCATGTGTGGTGTCAGCACATTGATTTAGACTAATTTCCTTGTGATCCAGAAACTTGCATATTTTGGCAAAAATCCTTGATCGGCCGCCTTACGAAATTTCTCAAATTTGACATATCTCAATTTTGTCAACTAAACTGCCCCAGTAGTGCAAATTATTACATTTATGGTCATGTGTGGTGTCAGCACATTGTTTTAGACTAATTTCCTAGTGATCCAGAAACTTGCATATTTTGGGAAAAATCCTTGATCGGCCGCCTTACGAAATTTCTCAGTTTTGAGCTATCTGAATTTTTTCAACTAAACTGCCCCAGTAGTGCAAATCATTACTTTTATGGTAATGTGTGCTGTCAGCACAATGTTTTAGACTAATTTCCTTGTGATCCAGAAACTTGTATATGTTGGGAAAAATCCTTGACCGGCCGCCTTACAAAATTTCTCAGTTTTGAGCTATCTGAATTTTGTCAACTAAACTGCCCCATTAGTGCAAATTATTACTTTTATGGTCATGTGTGGTGTCAGCACATTGTTGTTTTAGACTAATTTCCTTGTGATCTAGAAATTTGTATATTTTGGGAAAAATCCTTGACCGGCCGCCTTAACGAAATTTCTCAGTTTTGAGCTATCTGAATTTTGTCAACTAAACTGCCCCAGTAGTGCAAATTATTACTTTTGTGGTCATGTGTGGTGTCAGCACATTGTTTTAGACTAATTTCCTAGTGATGTAGAAACTTGTATATTTTGGGAAAAACCCTTGATCGGCCGCCTTACGAAATTTCTCAAATTTGAAATATCTCAATTTTGTCAACTAAACTGCCCCAGTAGTGCAAATTATTACTTTTATGGTCATGTGTGGTGTCAGCACATTGATTTAGACTAATTTCCTAGTGATCCAGAAACTTGTATATTTTGGGAAAAATCCTTGATCGGCCGCCTTACGAAATTTCTAAATGTTGAGCTATCTCAATTTTGTCAACTAAACTGCCCCAGTAGTGCAAATTATTACTTTTATGGTCATGTGTGGTGTCAGCACATTGATTTAGACTAATTTCCTTGTGATCCAGAAACTTGTATATTTTGGGAAAAATCCTTGACCGGCCGCCTTACGAAATTTCTCAGTTTTGAGCTATCTGAATTTTTTAAACTAAACTGCCCCAGTAGTGCAAATTATTACTTTTATGGTAATGTGTGGTGTCAGCACAATGTTTTAGACTAATTTCCTTGTGATCCAGAAACTTGTATATGTTGGGGAAAATCCTTGACCGGCCGCCTTGCGAAATTTCTCAGTTTTGAGCTATCTGAATTTTGTCAACTTAACTGCCCCAGTAGTGCAAATTATTACATTTGTGGTCATGTGTGGTGTCAGCACATTGTTTTAGACTAATTTCCTAGTGATCTAGAAACTTGTATATTTTGAGAAAAATCCTTGATCGGCCACCTTACGAAATTTCTCAAATTTGAAATATCTCAATTTTGTCAACTAAACTTCCCCAGTAGTGCAAATTATTACTTTTATGGTCATGTGTGGTGTCAGCACATTGATCTAGACTAATTTCCTAGTGATCCAGAAACTTGTATATTTTGGGAAAAATCCTTGATCGGCCGCCTTACGAAATTTCTAAATGTTGAGCTATCTCAATTTTGTCAACTAAACTGCCCCAGTAGTGCAAATTATTACTTTTATGGTCATGTGTGGTGTCAGCACATTGATTTAGACTAATTTCCTTGTGATCCAGAAACTTGTATATTTTGGGAAAAATCCTTGACCGGCCGCCTTACGAAATTTCTCAGTTTTCAGCTATCTGAATTTTTTAAACTAAACTGCCCCAGTAGTGCAAATTATTACTTTTATGGTAATGTGTGGTGTCAGCACAATGTTTTAGACTAATTTCCTTGTGATCCAGAAACTTGTATATGTTGGGAAAAATCCTTGACCGGTCGCCTTACAAAATTTCTCAGTTTTGAGCTATCTGAATTTTGTCAACTAAACTGCCCCAGTAGTGCAAATTATTACTTTTCTGGTCATGTGTGGTGTCAGCACATTGATTTAGACTAATTTCCTTGTGATCCAGAAACTTGCATATTTTGGGAAAAATCCTTGATCGGCCGCCTTACGAAATTTCTCAAATTTGACATATCTCAATTTTGTCAACTAAACTGCCCCAGTAGTGCAAATTATTACATTTGTGGTCATGTGTGGTGTCAGCACATTGTTTTAGACTAATTTCCTAGTGATCTAGAAACTTGTATATTTTGGGAAAAATCCTTGACCGGCCGCCTTACGAAATTTCTCAAATTTGACATATCTCAATTTTGTCAACTAAACTGCCCCAGTAGTGGAAATTATTACTTTTATGGTCATGTGTGGTGTTAGCACATTGTTTTAGACTAATTTCCTAGTGATCCAGAAACTTGCATATTTTGGGAAAAATCCTTGATCGGCCGCCTTACGAAATTTCTCAGTTTTGAGCTATCTGAATTTTGTCAACTAAACTGCCCCATTAGTGCAAATTATTACTTTTATGGTCATGTGTGGTGTCAGCACATTGTTTTAGACTAATTTCCAAGTGATCTAGAAACTTGCATAATTTGGGAAAAATCCTTGACCGGCCGCCTTACGAAATTTCTCAAATTTGATATATCTCAATTTTGTCAACTAAACTGCCCCAGTAGTGCAAATTATTACTTTTATGGTCATGTGTGGTGTCAGCACATTGATCTAGACTAATTTCCTAGTGATCCAGAAACTTGTATATTTTGGGAAAAATCCTTGATCGGCCGCCTTACGAAATTTCTAAATGTTGAGCTATCTCAATTTTGTCAACTAAACTGCCCCAGTAGTGCAAATTATTACTTTTATGGTCATGTGTGGTGTCAGCACATTGTTTTAGACTAATTTCCTTGTGATCCAGAAATTTGTATATGTTGGGAAAAATCCTTGACCGGCCGCCTTACGAAATTTCTCAGTTTTGAGCTATCTGAATTTTGTCAACTAAACTGCCCCATTAGTGCAAATTATTACTTTTATGGTCATGTGTAGTGTCAGCACATTGTTTTAGACTAATTTCCTAGTGATCTAGAAACTTGTATATTTTGGGAAAAATCCTTGACCGGCCGCCTTACGAAATTTCTCAGTTTTGAGCTATCTGAATTTTGTCAACTAAACTGCCCCAGTAGTGCAAATTATTACTTTTATGGTCATGTGTGGTGTTAGCACATTGATTTAGACTAATTTCCTTGTGATCCAGAAACTTGCATATTTTGGGAAAAATCCTTGACCGGCCGCCTTACGAAATTTCTCAGTTTTGAGCTATCTGAATTTTGTCAACTAAACTGTCCCAGTAGTGCAAATTATTACTATTCTGGTCATGTGTGGTGTCAGCACATTGAATTAGACTAATTTCCTTGTGATCCAGAAACTTGTATATTTTGGGAAAAATCCTTGACCGGCCGCCTTACGAAATTTCTCAGTTTTGAGCTATCTGAATTTTGTAAACTAAACTGCCCCATTAGTGCAAATTATTACTTTTATGGTCATGTGTGGTGTAAGCACATTGTTTTAGACTAATTTCCTAGTGATCTAGAAACTTGTATATTTTGAGAAAAATCCTTGATCGGCCGCCTTACGAAATTTCTCAAATTTGAAATATCTCAATTTTGTCAACTAAACTGCCCCAGTAGTGCAAATTATTACTTTTATGGTCATGTGTGGTGTCAGCACATTGATTTAGACTAATTTCCTAGTGATCCAGAAACTTGTATATTTTGGGAAAAATCCTTGATCGGCCGCCTTACGAAATTTCTAAATGTTGAGCTATCTCAATTTTGTCAACTAAACTGCCCCAGTAGTGCAAATTATTACTTTTATGGTCATGTGTGGTGTCAGCACATTGATTTAGACTAATTTCCTTGTGATCCAGAAACTTGTATATTTTGGGAAAAATCCTTGACCGGCCGCCTTACGAAATTTCTCAGTTTTGAGCTATCTGAATTTTTTAAACTAAACTGCCCCAGTAGTGCAAATTATTACTTTTATGGTAATGTGTGGTGTCAGCACAATGTTTTAGACTAATTTCCTTGTGATCCAGAAACTTGTATATGTTGGGAAAAATCCTTGACCGGCCACCTTACGAAATTTCTCAGTTTTGAGCTATCTGAATTTTGTCAACTAAACTGCCCCAGTAGTGCAAATTATTACTTTTCTGGTCATGTGTGGTGTCAGCACATTGATTTAGACTAATTTCCTTGTGATCCAGAAACTTGCATATTTTGGGAAAAATCCTTGATCGGCCGCCTTACGAAATTTCTCAAATTTGACATATCTCAATTTTGTCAACTAAACTGCCCCATTAGTGCAAATTATTACTTTTATGGTCATGTGTGGTGTCAGCACATTGTTTCAGACTAATTTCCTAGTGATCTAGAAACTTGTATATTTTGGGAAAAATCCTTGATCGGCCGCCTTACGAAATTTCTCAAATTTGACATATCTCAATTTTGTCAACTAAACTGCCCCAGTAGTGCAAATTATTACATTTATGGTCATGTGTGGTGTCAGCACATTGTTTTAGACTAATTTCCTAGTGATCCAGAAACTTGCATAATTTGGGAAAAATCCTTGACCGGCCGCCTTACGAAATTTCTCAAATTTGACATATCTCAATTTTGTCAACTAAACTGCCCCAGTAGTGGAAATTATTACTTTTATGGTCATGTGTGGTGTTAGCACATTGTTTTAGACTAATTTCCTAGTGATCCAGAAACTTGCATATTTTGGGAAAAATCCTTGATCCTTGAAAGCCTTACGAAATTTCTCAGTTTTGAGCTATCTGAATTTTTTCAACTAAACTGTCCCAGTAGTGCAAATTATTACTTTTATGGTAATGTGTGGTGTCAGCACAATGTTTTAGACTAATTTCCTTGTGATCCAGAAACTTGTATATGTTGGGAAAAATCCTTGACCGGCCGCCTTACGAAATTTCTCAGTTTTGAGCTATCTGAATTTTGTCAACTAAACTGCCCCAGTAGTGCAAATTATTACTTTTCTGGTCATGTGTGGTGTCAGCACATTGATTTAGACTAATTTCCTTGTGATCCAGAAACTTGCATATTTTGGGAAAAATCCTTGATCGGCCGCCTTACGAAATTTCTCAAATTTGACATATCTCAATTTTGTCAACTAAACTGCCCCAGTAGTGCAAATTATTACATTTGTGGTCATGTGTGGTGTCAGCACATTGTTTTAGACTAATTTCCTAGTGATCTAGAAACTTGTATATTTTGGGAAAAATCCTTGACCGGCCGCATGTGTGGTGTTAGCACATTGATTTAGACTAATTTCCTTGTGATCCAGAAACTTGCATATTTTGGGAAAAATCCTTGACCGGCCGCCTTACGAAATTTCTCAGTTTTGAGCTATCTGAATTTTGTCAACTAAACTGTCCCAGTAGTGCAAATTATTACTATTCTGGTCATGTGTGGTGTCAGCACATTGAATTAGACTAATTTCCTTGTGATCCAGAAACTTGTATATTTTGGGAAAAATCCTTGACCGGCCGCCTTACGAAATTTCTCAGTTTTGAGCTATCTGAATTTTGTAAACTAAACTGCCCCATTAGTGCAAATTATTACTTTTATGGTCATGTGTGGTGTAAGCACATTGTTTTAGACTAATTTCCTAGTGATCTAGAAACTTGTATATTTTGAGAAAAATCCTTGATCGGCCGCCTTACGAAATTTCTCAAATTTGAAATATCTCAATTTTGTCAACTAAACTGCCCCAGTAGTGCAAATTATTACTTTTATGGTCATGTGTGGTGTCAGCACATTGATTTAGACTAATTTCCTTGTGATCCAGAAACTTGCATAATTTGGGAAAAATCCTTGACCGGCCGCCTTACGAAATTTCTCAAATTTGACATATCTCAATTTTGTCAACTAAACTGCCCCAGTAGTGGAAATTATTACTTTTATGGTCATGTGTGGTGTTAGCACATTGTTTTAGACTAATTTCCTAGTGATCCAGAAACTTGCATATTTTGGGAAAAAGCCTTGATCGGCCGCCTTACGAAATTTCTCAGTTTTGAGCTATCTGAATTTTTTCAACTAAACTGTCCCAGTAGTGCAAATTATTACTTTTATGGTAATGTGTGGTGTCAGCACAATGTTTTAGACTAATTTCCTTGTGATCCAGAAACTTGTATATGTTTGGAAAAATCCTTGACCGGCTGCCTTACGAAATTTCTCAGTTTTGAGCTATCTGAATTTTGTCAACTAAACTGCCCCATTAGTGCAAATTATTACTTTTATGGTAATGTGTGGTGTCAGCACATTGATCTAGACTAATTTCCTAGTGATCCAGAAACTTGTATATTTTGGGAAAAATCCTTGATCGGCCGCCTTACGAAATTTCTAAATGTTGAGCTATCTCAATTTTGTCAACTAAACTGCCCCAGTAGTGCAAATTATTACTTTTATGGTCATGTGTGGTGTCAGCACATTGTTTTAGACTAATTTCCTTGTGATCCAGAAATTTGTATATGTTGGGAAAAATCCTTGACCGGCCGCCTTACGAAATTTCTCAGTTTTGAGCTATCTGAATTTTGTCAACTAAACTGCCCCATTAGTGCAAATTATTACTTTTATGGTCATGTGTAGTGTCAGCACATTGTTTTAGACTAATTTCCTAGTGATCTAGAAACTTGTATATTTTGGGAAAAATCCTTGACCGGCCGCCTTACGAAATTTCTCAGTTTTGAGCTATCTGAATTTTGTCAACTAAACTGCCCCAGTAGTGCAAATTATTACTTTTATGGTCATGTGTGGTGTTAGCACATTGATTTAGACTAATTTCCTTGTGATCAAGAAACTTGCATATTTTGGGAAAAATCCTTGACCGGCCGCCTTACGAAATTTCTCAGTTTTGAGCTATCTGAATTTTGTCAACTAAACTGTCCCAGTAGTGCAAATTATTACTATTCTGGTCATGTGTGGTGTCAGCACATTGAATTAGACTAATTTCCTTGTGATCCAGAAACTTGTATATTTTGGGAAAAATCCTTGACCGGCCGCCTTACGAAATTTCTCAGTTTTGAGCTATCTGAATTTTGTAAACTAAACTGCCCCATTAGTGCAAATTATTACTTTTATGGTCATGTGTGGTGTAAGCACATTGTTTTAGACTAATTTCCTAGTGATCTAGAAACTTGTATATTTTGAGAAAAATCCTTGATCGGCCGCCTTACGAAATTTCTCAAATTTGAAATATCTCAATTTTGTCAACTAAACTGCCCCAGTAGTGCAAATTATTACTTTTATGGTCATGTGTGGTGTCAGCACATTGATTTAGACTAATTTCCTAGTGATCCAGAAACTTGTATATTTTGGGAAAAATCCTTGATCGGCCGCCTTACGAAATTTCTAAATGTTGAGCTATCTCAATTTTGTCAACTAAACTGCCCCAGTAGTGCAAATTATTACTTTTATGGTCATGTGTGGTGTCAGCACATTGTTTTAGACTAATTTCCTTGTGATCCAGAAATTTGTATATGTTGGGAAAAATCCTTGACCGGCCGCCTTACGAAATTTCTCAGTTTTGAGCTATCTGAATTTTGTCAACTAAACTGCCCCATTAGTGCAAATTATTACTTTTATGGTCATGTGTAGTGTCAGCACATTGTTTTAGACTAATTTCCTAGTGATCTAGAAACTTGTATATTTTGGGAAAAATCCTTGACCGGCCGCCTTACGAAATTTCTCAGTTTTGAGCTATCTGAATTTTGTCAACTTAACTGCCCCAGTAGTGCAAATTATTACATTTGTGGTCATGTGTGGTGTCAGCACATTGTTTTAGACTAATTTCCTAGTGATCTAGAAACTTGTATATTTTGGGAAAAATCCTTGACCGGCCGCCTTACGAAATTTCTCAGTTTTGAGCTATCTCAATTTTGTCAACTAAACTGCCTCATTAGTGCAAATTATTACTTTTATGGTCATGTGTGGTGTCAGCACATTGTTTCAGACTAATTTCCTAGTGATCTAGAAACTTGTATATTTTGGGAAAAATTCTTGATCCGCCGCCTTACGAAATTTCTCAAATTTGACATATCTCAATTTTGTCAACTAAACTGCCCCAGTAGTGGAAATTATTACTTTTATGGTCATGTGTGGTGTTAGCACATTGTTTTAGACTAATTTCCTAGTGATCCAGAAACTTGTATATTTTGGGAAAAATCCTTGACCGGCCGCCTTACGAAATTTCTCAGTTTTGAGCTATCTCAATTTTGTCAACTAAACTGCCCCAGTAGTGCAAATTATTACTTTTATGGTCATGTGTGGTGTCAGCACATTGAATTAGACTAATTTCCTTGTGATCCAGAAACTTGCATATGTTGGGAAAAATCCTTGATCGGCCGCCTTACGAAATTTCTCAAATTTGA
This sequence comes from Cepaea hortensis, assembly GCA_963921405.1. Lineage (NCBI taxonomy): Eukaryota > Metazoa > Mollusca > Gastropoda > Stylommatophora > Helicidae > Cepaea > Cepaea hortensis. The sequence continues at coordinate 106,470,282 of OY992884.1, forward strand.
CATATCTCAATTTTGTCAACTAAACTGCCCCAGTAGTGCAAATTATTACATTTATGGTCATGTGTGGTGTCAGCACATTGTTTTAGACTAATTTCCTAGTGATCCAGAAACTTGCATAATTTGGGAAAAATCCTTGACCGGCCGCCTTACGAAATTTCTCAAATTTGACATATCTCAATTTTGTCAACTAAACTGCCCCAGTAGTGGAAATTATTACTTTTATGGTCATGTGTGGTGTTAGCACATTGTTTTAGACTAATTTCCTAGTGATCCAGAAACTTGCATATTTTGGGAAAAATCCTTGATCGGCCGCCTAACGAAATTTCTCAGTTTTGAGCTATCTGAATTTTTTCAACTAAACTGTCCCAGTAGTGCAAATTATTACTTTTATGGTAATGTGTGGTGTCAGCACAATGTTTTAGACTAATTTCCTTGTGATCCAGAAACTTGTATATGTTGGGAAAAATCCTTGGCCGCCTTACGAAATTTCTCAGTTTTGAGCTATCTGAATTTTGTCAACTAAACTGCCCCATTAGTGCAAATTATTACTTTTATGGTCATGTGTGGTGTCAGCACATTGTTTTAGACTAATTTCCTTGTGATCCAGAAACTTGTATATGTTGGGAAAAATCCTTGACCGGCCGCCTTACGAAATTTCTCAGTTTTGAGCTATCTGAATTTTGTCAACTAAACTGCCCCATTAGTGCAAATTATTACTTTTATGGTCATGTGTGGTGTCAGCACATTGTTTTAGACTAATTTCCTAGTGATCTAGAAACTTGTATATTTTGGGAAAAATCCTTGACCGGCCGCCTTACGAAATTTCTCAGTTTTGAGCTATCTCAATTTTGTCAACTAAACTGCCCCAGTAGTGCAAATTATTACTTTTATGGTCATGTGTCTGTGTCAGCACATTGAATTAGACTAATTTCCTTGTGATCCAGAAACTTGTATATTTTCGGAAAAATCCTTGACCGGCCGCCTTACGAAATTTCTCAGTTTTGAGCTATCTGAATTTTGTCAACTAAACTGCCCCAGTAGTGCAAATTATTACTTTTCTGGTCATGTGTGGTGTCAGCACATTGATTTAGACTAATTTCCTTGTGATCCAGAAACTTGCATATTTTGGGAAAAATCCTTGATCGGCCGCCTTACGAAATTTCTCAAATTTGACATATCTCAATTTTGTCAACTAAACTGCCCCAGTAGTGCAAATTATTACATTTGTGGTCATGTGTGGTGTCAGCACATTGTTTTAGACTAATTTCCTAGTGATCTAGAAACTTGTATATTTTGGGAAAAATCCTTGACCGGCCGCCTTACGAAATTTCTCAAATTTGACATATCTCAATTTTGTCAACTAAACTGCCCCAGTAGTGGAAATTATTACTTTTATGGTCATGTGTGGTGTTAGCACATTGTTTTAGACTAATTTCCTAGTGATCCAGAAACTTGTATATTTTGGGAAAAATCCTTGATCGGCCGCCTTACGAAATTTCTCAGTTTTGAGCTATCTCAATTTTGTCAACTAAACTGCCCCAGTAGTGCAAATTATTACTTTTATGGTCATGTGTGGTGTCAGCACATTGATTTAGACTAATTTCCTAGTGATCCAGAAACTTGTATATTTTGGGAAAATCCTTGACCGGCCGCCTTACGAAATTTCTCAGTTTTGAGCTATCTGAATTTTGTCAACTTAACTGCCCCAGTAGTGCAAATTATTACATTTGTGGTCATGTGTGGTGTCAGCACATTGTTTTAGACTAATTTCCTAGTGATCTAGAAACTTGTATATTTTGGGAAAAATCCTTGACCGGCCGCCTTACGAAATTTCTCAGTTTTGAGCTATCTCAATTTTGTCAACTAAACTGCCTCATTAGTGCAAATTATTACTTTTATGGTCATGTGTGGTGTCAGCACATTGTTTCAGACTAATTTCCTAGTGATCTAGAAACTTGTATATTTTGGGGAAAATTCTTGATCCGCCGCCTTACGAAATTTCTCAAATTTGACATATCTCAATTTTGTCAACTAAACTGCCCCAGTAGTGGAAATTATTACTTTTATGGTCATGTGTGGTGTTAGCACATTGTTTTAGACTAATTTCCTAGTGATCCAGAAACTTGTATATTTTGGGAAAAATCCTTGACCGGCCGCCTTACGAAATTTCTCAGTTTTGAGCTATCTCAATTTTGTCAACTAAACTGCCCCAGTAGTGCAAATTATTACTTTTATGGTCATGTGTGGTGTCAGCACATTGAATTAGACTAATTTCCTTGTGATCCAGAAACTTGCATATGTTGGGAAAAATCCTTGATCGGCCGCCTTACGAAATTTCTCAAATTTGACATATCTCAATTTTGTCAACTAAACTGCCCCAGTAGTGCAAATTATTACATTTATGGTCATGTGTGGTGTCAGCACATTGTTTTAGACTAATTTCCTAGTGATCCAGAAACTTGCATAATTTGGGAAAAATCCTTGACCGGCCGCCTTACGAAATTTCTCAAATTTGACATATCTCAATTTTGTCAACTAAACTGCCCCAGTAGTGGAAATTATTACTTTTATGGTCATGTGTGGTGTTAGCACATTGTTTTAGACTAATTTCCTAGTGATCCAGAAACTTGCATATTTTGGGAAAAATCCTTGATCGGCCGCCTAACGAAATTTCTCAGTTTTGAGCTATCTGAATTTTTTCAACTAAACTGTCCCAGTAGTGCAAATTATTACTTTTATGGTAATGTGTGGTGTCAGCACAATGTTTTAGACTAATTTCCTTGTGATCCAGAAACTTGTATATGTTGGGAAAAATCCTTGGCCGCCTTACGAAATTTCTCAGTTTTGAGCTATCTGAATTTTGTCAACTAAACTGCCCCATTAGTGCAAATTATTACTTTTATGGTCATGTGTGGTGTCAGCACATTGTTTTAGACTAATTTCCTTGTGATCCAGAAACTTGTATATGTTGGGAAAAATCCTTGACCGGCCGCCTTACGAAATTTCTCAGTTTTGAGCTATCTGAATTTTGTCAACTAAACTGCCCCATTAGTGCAAATTATTACTTTTATGGTCATGTGTGGTGTCAGCACATTGTTTTAGACTAATTTCCTAGTGATCTAGAAACTTGTATATTTTGGGAAAAATCCTTGACCGGCCGCCTTACGAAATTTCTCAGTTTTGAGCTATCTCAATTTTGTCAACTAAACTGCCCCAGTAGTGCAAATTATTACTTTTATGGTCATGTGTCTGTGTCAGCACATTGAATTAGACTAATTTCCTTGTGATCCAGAAACTTGTATATTTTCGGAAAAATCCTTGACCGGCCGCCTTACGAAATTTCTCAGTTTTGAGCTATCTGAATTTTGTCAACTAAACTGCCCCATTAGTGCAAATTATTACTTTTATGGTCATGTGTGGTGTCAGCACATTGTTTTAGACTAATTTCCTAGTGATCTAGAAACTTGTATATTTTGGGAAAAATCCTTGACCGGCCGCCTTACGAAATTTCTCAGTTTTGAGCTATCTCAATTTTGTCAACTAAACTGCCCCAGTAGTGCAAATTATTACTTTTATGGTCATGTGTCTGTGTCAGCACATTGAATTAGACTAATTTCCTTGTGATCCAGAAACTTGTATATTTTGGGAAAAATCCTTGACCGGCCGCCTTACGAAATTTCTCAGTTTTGAGCTATCTGAATTTTGTCAACTAAACTGCCCCAGTAGTGCAAATTATTACTTTTATGGTCATGTGTGGTGTCAGCACATTGATTTAGACTAATTTCCTTGTGATCCAGAAACTTGCATATGTTGGGAAAAATCCTTGATCGGCCGCCTGACGAAATTTCTCAAATTTGACATATCTCAATTTTGTCAACTAAACTGCCCCAGTAGTGCAAATTATTACTTTTATGGTAATGTGTGGTGTCAGCACAATGTTTTAGACTAATTTCCTTGTGATCCAGAAACTTGTATATGTTGTGAAAATTCCTTGACCGGCCGCCTTACGAAATTTCTCAGTTTTGAGCTATCTGAATTTTGTCAACTAAACTGCCCCAGTAGTGCAAATTATTACTTTTCTGGTCATGTGTGGTGTCAGCACATTGATTTAGACTAATTTCCTTGTGATCCAGAAACTTGCATATTTTGGGAAAAATCCTTGATCGGCCGCCTTACGCAATTTCTCAAATTTGACATATCTCAATTTTGTCAACTAAACTGCCCCAGTAGTGCAAATTATTACATTTGTGGTCATGTGTGGTGTCAGCACATTGTTTTAGACTAATTTCCTAGTGATCTAGAAACTTGTATATTTTGGGAAAAATCCTTGACCGGCCGCCTTACGAAATTTCTCAAATTTGACATATCTCAATTTTGTCAACTAAACTGCCCCAGTAGTGGAAATTATTACTTTTATGGTCATGTGTGGTGTTAGCACATTGTTTTAGACTAATTTCCTAGTGATCCAGAAACTTGTATATTTTGGGAAAAATCCTTGATCGGCCGCCTTACGAAATTTCTCAGTTTTGAGCTATCTCAATTTTGTCAACTAAACTGCCCCAGTAGTGCAAATTATTACTTTTATGGTCATGTGTGGTGTCAGCACATTGATTTAGACTAATTTCCTTGTGATCCAGAAACTTGCATATTTTGGGAAAAATCCTTGATCGGCCGCCTTACGCAATTTCTCAAATTTGACATATCTCAATTTTGTCAACTAAACTGCCCCAGTAGTGCAAATTATTACATTTGTGGTCATGTGTGGTGTCAGCACATTGTTTTAGACTAATTTCCTAGTGATCTAGAAACTTGTATATTTTGGGAAAAATCCTTGACCGGCCGCCTTACGAAATTTCTCAAATTTGACATATCTCAATTTTGTCAACTAAACTGCCCCAGTAGTGGAAATTATTACTTTTATGGTCATGTGTGGTGTTAGCACATTGTTTTAGACTAATTTCCTAGTGATCCAGAAACTTGTATATTTTGGGAAAAATCCTTGATCGGCCGCCTTACGAAATTTCTCAGTTTTGAGCTATCTCAATTTTGTCAACTAAACTGCCCCAGTAGTGCAAATTATTACTTTTATGGTCATGTGTCTGTGTCAGCACATTGAATTAGACTAATTTCCTTGTGATCCAGAAACTTGTATATTTTGGGAAAAATACTTGACCGGCCGCCTTACGAAATTTCTCAGTTTTGAGCTATCTGAATTTTGTCAACTAAACTGCCCCAGTAGTGCAAATTATTACTTTTATGGTCATGTGTGGTGTCAGCACATTGATTTAGACTAATTTCCTTGTGATCCAGAAACTTGCATATGTTGGGAAAAATCCTTGATCGGCCGCCTTACGAAATTTCTCAAATTTGACATATCTCAATTTTGTCAACTAAACTGCCCCAGTAGTGCAAATTATTACATTTATGGTCATGTGTGGTGTCAGCACATTGTTTTAGACTAATTTCCTAGTGATCCAGAAACTTGCATAATTTGGGAAAAATCCTTGACCGGCCGCCTTACGAAATTTCTCAAATTTGACATATCTCAATTTTGTCAAGTAAACTGCCCCAGTAGTGGAAATTATTACTTTTATGGTCATGTGTGGTGTTAGCACATTGTTTTAGACTAATTTCCTAGTGATCCAGAAACTTGCATATTTTGGGAAAAATCCTTGATCGGCCGCCTTACAAAATTTCTCAGTTTTGAGCTATCTGAATTTTTTCAACTAAACTGTCCCAGTAGTGCAAATTATTACTTTTATGGTAATGTGTGGTGTCAGCACAATGTTTTAGACTAATTTCCTTGTGATCCAGAAACTTGTATATGTTGGGAAAAATCCTTGACTGGCCGCCTTACGAAATTTCTCAGTTTTGAGCTATCTCAATTTTGTCAACTAAACTGCCCCATTAGTGCAAATTATTACTTTTATGGTCATGTGTGGTGTCAGCACATTGTTTCAGACTAATTTCCTAGAAACTTGTATATTTTGGGAAAAATCCTTGATCGGCCGCCTTACGAAATTTCTCAAATTTGACATATCTCAATTTTGTCAACTAAACTGCCCCAGTAGTGGAAATTATTACTTTTATGGTCATGTGTGGTGTTAGCACATTGTTTTAGACTAATTTCCTAGTGATCCAGAAACTTGTATATTTTGGGAAAAATCCTTGATCGGCCGCCTTACGAAATTTCTCAGTTTTGAGCTATCTGAATTTTGTAAACTAAACTGCCCCAGTAGTGCAAATTATTACTTTTATGGTCATGTGTGGTGTTAGCACATTGATTTAGACTAATTTCCTTGTGATCCAGAAACTTGCATATTTTGGGAAAAATCCTTGACCGGCCGCCTTACGAAATTTCTCAGTTTTGAGCTATCTGAATTTTGTCAACTAAACTGTCCCAGTAGTGCAAATTATTACTATTCTGGTCATGTGTGGTGTCAGCACATTGAATTAGACTAATTTCCTTGTGATCCAGAAACTTGTATATTTTGGGAAAAATCCTTGACCGGCCGCCTTACGAAATTTCTCAGTTTTGAGCTATCTGAATTTTGTAAACTAAACTGCCCCATTAGTGCAAATTATTACTTTTATGGTCATGTGTGGTGTAAGCACATTGTTTTAGACTAATTTCCTAGTGATCTAGAAACTTGTATATTTTGAGAAAAATCCTTGATCGGCCGCCTTACGAAATTTCTCAAATTTGAAATATCTCAATTTTGTCAACTAAACTGCCCCAGTAGTGCAAATTATTACTTTTATGGTCATGTGTGGTGTCAGCACATTGATTTAGACTAATTTCCTAGTGATCCAGAAACTTGTATATTTTGGGAAAAATCCTTGATCGGCCGCCTTACGAAATTTCTAAATGTTGAGCTATCTCAATTTTGTCAACTAAACTGCCCCAGTAGTGCAAATTATTACTTTTATGGTCATGTGTGGTGTCAGCACATTGTTTTAGACTAATTTCCTTGTGATCCAGAAATTTGTATATGTTGGGAAAAATCCTTGACCGGCCGCCTTACGAAATTTCTCAGTTTTGAGCTATCTGAATTTTGTCAACTAAACTGCCCCATTAGTGCAAATTATTACTTTTATGGTCATGTGTAGTGTCAGCACATTGTTTTAGACTAATTTCCTAGTGATCTAGAAACTTGTATATTTTGGGAAAAATCCTTGACCGGCCGCCTTACGAAATTTCTCAGTTTTGAGCTATCTGAATTTTGTCAACTTAACTGCCCCAGTAGTGCAAATTATTACATTTGTGGTCATGTGTGGTGTCAGCACATTGTTTTAGACTAATTTCCTAGTGATCTAGAAACTTGTATATTTTGGGAAAAATCCTTGACCGGCCGCCTTACGAAATTTCTCAGTTTTGAGCTATCTCAATTTTGTCAACTAAACTGCCTCATTAGTGCAAATTATTACTTTTATGGTCATGTGTGGTGTCAGCACATTGTTTCAGACTAATTTCCTAGTGATCTAGAAACTTGTATATTTTGGGAAAAATTCTTGATCCGCCGCCTTACGAAATTTCTCAAATTTGACATATCTCAATTTTGTCAACTAAACTGCCCCAGTAGTGGAAATTATTACTTTTATGGTCATGTGTGGTGTTAGCACATTGTTTTAGACTAATTTCCTAGTGATCCAGAAACTTGTATATTTTGGGAAAAATCCTTGACCGGCCGCCTTACGAAATTTCTCAGTTTTGAGCTATCTCAATTTTGTCAACTAAACTGCCCCAGTAGTGCAAATTATTACTTTTATGGTCATGTGTGGTGTCAGCACATTGAATTAGACTAATTTCCTTGTGATCCAGAAACTTGCATATGTTGGGAAAAATCCTTGATCGGCCGCCTTACGAAATTTCTCAAATTTGACATATCTCAATTTTGTCAACTAAACTGCCCCAGTAGTGCAAATTATTACATTTATGGTCATGTGTGGTGTCAGCACATTGTTTTAGACTAATTTCCTAGTGATCCAGAAACTTGCATAATTTGGGAAAAATCCTTGACCGGCCGCCTTACGAAATTTCTCAAATTTGACATATCTCAATTTTGTCAACTAAACTGCCCCAGTAGTGGAAATTATTACTTTTATGGTCATGTGTGGTGTTAGCACATTGTTTTAGACTAATTTCCTAGTGATCCAGAAACTTGCATATTTTGGGAAAAATCCTTGATCGGCCGCCTAACGAAATTTCTCAGTTTTGAGCTATCTGAATTTTTTCAACTAAACTGTCCCAGTAGTGCAAATTATTACTTTTATGGTAATGTGTGGTGTCAGCACAATGTTTTAGACTAATTTCCTTGTGATCCAGAAACTTGTATATGTTGGGAAAAATCCTTGGCCGCCTTACGAAATTTCTCAGTTTTGAGCTATCTGAATTTTGTCAACTAAACTGCCCCATTAGTGCAAATTATTACTTTTATGGTCATGTGTGGTGTCAGCACATTGTTTTAGACTAATTTCCTTGTGATCCAGAAACTTGTATATGTTGGGAAAAATCCTTGACCGGCCGCCTTACGAAATTTCTCAGTTTTGAGCTATCTGAATTTTGTCAACTAAACTGCCCCATTAGTGCAAATTATTACTTTTATGGTCATGTGTGGTGTCAGCACATTGTTTTAGACTAATTTCCTAGTGATCTAGAAACTTGTATATTTTGGGAAAAATCCTTGACCGGCCGCCTTACGAAATTTCTCAGTTTTGAGCTATCTCAATTTTGTCAACTAAACTGCCCCAGTAGTGCAAATTATTACTTTTATGGTCATGTGTCTGTGTCAGCACATTGAATTAGACTAATTTCCTTGTGATCCAGAAACTTGTATATTTTCGGAAAAATCCTTGACCGGCCGCCTTACGAAATTTCTCAGTTTTGAGCTATCTGAATTTTGTCAACTAAACTGCCCCAGTAGTGCAAATTATTACTTTTCTGGTCATGTGTGGTGTCAGCACATTGATTTAGACTAATTTCCTTGTGATCCAGAAACTTGCATATTTTGGGAAAAATCCTTGATCGGCCGCCTTACGAAATTTCTCAAATTTGACATATCTCAATTTTGTCAACTAAACTGCCCCAGTAGTGCAAATTATTACATTTGTGGTCATGTGTGGTGTCAGCACATTGTTTTAGACTAATTTCCTAGTGATCTAGAAACTTGTATATTTTGGGAAAAATCCTTGACCGGCCGCCTTACGAAATTTCTCAAATTTGACATATCTCAATTTTGTCAACTAAACTGCCCCAGTAGTGGAAATTATTACTTTTATGGTCATGTGTGGTGTTAGCACATTGTTTTAGACTAATTTCCTAGTGATCCAGAAACTTGTATATTTTGGGAAAAATCCTTGATCGGCCGCCTTACGAAATTTCTCAGTTTTGAGCTATCTCAATTTTGTCAACTAAACTGCCCCAGTAGTGCAAATTATTACTTTTATGGTCATGTGTGGTGTCAGCACATTGATTTAGACTAATTTCCTAGTGATCCAGAAACTTGTATATTTTGGGAAAATCCTTGACCGGCCGCCTTACGAAATTTCTCAGTTTTGAGCTATCTGAATTTTGTCAACTTAACTGCCCCAGTAGTGCAAATTATTACATTTGTGGTCATGTGTGGTGTCAGCACATTGTTTTAGACTAATTTCCTAGTGATCTAGAAACTTGTATATTTTGGGAAAAATCCTTGACCGGCCGCCTTACGAAATTTCTCAGTTTTGAGCTATCTCAATTTTGTCAACTAAACTGCCTCATTAGTGCAAATTATTACTTTTATGGTCATGTGTGGTGTCAGCACATTGTTTCAGACTAATTTCCTAGTGATCTAGAAACTTGTATATTTTGGGGAAAATTCTTGATCCGCCGCCTTACGAAATTTCTCAAATTTGACATATCTCAATTTTGTCAACTAAACTGCCCCAGTAGTGGAAATTATTACTTTTATGGTCATGTGTGGTGTTAGCACATTGTTTTAGACTAATTTCCTAGTGATCCAGAAACTTGTATATTTTGGGAAAAATCCTTGACCGGCCGCCTTACGAAATTTCTCAGTTTTGAGCTATCTCAATTTTGTCAACTAAACTGCCCCAGTAGTGCAAATTATTACTTTTATGGTCATGTGTGGTGTCAGCACATTGAATTAGACTAATTTCCTTGTGATCCAGAAACTTGCATATGTTGGGAAAAATCCTTGATCGGCCGCCTTACGAAATTTCTCAAATTTGACATATCTCAATTTTGTCAACTAAACTGCCCCAGTAGTGCAAATTATTACATTTATGGTCATGTGTGGTGTCAGCACATTGTTTTAGACTAATTTCCTAGTGATCCAGAAACTTGCATAATTTGGGAAAAATCCTTGACCGGCCGCCTTACGAAATTTCTCAAATTTGACATATCTCAATTTTGTCAACTAAACTGCCCCAGTAGTGGAAATTATTACTTTTATGGTCATGTGTGGTGTTAGCACATTGTTTTAGACTAATTTCCTAGTGATCCAGAAACTTGCATATTTTGGGAAAAATCCTTGATCGGCCGCCTAACGAAATTTCTCAGTTTTGAGCTATCTGAATTTTTTCAACTAAACTGTCCCAGTAGTGCAAATTATTACTTTTATGGTAATGTGTGGTGTCAGCACAATGTTTTAGACTAATTTCCTTGTGATCCAGAAACTTGTATATGTTGGGAAAAATCCTTGGCCGCCTTACGAAATTTCTCAGTTTTGAGCTATCTGAATTTTGTCAACTAAACTGCCCCATTAGTGCAAATTATTACTTTTATGGTCATGTGTGGTGTCAGCACATTGTTTTAGACTAATTTCCTTGTGATCCAGAAACTTGTATATGTTGGGAAAAATCCTTGACCGGCCGCCTTACGAAATTTCTCAGTTTTGAGCTATCTGAATTTTGTCAACTAAACTGCCCCATTAGTGCAAATTATTACTTTTATGGTCATGTGTGGTGTCAGCACATTGTTTTAGACTAATTTCCTAGTGATCTAGAAACTTGTATATTTTGGGAAAAATCCTTGACCGGCCGCCTTACGAAATTTCTCAGTTTTGAGCTATCTCAATTTTGTCAACTAAACTGCCCCAGTAGTGCAAATTATTACTTTTATGGTCATGTGTCTGTGTCAGCACATTGAATTAGACTAATTTCCTTGTGATCCAGAAACTTGTATATTTTCGGAAAAATCCTTGACCGGCCGCCTTACGAAATTTCTCAGTTTTGAGCTATCTGAATTTTGTCAACTAAACTGCCCCATTAGTGCAAATTATTACTTTTATGGTCATGTGTGGTGTCAGCACATTGTTTTAGACTAATTTCCTAGTGATCTAGAAACTTGTATATTTTGGGAAAAATCCTTGACCGGCCGCCTTACGAAATTTCTCAGTTTTGAGCTATCTCAATTTTGTCAACTAAACTGCCCCAGTAGTGCAAATTATTACTTTTATGGTCATGTGTCTGTGTCAGCACATTGAATTAGACTAATTTCCTTGTGATCCAGAAACTTGTATATTTTGGGAAAAATCCTTGACCGGCCGCCTTACGAAATTTCTCAGTTTTGAGCTATCTGAATTTTGTCAACTAAACTGCCCCAGTAGTGCAAATTATTACTTTTATGGTCATGTGTGGTGTCAGCACATTGATTTAGACTAATTTCCTTGTGATCCAGAAACTTGCATATGTTGGGAAAAATCCTTGATCGGCCGCCTGACGAAATTTCTCAAATTTGACATATCTCAATTTTGTCAACTAAACTGCCCCAGTAGTGCAAATTATTACTTTTATGGTAATGTGTGGTGTCAGCACAATGTTTTAGACTAATTTCCTTGTGATCCAGAAACTTGTATATGTTGTGAAAATTCCTTGACCGGCCGCCTTACGAAATTTCTCAGTTTTGAGCTATCTGAATTTTGTCAACTAAACTGCCCCAGTAGTGCAAATTATTACTTTTCTGGTCATGTGTGGTGTCAGCACATTGATTTAGACTAATTTCCTTGTGATCCAGAAACTTGCATATTTTGGGAAAAATCCTTGATCGGCCGCCTTACGCAATTTCTCAAATTTGACATATCTCAATTTTGTCAACTAAACTGCCCCAGTAGTGCAAATTATTACATTTGTGGTCATGTGTGGTGTCAGCACATTGTTTTAGACTAATTTCCTAGTGATCTAGAAACTTGTATATTTTGGGAAAAATCCTTGACCGGCCGCCTTACGAAATTTCTCAAATTTGACATATCTCAATTTTGTCAACTAAACTGCCCCAGTAGTGGAAATTATTACTTTTATGGTCATGTGTGGTGTTAGCACATTGTTTTAGACTAATTTCCTAGTGATCCAGAAACTTGTATATTTTGGGAAAAATCCTTGATCGGCCGCCTTACGAAATTTCTCAGTTTTGAGCTATCTCAATTTTGTCAACTAAACTGCCCCAGTAGTGCAAATTATTACTTTTATGGTCATGTGTGGTGTCAGCACATTGATTTAGACTAATTTCCTTGTGATCCAGAAACTTGCATATTTTGGGAAAAATCCTTGATCGGCCGCCTTACGCAATTTCTCAAATTTGACATATCTCAATTTTGTCAACTAAACTGCCCCAGTAGTGCAAATTATTACATTTGTGGTCATGTGTGGTGTCAGCACATTGTTTTAGACTAATTTCCTAGTGATCTAGAAACTTGTATATTTTGGGAAAAATCCTTGACCGGCCGCCTTACGAAATTTCTCAAATTTGACATATCTCAATTTTGTCAACTAAACTGCCCCAGTAGTGGAAATTATTACTTTTATGGTCATGTGTGGTGTTAGCACATTGTTTTAGACTAATTTCCTAGTGATCCAGAAACTTGTATATTTTGGGAAAAATCCTTGATCGGCCGCCTTACGAAATTTCTCAGTTTTGAGCTATCTCAATTTTGTCAACTAAACTGCCCCAGTAGTGCAAATTATTACTTTTATGGTCATGTGTCTGTGTCAGCACATTGAATTAGACTAATTTCCTTGTGATCCAGAAACTTGTATATTTTGGGAAAAATACTTGACCGGCCGCCTTACGAAATTTCTCAGTTTTGAGCTATCTGAATTTTGTCAACTAAACTGCCCCAGTAGTGCAAATTATTACTTTTATGGTCATGTGTGGTGTCAGCACATTGATTTAGACTAATTTCCTTGTGATCCAGAAACTTGCATATGTTGGGAAAAATCCTTGATCGGCCGCCTTACGAAATTTCTCAAATTTGACATATCTCAATTTTGTCAACTAAACTGCCCCAGTAGTGCAAATTATTACATTTATGGTCATGTGTGGTGTCAGCACATTGTTTTAGACTAATTTCCTAGTGATCCAGAAACTTGCATAATTTGGGAAAAATCCTTGACCGGCCGCCTTACGAAATTTCTCAAATTTGACATATCTCAATTTTGTCAAGTAAACTGCCCCAGTAGTGGAAATTATTACTTTTATGGTCATGTGTGGTGTTAGCACATTGTTTTAGACTAATTTCCTAGTGATCCAGAAACTTGCATATTTTGGGAAAAATCCTTGATCGGCCGCCTTACAAAATTTCTCAGTTTTGAGCTATCTGAATTTTTTCAACTAAACTGTCCCAGTAGTGCAAATTATTACTTTTATGGTAATGTGTGGTGTCAGCACAATGTTTTAGACTAATTTCCTTGTGATCCAGAAACTTGTATATGTTGGGAAAAATCCTTGACTGGCCGCCTTACGAAATTTCTCAGTTTTGAGCTATCTCAATTTTGTCAACTAAACTGCCCCATTAGTGCAAATTATTACTTTTATGGTCATGTGTGGTGTCAGCACATTGTTTCAGACTAATTTCCTAGAAACTTGTATATTTTGGGAAAAATCCTTGATCGGCCGCCTTACGAAATTTCTCAAATTTGACATATCTCAATTTTGTCAACTAAACTGCCCCAGTAGTGGAAATTATTACTTTTATGGTCATGTGTGGTGTTAGCACATTGTTTTAGACTAATTTCCTAGTGATCCAGAAACTTGTATATTTTGGGAAAAATCCTTGATCGGCCGCCTTACGAAATTTCTCAGTTTTGAGCTATCTCAATTTTGTCAACTAAACTGCCCCAGTAGTGCAAATTATTACTTTTATGGTCATGTGTGGTGTCAGCACATTGAATTAGACTAATTTCCTTGTGATCCAGAAACTTGTATATTTTGGGAAAAATCCTTGACCAGCCGCCTTACGAAATTTCTCAGTTTTGAGCTATCTGAATTTTGTCAACTAAACTGCCCCAGTAGTGCAAATTATTACTTTTATGGTCATGTGTGGTGTCAGCACATTGATTTAGACTAATTTCCTTGTGATCCAGAAACTTGCATATGTTGGGAAAAATCCTTGATCGGCCGCCTTACGAAATTTCTCAAATTTGACATATCTCAATTTTGTCAACTAAACTGCCCCAGTAGTGCAAATTATTACATTTATGGTCATGTGTGGTGTCAGCACATTGTTTTAGACTAATTTCCTAGTGATCCAGAAACTTGCATAATTTGGGAAAAATCCTTGACCGGCCGCCTTACGAAATTTCTCAGTTTTGAGCTATCTGAATTTTGTCAACTTAACTGCCCCAGTAGTGCAAATTATTACATTTGTGGTCATGTGTGGTGTCAGCACATTGTTTTAGACTAATTTCCTAGTGATCTAGAAACTTGTATATTTTGGGAAAAATCCTTGACCGGCCGCCTTACGAAATTTCTCAGTTTTGAGCTATCTCAATTTTGTCAACTAAACTGCCCCATTAGTGCAAATTATTACTTTTATGGTCATGTGTGGTGTCAGCACATTGTTTCAGACTAATTTCCTAGTGATCTAGAAACTTGTATATTTTGGGAAAAATTCTTGATCCGCCGCCTTACGAAATTTCTCAAATTTGACATATCTCAATTTTGTCAACTAAACTGCCCCAGTAGTGGAAATTATTACTTTTATGGTCATGTGTGGTGTTAGCACATTGTTTTAGACTAATTTCCTAGTGATCCAGAAACTTGTATATTTTGGGAAAAATCCTTGATCGGCCGCCTTACAAAATTTCTCAGTTTTGAGCTATCTCAATTTTGTCAACTAAACTGCCCCAGTAGTGCAAATTATTACTTTTATGGTCATGTGTGGTGTCAGCACATTGAATTAGACTAATTTCCTTGTGATCCAGAAACTTGTATATTTTGGGAAAAATCCTTGACCGGCCGCCTTACGAAATTTCTCAGTTTTGAGCTATCTGAATTTTGTCAACTAAACTGCCCCAGTAGTGCAAATTATTACTTTTATGGTCATGTGTGGTGTCAGCACATTGATTTAGACTAATTTCCTTGTGATCCAGAAACTTGCATATGTTGGGAAAAATCCTTGATCGGCCGCCTTACGAAATTTCTCAAATTTGACATATCTCAATTTTGTCAACTAAACTGCCCCAGTAGTGCAAATTATTACATTTATGGTCATGTGTGGTGTCAGCACATTGTTTTAGACTAATTTCCTAGTGATCCAGAAACTTGCATAATTTAGGAAAAATCCTTGACCGGCCGCCTTACGAAATTTCTCAAATTTGACATATCTTAATTTTGTCAACTAAACTGCCCCAGTAGTGCAAATTATTACTTTTATGGTCATGTGTCTGTGTCAGCACATTGAATTAGACTAATTTCCTTGTGATCCAGAAACTTGTATATTTTGGGAAAAATCCTTGACCGGCCGCCTTACGAAATTTCTCAGTTTTGAGCTATCTGAATTTTGTCAACTAAACTGCCCCAGTAGTGCAAATTATTACTTTTATGGTCATGTGTGGTGTCAGCACATTGATTTAGACTAATTTCCTTGTGATCCAGAAACTTGCATATGTTGGGAAAAATCCTTGATCGGCCGCCTTACGAAATTTCTCAAATTTGACATATCTCAATTTTGTCAACTAAACTGCCCCAGTAGTGCAAATTATTACATTTATGGTCATGTGTGGTGTCAGCACATTGTTTTAGACTAATTTCCTAGTGATCCAGAAACTTGCATAATTTGGGAAAAATCCTTGACCGGCCGCCTTACGAAATTTCTCAAATTTGACATATCTCAATTTTGTCAAGTAAACTGCCCCAGTAGTGGAAATTATTACTTTTATGGTCATGTGTGGTGTTAGCACATTGTTTTAGACTAATTTCCTAGTGATCCAGAAACTTGCATATTTTGGGAAAAATCCTTGATCGGCCGCCTTACAAAATTTCTCAGTTTTGAGCTATCTGAATTTTTTCAACTAAACTGTCCCAGTAGTGCAAATTATTACTTTTATGGTAATGTGTGGTGTCAGCACAATGTTTTAGACTAATTTCCTTGTGATCCAGAAACTTGTATATGTTGGGAAAAATCCTTGACTGGCCGCCTCACGAAATTTCTCAGTTTTGAGCTATCTCAATTTTGTCAACTAAACTGCCCTATTAGTGCAAATTATTACTTTTATGGTCATGTGTGGTGTCAGCACATTGTTTCAGACTAATTTCCTAGTGATCTAGAAACTTGTATATTTTGGGAAAAATCCTTGATCGGCCGCCTTACGAAATTTCTCAAATTTGACATATCTCAATTTTGTCAACTAAACTGCCCCAGTAGTGGAAATTATTACTTTTATGGTCATGTGTGGTGTTAGCACATTGTTTTAGACTAATTTCCTAGTGATCCAGAAACTTGTATATTTTGGGAAAAATCCTTGATCGGCCGCCTTACGAAATTTCTCAGTTTTGAGCTATCTCAATTTTGTCAACTAAACTGCCCCAGTAGTGCAAATTATTACTTTTATGGTCATGTGTGGTGTCAGCACATTGAATTAGACTAATTTCCTTGTGATCCAGAAACTTGTATATTTTGGGAAAAATCCTTGACCAGCCGCCTTACGAAATTTCTCAGTTTTGAGCTATCTCAATTTTGTCAACTAAACTGCCCCAGTAGTGCAAATTATTACTTTTATGGTCATGTGTGGTGTCAGCACATTGATTTAGACTAATTTCCTTGTGATCCAGAAACTTGCATATGTTGGGAAAAATCCTTGATCGGCCGCCTTACGAAATTTCTCAAATTTGACATATCTCAATTTTGTCAACTAAACTGCCCCAGTAGTGCAAATTATTACATTTATGGTCATGTGTGGTGTCAGCACATTGTTTTAGACTAATTTCCTAGTGATCCAGAAACTTGCATAATTTGGGAAAAATCCTTGACCGGCCGCCTTACGAAATTTCTCAGTTTTGAGCTATCTGAATTTTGTCAACTTAACTGCCCCAGTAGTGCAAATTATTACATTTGTGGTCATGTGTGGTGTCAGCACATTGTTTTAGACTAATTTCCTAGTGATCTAGAAACTTGTATATTTTGGGAAAAATCCTTGACCGGCCGCCTTACGAAATTTCTCAGTTTTGAGCTATCTCAATTTTGTCAACTAAACTGCCCCATTAGTGCAAATTATTACTTTTATGGTCATGTGTGGTGTCAGCACATTGTTTCAGACTAATTTCCTAGTGATCTAGAAACTTGTATATTTTGGGAAAAATTCTTGATCCGCCGCCTTACGAAATTTCTCAAATTTGACATATCTCAATTTTGTCAACTAAACTGCCCCAGTAGTGGAAATTATTACTTTTATGGTCATGTGTGGTGTTAGCACATTGTTTTAGACTAATTTCCTAGTGATCCAGAAACTTGTATATTTTGGGAAAAATCCGTGATCCAGAAACTTGTATATTTTGGGAAAAATCCTTGTGATCCAGAAACTTGCATATGTTGGGAAAAATCCTTGATCGGCCGCCTTACGAAATTTCTCAAATTTGACATATCTCAATTTTGTCAACTAAACTGCCCCAGTAGTGCAAATTATTACATTTATGGTCATGTGTGGTGTCAGCACATTGTTTTAGACTAATTTCCTAGTGATCCAGAAACTTGCATAATTTAGGAAAAATCCTTGACCGGCCGCCTTACGAAATTTCTCAAATTTGACATATCTTAATTTTGTCAACTAAACTGCCCCAGTAGTGGAAATTATTACTTTTATGGTCATGTGTGGTGTTAGCACATTGTTTTAGACTAATTTCCTAGTGATCCAGAAACTTGCATATTTTCGGAAAAATCCTTGATCGGCCGCCTTACGAAATTTCTCAGTTTTGAGCTATCTGAATTTTGTCAACTAAACTGCCCCATTAGTGCAAATTATTACTTTTATGGTCATGTGTGGTGTCAGCACATTGTTTTAGACTAATTTCCTAGTGATCTAGAAACTTGTATATTTTGGGAAAAATCCTTGACCGGCCGCCTTACGAAATTTCTCAGTTTTGAGCTATCTGAATTTTGTCAACTAAACTGCCCCAGTAGTGCAAATTATTACTTTTATGGTCATGTGTGGTGTCAGCACATTGATTTAGACTAATTTCCTTGTGATCCAGAAACTTGCATATGTTGGGAAAAATCCTTGATCGGCCGCCTTACGAAATTTCTCAAATTTGACATATCTCAATTTTGTCAACTAAACTGCCCCAGTAGTGCAAATTATTACATTTATGGTCATGTGTGGTGTCAGCACATTGTTTTAGACTAATTTCCTAGTGATCCAGAAACTTGCATAATTTGGGAAAAATCCTTGACCGGCCGCCTTACGAAATTTCTCAAATTTGACATATCTCAATTTTGTCAACTAAACTGCCCCAGTAGTGGAAATTATTACTTTTATGGTCATGTGTGGTGTTAGCACATTGTTTTAGACTAATTTCCTAGTGATCCAGAAACTTGCATATTTTGGGAAAAATCCTTGATCGGCCGCCTAACGAAATTTCTCAGTTTTGAGCTATCTGAATTTTTTCAACTAAACTGTCCCAGTAGTGCAAATTATTACTTTTATGGTAATGTGTGGTGTCAGCACAATGTTTTAGACTAATTTCCTTGTGATCCAGAAACTTGTATATGTTGGGAAAAATCCTTGGCCGCCTTACGAAATTTCTCAGTTTTGAGCTATCTGAATTTTGTCAACTAAACTGCCCCATTAGTGCAAATTATTACTTTTATGGTCATGTGTGGTGTCAGCACATTGTTTTAGACTAATTTCCTTGTGATCCAGAAACTTGTATATGTTGGGAAAAATCCTTGACCGGCCGCCTTACGAAATTTCTCAGTTTTGAGCTATCTGAATTTTGTCAACTAAACTGCCCCATTAGTGCAAATTATTACTTTTATGGTCATGTGTGGTGTCAGCACATTGTTTTAGACTAATTTCCTAGTGATCTAGAAACTTGTATATTTTGGGAAAAATCCTTGACCGGCCGCCTTACGAAATTTCTCAGTTTTGAGCTATCTCAATTTTGTCAACTAAACTGCCCCAGTAGTGCAAATTATTACTTTTATGGTCATGTGTCTGTGTCAGCACATTGAATTAGACTAATTTCCTTGTGATCCAGAAACTTGTATATTTTCGGAAAAATCCTTGACCGGCCCGCCTTACGAAATTTCTCAGTTTTGAGCTATCTGAATTTTGTCAACTAAACTGCCCCATTAGTGCAAATTATTACTTTTATGGTCATGTGTGGTGTCAGCACATTGTTTTAGACTAATTTCCTAGTGATCTAGAAACTTGTATATTTTGGGAAAAATCCTTGACCGGCCGCCTTACGAAATTTCTCAGTTTTGAGCTATCTCAATTTTGTCAACTAAACTGCCCCAGTAGTGCAAATTATTACTTTTATGGTCATGTGTCTGTGTCAGCACATTGAATTAGACTAATTTCCTTGTGATCCAGAAACTTGTATATTTTGGGAAAAATCCTTGACCGGCCGCCTTACGAAATTTCTCAGTTTTGAGCTATCTGAATTTTGTCAACTAAACTGCCCCAGTAGTGCAAATTATTACTTTTATGGTCATGTGTGGTGTCAGCACATTGATTTAGACTAATTTCCTTGTGATCCAGAAACTTGCATATGTTGGGAAAAATCCTTGATCGGCCGCCTTACGAAATTTCTCAAATTTGACATATCTCAATTTTGTCAACTAAACTGCCCCAGTAGTGCAAATTATTACTTTTATGGTAATGTGTGGTGTCAGCACAATGTTTTAGACTAATTTCCTTGTGATCCAGAAACTTGTATATGTTGTGAAAATTCCTTGACCGGCCGCCTTACGAAATTTCTCAGTTTTGAGCTATCTGAATTTTGTCAACTAAACTGCCCCAGTAGTGCAAATTATTACTTTTCTGGTCATGTGTGGTGTCAGCACATTGATTTAGACTAATTTCCTTGTGATCCAGAAACTTGCATATTTTGGGAAAAATCCTTGATCGGCTGCCTTACGCAATTTCTCAAATTTGACATATCTCAATTTTGTCAACTAAACTGCCCCAGTAGTGCAAATTATTACATTTGTGGTCATGTGTGGTGTCAGCACATTGTTTTAGACTAATTTCCTAGTGATCTAGAAACTTGTATATTTTGGGAAAAATCCTTGACCGGCCGCCTTACGAAATTTCTCAAATTTGACATATCTCAATTTTGTCAACTAAACTGCCCCAGTAGTGGAAATTATTACTTTTATGGTCATGTGTGGTGTTAGCACATTGTTTTAGACTAATTTCCTAGTGATCCAGAAACTTGTATATTTTGGGAAAAATCCTTGATCGGCCGCCTTACGAAATTTCTCAGTTTTGAGCTATCTCAATTTTGTCAACTAAACTGCCCCAGTAGTGCAAATTATTACTTTTATGGTCATGTGTGGTGTCAGCACATTGATTTAGACTAATTTCCTTGTGATCCAGAAACTTGCATATTTTGGGAAAAATCCTTGATCGGCCGCCTTACGAAATTTCTCAAATTTGACATATCTCAATTTTGTCAACTAAACTGCCCCAGTAGTGCAAATTATTACATTTATGGTCATGTGTGGTGTCAGCACATTGTTTTAGACTAATTTCCTAGTGATCCAGAAACTTGCATAATTTGGGAAAAATCCTTGACCGGCCGCCTTACGAAATTTCTCAGTTTTGAGCTATCTGAATTTTGTCAACTTAACTGCCCCAGTAGTGCAAATTATTACATTTGTGGTCATGTGTGGTGTCAGCACATTGTTTTAGACTAATTTCCTAGTGATCTAGAAACTTGTATATTTTGGGAAAAATCCTTGACCGGCCGCCTTACGAAATTTCTCAGTTTTGAGCTATCTCAATTTTGTCAACTAAACTGCCCCATTAGTGCAAATTATTACTTTTATGGTCATGTGTGGTGTCAGCACATTGTTTCAGACTAATTTCCTAGTGATCTAGAAACTTGTATATTTTGGGAAAAATTCTTGATCCGCCGCCTTACGAAATTTCTCAAATTTGACATATCTCAATTTTGTCAACTAAACTGCCCCAGTAGTGGAAATTATTACTTTTATGGTCATGTGTGGTGTTAGCACATTGTTTTAGACTAATTTCCTAGTGATCCAGAAACTTGTATATTTTGGGAAAAATCCTTGATCGGCCGCCTTACAAAATTTCTCAGTTTTGAGCTATCTCAATTTTGTCAACTAAACTGCCCCAGTAGTGCAAATTATTACTTTTATGGTCATGTGTGGTGTCAGCACATTGAATTAGACTAATTTCCTTGTGATCCAGAAACTTGTATATTTTGGGAAAAATCCTTGACCGGCCGCCTTACGAAATTTCTCAGTTTTGAGCTATCTGAATTTTGTCAACTAAACTGCCCCAGTAGTGCAAATTATTACTTTTATGGTCATGTGTGGTGTCAGCACATTGATTTAGACTAATTTCCTTGTGATCCAGAAACTTGCATATGTTGGGAAAAATCCTTGATCGGCCGCCTTACGAAATTTCTCAAATTTGACATATCTCAATTTTGTCAACTAAACTGCCCCAGTAGTGCAAATTATTACATTTATGGTCATGTGTGGTGTCAGCACATTGTTTTAGACTAATTTCCTAGTGATCCAGAAACTTGCATAATTTAGGAAAAATCCTTGACCGGCCGCCTTACGAAATTTCTCAAATTTGACATATCTTAATTTTGTCAACTAAACTGCCCCAGTAGTGGAAATTATTACTTTTATGGTCATGTGTGGTGTTAGCACATTGTTTTAGACTAATTTCCTAGTGATCCAGAAACTTGCATATTTTCGGAAAAATCCTTGATCGGCCGCCTTACGAAATTTCTCAGTTTTGAGCTATCTGAATTTTGTCAACTAAACTGCCCCATTAGTGCAAATTATTACTTTTATGGTCATGTGTGGTGTCAGCACATTGTTTTAGACTAATTTCCTAGTGATCTAGAAACTTGTATATTTTGGGAAAAATCCTTGACCGGCCGCCTTACGAAATTTCTCAGTTTTGAGCTATCTGAATTTTGTCAACTAAACTGCCCCAGTAGTGCAAATTATTACTTTTATGGTCATGTGTGGTGTCAGCACATTGATTTAGACTAATTTCCTTGTGATCCAGAAACTTGCATATGTTGGGAAAAATCCTTGATCGGCCGCCTTACGAAATTTCTCAAATTTGACATATCTCAATTTTGTCAACTAAACTGCCCCAGTAGTGCAAATTATTACATTTATGGTCATGTGTGGTGTCAGCACATTGTTTTAGACTAATTTCCTAGTGATCCAGAAACTTGCATAATTTGGGAAAAATCCTTGACCGGCCGCCTTACGAAATTTCTCAAATTTGACATATCTCAATTTTGTCAACTAAACTGCCCCAGTAGTGGAAATTATTACTTTTATGGTCATGTGTGGTGTTAGCACATTGTTTTAGACTAATTTCCTAGTGATCCAGAAACTTGCATATTTTGGGAAAAATCCTTGATCGGCCGCCTAACGAAATTTCTCAGTTTTGAGCTATCTGAATTTTTTCAACTAAACTGTCCCAGTAGTGCAAATTATTACTTTTATGGTAATGTGTGGTGTCAGCACAATGTTTTAGACTAATTTCCTTGTGATCCAGAAACTTGTATATGTTGGGAAAAATCCTTGGCCGCCTTACGAAATTTCTCAGTTTTGAGCTATCTGAATTTTGTCAACTAAACTGCCCCATTAGTGCAAATTATTACTTTTATGGTCATGTGTGGTGTCAGCACATTGTTTTAGACTAATTTCCTTGTGATCCAGAAACTTGTATATGTTGGGAAAAATCCTTGACCGGCCGCCTTACGAAATTTCTCAGTTTTGAGCTATCTGAATTTTGTCAACTAAACTGCCCCATTAGTGCAAATTATTACTTTTATGGTCATGTGTGGTGTCAGCACATTGTTTTAGACTAATTTCCTAGTGATCTAGAAACTTGTATATTTTGGGAAAAATCCTTGACCGGCCGCCTTACGAAATTTCTCAGTTTTGAGCTATCTCAATTTTGTCAACTAAACTGCCCCATTAGTGCAAATTATTACTTTTATGGTCATGTGTGGTGTCAGCACATTGTTTTAGACTAATTTCCTAGTGATCTAGAAACTTGTATATTTTGGGAAAAATCCTTGACCGGCCGCCTTACGAAATTTCTCAGTTTTGAGCTATCTCAATTTTGTCAACTAAACTGCCCCAGTAGTGCAAATTATTACTTTTATGGTCATGTGTCTGTGTCAGCACATTGAATTAGACTAATTTCCTTGTGATCCAGAAACTTGTATATTTTGGGAAAAATCCTTGACCGGCCGCCTTACGAAATTTCTCAGTTTTGAGCTATCTGAATTTTGTCAACTAAACTGCCCCAGTAGTGCAAATTATTACTTTTATGGTCATGTGTGGTGTCAGCACATTGATTTAGACTAATTTCCTTGTGATCCAGAAACTTGCATATGTTGGGAAAAATCCTTGATCGGCCGCCTTACGAAATTTCTCAGTTTTGAGCTATCTGAATTTTGTCAACTAAACTGCCCCAGTAGTGCAAATTATTACTTTTCTGGTCATGTGTGGTGTCAGCACATTGATTTAGACTAATTTCCTTGTGATCCAGAAACTTGCATATTTTGGGAAAAATCCTTGATCGGCCGCCTTACGCAATTTCTCAAATTTGACATATCTCAATTTTGTCAACTAAACTGCCCCAGTAGTGCAAATTATTACATTTGTGGTCATGTGTGGTGTCAGCACATTGTTTTAGACTAATTTCCTAGTGATCTAGAAACTTGTATATTTTGGGAAAAATCCTTGACCGGCCGCCTTACGAAATTTCTCAAATTTGACATATCTCAATTTTGTCAACTAAACTGCCCCAGTAGTGGAAATTATTACTTTTATGGTCATGTGTGGTGTTAGCACATTGTTTTAGACTAATTTCCTAGTGATCCAGAAACTTGTATATTTTGGGAAAAATCCTTGATCGGCCGCCTTACGAAATTTCTCAGTTTTGAGCTATCTCAATTTTGTCAACTAAACTGCCCCAGTAGTGCAAATTATTACTTTTATGGTAATGTGTGGTGTCAGCACATTGATTTAGACTAATTTCCTTGTGATCCAGAAACTTGCATATTTTGGGAAAAATCCTTGATCGGCCGCCTTACGCAATTTCTCAAATTTGACATATCTCAATTTTGTCAACTAAACTGCCCCAGTAGTGCAAATTATTACATTTGTGGTCATGTGTGGTGTCAGCACATTGTTTTAGACTAATTTCCTAGTGATCTAGAAACTTGTATATTTTGGGAAAAATCCTTGACCGGCCGCCTTACGAAATTTCTCAAATTTGACATATCTCAATTTTGTCAACTAAACTGCCCCAGTAGTGGAAATTATTACTTTTATGGTCATGTGTGGTGTTAGCACATTGTTTTAGACTAATTTCCTAGTGATCCAGAAACTTGTATATTTTGGGAAAAATCCTTGATCGGGCCGCCTTACGAAATTTCTCAGTTTTGAGCTATCTCAATTTTGTCAACTAAACTGCCCCAGTAGTGCAAATTATTACTTTTATGGTCATGTGTCTGTGTCAGCACATTGAATTAGACTAATTTCCTTGTGATCCAGAAACTTGTATATTTTGGGAAAAATACTTGACCGGCCGCCTTACGAAATTTCTCAATTTTGAGCTATCTGAATTTTGTCAACTAAACTGCCCCAGTAGTGCAAATTATTACTTTTATGGTCATGTGTGGTGTCAGCACATTGATTTAGACTAATTTCCTTGTGATCCAGAAACTTGCATATGTTGGGAAAAATCCTTGATCGGCCGCCTTACGAAATTTCTCAAATTTGACATATCTCAATTTTGTCAACTAAACTGCCCCAGTAGTGCAAATTATTACATTTATGGTCATGTGTGGTGTCAGCACATTGTTTTAGACTAATTTCCTAGTGATCCAGAAACTTGCATAATTTGGGAAAAATCCTTGACCGGCCGCCTTACGAAATTTCTCAAATTTGACATATCTCAATTTTGTCAAGTAAACTGCCCCAGTAGTGGAAATTATTACTTTTATGGTCATGTGTGGTGTTAGCACATTGTTTTAGACTAATTTCCTAGTGATCCAGAAACTTGCATATTTTGGGAAAAATCCTTGATCGGCCGCCTTACAAAATTTCTCAGTTTTGAGCTATCTGAATTTTTTCAACTAAACTGTCCCAGTAGTGCAAATTATTACTTTTATGGTAATGTTTGTGTCAGCACAATGTTTTAGACTAATTTCCTTGTGATCCAGAAACTTGTATATGTTGGGAAAAATCCTTGACTGGCCGCCTTACGAAATTTCTCAGTTTTGAGCTATCTCAATTTTGTCAACTAAACTGCCCCATTAGTGCAAATTATTACTTTTATGGTCATGTGTGGTGTCAGCACATTGTTTCAGACTAATTTCCTAGAAACTTGTATATTTTGGGAAAAATCCTTGATCGGCCGCCTTACGAAATTTCTCAAATTTGACATATCTCAATTTTGTCAACTAAACTGCCCCAGTAGTGGAAATTATTACTTTTATGGTCATGTGTGGTGTTAGCACATTGTTTTAGACTAATTTCCTAGTGATCCAGAAACTTGTATATTTTGGGAAAAATCCTTGATCGGCCGCCTTACGAAATTTCTCAGTTTTGAGCTATCTCAATTTTGTCAACTAAACTGCCCCAGTAGTGCAAATTATTACTTTTATGGTCATGTGTGGTGTCAGCACATTGAATTAGACTAATTTCCTTGTGATCCAGAAACTTGTATATTTTGGGAAAAATCCTTGACCAGCCGCCTTACGAAATTTCTCAGTTTTGAGCTATCTGAATTTTGTCAACTAAACTGCCCCAGTAGTGCAAATTATTACTTTTATGGTCATGTGTGGTGTCAGCACATTGATTTAGACTAATTTCCTTGTGATCCAGAAACTTGCATATGTTGGGAAAAAATCCTTGATCGGCCGCCTTACGAAATTTCTCAAATTTGACATATCTCAATTTTGTCAACTAAACTGCCCCAGTAGTGCAAATTATTACATTTATGGTCATGTGTGGTGTCAGCACATTGTTTTAGACTAATTTCCTAGTGATCCAGAAACTTGCATAATTTGGGAAAAATCCTTGACCGGCCGCCTTACGAAATTTCTCAGTTTTGAGCTATCTGAATTTTGTCAACTTAACTGCCCCAGTAGTGCAAATTATTACATTTGTGGTCATGTGTGGTGTCAGCACATTGTTTTAGACTAATTTCCTAGTGATCTAGAAACTTGTATATTTTGGGAAAAATCCTTGACCGGCCGCCTTACGAAATTTCTCAGTTTTGAGCTATCTCAATTTTGTCAACTAAACTGCCCCATTAGTGCAAATTATTACTTTTATGGTCATGTGTGGTGTCAGCACATTGTTTCAGACTAATTTCCTAGTGATCTAGAAACTTGTATATTTTGGGAAAAATTCTTGATCCGCCGCCTTACGAAATTTCTCAAATTTGACATATCTCAATTTTGTCAACTAAACTGCCCCAGTAGTGGAAATTATTACTTTTATGGTCATGTGTGGTGTTAGCACATTGTTTTAGACTAATTTCCTAGTGATCCAGAAACTTGTATATTTTGGGAAAAATCCTTGATCGGCCGCCTTACAAAATTTCTCAGTTTTGAGCTATCTCAATTTTGTCAACTAAACTGCCCCAGTAGTGCAAATTATTACTTTTATGGTCATGTGTGGTGTCAGCACATTGAATTAGACTAATTTCCTTGTGATCCAGAAACTTGTATATTTTGGGAAAAATCCTTGACCGGCCGCCTTACGAAATTTCTCAGTTTTGAGCTATCTGAATTTTGTCAACTAAACTGCCCCAGTAGTGCAAATTATTACTTTTATGGTCATGTGTGGTGTCAGCACATTGATTTAGACTAATTTCCTTGTGATCCAGAAACTTGCATATGTTGGGAAAAATCCTTGATCGGCCGCCTTACGAAATTTCTCAAATTTGACATATCTCAATTTTGTCAACTAAACTGCCCCAGTAGTGCAAATTATTACATTTATGGTCATGTGTGGTGTCAGCACATTGTTTTAGACTAATTTCCTAGTGATCCAGAAACTTGCATAATTTAGGAAAAATCCTTGACCGGCCGCCTTACGAAATTTCTCAAATTTGACATATCTTAATTTTGTCAACTAAACTGCCCCAGTAGTGCAAATTATTACTTTTATGGTCATGTGTCTGTGTCAGCACATTGAATTAGACTAATTTCCTTGTGATCCAGAAACTTGTATATTTTGGGAAAAATCCTTGACCGGCCGCCTTACGAAATTTCTCAGTTTTGAGCTATCTGAATTTTGTCAACTAAACTGCCCCAGTAGTGCAAATTATTACTTTTATGGTCATGTGTGGTGTCAGCACATTGATTTAGACTAATTTCCTTGTGATCCAGAAACTTGCATATGTTGGGAAAAATCCTTGATCGGCCGCCTTACGAAATTTCTCAAATTTGACATATCTCAATTTTGTCAACTAAACTGCCCCAGTAGTGCAAATTATTACATTTATGGTCATGTGTGGTGTCAGCACATTGTTTTAGACTAATTTCCTAGTGATCCAGAAACTTGCATAATTTGGGAAAAATCCTTGACCGGCCGCCTTACGAAATTTCTCAAATTTGACATATCTCAAT
Source organism: Cepaea hortensis (assembly GCA_963921405.1). Lineage (NCBI taxonomy): Eukaryota > Metazoa > Mollusca > Gastropoda > Stylommatophora > Helicidae > Cepaea > Cepaea hortensis. Next base: position 106,498,387 of record OY992884.1, read on the forward strand.
TTTGTAAAGTAAACTGCCCCAGTAGTGGAAATTATTACTTTTATGGTCATGTGTGGTGTTAGCACATTGTTTTAGACTAATTTCCTAGTGATCCAGAAACTTGCATATTTTGGGAAAAATCCTTGATCGGCCGCCTTACAAAATTTCTCAGTTTTGAGCTATCTGAATTTTTTCAACTAAACTGTCCCAGTAGTGCAAATTATTACTTTTATGGTAATGTGTGGTGTCAGCACAATGTTTTAGACTAATTTCCTTGTGATCCAGAAACTTGTATATGTTGGGAAAAATCCTTGACTGGCCGCCTCACGAAATTTCTCAGTTTTGAGCTATCTCAATTTTGTCAACTAAACTGCCCTATTAGTGCAAATTATTACTTTTATGGTCATGTGTGGTGTCAGCACATTGTTTCAGACTAATTTCCTAGTGATCTAGAAACTTGTATATTTTGGGAAAAATCCTTGATCGGCCGCCTTACGAAATTTCTCAAATTTGACATATCTCAATTTTGTCAACTAAACTGCCCCAGTAGTGGAAATTATTACTTTTATGGTCATGTGTGGTGTTAGCACATTGTTTTAGACTAATTTCCTAGTGATCCAGAAACTTGTATATTTTGGGAAAAATCCTTGATCGGCCGCCTTACGAAATTTCTCAGTTTTGAGCTATCTCAATTTTGTCAACTAAACTGCCCCAGTAGTGCAAATTATTACTTTTATGGTCATGTGTGGTGTCAGCACATTGAATTAGACTAATTTCCTTGTGATCCAGAAACTTGTATATTTTGGGAAAAATCCTTGACCAGCCGCCTTACGAAATTTCTCAGTTTTGAGCTATCTGAATTTTGTCAACTAAACTGCCCCAGTAGTGCAAATTATTACTTTTATGGTCATGTGTGGTGTCAGCACATTGATTTAGACTAATTTCCTTGTGATCCAGAAACTTGCATATGTTGGGAAAAATCCTTGATCGGCCGCCTTACGAAATTTCTCAAATTTGACATATCTCAATTTTGTCAACTAAACTGCCCCAGTAGTGCAAATTATTACATTTGTGGTCATGTGTGGTGTCAGCACATTGTTTTAGACTAATTTCCTAGTGATCTAGAAACTTGTATATTTTGGGAAAAATCCTTGACCGGCCGCCTTACGAAATTTCTCAGTTTTGAGCTATCTGAATTTTGTCAACTTAACTGCCCCAGTAGTGCAAATTATTACATTTGTGGTCATGTGTGGTGTCAGCACATTGTTTTAGACTAATTTCCTAGTGATCTAGAAACTTGTATATTTTGGGAAAAATCCTTGACCGGCCGCCTTACGAAATTTCTCAGTTTTGAGCTATCTCAATTTTGTCAACTAAACTGCCCCATTAGTGCAAATTATTACTTTTATGGTCATGTGTGGTGTCAGCACATTGTTTCAGACTAATTTCCTAGTGATCTAGAAACTTGTATATTTTGGGAAAAATTCTTGATCTGCCGCCTTACGAAATTTCTCAAATTTGACATATCTCAATTTTGTCAACTAAACTGCCCCAGTAGTGGAAATTATTACTTTTATGGTCATGTGTGGTGTTAGCACATTGTTTTAGACTAATTTCCTAGTGATCCAGAAACTTGTATATTTTGGGAAAAATCCTTGATCGGCCGCCTTACAAAATTTCTCAGTTTTGAGCTATCTCAATTTTGTCAACTAAACTGCCCCAGTAGTGCAAATTATTACTTTTATGGTCATGTGTGGTGTCAGCACATTGAATTAGACTAATTTCCTTGTGATCCAGAAACTTGTATATTTTGGGAAAAATCCTTGATCGGCCGCCTTACGAAATTTCTCAAATTTGACATATCTCAATTTTGTCAACTAAACTGCCCCAGTAGTGCAAATTATTACATTTATGGTCATGTGTGGTGTCAGCACATTGTTTTAGACTAATTTCCTAGTGATCCAGAAACTTGCATAATTTAGGAAAAATCCTTGACCGGCCGCCTTACGAAATTTCTCAAATTTGACATATCTTAATTTTGTCAACTAAACTGCCCCAGTAGTGGAAATTATTACTTTTATGGTCATGTGTGGTGTTAGCACATTGTTTTAGACTAATTTCCTAGTGATCCAGAAACTTGCATATTTTCGGAAAAATCCTTGATCGGCCGCCTTACGAAATTTCTCAGTTTTGAGCTATCTGAATTTTGTCAACTAAACTGCCCCATTAGTGCAAATTATTACTTTTATGGTCATGTGTGGTGTCAGCACATTGTTTTAGACTAATTTCCTAGTGATCTAGAAACTTGTATATTTTGGGAAAAATCCTTGACCGGCCGCCTTACGAAATTTCTCAGTTTTGAGCTATCTGAATTTTGTCAACTAAACTGCCCCAGTAGTGCAAATTATTACTTTTATGGTCATGTGTGGTGTCAGCACATTGATTTAGACTAATTTCCTTGTGATCCAGAAACTTGCATATGTTGGGAAAAATCCTTGATCGGCCGCCTTACGAAATTTCTCAAATTTGACATATCTCAATTTTGTCAACTAAACTGCCCCAGTAGTGCAAATTATTACATTTATGGTCATGTGTGGTGTCAGCACATTGTTTTAGACTAATTTCCTAGTGATCCAGAAACTTGCATAATTTGGGAAAAATCCTTGACCGGCCGCCTTACGAAATTTCTCAAATTTGACATATCTCAATTTTGTCAACTAAACTGCCCCAGTAGTGGAAATTATTACTTTTATGGTCATGTGTGGTGTTAGCACATTGTTTTAGACTAATTTCCTAGTGATCCAGAAACTTGCATATTTTGGGAAAAATCCTTGATCGGCCGCCTAACGAAATTTCTCAGTTTTGAGCTATCTGAATTTTTTCAACTAAACTGTCCCAGTAGTGCAAATTATTACTTTTATGGTAATGTGTGGTGTCAGCACAATGTTTTAGACTAATTTCCTTGTGATCCAGAAACTTGTATATGTTGGGAAAAATCCTTGGCCGCCTTACGAAATTTCTCAGTTTTGAGCTATCTGAATTTTGTCAACTAAACTGCCCCATTAGTGCAAATTATTACTTTTATGGTCATGTGTGGTGTCAGCACATTGTTTTAGACTAATTTCCTTGTGATCCAGAAACTTGTATATGTTGGGAAAAATCCTTGACCGGCCGCCTTACGAAATTTCTCAGTTTTGAGCTATCTGAATTTTGTCAACTAAACTGCCCCATTAGTGCAAATTATTACTTTTATGGTCATGTGTGGTGTCAGCACATTGTTTTAGACTAATTTCCTAGTGATCTAGAAACTTGTATATTTTGGGAAAAATCCTTGACCGGCCGCCTTACGAAATTTCTCAGTTTTGAGCTATCTCAATTTTGTCAACTAAACTGCCCCAGTAGTGCAAATTATTACTTTTATGGTCATGTGTCTGTGTCAGCACATTGAATTAGACTAATTTCCTTGTGATCCAGAAACTTGTATATTTTCGGAAAAATCCTTGACCGGCCCGCCTTACGAAATTTCTCAGTTTTGAGCTATCTGAATTTTGTCAACTAAACTGCCCCATTAGTGCAAATTATTACTTTTATGGTCATGTGTGGTGTCAGCACATTGTTTTAGACTAATTTCCTAGTGATCTAGAAACTTGTATATTTTGGGAAAAATCCTTGACCGGCCGCCTTACGAAATTTCTCAGTTTTGAGCTATCTCAATTTTGTCAACTAAACTGCCCCAGTAGTGCAAATTATTACTTTTATGGTCATGTGTCTGTGTCAGCACATTGAATTAGACTAATTTCCTTGTGATCCAGAAACTTGTATATTTTGGGAAAAATCCTTGACCGGCCGCCTTACGAAATTTCTCAGTTTTGAGCTATCTGAATTTTGTCAACTAAACTGCCCCAGTAGTGCAAATTATTACTTTTATGGTCATGTGTGGTGTCAGCACATTGATTTAGACTAATTCCCTTGTGATCCAGAAACTTGCATATGTTGGGAAAAATCCTTGATCGGCCGCCTTACGAAATTTCTCAAATTTGACATATCTCAATTTTGTCAACTAAACTGCCCCAGTAGTGCAAATTATTACTTTTATGGTAATGTGTGGTGTCAGCACAATGTTTTAGACTAATTTCCTTGTGATCCAGAAACTTGTATATGTTGTGAAAATTCCTTGACCGGCCGCCTTACGAAATTTCTCAGTTTTGAGCTATCTGAATTTTGTCAACTAAACTGCCCCAGTAGTGCAAATTATTACTTTTCTGGTCATGTGTGGTGTCAGCACATTGATTTAGACTAATTTCCTTGTGATCCAGAAACTTGCATATTTTGGGAAAAATCCTTGATCGGCCGCCTTACGCAATTTCTCAAATTTGACATATCTCAATTTTGTCAACTAAACTGCCCCAGTAGTGCAAATTATTACATTTGTGGTCATGTGTGGTGTCAGCACATTGTTTTAGACTAATTTCCTAGTGATCTAGAAACTTGTATATTTTGGGAAAAATCCTTGACCGGCCGCCTTACGAAATTTCTCAAATTTGACATATCTCAATTTTGTCAACTAAACTGCCCCAGTAGTGGAAATTATTACTTTTATGGTCATGTGTGGTGTTAGCACATTGTTTTAGACTAATTTCCTAGTGATCCAGAAACTTGTATATTTTGGGAAAAATCCTTGATCGGCCGCCTTACGAAATTTCTCAGTTTTGAGCTATCTCAATTTTGTCAACTAAACTGCCCCAGTAGTGCAAATTATTACTTTTATGGTCATGTGTCTGTGTCAGCACATTGTTTTAGACTAATTTCCTAGTGATCCAGAAACTTGCATAATTTGGGAAAAATCCTTGACCGGCCGCCTTACGAAATTTCTCAGTTTTGAGCTATCTGAATTTTGTCAACTTAACTGCCCCAGTAGTGCAAATTATTACATTTGTGGTCATGTGTGGTGTCAGCACATTGTTTTAGACTAATTTCCTAGTGATCTAGAAACTTGTATATTTTGGGAAAAATCCTTGACCGGCCGCCTTACGAAATTTCTCAGTTTTGAGCTATCTCAATTTTGTCAACTAAACTGCCCCATTAGTGCAAATTATTACTTTTATGGTCATGTGTGGTGTCAGCACATTGTTTCAGACTAATTTCCTAGTGATCTAGAAACTTGTATATTTTGGGAAAAATTCTTGATCCGCCGCCTTACGAAATTTCTCAAATTTGACATATCTCAATTTTGTCAACTAAACTGCCCCAGTAGTGGAAATTATTACTTTTATGGTCATGTGTGGTGTTAGCACATTGTTTTAGACTAATTTCCTAGTGATCCAGAAACTTGTATATTTTGGGAAAAATCCTTGATCGGCCGCCTTACAAAATTTCTCAGTTTTGAGCTATCTCAATTTTGTCAACTAAACTGCCCCAGTAGTGCAAATTATTACTTTTATGGTCATGTGTGGTGTCAGCACATTGAATTAGACTAATTTCCTTGTGATCCAGAAACTTGTATATTTTGGGAAAAATCCTTGACCGGCCGCCTTACGAAATTTCTCAGTTTTGAGCTATCTGAATTTTGTCAACTAAACTGCCCCAGTAGTGCAAATTATTACTTTTATGGTCATGTGTGGTGTCAGCACATTGATTTAGACTAATTTCCTTGTGATCCAGAAACTTGCATATGTTGGGAAAAATCCTTGATCGGCCGCCTTACGAAATTTCTCAAATTTGACATATCTCAATTTTGTCAACTAAACTGCCCCAGTAGTGCAAATTATTACATTTATGGTCATGTGTGGTGTCAGCACATTGTTTTAGACTAATTTCCTAGTGATCCAGAAACTTGCATAATTTGGGAAAAATCCTTGACCGGCCGCCTTACGAAATTTCTCAAATTTGACATATCTTAATTTTGTCAACTAAACTGCCCCAGTAGTGCAAATTATTACTTTTATGGTAATGTGTGGTGTCAGCACAATGTTTTAGACTAATTTCCTTGTGATCCAGAAACTTGTATATGTTGGGAAAAATCCTTGGCCGCCTTACGAAATTTCTCAGTTTTGAGCTATCTGAATTTTGTCAACTAAACTGCCCCATTAGTGCAAATTATTACTTTTATGGTCATGTGTGGTGTCAGCACATTGTTTTAGACTAATTTCCTTGTGATCCAGAAACTTGTATATGTTGGGAAAAATCCTTGACCGGCCGCCTTACGAAATTTCTCAGTTTTGAGCTATCTGAATTTTGTCAACTAAACTGCCCCATTAGTGCAAATTATTACTTTTATGGTCATGTGTGGTGTCAGCACATTGTTTTAGACTAATTTCCTAGTGATCTAGAAACTTGTATATTTTGGGAAAAATCCTTGACCGGCCGCCTTACGAAATTTCTCAGTTTTGAGCTATCTCAATTTTGTCAACTAAACTGCCCCAGTAGTGCAAATTATTACTTTTATGGTCATGTGTCTGTGTCAGCACATTGAATTAGACTAATTTCCTTGTGATCCAGAAACTTGTATATTTTCGGAAAAATCCTTGACCGGCCGCCTTACGAAATTTCTCAGTTTTGAGCTATCTGAATTTTGTCAACTAAACTGCCCCATTAGTGCAAATTATTACTTTTATGGTCATGTGTGGTGTCAGCACATTGTTTTAGACTAATTTCCTAGTGATCTAGAAACTTGTATATTTTGGGAAAAATCCTTGACCGGCCGCCTTACGAAATTTCTCAGTTTTGAGCTATCTCAATTTTGTCAACTAAACTGCCCCAGTAGTGCAAATTATTACTTTTATGGTCATGTGTCTGTGTCAGCACATTGAATTAGACTAATTTCCTTGTGATCCAGAAACTTGTATATTTTGGGAAAAATCCTTGACCGGCCGCCTTACGAAATTTCTCAGTTTTGAGCTATCTGAATTTTGTCAACTAAACTGCCCCAGTAGTGCAAATTATTACTTTTATGGTCATGTGTGGTGTCAGCACATTGATTTAGACTAATTTCCTTGTGATCCAGAAACTTGCATATGTTGGGAAAAATCCTTGATCGGCCGCCTGACGAAATTTCTCAAATTTGACATATCTCAATTTTGTCAACTAAACTGCCCCAGTAGTGCAAATTATTACTTTTATGGTAATGTGTGGTGTCAGCACAATGTTTTAGACTAATTTCCTTGTGATCCAGAAACTTGTATATGTTGTGAAAATTCCTTGACCGGCCGCCTTACGAAATTTCTCAGTTTTGAGCTATCTGAATTTTGTCAACTAAACTGCCCCAGTAGTGCAAATTATTACTTTTCTGGTCATGTGTGGTGTCAGCACATTGATTTAGACTAATTTCCTTGTGATCCAGAAACTTGCATATTTTGGGAAAAATCCTTGATCGGCCGCCTTACGCAATTTCTCAAATTTGACATATCTCAATTTTGTCAACTAAACTGCCCCAGTAGTGCAAATTATTACATTTGTGGTCATGTGTGGTGTCAGCACATTGTTTTAGACTAATTTCCTAGTGATCTAGAAACTTGTATATTTTGGGAAAAATCCTTGACCGGCCGCCTTACGAAATTTCTCAAATTTGACATATCTCAATTTTGTCAACTAAACTGCCCCAGTAGTGGAAATTATTACTTTTATGGTCATGTGTGGTGTTAGCACATTGTTTTAGACTAATTTCCTAGTGATCCAGAAACTTGTATATTTTGGGAAAAATCCTTGATCGGCCGCCTTACGAAATTTCTCAGTTTTGAGCTATCTCAATTTTGTCAACTAAACTGCCCCAGTAGTGCAAATTATTACTTTTATGGTCATGTGTGGTGTCAGCACATTGATTTAGACTAATTTCCTTGTGATCCAGAAACTTGCATATGTTGGGAAAAATCCTTGATCGGCCGCCTTACGAAATTTCTCAAATTTGACATATCTCAATTTTGTCAACTAAACTGCCCCAGTAGTGCAAATTATTACATTTATGGTCATGTGTGGTGTCAGCACATTGTTTTAGACTAATTTCCTAGTGATCCAGAAACTTGCATAATTTGGGAAAAATCCTTGACCGGCCGCCTTACGAAATTTCTCAAATTTGACATATCTCAATTTTGTCAAGTAAACTGCCCCAGTAGTGGAAATTATTACTTTTATGGTCATGTGTGGTGTTAGCACATTGTTTTAGACTAATTTCCTAGTGATCCAGAAACTTGCATATTTTGGGAAAAATCCTTGATCGGCCGCCTTACGAAATTTCTCAGTTTTGAGCTATCTGAATTTTTTCAACTAAACTGTCCCAGTAGTGCAAATTATTACTTTTATGGTAATGTGTGGTGTCAGCACAATGTTTTAGACTAATTTCCTTGTGATCCAGAAACTTGTATATGTTGGGAAAAATCCTTGACTGGCCGCCTTACGAAATTTCTCAGTTTTGAGCTATCTCAATTTTGTCAACTAAACTGCCCCATTAGTGCAAATTATTACTTTTATGGTCATGTGTGGTGTCAGCACATTGTTTCAGACTAATTTCCTAGTGATCTAGAAACTTGTATATTTTGGGAAAAATCCTTGATCGGCCGCCTTACGAAATTTCTCAAATTTGACATATCTCAATTTTGTCAACTAAACTGCCCCAGTAGTGGAAATTATTACTTTTATGGTCATGTGTGGTGTTAGCACATTGTTTTAGACTAATTTCCTAGTGATCCAGAAACTTGTATATTTTGGGAAAAATCCTTGATCGGCCGCCTTACGAAATTTCTCAGTTTTGAGCTATCTCAATTTTGTCAACTAAACTGCCCCAGTAGTGCAAATTATTACTTTTATGGTCATGTGTGGTGTCAGCACATTGAATTAGACTAATTTCCTTGTGATCCAGAAACTTGTATATTTTGGGAAAAATCCTTGACCAGCCGCCTTACGAAATTTCTCAGTTTTGAGCTATCTGAATTTTGTCAACTAAACTGCCCCAGTAGTGCAAATTATTACTTTTATGGTCATGTGTGGTGTCAGCACATTGATTTAGACTAATTTCCTTGTGATCCAGAAACTTGCATATGTTGGGAAAAATCCTTGATCGGCCGCCTTACGAAATTTCTCAAATTTGACATATCTCAATTTTGTCAACTAAACTGCCCCAGTAGTGCAAATTATTACATTTATGGTCATGTGTGGTGTCAGCACATTGTTTTAGACTAATTTCCTAGTGATCCAGAAACTTGCATAATTTGGGAAAAATCCTTGACCGGCCGCCTTACGAAATTTCTCAGTTTTGAGCTATCTGAATTTTGTCAACTTAACTGCCCCAGTAGTGCAAATTATTACATTTGTGGTCATGTGTGGTGTCAGCACATTGTTTTAGACTAATTTCCTAGTGATCTAGAAACTTGTATATTTTGGGAAAAATCCTTGACCGGCCGCCTTACGAAATTTCTCAGTTTTGAGCTATCTCAATTTTGTCAACTAAACTGCCCCATTAGTGCAAATTATTACTTTTATGGTCATGTGTGGTGTCAGCACATTGTTTCAGACTAATTTCCTAGTGATCTAGAAACTTGTATATTTTGGGAAAAATTCTTGATCCGCCGCCTTACGAAATTTCTCAAATTTGACATATCTCAATTTTGTCAACTAAACTGCCCCAGTAGTGGAAATTATTACTTTTATGGTCATGTGTGGTGTTAGCACATTGTTTTAGACTAATTTCCTAGTGATCCAGAAACTTGTATATTTTGGGAAAAATCCTTGATCGGCCGCCTTACAAAATTTCTCAGTTTTGAGCTATCTCAATTTTGTCAACTAAACTGCCCCAGTAGTGCAAATTATTACTTTTATGGTCATGTGTGGTGTCAGCACATTGAATTAGACTAATTTCCTTGTGATCCAGAAACTTGTATATTTTGGGAAAAATCCTTGACCGGCCGCCTTACGAAATTTCTCAGTTTTGAGCTATCTGAATTTTGTCAACTAAACTGCCCCAGTAGTGCAAATTATTACTTTTATGGTCATGTGTGGTGTCAGCACATTGATTTAGACTAATTTCCTTGTGATCCAGAAACTTGCATATGTTGGGAAAAATCCTTGATCGGCCGCCTTACGAAATTTCTCAAATTTGACATATCTCAATTTTGTCAACTAAACTGCCCCAGTAGTGCAAATTATTACATTTATGGTCATGTGTGGTGTCAGCACATTGTTTTAGACTAATTTCCTAGTGATCCAGAAACTTGCATAATTTGGGAAAAATCCTTGACCGGCCGCCTTACGAAATTTCTCAAATTTGACATATCTTAATTTTGTCAACTAAACTGCCCCAGTAGTGGAAATTATTACTTTTATGGTCATGTGTGGTGTTAGCACATTGTTTTAGACTAATTTCCTAGTGATCCAGAAACTTGCATATTTTCGGAAAAATCCTTGATCGGCCGCCTTACGAAATTTCTCAGTTTTGAGCTATCTGAATTTTGTCAACTAAACTGCCCCATTAGTGCAAATTATTACTTTTATGGTCATGTGTGGTGTCAGCACATTGTTTTAGACTAATTTCCTAGTGATCTAGAAACTTGTATATTTTGGGAAAAATCCTTGACCGGCCGCCTTACGAAATTTCTCAGTTTTGAGCTATCTGAATTTTGTCAACTAAACTGCCCCAGTAGTGCAAATTATTACTTTTATGGTCATGTGTGGTGTCAGCACATTGATTTAGACTAATTTCCTTGTGATCCAGAAACTTGCATATGTTGGGAAAAATCCTTGATCGGCCGCCTTACGAAATTTCTCAAATTTGACATATCTCAATTTTGTCAACTAAACTGCCCCAGTAGTGCAAATTATTACATTTATGGTCATGTGTGGTGTCAGCACATTGTTTTAGACTAATTTCCTAGTGATCCAGAAACTTGCATAATTTGGGAAAAATCCTTGACCGGCCGCCTTACGAAATTTCTCAAATTTGACATATCTCAATTTTGTCAACTAAACTGCCCCAGTAGTGCAAATTATTACATTTGTGGTCATGTGTGGTGTCAGCACATTGTTTTAGACTAATTTCCTAGTGATCTAGAAACTTGTATATTTTGGGAAAAATCCTTGACCGGCCGCCTTACGAAATTTCTCAGTTTTGAGCTATCTCAATTTTGTCAACTAAACTGCCCCATTAGTGCAAATTATTACTTTTATGGTCATGTGTGGTGTCAGCACATTGTTTCAGACTAATTTCCTAGTGATCTAGAAACTTGTATATTTTGGGAAAAATCCTTGATCGGCCGCCTTACGAAATTTCTCAGTTTTGAGCTATCTCAATTTTGTCAACTAAACTGCCCCAGTAGTGCAAATTATTACTTTTATGGTCATGTGTGGTGTCAGCACATTGATTTAGACTAATTTCCTTGTGATCCAGAAACTTGCATATGTTGGGAAAAATCCTTGATCGGCCGCCTGACGAAATTTCTCAAATTTGACATATCTCAATTTTGTCAACTAAACTGCCCCAGTAGTGCAAATTATTACTTTTATGGTAATGTGTGGTGTCAGCACAATGTTTTAGACTAATTTCCTTGTGATCCAGAAACTTGTATATGTTGTGAAAATTCCTTGACCGGCCGCCTTACGAAATTTCTCAGTTTTGAGCTATCTGAATTTTGTCAACTAAACTGCCCCAGTAGTGCAAATTATTACTTTTCTGGTCATGTGTGGTGTCAGCACATTGATTTAGACTAATTTCCTTGTGATCCAGAAACTTGCATATTTTGGGAAAAATCCTTGATCGGCCGCCTTACGCAATTTCTCAAATTTGACATATCTCAATTTTGTCAACTAAACTGCCCCAGTAGTGCAAATTATTACATTTGTGGTCATGTGTGGTGTCAGCACATTGTTTTAGACTAATTTCCTAGTGATCTAGAAACTTGTATATTTTGGGAAAAATCCTTGACCGGCCGCCTTACGAAATTTCTCAAATTTGACATATCTCAATTTTGTCAACTAAACTGCCCCAGTAGTGGAAATTATTACTTTTATGGTCATGTGTGGTGTTAGCACATTGTTTTAGACTAATTTCCTAGTGATCCAGAAACTTGTATATTTTGGGAAAAATCCTTGATCGGCCGCCTTACGAAATTTCTCAGTTTTGAGCTATCTCAATTTTGTCAACTAAACTGCCCCAGTAGTGCAAATTATTACTTTTATGGTCATGTGTGGTGTCAGCACATTGATTTAGACTAATTTCCTTGTGATCCAGAAACTTGCATATGTTGGGAAAAATCCTTGATCGGCCGCCTTACGAAATTTCTCAAATTTGACATATCTCAATTTTGTCAACTAAACTGCCCCAGTAGTGCAAATTATTACATTTATGGTCATGTGTGGTGTCAGCACATTGTTTTAGACTAATTTCCTAGTGATCCAGAAACTTGCATAATTTGGGAAAAATCCTTGACCGGCCGCCTTACGAAATTTCTCAAATTTGACATATCTCAATTTTGTCAAGTAAACTGCCCCAGTAGTGGAAATTATTACTTTTATGGTCATGTGTGGTGTTAGCACATTGTTTTAGACTAATTTCCTAGTGATCCAGAAACTTGCATATTTTGGGAAAAATCCTTGATCGGCCGCCTTACGAAATTTCTCAGTTTTGAGCTATCTGAATTTTTTCAACTAAACTGTCCCAGTAGTGCAAATTATTACTTTTATGGTAATGTGTGGTGTCAGCACAATGTTTTAGACTAATTTCCTTGTGATCCAGAAACTTGTATATGTTGGGAAAAATCCTTGACTGGCCGCCTTACGAAATTTCTCAGTTTTGAGCTATCTCAATTTTGTCAACTAAACTGCCCCATTAGTGCAAATTATTACTTTTATGGTCATGTGTGGTGTCAGCACATTGTTTCAGACTAATTTCCTAGTGATCTAGAAACTTGTATATTTTGGGAAAAATCCTTGATCGGCCGCCTTACGAAATTTCTCAAATTTGACATATCTCAATTTTGTCAACTAAACTGCCCCAGTAGTGGAAATTATTACTTTTATGGTCATGTGTGGTGTTAGCACATTGTTTTAGACTAATTTCCTAGTGATCCAGAAACTTGTATATTTTGGGAAAAATCCTTGATCGGCCGCCTTACGAAATTTCTCAGTTTTGAGCTATCTCAATTTTGTCAACTAAACTGCCCCAGTAGTGCAAATTATTACTTTTATGGTCATGTGTGGTGTCAGCACATTGAATTAGACTAATTTCCTTGTGATCCAGAAACTTGTATATTTTGGGAAAAATCCTTGACCAGCCGCCTTACGAAATTTCTCAGTTTTGAGCTATCTGAATTTTGTCAACTAAACTGCCCCAGTAGTGCAAATTATTACTTTTATGGTCATGTGTGGTGTCAGCACATTGATTTAGACTAATTTCCTTGTGATCCAGAAACTTGCATATGTTGGGAAAAATCCTTGATCGGCCGCCTTACGAAATTTCTCAAATTTGACATATCTCAATTTTGTCAACTAAACTGCCCCAGTAGTGCAAATTATTACATTTATGGTCATGTGTGGTGTCAGCACATTGTTTTAGACTAATTTCCTAGTGATCCAGAAACTTGCATAATTTGGGAAAAATCCTTGACCGGCCGCCTTACGAAATTTCTCAGTTTTGAGCTATCTGAATTTTGTCAACTTAACTGCCCCAGTAGTGCAAATTATTACATTTGTGGTCATGTGTGGTGTCAGCACATTGTTTTAGACTAATTTCCTAGTGATCTAGAAACTTGTATATTTTGGGAAAAATCCTTGACCGGCCGCCTTACGAAATTTCTCAGTTTTGAGCTATCTCAATTTTGTCAACTAAACTGCCCCATTAGTGCAAATTATTACTTTTATGGTCATGTGTGGTGTCAGCACATTGTTTCAGACTAATTTCCTAGTGATCTAGAAACTTGTATATTTTGGGAAAAATTCTTGATCCGCCGCCTTACGAAATTTCTCAAATTTGACATATCTCAATTTTGTCAACTAAACTGCCCCAGTAGTGGAAATTATTACTTTTATGGTCATGTGTGGTGTTAGCACATTGTTTTAGACTAATTTCCTAGTGATCCAGAAACTTGTATATTTTGGGAAAAATCCTTGATCGGCCGCCTTACAAAATTTCTCAGTTTTGAGCTATCTCAATTTTGTCAACTAAACTGCCCCAGTAGTGCAAATTATTACTTTTATGGTCATGTGTGGTGTCAGCACATTGAATTAGACTAATTTCCTTGTGATCCAGAAACTTGTATATTTTGGGAAAAATCCTTGACCGGCCGCCTTACGAAATTTCTCAGTTTTGAGCTATCTGAATTTTGTCAACTAAACTGCCCCAGTAGTGCAAATTATTACTTTTATGGTCATGTGTGGTGTCAGCACATTGATTTAGACTAATTTCCTTGTGATCCAGAAACTTGCATATGTTGGGAAAAATCCTTGATCGGCCGCCTTACGAAATTTCTCAAATTTGACATATCTCAATTTTGTCAACTAAACTGCCCCAGTAGTGCAAATTATTACATTTATGGTCATGTGTGGTGTCAGCACATTGTTTTAGACTAATTTCCTAGTGATCCAGAAACTTGCATAATTTGGGAAAAATCCTTGACCGGCCGCCTTACGAAATTTCTCAAATTTGACATATCTTAATTTTGTCAACTAAACTGCCCCAGTAGTGGAAATTATTACTTTTATGGTCATGTGTGGTGTTAGCACATTGTTTTAGACTAATTTCCTAGTGATCCAGAAACTTGCATATTTTCGGAAAAATCCTTGATCGGCCGCCTTACGAAATTTCTCAGTTTTGAGCTATCTGAATTTTGTCAACTAAACTGCCCCATTAGTGCAAATTATTACTTTTATGGTCATGTGTGGTGTCAGCACATTGTTTTAGACTAATTTCCTAGTGATCTAGAAACTTGTATATTTTGGGAAAAATCCTTGACCGGCCGCCTTACGAAATTTCTCAGTTTTGAGCTATCTGAATTTTGTCAACTAAACTGCCCCAGTAGTGCAAATTATTACTTTTATGGTCATGTGTGGTGTCAGCACATTGATTTAGACTAATTTCCTTGTGATCCAGAAACTTGCATATGTTGGGAAAAATCCTTGATCGGCCGCCTTACGAAATTTCTCAAATTTGACATATCTCAATTTTGTCAACTAAACTGCCCCAGTAGTGCAAATTATTACATTTATGGTCATGTGTGGTGTCAGCACATTGTTTTAGACTAATTTCCTAGTGATCCAGAAACTTGCATAATTTGGGAAAAATCCTTGACCGGCCGCCTTACGAAATTTCTCAAATTTGACATATCTCAATTTTGTCAACTAAACTGCCCCAGTAGTGGAAATTATTACTTTTATGGTCATGTGTGGTGTTAGCACATTGTTTTAGACTAATTTCCTAGTGATCCAGAAACTTGCATATTTTGGGAAAAATCCTTGATCGGCCGCCTAACGAAATTTCTCAGTTTTGAGCTATCTGAATTTTTTCAACTAAACTGTCCCAGTAGTGCAAATTATTACTTTTATGGTAATGTGTGGTGTCAGCACAATGTTTTAGACTAATTTCCTTGTGATCCAGAAACTTGTATATGTTGGGAAAAATCCTTGGCCGCCTTACGAAATTTCTCAGTTTTGAGCTATCTGAATTTTGTCAACTAAACTGCCCCATTAGTGCAAATTATTACTTTTATGGTCATGTGTGGTGTCAGCACATTGTTTTAGACTAATTTCCTTGTGATCCAGAAACTTGTATATGTTGGGAAAAATCCTTGACCGGCCGCCTTACGAAATTTCTCAGTTTTGAGCTATCTGAATTTTGTCAACTAAACTGCCCCATTAGTGCAAATTATTACTTTTATGGTCATGTGTGGTGTCAGCACATTGTTTTAGACTAATTTCCTAGTGATCTAGAAACTTGTATATTTTGGGAAAAATCCTTGACCGGCCGCCTTACGAAATTTCTCAGTTTTGAGCTATCTCAATTTTGTCAACTAAACTGCCCCAGTAGTGCAAATTATTACTTTTATGGTCATGTGTCTGTGTCAGCACATTGAATTAGACTAATTTCCTTGTGATCCAGAAACTTGTATATTTTCGGAAAAATCGTTGACCGGCCGCCTTACGAAATTTCTCAGTTTTGAGCTATCTGAATTTTGTCAACTAAACTGCCCCATTAGTGCAAATTATTACTTTTATGGTCATGTGTGGTGTCAGCACATTGTTTTAGACTAATTTCCTAGTGATCTAGAAACTTGTATATTTTGGGAAAAATCCTTGACCGGCCGCCTTACGAAATTTCTCAGTTTTGAGCTATCTCAATTTTGTCAACTAAACTGCCCCAGTAGTGCAAATTATTACTTTTATGGTCATGTGTCTGTGTCAGCACATTGAATTAGACTAATTTCCTTGTGATCCAGAAACTTGTATATTTTGGGAAAAATCCTTGACCGGCCGCCTTACGAAATTTCTCAGTTTTGAGCTATCTGAATTTTGTCAACTAAACTGCCCCAGTAGTGCAAATTATTACTTTTATGGTCATGTGTGGTGTCAGCACATTGATTTAGACTAATTTCCTTGTGATCCAGAAACTTGCATATGTTGGGAAAAATCCTTGATCGGCCGCCTTACGAAATTTCTCAAATTTGACATATCTCAATTTTGTCAACTAAACTGCCCCAGTAGTGCAAATTATTACTTTTATGGTAATGTGTGGTGTCAGCACAATGTTTTAGACTAATTTCCTTGTGATCCAGAAACTTGTATATGTTGTGAAAATTCCTTGACCGGCCGCCTTACGAAATTTCTCAGTTTTGAGCTATCTGAATTTTGTCAACTAAACTGCCCCAGTAGTGCAAATTATTACTTTTCTGGTCATGTGTGGTGTCAGCACATTGATTTAGACTAATTTCCTTGTGATCCAGAAACTTGCATATTTTGGGAAAAATCCTTGATCGGCCGCCTTACGCAATTTCTCAAATTTGACATATCTCAATTTTGTCAACTAAACTGCCCCAGTAGTGCAAATTATTACATTTGTGGTCATGTGTGGTGTCAGCACATTGTTTTAGACTAATTTCCTAGTGATCTAGAAACTTGTATATTTTGGGAAAAATCCTTGACCGGCCGCCTTACGAAATTTCTCAAATTTGACATATCTCAATTTTGTCAACTAAACTGCCCCAGTAGTGGAAATTATTACTTTTATGGTCATGTGTGGTGTTAGCACATTGTTTTAGACTAATTTCCTAGTGATCCAGAAACTTGTATATTTTGGGAAAAATCCTTGATCGGCCGCCTTACGAAATTTCTCAGTTTTGAGCTATCTCAATTTTGTCAACTAAACTGCCCCAGTAGTGCAAATTATTACTTTTATGGTCATGTGTGGTGTCAGCACATTGATTTAGACTAATTTCCTTGTGATCCAGAAACTTGCATATTTTGGGAAAAATCCTTGATCGGCCGCCTTACGCAATTTCTCAAATTTGACATATCTCAATTTTGTCAACTAAACTGCCCCAGTAGTGCAAATTATTACATTTGTGGTCATGTGTGGTGTCAGCACATTGTTTTAGACTAATTTCCTAGTGATCTAGAAACTTGTATATTTTGGGAAAAATCCTTGACCGGCCGCCTTACGAAATTTCTCAAATTTGACATATCTCAATTTTGTCAACTAAACTGCCCCAGTAGTGGAAATTATTACTTTTATGGTCATGTGTGGTGTTAGCACATTGTTTTAGACTAATTTCCTAGTGATCCAGAAACTTGTATATTTTGGGAAAAATCCTTGATCGGCCGCCTTACGAAATTTCTCAGTTTTGAGCTATCTCAATTTTGTCAACTAAACTGCCCCAGTAGTGCAAATTATTACTTTTATGGTCATGTGTCTGTGTCAGCACATTGTTTTAGACTAATTTCCTAGTGATCCAGAAACTTGCATAATTTGGGAAAAATCCTTGACCGGCCGCCTTACGAAATTTCTCAGTTTTGAGCTATCTGAATTTTGTCAACTTAACTGCCCCAGTAGTGCAAATTATTACATTTGTGGTCATGTGTGGTGTCAGCACATTGTTTTAGACTAATTTCCTAGTGATCTAGAAACTTGTATATTTTGGGAAAAATCCTTGACCGGCCGCCTTACGAAATTTCTCAGTTTTGAGCTATCTCAATTTTGTCAACTAAACTGCCCCATTAGTGCAAATTATTACTTTTATGGTCATGTGTGGTGTCAGCACATTGTTTCAGACTAATTTCCTAGTGATCTAGAAACTTGTATATTTTGGGAAAAATTCTTGATCCGCCGCCTTACGAAATTTCTCAAATTTGACATATCTCAATTTTGTCAACTAAACTGCCCCAGTAGTGGAAATTATTACTTTTATGGTCATGTGTGGTGTTAGCACATTGTTTTAGACTAATTTCCTAGTGATCCAGAAACTTGTATATTTTGGGAAAAATCCTTGATCGGCCGCCTTACAAAATTTCTCAGTTTTGAGCTATCTCAATTTTGTCAACTAAACTGCCCCAGTAGTGCAAATTATTACTTTTATGGTCATGTGTGGTGTCAGCACATTGAATTAGACTAATTTCCTTGTGATCCAGAAACTTGTATATTTTGGGAAAAATCCTTGACCGGCCGCCTTACGAAATTTCTCAGTTTTGAGCTATCTGAATTTTGTCAACTAAACTGCCCCAGTAGTGCAAATTATTACTTTTATGGTCATGTGTGGTGTCAGCACATTGATTTAGACTAATTTCCTTGTGATCCAGAAACTTGCATATGTTGGGAAAAATCCTTGATCGGCCGCCTTACGAAATTTCTCAAATTTGACATATCTCAATTTTGTCAACTAAACTGCCCCAGTAGTGCAAATTATTACATTTATGGTCATGTGTGGTGTCAGCACATTGTTTTAGACTAATTTCCTAGTGATCCAGAAACTTGCATAATTTGGGAAAAATCCTTGACCGGCCGCCTTACGAAATTTCTCAAATTTGACATATCTTAATTTTGTCAACTAAACTGCCCCAGTAGTGCAAATTATTACTTTTATGGTAATGTGTGGTGTCAGCACAATGTTTTAGACTAATTTCCTTGTGATCCAGAAACTTGTATATGTTGGGAAAAATCCTTGGCCGCCTTACGAAATTTCTCAGTTTTGAGCTATCTGAATTTTGTCAACTTAACTGCCCCAGTAGTGCAAATTATTACATTTGTGGTCATGTGTGGTGTCAGCACATTGTTTTAGACTAATTTCCTAGTGATCTAGAAACTTGTATATTTTGGGAAAAATCCTTGACCGGCCGCCTTACGAAATTTCTCAGTTTTGAGCTATCTCAATTTTGTCAACTAAACTGCCCCATTAGTGCAAATTATTACTTTTATGGTCATGTGTGGTGTCAGCACATTGTTTCAGACTAATTTCCTAGTGATCTAGAAACTTGTATATTTTGGGAAAAATTCTTGATCCGCCGCCTTACGAAATTTCTCAAATTTGACATATCTCAATTTTGTCAACTAAACTGCCCCAGTAGTGGAAATTATTACTTTTATGGTCATGTGTGGTGTTAGCACATTGTTTTAGACTAATTTCCTAGTGATCCAGAAACTTGTATATTTTGGGAAAAATCCTTGATCGGCCGCCTTACAAAATTTCTCAGTTTTGAGCTATCTCAATTTTGTCAACTAAACTGCCCCAGTAGTGCAAATTATTACTTTTATGGTCATGTGTGGTGTCAGCACATTGAATTAGACTAATTTCCTTGTGATCCAGAAACTTGTATATTTTGGGAAAAATCCTTGACCGGCCGCCTTACGAAATTTCTCAGTTTTGAGCTATCTGAATTTTGTCAACTAAACTGCCCCAGTAGTGCAAATTATTACTTTTATGGTCATGTGTGGTGTCAGCACATTGATTTAGACTAATTTCCTTGTGATCCAGAAACTTGCATATGTTGGGAAAAATCCTTGATCGGCCGCCTTACGAAATTTCTCAAATTTGACATATCTCAATTTTGTCAACTAAACTGCCCCAGTAGTGCAAATTATTACATTTATGGTCATGTGTGGTGTCAGCACATTGTTTTAGACTAATTTCCTAGTGATCCAGAAACTTGCATAATTTGGGAAAAATCCTTGACCGGCCGCCTTACGAAATTTCTCAAATTTGACATATCTTAATTTTGTCAACTAAACTGCCCCAGTAGTGGAAATTATTACTTTTATGGTCATGTGTGGTGTTAGCACATTGTTTTAGACTAATTTCCTAGTGATCCAGAAACTTGCATATTTTCGGAAAAATCCTTGATCGGCCGCCTTACGAAATTTCTCAGTTTTGAGCTATCTGAATTTTGTCAACTAAACTGCCCCATTAGTGCAAATTATTACTTTTATGGTCATGTGTGGTGTCAGCACATTGTTTTAGACTAATTTCCTAGTGATCTAGAAACTTGTATATTTTGGGAAAAATCCTTGACCGGCCGCCTTACGAAATTTCTCAGTTTTGAGCTATCTGAATTTTGTCAACTAAACTGCCCCAGTAGTGCAAATTATTACTTTTATGGTCATGTGTGGTGTCAGCACATTGATTTAGACTAATTTCCTTGTGATCCAGAAACTTGCATATGTTGGGAAAAATCCTTGATCGGCCGCCTTACGAAATTTCTCAAATTTGACATATCTCAATTTTGTCAACTAAACTGCCCCAGTAGTGCAAATTATTACATTTATGGTCATGTGTGGTGTCAGCACATTGTTTTAGACTAATTTCCTAGTGATCCAGAAACTTGCATAATTTGGGAAAAATCCTTGACCGGCCGCCTTACGAAATTTCTCAAATTTGACATATCTCAATTTTGTCAACTAAACTGCCCCAGTAGTGGAAATTATTACTTTTATGGTCATGTGTGGTGTTAGCACATTGTTTTAGACTAATTTCCTAGTGATCCAGAAACTTGCATATTTTGGGAAAAATCCTTGATCGGCCGCCTAACGAAATTTCTCAGTTTTGAGCTATCTGAATTTTTTCAACTAAACTGTCCCAGTAGTGCAAATTATTACTTTTATGGTAATGTGTGGTGTCAGCACAATGTTTTAGACTAATTTCCTTGTGATCCAGAAACTTGTATATGTTGGGAAAAATCCTTGGCCGCCTTACGAAATTTCTCAGTTTTGAGCTATCTGAATTTTGTCAACTAAACTGCCCCATTAGTGCAAATTATTACTTTTATGGTCATGTGTGGTGTCAGCACATTGTTTTAGACTAATTTCCTTGTGATCCAGAAACTTGTATATGTTGGGAAAAATCCTTGACCGGCCGCCTTACGAAATTTCTCAGTTTTGAGCTATCTGAATTTTGTCAACTAAACTGCCCCATTAGTGCAAATTATTACTTTTATGGTCATGTGTGGTGTCAGCACATTGTTTTAGACTAATTTCCTAGTGATCTAGAAACTTGTATATTTTGGGAAAAATCCTTGACCGGCCGCCTTACGAAATTTCTCAGTTTTGAGCTATCTCAATTTTGTCAACTAAACTGCCCCAGTAGTGCAAATTATTACTTTTATGGTCATGTGTCTGTGTCAGCACATTGAATTAGACTAATTTCCTTGTGATCCAGAAACTTGTATATTTTCGGAAAAATCGTTGACCGGCCGCCTTACGAAATTTCTCAGTTTTGAGCTATCTGAATTTTGTCAACTAAACTGCCCCATTAGTGCAAATTATTACTTTTATGGTCATGTGTGGTGTCAGCACATTGTTTTAGACTAATTTCCTAGTGATCTAGAAACTTGTATATTTTGGGAAAAATCCTTGACCGGCCGCCTTACGAAATTTCTCAGTTTTGAGCTATCTCAATTTTGTCAACTAAACTGCCCCAGTAGTGCAAATTATTACTTTTATGGTCATGTGTCTGTGTCAGCACATTGAATTAGACTAATTTCCTTGTGATCCAGAAACTTGTATATTTTGGGAAAAATCCTTGACCGGCCGCCTTACGAAATTTCTCAGTTTTGAGCTATCTGAATTTTGTCAACTAAACTGCCCCAGTAGTGCAAATTATTACTTTTATGGTCATGTGTGGTGTCAGCACATTGATTTAGACTAATTTCCTTGTGATCCAGAAACTTGCATATGTTGGGAAAAATCCTTGATCGGCCGCCTTACGAAATTTCTCAAATTTGACATATCTCAATTTTGTCAACTAAACTGCCCCAGTAGTGCAAATTATTACATTTATGGTCATGTGTGGTGTCAGCACATTGTTTTAGACTAATTTCCTAGTGATCCAGAAACTTGCATAATTTGGGAAAAATCCTTGACCGGCCGCCTTACGAAATTTCTCAAATTTGACATATCTTAATTTTGTCAACTAAACTGCCCCAGTAGTGGAAATTATTACTTTTATGGTCATGTGTGGTGTTAGCACATTGTTTTAGACTAATTTCCTAGTGATCCAGAAACTTGCATATTTTCGGAAAAATCCTTGATCGGCCGCCTTACGAAATTTCTCAGTTTTGAGCTATCTGAATTTTGTCAACTAAACTGCCCCATTAGTGCAAATTATTACTTTTATGGTCATGTGTGGTGTCAGCACATTGTTTTAGACTAATTTCCTAGTGATCTAGAAACTTGTATATTTTGGGAAAAATCCTTGACCGGCCGCCTTACGAAATTTCTCAGTTTTGAGCTATCTGAATTTTGTCAACTAAACTGCCCCAGTAGTGCAAATTATTACTTTTATGGTCATGTGTGGTGTCAGCACATTGATTTAGACTAATTTCCTTGTGATCCAGAAACTTGCATATGTTGGGAAAAATCCTTGATCGGCCGCCTTACGAAATTTCTCAAATTTGACATATCTCAATTTTGTCAACTAAACTGCCCCAGTAGTGCAAATTATTACATTTATGGTCATGTGTGGTGTCAGCACATTGTTTTAGACTAATTTCCTAGTGATCCAGAAACTTGCATAATTTGGGAAAAATCCTTGACCGGCCGCCTTACGAAATTTCTCAAATTTGACATATCTCAATTTTGTCAACTAAACTGCCCCAGTAGTGGAAATTATTACTTTTATGGTCATGTGTGGTGTTAGCACATTGTTTTAGACTAATTTCCTAGTGATCCAGAAACTTGCATATTTTGGGAAAAATCCTTGATCGGCCGCCTAACGAAATTTCTCAGTTTTGAGCTATCTGAATTTTTTCAACTAAACTGTCCCAGTAGTGCAAATTATTACTTTTATGGTAATGTGTGGTGTCAGCACAATGTTTTAGACTAATTTCCTTGTGATCCAGAAACTTGTATATGTTGGGAAAAATCCTTGGCCGCCTTACGAAATTTCTCAGTTTTGAGCTATCTGAATTTTGTCAACTAAACTGCCCCATTAGTGCAAATTATTACTTTTATGGTCATGTGTGGTGTCAGCACATTGTTTTAGACTAATTTCCTTGTGATCCAGAAACTTGTATATGTTGGGAAAAATCCTTGACCGGCCGCCTTACGAAATTTCTCAGTTTTGAGCTATCTGAATTTTGTCAACTAAACTGCCCCATTAGTGCAAATTATTACTTTTATGGTCATGTGTGGTGTCAGCACATTGTTTTAGACTAATTTCCTAGTGATCTAGAAACTTGTATATTTTGGGAAAAATCCTTGACCGGCCGCCTTACGAAATTTCTCAGTTTTGAGCTATCTCAATTTTGTCAACTAAACTGCCCCAGTAGTGCAAATTATTACTTTTATGGTCATGTGTCTGTGTCAGCACATTGAATTAGACTAATTTCCTTGTGATCCAGAAACTTGTATATTTTCGGAAAAATCGTTGACCGGCCGCCTTACGAAATTTCTCAGTTTTGAGCTATCTGAATTTTGTCAACTAAACTGCCCCATTAGTGCAAATTATTACTTTTATGGTCATGTGTGGTGTCAGCACATTGTTTTAGACTAATTTCCTAGTGATCTAGAAACTTGTATATTTTGGGAAAAATCCTTGACCGGCCGCCTTACGAAATTTCTCAGTTTTGAGCTATCTCAATTTTGTCAACTAAACTGCCCCAGTAGTGCAAATTATTACTTTTATGGTCATGTGTCTGTGTCAGCACATTGAATTAGACTAATTTCCTTGTGATCCAGAAACTTGTATATTTTGGGAAAAATCCTTGACCGGCCGCCTTACGAAATTTCTCAGTTTTGAGCTATCTGAATTTTGTCAACTAAACTGCCCCAGTAGTGCAAATTATTACTTTTATGGTCATGTGTGGTGTCAGCACATTGATTTAGACTAATTTCCTTGTGATCCAGAAACTTGCATATGTTGGGAAAAATCCTTGATCGGCCGCCTTACGAAATTTCTCAAATTTGACATATCTCAATTTTGTCAACTAAACTGCCCCAGTAGTGCAAATTATTACTTTTATGGTAATGTGTGGTGTCAGCACAATGTTTTAGACTAATTTCCTTGTGATCCAGAAACTTGTATATGTTGTGAAAATTCCTTGACCGGCCGCCTTACGAAATTTCTCAGTTTTGAGCTATCTGAATTTTGTCAACTAAACTGCCCCAGTAGTGCAAATTATTACTTTTCTGGTCATGTGTGGTGTCAGCACATTGATTTAGACTAATTTCCTTGTGATCCAGAAACTTGCATATTTTGGGAAAAATCCTTGATCGGCCGCCTTACGCAATTTCTCAAATTTGACATATCTCAATTTTGTCAACTAAACTGCCCCAGTAGTGCAAATTATTACATTTGTGGTCATGTGTGGTGTCAGCACATTGTTTTAGACTAATTTCCTAGTGATCTAGAAACTTGTATATTTTGGGAAAAATCCTTGACCGGCCGCCTTACGAAATTTCTCAAATTTGACATATCTCAATTTTGTCAACTAAACTGCCCCAGTAGTGGAAATTATTACTTTTATGGTCATGTGTGGTGTTAGCACATTGTTTTAGACTAATTTCCTAGTGATCCAGAAACTTGTATATTTTGGGAAAAATCCTTGATCGGCCGCCTTACGAAATTTCTCAGTTTTGAGCTATCTCAATTTTGTCAACTAAACTGCCCCAGTAGTGCAAATTATTACTTTTATGGTCATGTGTGGTGTCAGCACATTGATTTAGACTAATTTCCTTGTGATCCAGAAACTTGCATATTTTGGGAAAAATCCTTGATCGGCCGCCTTACGCAATTTCTCAAATTTGACATATCTCAATTTTGTCAACTAAACTGCCCCAGTAGTGCAAATTATTACATTTGTGGTCATGTGTGGTGTCAGCACATTGTTTTAGACTAATTTCCTAGTGATCTAGAAACTTGTATATTTTGGGAAAAATCCTTGACCGGCCGCCTTACGAAATTTCTCAAATTTGACATATCTCAATTTTGTCAACTAAACTGCCCCAGTAGTGGAAATTATTACTTTTATGGTCATGTGTGGTGTTAGCACATTGTTTTAGACTAATTTCCTAGTGATCCAGAAACTTGTATATTTTGGGAAAAATCCTTGATCGGCCGCCTTACGAAATTTCTCAGTTTTGAGCTATCTCAATTTTGTCAACTAAACTGCCCCAGTAGTGCAAATTATTACTTTTATGGTCATGTGTCTGTGTCAGCACATTGTTTTAGACTAATTTCCTAGTGATCCAGAAACTTGCATAATTTGGGAAAAATCCTTGACCGGCCGCCTTACGAAATTTCTCAGTTTTGAGCTATCTGAATTTTGTCAACTTAACTGCCCCAGTAGTGCAAATTATTACATTTGTGGTCATGTGTGGTGTCAGCACATTGTTTTAGACTAATTTCCTAGTGATCTAGAAACTTGTATATTTTGGGAAAAATCCTTGACCGGCCGCCTTACGAAATTTCTCAGTTTTGAGCTATCTCAATTTTGTCAACTAAACTGCCCCATTAGTGCAAATTATTACTTTTATGGTCATGTGTGGTGTCAGCACATTGTTTCAGACTAATTTCCTAGTGATCTAGAAACTTGTATATTTTGGGAAAAATTCTTGATCCGCCGCCTTACGAAATTTCTCAAATTTGACATATCTCAATTTTGTCAACTAAACTGCCCCAGTAGTGGAAATTATTACTTTTATGGTCATGTGTGGTGTTAGCACATTGTTTTAGACTAATTTCCTAGTGATCCAGAAACTTGTATATTTTGGGAAAAATCCTTGATCGGCCGCCTTACAAAATTTCTCAGTTTTGAGCTATCTCAATTTTGTCAACTAAACTGCCCCAGTAGTGCAAATTATTACTTTTATGGTCATGTGTGGTGTCAGCACATTGAATTAGACTAATTTCCTTGTGATCCAGAAACTTGTATATTTTGGGAAAAATCCTTGACCGGCCGCCTTACGAAATTTCTCAGTTTTGAGCTATCTGAATTTTGTCAACTAAACTGCCCCAGTAGTGCAAATTATTACTTTTATGGTCATGTGTGGTGTCAGCACATTGATTTAGACTAATTTCCTTGTGATCCAGAAACTTGCATATGTTGGGAAAAATCCTTGATCGGCCGCCTTACGAAATTTCTCAAATTTGACATATCTCAATTTTGTCAACTAAACTGCCCCAGTAGTGCAAATTATTACATTTATGGTCATGTGTGGTGTCAGCACATTGTTTTAGACTAATTTCCTAGTGATCCAGAAACTTGCATAATTTGGGAAAAATCCTTGACCGGCCGCCTTACGAAATTTCTCAAATTTGACATATCTTAATTTTGTCAACTAAACTGCCCCAGTAGTGCAAATTATTACTTTTATGGTAATGTGTGGTGTCAGCACAATGTTTTAGACTAATTTCCTTGTGATCCAGAAACTTGTATATGTTGGGAAAAATCCTTGGCCGCCTTACGAAATTTCTCAGTTTTGAGCTATCTGAATTTTGTCAACTAAACTGCCCCATTAGTGCAAATTATTACTTTTATGGTCATGTGTGGTGTCAGCACATTGTTTTAGACTAATTTCCTTGTGATCCAGAAACTTGTATATGTTGGGAAAAATCCTTGACCGGCCGCCTTACGAAATTTCTCAGTTTTGAGCTATCTGAATTTTGTCAACTAAACTGCCCCATTAGTGCAAATTATTACTTTTATGGTCATGTGTGGTGTCAGCACATTGTTTTAGACTAATTTCCTAGTGATCTAGAAACTTGTATATTTTGGGAAAAATCCTTGACCGGCCGCCTTACGAAATTTCTCAGTTTTGAGCTATCTCAATTTTGTCAACTAAACTGCCCCAGTAGTGCAAATTATTACTTTTCTGGTCATGTGTGGTGTCAGCACATTGATTTAGACTAATTTCCTTGTGATCCAGAAACTTGCATATTTTGGGAAAAATCCTTGATCGGCCGCCTTACGCAATTTCTCAAATTTGACATATCTCAATTTTGTCAACTAAACTGCCCCAGTAGTGCAAATTATTACATTTGTGGTCATGTGTGGTGTCAGCACATTGTTTTAGACTAATTTCCTAGTGATCTAGAAACTTGTATATTTTGGGAAAAATCCTTGACCGGCCGCCTTACGAAATTTCTCAAATTTGACATATCTCAATTTTGTCAACTAAACTGCCCCAGTAGTGGAAATTATTACTTTTATGGTCATGTGTGGTGTTAGCACATTGTTTTAGACTAATTTCCTAGTGATCCAGAAACTTGTATATTTTGGGAAAAATCCTTGATCGGCCGCCTTACGAAATTTCTCAGTTTTGAGCTATCTCAATTTTGTCAACTAAACTGCCCCAGTAGTGCAAATTATTACTTTTATGGTCATGTGTGGTGTCAGCACATTGATTTAGACTAATTTCCTTGTGATCCAGAAACTTGCATATTTTGGGAAAAATCCTTGATCGGCCGCCTTACGCAATTTCTCAAATTTGACATATCTCAATTTTGTCAACTAAACTGCCCCAGTAGTG
This sequence comes from Cepaea hortensis, assembly GCA_963921405.1. Lineage (NCBI taxonomy): Eukaryota > Metazoa > Mollusca > Gastropoda > Stylommatophora > Helicidae > Cepaea > Cepaea hortensis. The sequence goes on from OY992884.1 coordinate 106,526,288, forward strand.
CAAATTATTACATTTGTGGTCATGTGTGGTGTCAGCACATTGTTTTAGACTAATTTCCTAGTGATCTAGAAACTTGTATATTTTGGGAAAAATCCTTGACCGGCCGCCTTACGAAATTTCTCAAATTTGACATATCTCAATTTTGTCAACTAAACTGCCCCAGTAGTGGAAATTATTACTTTTATGGTCATGTGTGGTGTCAGCACATTGATTTAGACTAATTTCCTTGTGATCCAGAAACTTGCATATTTTGGGAAAAATCCTTGATCGGCCGCCTTACGCAATTTCTCAAATTTGACATATCTCAATTTTGTCAACTAAACTGCCCCAGTAGTGCAAATTATTACATTTGTGGTCATGTGTGGTGTCAGCACATTGTTTTAGACTAATTTCCTAGTGATCTAGAAACTTGTATATTTTGGGAAAAATCCTTGACCGGCCGCCTTACGAAATTTCTCAAATTTGACATATCTCAATTTTGTCAACTAAACTGCCCCAGTAGTGGAAATTATTACTTTTATGGTCATGTGTGGTGTTAGCACATTGTTTTAGACTAATTTCCTAGTGATCCAGAAACTTGTATATTTTGGGAAAAATCCTTGATCGGCCGCCTTACGAAATTTCTCAGTTTTGAGCTATCTCAATTTTGTCAACTAAACTGCCCCAGTAGTGCAAATTATTACTTTTATGGTCATGTGTGGTGTCAGCACATTGATTTAGACTAATTTCCTTGTGATCCAGAAACTTGCATATTTTGGGAAAAATCCTTGATCGGCCGCCTTACGCAATTTCTCAAATTTGACATATCTCAATTTTGTCAACTAAACTGCCCCAGTAGTGCAAATTATTATATTTGTGGTCATGTGTGGTGTCAGCACATTGTTTTAGACTAATTTCCTAGTGATCTAGAAACTTGTATATTTTGGGAAAAATCCTTGACCGGCCGCCTTACGAAATTTCTCAAATTTGACATATCTCAATTTTGTCAACTAAACTGCCCCAGTAGTGGAAATTATTACTTTTATGGTCATGTGTGGTGTTAGCACATTGTTTTAGACTAATTTCCTAGTGATCCAGAAACTTGTATATTTTGGGAAAAATCCTTGATCGGCCGCCTTACGAAATTTCTCAGTTTTGAGCTATCTCAATTTTGTCAACTAAACTGCCCCAGTAGTGCAAATTATTACTTTTATGGTCATGTGTCTGTGTCAGCACATTGTTTTAGACTAATTTCCTAGTGATCCAGAAACTTGCATAATTTGGGAAAAATCCTTGACCGGCCGCCTTACGAAATTTCTCAGTTTTGAGCTATCTGAATTTTGTCAACTTAACTGCCCCAGTAGTGCAAATTATTACATTTGTGGTCATGTGTGGTGTCAGCACATTGTTTTAGACTAATTTCCTAGTGATCTAGAAACTTGTATATTTTGGGAAAAATCCTTGACCGGCCGCCTTACGAAATTTCTCAGTTTTGAGCTATCTCAATTTTGTCAACTAAACTGCCCCATTAGTGCAAATTATTACTTTTATGGTCATGTGTGGTGTCAGCACATTGTTTCAGACTAATTTCCTAGTGATCTAGAAACTTGTATATTTTGGGAAAAATTCTTGATCCGCCGCCTTACGAAATTTCTCAAATTTGACATATCTCAATTTTGTCAACTAAACTGCCCCAGTAGTGGAAATTATTACTTTTATGGTCATGTGTGGTGTTAGCACATTGTTTTAGACTAATTTCCTAGTGATCCAGAAACTTGTATATTTTGGGAAAAATCCTTGATCGGCCGCCTTACAAAATTTCTCAGTTTTGAGCTATCTCAATTTTGTCAACTAAACTGCCCCAGTAGTGCAAATTATTACTTTTATGGTCATGTGTGGTGTCAGCACATTGAATTAGACTAATTTCCTTGTGATCCAGAAACTTGTATATTTTGGGAAAAATCCTTGACCGGCCGCCTTACGAAATTTCTCAGTTTTGAGCTATCTGAATTTTGTCAACTAAACTGCCCCAGTAGTGCAAATTATTACTTTTATGGTCATGTGTGGTGTCAGCACATTGATTTAGACTAATTTCCTTGTGATCCAGAAACTTGCATATGTTGGGAAAAATCCTTGATCGGCCGCCTTACGAAATTTCTCAAATTTGACATATCTCAATTTTGTCAACTAAACTGCCCCAGTAGTGCAAATTATTACATTTATGGTCATGTGTGGTGTCAGCACATTGTTTTAGACTAATTTCCTAGTGATCCAGAAACTTGCATAATTTGGGAAAAATCCTTGACCGGCCGCCTTACGAAATTTCTCAAATTTGACATATCTTAATTTTGTCAACTAAACTGCCCCAGTAGTGCAAATTATTACTTTTATGGTAATGTGTGGTGTCAGCACAATGTTTTAGACTAATTTCCTTGTGATCCAGAAACTTGTATATGTTGGGAAAAATCCTTGGCCGCCTTACGAAATTTCTCAGTTTTGAGCTATCTGAATTTTGTCAACTAAACTGCCCCATTAGTGCAAATTATTACTTTTATGGTCATGTGTGGTGTCAGCACATTGTTTTAGACTAATTTCCTTGTGATCCAGAAACTTGTATATGTTGGGAAAAATCCTTGACCGGCCGCCTTACGAAATTTCTCAGTTTTGAGCTATCTGAATTTTGTCAACTAAACTGCCCCATTAGTGCAAATTATTACTTTTATGGTCATGTGTGGTGTCAGCACATTGTTTTAGACTAATTTCCTAGTGATCTAGAAACTTGTATATTTTGGGAAAAATCCTTGACCGGCCGCCTTACGAAATTTCTCAGTTTTGAGCTATCTCAATTTTGTCAACTAAACTGCCCCAGTAGTGCAAATTATTACTTTTATGGTCATGTGTCTGTGTCAGCACATTGAATTAGACTAATTTCCTTGTGATCCAGAAACTTGTATATTTTCGGAAAAATCCTTGACCGGCCGCCTTACGAAATTTCTCAGTTTTGAGCTATCTGAATTTTGTCAACTAAACTGCCCCATTAGTGCAAATTATTACTTTTATGGTCATGTGTGGTGTCAGCACATTGTTTTAGACTAATTTCCTAGTGATCTAGAAACTTGTATATTTTGGGAAAAATCCTTGACCGGCCGCCTTACGAAATTTCTCAGTTTTGAGCTATCTCAATTTTGTCAACTAAACTGCCCCAGTAGTGCAAATTATTACTTTTATGGTCATGTGTCTGTGTCAGCACATTGAATTAGACTAATTTCCTTGTGATCCAGAAACTTGTATATTTTGGGAAAAATCCTTGACCGGCCGCCTTACGAAATTTCTCAGTTTTGAGCTATCTGAATTTTGTCAACTAAACTGCCCCAGTAGTGCAAATTATTACTTTTATGGTCATGTGTGGTGTCAGCACATTGATTTAGACTAATTTCCTTGTGATCCAGAAACTTGCATATGTTGGGAAAAATCCTTGATCGGCCGCCTGACGAAATTTCTCAAATTTGACATATCTCAATTTTGTCAACTAAACTGCCCCAGTAGTGCAAATTATTACTTTTATGGTAATGTGTGGTGTCAGCACAATGTTTTAGACTAATTTCCTTGTGATCCAGAAACTTGTATATGTTGTGAAAATTCCTTGACCGGCCGCCTTACGAAATTTCTCAGTTTTGAGCTATCTGAATTTTGTCAACTAAACTGCCCCAGTAGTGCAAATTATTACTTTTCTGGTCATGTGTGGTGTCAGCACATTGATTTAGACTAATTTCCTTGTGATCCAGAAACTTGCATATTTTGGGAAAAATCCTTGATCGGCCGCCTTACGCAATTTCTCAAATTTGACATATCTCAATTTTGTCAACTAAACTGCCCCAGTAGTGCAAATTATTACATTTGTGGTCATGTGTGGTGTCAGCACATTGTTTTAGACTAATTTCCTAGTGATCTAGAAACTTGTATATTTTGGGAAAAATCCTTGACCGGCCGCCTTACGAAATTTCTCAAATTTGACATATCTCAATTTTGTCAACTAAACTGCCCCAGTAGTGGAAATTATTACTTTTATGGTCATGTGTGGTGTTAGCACATTGTTTTAGACTAATTTCCTAGTGATCCAGAAACTTGTATATTTTGGGAAAAATCCTTGATCGGCCGCCTTACGAAATTTCTCAGTTTTGAGCTATCTCAATTTTGTCAACTAAACTGCCCCAGTAGTGCAAATTATTACTTTTATGGTCATGTGTGGTGTCAGCACATTGATTTAGACTAATTTCCTTGTGATCCAGAAACTTGCATATTTTGGGAAAAATCCTTGATCGGCCGCCTTACGCAATTTCTCAAATTTGACATATCTCAATTTTGTCAACTAAACTGCCCCAGTAGTGCAAATTATTACATTTGTGGTCATGTGTGGTGTCAGCACATTGTTTTAGACTAATTTCCTAGTGATCTAGAAACTTGTATATTTTGGGAAAAATCCTTGACCGGCCGCCTTACGAAATTTCTCAAATTTGACATATCTCAATTTTGTCAACTAAACTGCCCCAGTAGTGGAAATTATTACTTTTATGGTCATGTGTGGTGTTAGCACAATTTTTTAGACTAATTTCCTAGTGATCCAGAAACTTGTATATTTTGGGAAAAATCCTTGATCGGCCGCCTTACGAAATTTCTCAGTTTTGAGCTATCTCAATTTTGTCAACTAAACTGCCCCAGTAGTGCAAATTATTACTTTTATGGTCATGTGTCTGTGTCAGCACATTGTTTTAGACTAATTTCCTAGTGATCCAGAAACTTGCATAATTTGGGAAAAATCCTTGACCGGCCGCCTTACGAAATTTCTCAGTTTTGAGCTATCTGAATTTTGTCAACTTAACTGCCCCAGTAGTGCAAATTATTACATTTGTGGTCATGTGTGGTGTCAGCACATTGTTTTAGACTAATTTCCTAGTGATCTAGAAACTTGTATATTTTGGGAAAAATCCTTGACCGGCCGCCTTACGAAATTTCTCAGTTTTGAGCTATCTCAATTTTGTCAACTAAACTGCCCCATTAGTGCAAATTATTACTTTTATGGTCATGTGTGGTGTCAGCACATTGTTTCAGACTAATTTCCTAGTGATCTAGAAACTTGTATATTTTGGGAAAAATTCTTGATCCGCCGCCTTACGAAATTTCTCAAATTTGACATATCTCAATTTTGTCAACTAAACTGCCCCAGTAGTGGAAATTATTACTTTTATGGTCATGTGTGGTGTTAGCACATTGTTTTAGACTAATTTCCTAGTGATCCAGAAACTTGTATATTTTGGGAAAAATCCTTGATCGGCCGCCTTACAAAATTTCTCAGTTTTGAGCTATCTCAATTTTGTCAACTAAACTGCCCCAGTAGTGCAAATTATTACTTTTATGGTCATGTGTGGTGTCAGCACATTGAATTAGACTAATTTCCTTGTGATCCAGAAACTTGTATATTTTGGGAAAAATCCTTGACCGGCCGCCTTACGAAATTTCTCAGTTTTGAGCTATCTGAATTTTGTCAACTAAACTGCCCCAAGAGTGCAAATTATTACTTTTATGGTCATGTGTGGTGTCAGCACATTGATTTAGACTAATTTCCTTGTGATCCAGAAACTTGCATATGTTGGGAAAAATCCTTGATCGGCCGCCTTACGAAATTTCTCAAATTTGACATATCTCAATTTTGTCAACTAAACTGCCCCAGTAGTGCAAATTATTACATTTATGGTCATGTGTGGTGTCAGCACATTGTTTTAGACTAATTTCCTAGTGATCCAGAAACTTGCATAATTTGGGAAAAATCCTTGACCGGCCGCCTTACGAAATTTCTCAAATTTGACATATCTTAATTTTGTCAACTAAACTGCCCCAGTAGTGGAAATTATTACTTTTATGGTCATGTGTGGTGTTAGCACATTGTTTTAGACTAATTTCCTAGTGATCCAGAAACTTGCATATTTTCGGAAAAATCCTTGATCGGCCGCCTTACGAAATTTCTCAGTTTTGAGCTATCTGAATTTTGTCAACTAAACTGCCCCATTAGTGCAAATTATTACTTTTATGGTCATGTGTGGTGTCAGCACATTGTTTTAGACTAATTTCCTAGTGATCTAGAAACTTGTATATTTTGGGAAAAATCCTTGACCGGCCGCCTTACGAAATTTCTCAGTTTTGAGCTATCTGAATTTTGTCAACTAAACTGCCCCAGTAGTGCAAATTATTACTTTTATGGTCATGTGTGGTGTCAGCACATTGATTTAGACTAATTTCCTTGTGATCCAGAAACTTGCATATGTTGGGAAAAATCCTTGATCGGCCGCCTTACGAAATTTCTCAAATTTGACATATCTCAATTTTGTCAACTAAACTGCCCCAGTAGTGCAAATTATTACATTTATGGTCATGTGTGGTGTCAGCACATTGTTTTAGACTAATTTCCTAGTGATCCAGAAACTTGCATAATTTGGGAAAAATCCTTGACCGGCCGCCTTACGAAATTTCTCAAATTTGACATATCTCAATTTTGTCAACTAAACTGCCCCAGTAGTGGAAATTATTACTTTTATGGTCATGTGTGGTGTTAGCACATTGTTTTAGACTAATTTCCTAGTGATCCAGAAACTTGCATATTTTGGGAAAAATCCTTGATCGGCCGCCTAACGAAATTTCTCAGTTTTGAGCTATCTGAATTTTTTCAACTAAACTGTCCCAGTAGTGCAAATTATTACTTTTATGGTAATGTGTGGTGTCAGCACAATGTTTTAGACTAATTTCCTTGTGATCCAGAAACTTGTATATGTTGGGAAAAATCCTTGGCCGCCTTACGAAATTTCTCAGTTTTGAGCTATCTGAATTTTGTCAACTAAACTGCCCCATTAGTGCAAATTATTACTTTTATGGTCATGTGTGGTGTCAGCACATTGTTTTAGACTAATTTCCTTGTGATCCAGAAACTTGTATATGTTGGGAAAAATCCTTGACCGGCCGCCTTACGAAATTTCTCAGTTTTGAGCTATCTGAATTTTGTCAACTAAACTGCCCCATTAGTGCAAATTATTACTTTTATGGTCATGTGTGGTGTCAGCACATTGTTTTAGACTAATTTCCTAGTGATCTAGAAACTTGTATATTTTGGGAAAAATCCTTGACCGGCCGCCTTACGAAATTTCTCAGTTTTGAGCTATCTCAATTTTGTCAACTAAACTGCCCCAGTAGTGCAAATTATTACTTTTATGGTCATGTGTCTGTGTCAGCACATTGAATTAGACTAATTTCCTTGTGATCCAGAAACTTGTATATTTTCGGAAAAATCCTTGACCGGCCGCCTTACGAAATTTCTCAGTTTTGAGCTATCTGAATTTTGTCAACTAAACTGCCCCATTAGTGCAAATTATTACTTTTATGGTCATGTGTGGTGTCAGCACATTGTTTTAGACTAATTTCCTAGTGATCTAGAAACTTGTATATTTTGGGAAAAATCCTTGACCGGCCGCCTTACGAAATTTCTCAGTTTTGAGCTATCTCAATTTTGTCAACTAAACTGCCCCAGTAGTGCAAATTATTACTTTTATGGTCATGTGTCTGTGTCAGCACATTGAATTAGACTAATTTCCTTGTGATCCAGAAACTTGTATATTTTGGGAAAAATCCTTGACCGGCCGCCTTACGAAATTTCTCAGTTTTGAGCTATCTGAATTTTGTCAACTAAACTGCCCCAGTAGTGCAAATTATTACTTTTATGGTCATGTGTGGTGTCAGCACATTGATTTAGACTAATTTCCTTGTGATCCAGAAACTTGCATATGTTGGGAAAAATCCTTGATCGGCCGCCTGACGAAATTTCTCAAATTTGACATATCTCAATTTTGTCAACTAAACTGCCCCAGTAGTGCAAATTATTACTTTTATGGTAATGTGTGGTGTCAGCACAATGTTTTAGACTAATTTCCTTGTGATCCAGAAACTTGTATATGTTGTGAAAATTCCTTGACCGGCCGCCTTACGAAATTTCTCAGTTTTGAGCTATCTGAATTTTGTCAACTAAACTGCCCCAGTAGTGCAAATTATTACTTTTCTGGTCATGTGTGGTGTCAGCACATTGATTTAGACTAATTTCCTTGTGATCCAGAAACTTGCATATTTTGGGAAAAATCCTTGATCGGCCGCCTTACGCAATTTCTCAAATTTGACATATCTCAATTTTGTCAACTAAACTGCCCCAGTAGTGCAAATTATTACATTTGTGGTCATGTGTGGTGTCAGCACATTGTTTTAGACTAATTTCCTAGTGATCTAGAAACTTGTATATTTTGGGAAAAATCCTTGACCGGCCGCCTTACGAAATTTCTCAAATTTGACATATCTCAATTTTGTCAACTAAACTGCCCCAGTAGTGGAAATTATTACTTTTATGGTCATGTGTGGTGTTAGCACATTGTTTTAGACTAATTTCCTAGTGATCCAGAAACTTGTATATTTTGGGAAAAATCCTTGATCGGCCGCCTTACGAAATTTCTCAGTTTTGAGCTATCTCAATTTTGTCAACTAAACTGCCCCAGTAGTGCAAATTATTACTTTTATGGTCATGTGTGGTGTCAGCACATTGATTTAGACTAATTTCCTTGTGATCCAGAAACTTGCATATTTTGGGAAAAATCCTTGATCGGCCGCCTTACGCAATTTCTCAAATTTGACATATCTCAATTTTGTCAACTAAACTGCCCCAGTAGTGCAAATTATTACATTTGTGGTCATGTGTGGTGTCAGCACATTGTTTTAGACTAATTTCCTAGTGATCTAGAAACTTGTATATTTTGGGAAAAATCCTTGACCGGCCGCCTTACGAAATTTCTCAAATTTGACATATCTCAATTTTGTCAACTAAACTGCCCCAGTAGTGGAAATTATTACTTTTATGGTCATGTGTGGTGTTAGCACAATTTTTTAGACTAATTTCCTAGTGATCCAGAAACTTGTATATTTTGGGAAAAATCCTTGATCGGCCGCCTTACGAAATTTCTCAGTTTTGAGCTATCTCAATTTTGTCAACTAAACTGCCCCAGTAGTGCAAATTATTACTTTTATGGTCATGTGTCTGTGTCAGCACATTGTTTTAGACTAATTTCCTAGTGATCCAGAAACTTGCATAATTTGGGAAAAATCCTTGACCGGCCGCCTTACGAAATTTCTCAGTTTTGAGCTATCTGAATTTTGTCAACTTAACTGCCCCAGTAGTGCAAATTATTACATTTGTGGTCATGTGTGGTGTCAGCACATTGTTTTAGACTAATTTCCTAGTGATCTAGAAACTTGTATATTTTGGGAAAAATCCTTGACCGGCCGCCTTACGAAATTTCTCAGTTTTGAGCTATCTCAATTTTGTCAACTAAACTGCCCCATTAGTGCAAATTATTACTTTTATGGTCATGTGTGGTGTCAGCACATTGTTTCAGACTAATTTCCTAGTGATCTAGAAACTTGTATATTTTGGGAAAAATTCTTGATCCGCCGCCTTACGAAATTTCTCAAATTTGACATATCTCAATTTTGTCAACTAAACTGCCCCAGTAGTGGAAATTATTACTTTTATGGTCATGTGTGGTGTTAGCACATTGTTTTAGACTAATTTCCTAGTGATCCAGAAACTTGTATATTTTGGGAAAAATCCTTGATCGGCCGCCTTACAAAATTTCTCAGTTTTGAGCTATCTCAATTTTGTCAACTAAACTGCCCCAGTAGTGCAAATTATTACTTTTATGGTCATGTGTGGTGTCAGCACATTGAATTACGACTAATTTCCTTGTGATCCAGAAACTTGTATATTTTGGGAAAAATCCTTGACCGGCCGCCTTACGAAATTTCTCAGTTTTGAGCTATCTGAATTTTGTCAACTAAACTGCCCCAGTAGTGCAAATTATTACTTTTATGGTCATGTGTGGTGTCAGCACATTGATTTAGACTAATTTCCTTGTGATCCAGAAACTTGCATATGTTGGGAAAAATCCTTGATCGGCCGCCTTACGAAATTTCTCAAATTTGACATATCTCAATTTTGTCAACTAAACTGCCCCAGTAGTGCAAATTATTACTTTTATGGTCATGTGTCTGTGTCAGCACATTGAATTAGACTAATTTCCTTGTGATCCAGAAACTTGTATATTTTCGGAAAAATCCTTGACCGGCCGCCTTACGAAATTTCTCAGTTTTGAGCTATCTGAATTTTGTCAACTAAACTGCCCCATTAGTGCAAATTATTACTTTTATGGTCATGTGTGGTGTCAGCACATTGTTTTAGACTAATTTCCTAGTGATCTAGAAACTTGTATATTTTGGGAAAAATCCTTGACCGGCCGCCTTACGAAATTTCTCAGTTTTGAGCTATCTCAATTTTGTCAACTAAACTGCCCCAGTAGTGCAAATTATTACTTTTATGGTCATGTGTCTGTGTCAGCACATTGAATTAGACTAATTTCCTTGTGATCCAGAAACTTGTATATTTTGGGAAAAATCCTTGACCGGCCGCCTTACGAAATTTCTCAGTTTTGAGCTATCTGAATTTTGTCAACTAAACTGCCCCAGTAGTGCAAATTATTACTTTTATGGTCATGTGTGGTGTCAGCACATTGATTTAGACTAATTTCCTTGTGATCCAGAAACTTGCATATGTTGGGAAAAATCCTTGATCGGCCGCCTGACGAAATTTCTCAAATTTGACATATCTCAATTTTGTCAACTAAACTGCCCCAGTAGTGCAAATTATTACTTTTATGGTAATGTGTGGTGTCAGCACAATGTTTTAGACTAATTTCCTTGTGATCCAGAAACTTGTATATGTTGTGAAAATTCCTTGACCGGCCGCCTTACGAAATTTCTCAGTTTTGAGCTATCTGAATTTTGTCAACTAAACTGCCCCAGTAGTGCAAATTATTACTTTTCTGGTCATGTGTGGTGTCAGCACATTGATTTAGACTAATTTCCTTGTGATCCAGAAACTTGCATATTTTGGGAAAAATCCTTGATCGGCCGCCTTACGCAATTTCTCAAATTTGACATATCTCAATTTTGTCAACTAAACTGCCCCAGTAGTGCAAATTATTACATTTGTGGTCATGTGTGGTGTCAGCACATTGTTTTAGACTAATTTCCTAGTGATCTAGAAACTTGTATATTTTGGGAAAAATCCTTGACCGGCCGCCTTACGAAATTTCTCAAATTTGACATATCTCAATTTTGTCAACTAAACTGCCCCAGTAGTGGAAATTATTACTTTTATGGTCATGTGTGGTGTTAGCACATTGTTTTAGACTAATTTCCTAGTGATCCAGAAACTTGTATATTTTGGGAAAAATCCTTGATCGGCCGCCTTACGAAATTTCTCAGTTTTGAGCTATCTCAATTTTGTCAACTAAACTGCCCCAGTAGTGCAAATTATTACTTTTATGGTCATGTGTGGTGTCAGCACATTGATTTAGACTAATTTCCTTGTGATCCAGAAACTTGCATATTTTGGGAAAAATCCTTGATCGGCCGCCTTACGCAATTTCTCAAATTTGACATATCTCAATTTTGTCAACTAAACTGCCCCAGTAGTGCAAATTATTACATTTGTGGTCATGTGTGGTGTCAGCACATTGTTTTAGACTAATTTCCTAGTGATCTAGAAACTTGTATATTTTGGGAAAAATCCTTGACCGGCCGCCTTACGAAATTTCTCAAATTTGACATATCTCAATTTTGTCAACTAAACTGCCCCAGTAGTGGAAATTATTACTTTTATGGTCATGTGTGGTGTTAGCACAATTTTTTAGACTAATTTCCTAGTGATCCAGAAACTTGTATATTTTGGGAAAAATCCTTGATCGGCCGCCTTACGAAATTTCTCAGTTTTGAGCTATCTCAATTTTGTCAACTAAACTGCCCCAGTAGTGCAAATTATTACTTTTATGGTCATGTGTCTGTGTCAGCACATTGTTTTAGACTAATTTCCTAGTGATCCAGAAACTTGCATAATTTGGGAAAAATCCTTGACCGGCCGCCTTACGAAATTTCTCAGTTTTGAGCTATCTGAATTTTGTCAACTTAACTGCCCCAGTAGTGCAAATTATTACATTTGTGGTCATGTGTGGTGTCAGCACATTGTTTTAGACTAATTTCCTAGTGATCTAGAAACTTGTATATTTTGGGAAAAATCCTTGACCGGCCGCCTTACGAAATTTCTCAGTTTTGAGCTATCTCAATTTTGTCAACTAAACTGCCCCATTAGTGCAAATTATTACTTTTATGGTCATGTGTGGTGTCAGCACATTGTTTCAGACTAATTTCCTAGTGATCTAGAAACTTGTATATTTTGGGAAAAATCCTTGACCGGCCGCCTTACGAAATTTCTCAAATTTGACATATCTCAATTTTGTCAACTAAACTGCCCCAGTAGTGGAAATTATTACTTTTATGGTCATGTGTGGTGTTAGCACAATTTTTTAGACTAATTTCCTAGTGATCCAGAAACTTGTATATTTTGGGAAAAATCCTTGATCGGCCGCCTTACGAAATTTCTCAGTTTTGAGCTATCTCAATTTTGTCAACTAAACTGCCCCAGTAGTGCAAATTATTACTTTTATGGTCATGTGTCTGTGTCAGCACATTGTTTTAGACTAATTTCCTAGTGATCCAGAAACTTGCATAATTTGGGAAAAATCCTTGACCGGCCGCCTTACGAAATTTCTCAGTTTTGAGCTATCTGAATTTTGTCAACTTAACTGCCCCAGTAGTGCAAATTATTACATTTGTGGTCATGTGTGGTGTCAGCACATTGTTTTAGACTAATTTCCTAGTGATCTAGAAACTTGTATATTTTGGGAAAAATCCTTGACCGGCCGCCTTACGAAATTTCTCAGTTTTGAGCTATCTCAATTTTGTCAACTAAACTGCCCCATTAGTGCAAATTATTACTTTTATGGTCATGTGTGGTGTCAGCACATTGTTTCAGACTAATTTCCTAGTGATCTAGAAACTTGTATATTTTGGGAAAAATTCTTGATCCGCCGCCTTACGAAATTTCTCAAATTTGACATATCTCAATTTTGTCAACTAAACTGCCCCAGTAGTGGAAATTATTACTTTTATGGTCATGTGTGGTGTTAGCACATTGTTTTAGACTAATTTCCTAGTGATCCAGAAACTTGTATATTTTGGGAAAAATCCTTGATCGGCCGCCTTACAAAATTTCTCAGTTTTGAGCTATCTCAATTTTGTCAACTAAACTGCCCCAGTAGTGCAAATTATTACTTTTATGGTCATGTGTGGTGTCAGCACATTGAATTAGACTAATTTCCTTGTGATCCAGAAACTTGTATATTTTGGGAAAAATCCTTGACCGGCCGCCTTACGAAATTTCTCAGTTTTGAGCTATCTGAATTTTGTCAACTAAACTGCCCCAGTAGTGCAAATTATTACTTTTATGGTCATGTGTGGTGTCAGCACATTGATTTAGACTAATTTCCTTGTGATCCAGAAACTTGCATATGTTGGGAAAAATCCTTGATCGGCCGCCTTACGAAATTTCTCAAATTTGACATATCTCAATTTTGTCAACTAAACTGCCCCAGTAGTGCAAATTATTACTTTTATGGTCATGTGTCTGTGTCAGCACATTGAATTAGACTAATTTCCTTGTGATCCAGAAACTTGTATATTTTCGGAAAAATCCTTGACCGGCCGCCTTACAAAATTTCTCAGTTTTGAGCTATCTGAATTTTGTCAACTAAACTGCCCCATTAGTGCAAATTATTACTTTTATGGTCATGTGTGGTGTCAGCACATTGTTTTAGACTAATTTCCTAGTGATCTAGAAACTTGTATATTTTGGGAAAAATCCTTGACCGGCCGCCTTACGAAATTTCTCAGTTTTGAGCTATCTCAATTTTGTCAACTAAACTGCCCCAGTAGTGCAAATTATTACTTTTATGGTCATGTGTCTGTGTCAGCACATTGAATTAGACTAATTTCCTTGTGATCCAGAAACTTGTATATTTTGGGAAAAATCCTTGACCGGCCGCCTTACGAAATTTCTCAGTTTTGAGCTATCTGAATTTTGTCAACTAAACTGCCCCAGTAGTGCAAATTATTACTTTTATGGTCATGTGTGGTGTCAGCACATTGATTTAGACTAATTTCCTTGTGATCCAGAAACTTGCATATGTTGGGAAAAATCCTTGATCGGCCGCCTGACGAAATTTCTCAAATTTGACATATCTCAATTTTGTCAACTAAACTGCCCCAGTAGTGCAAATTATTACTTTTATGGTAATGTGTGGTGTCAGCACAATGTTTTAGACTAATTTCCTTGTGATCCAGAAACTTGTATATGTTGTGAAAATTCCTTGACCGGCCGCCTTACGAAATTTCTCAGTTTTGAGCTATCTGAATTTTGTCAACTAAACTGCCCCAGTAGTGCAAATTATTACTTTTCTGGTCATGTGTGGTGTCAGCACATTGATTTAGACTAATTTCCTTGTGATCCAGAAACTTGCATATTTTGGGAAAAATCCTTGATCGGCCGCCTTACGCAATTTCTCAAATTTGACATATCTCAATTTTGTCAACTAAACTGCCCCATTAGTGCAAATTATTACTTTTATGGTCATGTGTGGTGTTAGCACATTGTTTTAGACTAATTTCCTAGTGATCCAGAAACTTGTATATTTTGGGAAAAATCCTTGACCGGCCGCCTTACGAAATTTCTCAGTTTTGAGCTATCTGAATTTTGTCAACTAAACTGCCCCATTAGTGCAAATTATTACTTTTATGGTCATGTGTGGTGTCAGCACATTGTTTTAGACTAATTTCCTAGTGATCTAGAAACTTGTATATTTTGGGAAAAATCCTTGACCGGCCGCCTTACGAAATTTCTCAGTTTTGAGCTATCTCAATTTTGTCAACTAAACTGCCCCAGTAGTGCAAATTATTACTTTTATGGTCATGTGTCTGTGTCAGCACATTGAATTAGACTAATTTCCTTGTGATCCAGAAACTTGTATATTTTCGGAAAAATCCTTGACCGGCCGCCTTACGAAATTTCTCAAATTTGACATATCTCAATTTTGTCAACTAAACTGCCCCATTAGTGCAAATTATTACTTTTATGGTCATGTGTGGTGTCAGCACATTGTTTTAGACTAATTTCCTAGTGATCCAGAAACTTGCATAATTTGGGAAAAATCCTTGACCGGCCGCCTTACGAAATTTCTCAAATTTGACATATCTTAATTTTGTCAACTAAACTGCCCCAGTAGTGGAAATTATTACTTTTATGGTCATGTGTGGTGTTAGCACATTGTTTTAGACTAATTTCCTAGTGATCCAGAAACTTGCATATTTTCGGAAAAATCCTTGATCGGCCGCCTTACGAAATTTCTCAGTTTTGAGCTATCTGAATTTTGTCAACTAAACTGCCCCATTAGTGCAAATTATTACTTTTATGGTCATGTGTGGTGTCAGCACATTGTTTTAGACTAATTTCCTAGTGATCTAGAAACTTGTATATTTTGGGAAAAATCCTTGACCGGCCGCCTTACGAAATTTCTCAGTTTTGAGCTATCTGAATTTTGTCAACTAAACTGCCCCAGTAGTGCAAATTATTACTTTTATGGTCATGTGTGGTGTCAGCACATTGATTTAGACTAATTTCCTTGTGATCCAGAAACTTGCATATGTTGGGAAAAATCCTTGATCGGCCGCCTTACGAAATTTCTCAAATTTGACATATCTCAATTTTGTCAACTAAACTGCCCCAGTAGTGCAAATTATTACATTTATGGTCATGTGTGGTGTCAGCACATTGTTTTAGACTAATTTCCTAGTGATCCAGAAACTTGCATAATTTGGGAAAAATCCTTGACCGGCCGCCTTACGAAATTTCTCAAATTTGACATATCTCAATTTTGTCAACTAAACTGCCCCAGTAGTGGAAATTATTACTTTTATGGTCATGTGTGGTGTTAGCACATTGTTTTAGACTAATTTCCTAGTGATCCAGAAACTTGCATATTTTGGGAAAAATCCTTGATCGGCCGCCTAACGAAATTTCTCAGTTTTGAGCTATCTGAATTTTTTCAACTAAACTGTCCCAGTAGTGCAAATTATTACTTTTATGGTAATGTGTGGTGTCAGCACAATGTTTTAGACTAATTTCCTTGTGATCCAGAAACTTGTATATGTTGGGAAAAATCCTTGGCCGCCTTACGAAATTTCTCAGTTTTGAGCTATCTGAATTTTGTCAACTAAACTGCCCCATTAGTGCAAATTATTACTTTTATGGTCATGTGTGGTGTCAGCACATTGTTTTAGACTAATTTCCTTGTGATCCAGAAACTTGTATATGTTGGGAAAAATCCTTGACCGGCCGCCTTACGAAATTTCTCAGTTTTGAGCTATCTGAATTTTGTCAACTAAACTGCCCCATTAGTGCAAATTATTACTTTTATGGTCATGTGTGGTGTCAGCACATTGTTTTAGACTAATTTCCTAGTGATCTAGAAACTTGTATATTTTGGGAAAAATCCTTGACCGGCCGCCTTACGAAATTTCTCAGTTTTGAGCTATCTCAATTTTGTCAACTAAACTGCCCCAGTAGTGCAAATTATTACTTTTATGGTCATGTGTCTGTGTCAGCACATTGAATTAGACTAATTTCCTTGTGATCCAGAAACTTGTATATTTTCGGAAAAATCCTTGACCGGCCGCCTTACGAAATTTCTCAGTTTTGAGCTATCTCAATTTTGTCAACTAAACTGCCCCAGTAGTGCAAATTATTACTTTTATGGTCATGTGTCTGTGTCAGCACATTGAATTAGACTAATTTCCTTGTGATCCAGAAACTTGTATATTTTGGGAAAAATCCTTGACCGGGCCTTACGAAATTTCTCAGTTTTGAGCTATCTGAATTTTGTCAACTAAACTGCCCCAGTAGTGCAAATTATTACTTTTATGGTCATGTGTGGTGTCAGCACATTGATTTAGACTAATTTCCTTGTGATCCAGAAACTTGCATATTTTGGGAAAAATCCTTGATCGGCCGCCTTACGCAATTTCTCAAATTTGACATATCTCAATTTTGTCAACTAAACTGCCCCAGTAGTGCAAATTATTACATTTGTGGTCATGTGTGGTGTCAGCACATTGTTTTAGACTAATTTCCTAGTGATCTAGAAACTTGTATATTTTGGGAAAAATCCTTGACCGGCCGCCTTACGAAATTTCTCAAATTTGACATATCTCAATTTTGTCAACTAAACTGCCCCAGTAGTGGAAATTATTACTTTTATGGTCATGTGTGGTGTTAGCACATTGTTTTAGACTAATTTCCTAGTGATCCAGAAACTTGCATAATTTGGGAAAAATCCTTGACCGGCCGCCTTACGAAATTTCTCAGTTTTGAGCTATCTGAATTTTGTCAACTTAACTGCCCCAGTAGTGCAAATTATTACATTTGTGGTCATGTGTGGTGTCAGCACATTGTTTTAGACTAATTTCCTAGTGATCTAGAAACTTGTATATTTTGGGAAAAATCCTTGACCGGCCGCCTTACGAAATTTCTCAGTTTTGAGCTATCTCAATTTTGTCAACTAAACTGCCCCATTAGTGCAAATTATTACTTTTATGGTCATGTGTGGTGTCAGCACATTGTTTCAGACTAATTTCCTAGTGATCTAGAAACTTGTATATTTTGGGAAAAATTCTTGATCCGCCGCCTTACGAAATTTCTCAAATTTGACATATCTCAATTTTGTCAACTAAACTGCCCCAGTAGTGGAAATTATTACTTTTATGGTCATGTGTGGTGTTAGCACATTGTTTTAGACTAATTTCCTAGTGATCCAGAAACTTGTATATTTTGGGAAAAATCCTTGATCGGCCGCCTTACAAAATTTCTCAGTTTTGAGCTATCTCAATTTTGTCAACTAAACTGCCCCAGTAGTGCAAATTATTACTTTTATGGTCATGTGTGGTGTCAGCACATTGAATTAGACTAATTTCCTTGTGATCCAGAAACTTGTATATTTTGGGAAAAATCCTTGACCGGCCGCCTTACGAAATTTCTCAGTTTTGAGCTATCTGAATTTTGTCAACTAAACTGCCCCAGTAGTGCAAATTATTACTTTTATGGTCATGTGTGGTGTCAGCACATTGATTTAGACTAATTTCCTTGTGATCCAGAAACTTGCATATGTTGGGAAAAATCCTTGATCGGCCGCCTTACGAAATTTCTCAAATTTGACATATCTCAATTTTGTCAACTAAACTGCCCCAGTAGTGCAAATTATTACATTTATGGTCATGTGTGGTGTCAGCACATTGTTTTAGACTAATTTCCTAGTGATCCAGAAACTTGCATAATTTGGGAAAAATCCTTGACCGGCCGCCTTACGAAATTTCTCAAATTTGACATATCTTAATTTTGTCAACTAAACTGCCCCAGTAGTGGAAATTATTACTTTTATGGTCATGTGTGGTGTTAGCACATTGTTTTAGACTAATTTCCTAGTGATCCAGAAACTTGTATATTTTGGGAAAAATTCTTGATCCGCCGCCTTACGAAATTTCTCAAATTTGACATATCTCAATTTTGTCAACTAAACTGCCCCAGTAGTGGAAATTATTACTTTTATGGTCATGTGTGGTGTTAGCACATTGTTTTAGACTAATTTCCTAGTGATCCAGAAACTTGTATATTTTGGGAAAAATCCTTGATCGGCCGCCTTACAAAATTTCTCAGTTTTGAGCTATCTCAATTTTGTCAACTAAACTGCCCCAGTAGTGCAAATTATTACTTTTATGGTCATGTGTGGTGTCAGCACATTGAATTAGACTAATTTCCTTGTGATCCAGAAACTTGTATATTTTGGGAAAAATCCTTGACCGGCCGCCTTACGAAATTTCTCAGTTTTGAGCTATCTGAATTTTGTCAACTAAACTGCCCCAGTAGTGCAAATTATTACTTTTATGGTCATGTGTGGTGTCAGCACATTGATTTAGACTAATTTCCTTGTGATCCAGAAACTTGCATATGTTGGGAAAAATCCTTGATCGGCCGCCTTACGAAATTTCTCAAATTTGACATATCTCAATTTTGTCAACTAAACTGCCCCAGTAGTGCAAATTATTACATTTATGGTCATGTGTGGTGTCAGCACATTGTTTTAGACTAATTTCCTAGTGATCCAGAAACTTGCATAATTTGGGAAAAATCCTTGACCGGCCGCCTTACGAAATTTCTCAAATTTGACATATCTTAATTTTGTCAACTAAACTGCCCCAGTAGTGGAAATTATTACTTTTATGGTCATGTGTGGTGTTAGCACATTGTTTTAGACTAATTTCCTAGTGATCCAGAAACTTGCATATTTTGGGAAAAATCCTTGATCGGCCGCCTTACGAAATTTCTCAGTTTTGAGCTATCTGAATTTTGTCAACTAAACTGCCCCATTAGTGCAAATTATTACTTTTATGGTCATGTGTGGTGTCAGCACATTGTTTTAGACTAATTTCCTAGTGATCTAGAAACTTGTATATTTTGGGAAAAATCCTTGACCGGCCGCCTTACGAAATTTCTCAGTTTTGAGCTATCTGAATTTTGTCAACTAAACTGCCCCAGTAGTGCAAATTATTACTTTTATGGTCATGTGTGGTGTCAGCACATTGATTTAGACTAATTTCCTTGTGATCCAGAAACTTGCATATGTTGGGAAAAATCCTTGATCGGCCGCCTTACGAAATTTCTCAAATTTGACATATCTCAATTTTGTCAACTAAACTGCCCCAGTAGTGCAAATTATTACATTTATGGTCATGTGTGGTGTCAGCACATTGTTTTAGACTAATTTCCTAGTGATCCAGAAACTTGCATAATTTGGGAAAAATCCTTGACCGGCCGCCTTACGAAATTTCTCAAATTTGACATATCTCAATTTTGTCAACTAAACTGCCCCAGTAGTGGAAATTATTACTTTTATGGTCATGTGTGGTGTTAGCACATTGTTTTAGACTAATTTCCTAGTGATCCAGAAACTTGCATATTTTGGGAAAAATCCTTGATCGGCCGCCTAACGAAATTTCTCAGTTTTGAGCTATCTGAATTTTTTCAACTAAACTGTCCCAGTAGTGCAAATTATTACTTTTATGGTAATGTGTGGTGTCAGCACAATGTTTTAGACTAATTTCCTTGTGATCCAGAAACTTGTATATGTTGGGAAAAATCCTTGGCCGCCTTACGAAATTTCTCAGTTTTGAGCTATCTGAATTTTGTCAACTAAACTGCCCCATTAGTGCAAATTATTACTTTTATGGTCATGTGTGGTGTCAGCACATTGTTTTAGACTAATTTCCTTGTGATCCAGAAACTTGTATATGTTGGGAAAAATCCTTGACCGGCCGCCTTACGAAATTTCTCAGTTTTGAGCTATCTGAATTTTGTCAACTAAACTGCCCCATTAGTGCAAATTATTACTTTTATGGTCATGTGTGGTGTCAGCACATTGTTTTAGACTAATTTCCTAGTGATCTAGAAACTTGTATATTTTGGGAAAAATCCTTGACCGGCCGCCTTACGAAATTTCTCAGTTTTGAGCTATCTCAATTTTGTCAACTAAACTGCCCCAGTAGTGCAAATTATTACTTTTATGGTCATGTGTCTGTGTCAGCACATTGAATTAGACTAATTTCCTTGTGATCCAGAAACTTGTATATTTTCGGAAAAATCCTTGACCGGCCGCCTTACGAAATTTCTCAGTTTTGAGCTATCTGAATTTTGTCAACTAAACTGCCCCATTAGTGCAAATTATTACTTTTATGGTCATGTGTGGTGTCAGCACATTGTTTTAGACTAATTTCCTAGTGATCTAGAAACTTGTATATTTTGGGAAAAATCCTTGACCGGCCGCCTTACGAAATTTCTCAGTTTTGAGCTATCTCAATTTTGTCAACTAAACTGCCCCAGTAGTGCAAATTATTACTTTTATGGTCATGTGTCTGTGTCAGCACATTGAATTAGACTAATTTCCTTGTGATCCAGAAACTTGTATATTTTGGGAAAAATCCTTGACCGGCCGCCTTACGAAATTTCTCAGTTTTGAGCTATCTGAATTTTGTCAACTAAACTGCCCCAGTAGTGCAAATTATTACTTTTATGGTCATGTGTGGTGTCAGCACATTGATTTAGACTAATTTCCTTGTGATCCAGAAACTTGCATATTTTGGGAAAAATCCTTGATCGGCCGCCTTACGCAATTTCTCAAATTTGACATATCTCAATTTTGTCAACTAAACTGCCCAAGTAGTGCAAATTATTACATTTGTGGTCATGTGTGGTGTCAGCACATTGTTTTAGACTAATTTCCTAGTGATCTAGAAACTTGTATATTTTGGGAAAAATCCTTGACCGGCCGCCTTACGAAATTTCTCAAATTTGACATATCTCAATTTTGTCAACTAAACTGCCCCAGTAGTGGAAATTATTACTTTTATGGTCATGTGTGGTGTTAGCACATTGTTTTAGACTAATTTCCTAGTGATCCAGAAACTTGTATATTTTGGGAAAAATCCTTGATCGGCCGCCTTACGAAATTTCTCAGTTTTGAGCTATCTCAATTTTGTCAACTAAACTGCCCCAGTAGTGCAAATTATTACTTTTATGGTCATGTGTCTGTGTCAGCACATTGTTTTAGACTAATTTCCTAGTGATCCAGAAACTTGCATAATTTGGGAAAAATCCTTGACCGGCCGCCTTACGAAATTTCTCAGTTTTGAGCTATCTGAATTTTGTCAACTTAACTGCCCCAGTAGTGCAAATTATTACATTTGTGGTCATGTGTGGTGTCAGCACATTGTTTTAGACTAATTTCCTAGTGATCTAGAAACTTGTATATTTTGGGAAAAATCCTTGACCGGCCGCCTTACGAAATTTCTCAGTTTTGAGCTATCTCAATTTTGTCAACTAAACTGCCCCATTAGTGCAAATTATTACTTTTATGGTCATGTGTGGTGTCAGCACATTGTTTCAGACTAATTTCCTAGTGATCTAGAAACTTGTATATTTTGGGAAAAATTCTTGATCCGCCGCCTTACGAAATTTCTCAAATTTGACATATCTCAATTTTGTCAACTAAACTGCCCCAGTAGTGGAAATTATTACTTTTATGGTCATGTGTGGTGTTAGCACATTGTTTTAGACTAATTTCCTAGTGATCCAGAAACTTGTATATTTTGGGAAAAATCCTTGATCGGCCGCCTTACAAAATTTCTCAGTTTTGAGCTATCTCAATTTTGTCAACTAAACTGCCCCAGTAGTGCAAATTATTACTTTTATGGTCATGTGTGGTGTCAGCACATTGAATTAGACTAATTTCCTTGTGATCCAGAAACTTGTATATTTTGGGAAAAATCCTTGACCGGCCGCCTTACGAAATTTCTCAGTTTTGAGCTATCTGAATTTTGTCAACTAAACTGCCCCAGTAGTGCAAATTATTACTTTTATGGTCATGTGTGGTGTCAGCACATTGATTTAGACTAATTTCCTTGTGATCCAGAAACTTGCATATGTTGGGAAAAATCCTTGATCGGCCGCCTTACGAAATTTCTCAAATTTGACATATCTCAATTTTGTCAACTAAACTGCCCCAGTAGTGCAAATTATTACATTTATGGTCATGTGTGGTGTCAGCACATTGTTTTAGACTAATTTCCTAGTGATCCAGAAACTTGCATAATTTGGGAAAAATCCTTGACCGGCCGCCTTACGAAATTTCTCAAATTTGACATATCTTAATTTTGTCAACTAAACTGCCCCAGTAGTGGAAATTATTACTTTTATGGTCATGTGTGGTGTTAGCACATTGTTTTAGACTAATTTCCTAGTGATCTAGAAACTTGTATATTTTGGGAAAAATCCTTGACCGGCCGCCTTACGAAATTTCTCAGTTTTGAGCTATCTCAATTTTGTCAACTAAACTGCCCCAGTAGTGCAAATTATTACTTTTATGGTCATGTGTCTGTGTCAGCACATTGAATTAGACTAATTTCCTTGTGATCCAGAAACTTGTATATTTTCGGAAAAATCCTTGACCGGCCGCCTTACGAAATTTCTCAGTTTTGAGCTATCTGAATTTTGTCAACTAAACTGCCCCATTAGTGCAAATTATTACTTTTATGGTCATGTGTGGTGTCAGCACATTGTTTTAGACTAATTTCCTAGTGATCTAGAAACTTGTATATTTTGGGAAAAATCCTTGACCGGCCGCCTTACGAAATTTCTCAGTTTTGAGCTATCTCAATTTTGTCAACTAAACTGCCCCAGTAGTGCAAATTATTACTTTTATGGTCATGTGTCTGTGTCAGCACATTGAATTAGACTAATTTCCTTGTGATCCAGAAACTTGTATATTTTGGGAAAAATCCTTGACCGGCCGCCTTACGAAATTTCTCAGTTTTGAGCTATCTGAATTTTGTCAACTAAACTGCCCCAGTAGTGCAAATTATTACTTTTATGGTCATGTGTGGTGTCAGCACATTGATTTAGACTAATTTCCTTGTGATCCAGAAACTTGCATATTTTGGGAAAAATCCTTGATCGGCCGCCTTACGCAATTTCTCAAATTTGACATATCTCAATTTTGTCAACTAAACTGCCCAAGTAGTGCAAATTATTACATTTGTGGTCATGTGTGGTGTCAGCACATTGTTTTAGACTAATTTCCTAGTGATCTAGAAACTTGTATATTTTGGGAAAAATCCTTGACCGGCCGCCTTACGAAATTTCTCAAATTTGACATATCTCAATTTTGTCAACTAAACTGCCCCAGTAGTGGAAATTATTACTTTTATGGTCATGTGTGGTGTTAGCACATTGTTTTAGACTAATTTCCTAGTGATCCAGAAACTTGTATATTTTGGGAAAAATCCTTGATCGGCCGCCTTACGAAATTTCTCAGTTTTGAGCTATCTCAATTTTGTCAACTAAACTGCCCCAGTAGTGCAAATTATTACTTTTATGGTCATGTGTCTGTGTCAGCACATTGTTTTAGACTAATTTCCTAGTGATCCAGAAACTTGCATAATTTGGGAAAAATCCTTGACCGGCCGCCTTACGAAATTTCTCAGTTTTGAGCTATCTGAATTTTGTCAACTTAACTGCCCCAGTAGTGCAAATTATTACATTTGTGGTCATGTGTGGTGTCAGCACATTGTTTTAGACTAATTTCCTAGTGATCTAGAAACTTGTATATTTTGGGAAAAATCCTTGACCGGCCGCCTTACGAAATTTCTCAGTTTTGAGCTATCTCAATTTTGTCAACTAAACTGCCCCATTAGTGCAAATTATTACTTTTATGGTCATGTGTGGTGTCAGCACATTGTTTCAGACTAATTTCCTAGTGATCTAGAAACTTGTATATTTTGGGAAAAATTCTTGATCCGCCGCATTACGAAATTTCTCAAATTTGACATATCTCAATTTTGTCAACTAAACTGCCCCAGTAGTGGAAATTATTACTTTTATGGTCATGTGTGGTGTTAGCACATTGTTTTAGACTAATTTCCTAGTGATCCAGAAACTTGTATATTTTGGGAAAAATCCTTGATCGGCCGCCTTACAAAATTTCTCAGTTTTGAGCTATCTCAATTTTGTCAACTAAACTGCCCCAGTAGTGCAAATTATTACTTTTATGGTCATGTGTGGTGTCAGCACATTGAATTAGACTAATTTCCTTGTGATCCAGAAACTTGTATATTTTGGGAAAAATCCTTGACCGGCCGCCTTACGAAATTTCTCAGTTTTGAGCTATCTGAATTTTGTCAACTAAACTGCCCCAGTAGTGCAAATTATTACTTTTATGGTCATGTGTGGTGTCAGCACATTGATTTAGACTAATTTCCTTGTGATCCAGAAACTTGCATATGTTGGGAAAAATCCTTGATCGGCCGCCTTACGAAATTTCTCAAATTTGACATATCTCAATTTTGTCAACTAAACTGCCCCAGTAGTGCAAATTATTACATTTATGGTCATGTGTGGTGTCAGCACATTGTTTTAGACTAATTTCCTAGTGATCCAGAAACTTGCATAATTTGGGAAAAATCCTTGACCGGCCGCCTTACGAAATTTCTCAAATTTGACATATCTTAATTTTGTCAACTAAACTGCCCCAGTAGTGGAAATTATTACTTTTATGGTCATGTGTGGTGTTAGCACATTGTTTTAGACTAATTTCCTAGTGATCCAGAAACTTGCATATTTTCAGAAAAATCCTTGATCGGCCGCCTTACGAAATTTCTCAGTTTTGAGCTATCTGAATTTTGTCAACTAAACTGCCCCATTAGTGCAAATTATTACTTTTATGGTCATGTGTGGTGTCAGCACATTGTTTTAGACTAATTTCCTAGTGATCTAGAAACTTGTATATTTTGGGAAAAATCCTTGACCGGCCGCCTTACGAAATTTCTCAGTTTTGAGCTATCTGAATTTTGTCAACTAAACTGCCCCAGTAGTGCAAATTATTACTTTTATGGTCATGTGTGGTGTCAGCACATTGATTTAGACTAATTTCCTTGTGATCCAGAAACTTGCATATGTTGGGAAAAATCCTTGATCGGCCGCCTTACGAAATTTCTCAAATTTGACATATCTCAATTTTGTCAACTAAACTGCCCCAGTAGTGCAAATTATTACATTTATGGTCATGTGTGGTGTCAGCACATTGTTTTAGACTAATTTCCTAGTGATCCAGAAACTTGCATAATTTGGGAAAAATCCTTGACCGGCCGCCTTACGAAATTTCTCAAATTTGACATATCTCAATTTTGTCAACTAAACTGCCCCAGTAGTGGAAATTATTACTTTTATGGTCATGTGTGGTGTTAGCACATTGTTTTAGACTAATTTCCTAGTGATCCAGAAACTTGCATATTTTGGGAAAAATCCTTGATCGGCCGCCTAACGAAATTTCTCAGTTTTGAGCTATCTGAATTTTTTCAACTAAACTGTCCCAGTAGTGCAAATTATTACTTTTATGGTAATGTGTGGTGTCAGCACAATGTTTTAGACTAATTTCCTTGTGATCCAGAAACTTGTATATGTTGGGAAAAATCCTTGACCGGCCGCCTTACGAAATTTCTCAGTTTTGAGCTATCTCAATTTTGTCAACTAAACTGCCCCAGTAGTGCAAATTATTACTTTTATGGTCATGTGTCTGTGTCAGCACATTGAATTAGACTAATTTCCTTGTGATCCAGAAACTTGTATATTTTGGGAAAAATCCTTGACCGGCCGCCTTACGAAATTTCTCAGTTTTGAGCTATCTGAATTTTGTCAACTAAACTGCCCCATTAGTGCAAATTATTACTTATATGGTCATGTGTGGTGTCAGCACATTGTTTTAGACTAATTTCCTAGTGATCTAGAAACTTGTATATTTTGGGAAAAATCCTTGACCGGCCGCCTTACGAAATTTCTCAGTTTTGAGCTATCTCAATTTTGTCAACTAAACTGCCCCAGTAGTGCAAATTATTACTTTTATGGTCATGTGTCGTGTCAGCACATTGAATTAGACTAATTTCCTTGTGATCCAGAAACTTGTATATTTTGGGAAAAATCCTTGACCGGCCGCCTTACGAAATTTCTCAGTTTTGAGCTATCTGAATTTTGTCAACTAAACTGCCCCAGTAGTGCAAATTATTACTTTTATGGTCATGTGTGGTGTCAGCACATTGATTTAGACTAATTTCCTTGTGATCCAGAAACTTGCATATTTTGGGAAAAATCCTTGATCGGCCGCCTTACGCAATTTCTCAAATTTGACATATCTATATTTTGTCAACTAAACTGCCCAAGTAGTGCAAATTATTACATTTGTGGTCATGTGTGGTGTCAGCACATTGTTTTAGACTAATTTCCTAGTGATCTAGAAACTTGTATATTTTGGGAAAAATCCTTGACCGGCCGCCTTACGAAATTTCTCAAATTTGACATATCTCAATTTTGTCAACTAAACTGCCCCAGTAGTGGAAATTATTACTTTTATGGTCATGTGTGGTGTTAGCACATTGTTTTAGACTAATTTCCTAGTGATCCAGAAACTTGTATATTTTGGGAAAAATCCTTGATCGGCCGCCTTACGAAATTTCTCAGTTTTGAGCTATCTCAATTTTGTCAACTAAACTGCCCCAGTAGTGCAAATTATTACTTTTATGGTCATGTGTCTGTGTCAGCACATTGTTTTAGACTAATTTCCTAGTGATCCAGAAACTTGCATAATTTGGGAAAAATCCTTGACCGGCCGCCTTACGAAATTTCTCAGTTTTGAGCTATCTGAATTTTGTCAACTTAACTGCCCCAGTAGTGCAAATTATTACATTTGTGGTCATGTGTGGTGTCAGCACATTGTTTTAGACTAATTTCCTAGTGATCTAGAAACTTGTATATTTTGGGAAAAATCCTTGACCGGCCGCCTTACGAAATTTCTCAGTTTTGAGCTATCTCAATTTTGTCAACTAAACTGCCCCATTAGTGCAAATTATTACTTTTATGGTCATGTGTGGTGTCAGCACATTGTTTCAGACTAATTTCCTAGTGATCTAGAAACTTGTATATTTTGGGAAAAATTCTTGATCCGCCGCCTTACGAAATTTCTCAAATTTGACATATCTCAATTTTGTCAACTAAACTGCCCCAGTAGTGGAAATTATTACTTTTATGGTCATGTGTGGTGTTAGCACATTGTTTTAGACTAATTTCCTAGTGATCCAGAAACTTGTATATTTTGGGAAAAATCCTTGATCGGCCGCCTTACAAAATTTCTCAGTTTTGAGCTATCTCAATTTTGTCAACTAAACTGCCCCAGTAGTGCAAATTATTACTTTTATGGTCATGTGTGGTGTCAGCACATTGAATTAGACTAATTTCCTTGTGATCCAGAAACTTGTATATTTTGGGAAAAATCCTTGACCGGCCGCCTTACGAAATTTCTCAGTTTTGAGCTATCTGAATTTTGTCAACTAAACTGCCCCAGTAGTGCAAATTATTACTTTTATGGTCATGTGTGGTGTCAGCACATTGATTTAGACTAATTTCCTTGTGATCCAGAAACTTGCATATGTTGGGAAAAATCCTTGATCGGCCGCCTTACGAAATTTCTCAAATTTGACATATCTCAATTTTGTCAACTAAACTGCCCCAGTAGTGCAAATTATTACATTTATGGTCATGTGTGGTGTCAGCACATTGTTTTAGACTAATTTCCTAGTGATCCAGAAACTTGCATAATTTGGGAAAAATCCTTGACCGGCCGCCTTACGAAATTTCTCAAATTTGACATATCTTAATTTTGTCAACTAAACTGCCCCAGTAGTGGAAATTATTACTTTTATGGTCATGTGTGGTGTTAGCACATTGTTTTAGACTAATTTCCTAGTGATCCAGAAACTTGCATATTTTCGGAAAAATCCTTGATCGGCCGCCTTACGAAATTTCTCAGTTTTGAGCTATCTGAATTTTGTCAACTAAACTGCCCCATTAGTGCAAATTATTACTTTTATGGTCATGTGTGGTGTCAGCACATTGTTTTAGACTAATTTCCTAGTGATCTAGAAACTTGTATATTTTGGGAAAAATCCTTGACCGGCCGCCTTACGAAATTTCTCAGTTTTGAGCTATCTGAATTTTGTCAACTAAACTGCCCCAGTAGTGCAAATTATTACTTTTATGGTCATGTGTGGTGTCAGCACATTGATTTAGACTAATTTCCTTGTGATCCAGAAACTTGCATATGTTGGGAAAAATCCTTGATCGGCCGCCTTACGAAATTTCTCAAATTTGACATATCTCAATTTTGTCAACTAAACTGCCCCAGTAGTGCAAATTATTACATTTATGGTCATGTGTGGTGTCAGCACATTGTTTTAGACTAATTTCCTAGTGATCCAGAAACTTGCATAATTTGGGAAAAATCCTTGACCGGCCGCCTTACGAAATTTCTCAAATTTGACATATCTCAATTTTGTCAACTAAACTGCCCCAGTAGTGGAAATTATTACTTTTATGGTCATGTGTGGTGTTAGCACATTGTTTTAGACTAATTTCCTAGTGATCCAGAAACTTGCATATTTTGGGAAAAATCCTTGATCGGCCGCCTAACGAAATTTCTCAGTTTTGAGCTATCTGAATTTTTTCAACTAAACTGTCCCAGTAGTGCAAATTATTACTTTTATGGTAATGTGTGGTGTCAGCACAATGTTTTAGACTAATTTCCTTGTGATCCAGAAACTTGTATATGTTGGGAAAAATCCTTGACCGGCCGCCTTACGAAATTTCTCAGTTTTGAGCTATCTCAATTTTGTCAACTAAACTGCCCCAGTAGTGCAAATTATTACTTTTATGGTCATGTGTCTGTGTCAGCACATTGAATTAGACTAATTTCCTTGTGATCCAGAAAATTGTATATTTTCGGAAAAATCCTTGACCGGCCGCCTTACGAAATTTCTCAGTTTTGAGCTATCTGAATTTTGTCAACTAAACTGCCCCATTAGTGCAAATTATTACTTTTATGGTCATGTGTGGTGTCAGCACATTGTTTTAGACTAATTTCCTAGTGATCTAGAAACTTGTATATTTTGGGAAAAATCCTTGACCGGCCGCCTTACGAAATTTCTCAGTTTTGAGCTATCTCAATTTTGTCAACTAAACTGCCCCAGTAGTGCAAATTATTACTTTTATGGTCATGTGTGGTGTCAGCACATTGATTTAGACTAATTTCCTTGTGATCCAGAAACTTGCATATGTTGGGAAAAATCCATGATCGGCCGCCTTACGAAATTTCTCAAATTTGACATATCTCAATTTTGTCAACTAAACTGCCCCAGTAGTGCAAATTATTACATTTGTGGTCATGTGTGGTGTCAGCACATTGTTTTAGACTAATTTCCTAGTGATCTAGAAACTTGTATATTTTGGGAAAAATCCTTGACCGGCCGCCTTACGAAATTTCTCAAATTTGACATATCTCAATTTTGTCAACTAAACTGCCCCAGTAGTGGAAATTATTACTTTTATGGTCATGTGTGGTGTTAGCACATTGTTTTAGACTAATTTCCTAGTGATCCAGAAACTTGTATATTTTGGGAAAAATCCTTGATCGGCCGCCTTACGAAATTTCTCAGTTTTGAGCTATCTCAATTTTGTCAACTAAACTGCCCCAGTAGTGCAAATTATTACTTTTATGGTCATGTGTCTGTGTCAGCACATTGAATTAGACTAATTTCCTTGTGATCCAGAAACTTGTATATTTTGGGAAAAATCCTTGACCGGCCGCCTTACGAAATTTCTCAGTTTTGAGCTATCTGAATTTTGTCAACTAAACTGCCCCAGTAGTGCAAATTATTACTTTTATGGTCATGTGTGGTGTCAGCACATTGATTTAGACTAATTTCCTTGTGATCCAGAAACTTGCATATGTTGGGAAAAATCCTTGATCGGCCGCCTTACGAAATTTCTCAAATTTGACATATCTCAATTTTGTCAACTAAACTGCCCCAGTAGTGCAAATTATTACATTTATGGTCATGTGTGGTGTCAGCACATTGTTTTAGACTAATTTCCTATTGATCCAGAAACTTGCATAATTTGGGAAAAATCCTTGACCGGCCGCCTTACGAAATTTCTCAAATTTGACATATCTCAATTTTGTCAAGTAAACTGCCCCAGTAGTGGAAATTATTACTTTTATGGTCATGTGTGGTGTTAGCACATTGTTTTAGACTAATTTCCTAGTGATCCAGAAACTTGCATATTTTGGGAAAAATCCTTGATCGGCCGCCTTACGAAATTTCTCAGTTTTGAGCTATCTGAATTTTTTCAACTAAACTGTCCCAGTAGTGCAAATTATTACTTTTATGGTAATGTGTGGTGTCAGCACAATGTTTTAGACTAATTTCCTTGTGATCCAGAAACTTGTATATGTTGGGAAAAATCCTTGACTGGCCGCCTTACGAAATTTCTCAGTTTTGAGCTATCTGAATTTTGTCAACTAAACTGCCCCATTAGTGCAAATTATTACTTTTATGGTCATGTGTGGTGTCAGCACATTGTTTTAGACTAATTTCCTTGTGATCCAGAAACTTGTATATGTTGGGAAAAATCCTTGACCGGCCGCCTTACGAAATTTCTCAGTTTTGAGCTATCTGAATTTTGTCAACTAAACTGCCCCATTAGTGCAAATTATTACTTTTATGGTCATGTGTGGTGTCAGCACATTGTTTTAGACTAATTTCCTAGTGATCTAGAAACTTGTATATTTTGGGAAAAATCCTTGACCGGCCGCCTTACGAAATTTCTCAGTTTTGAGCTATCTGAATTTTGTCAACTAAACTGCCCCAGTAGTGCAAATTATTACTTTTATGGTCATGTGTGGTGTTAGCACATTGATTTAGACTAATTTCCTTGTGATCCAGAAACTTGTATATTTTGGGAAAAATCCTTGACCGGCCGCCTTACGAAATTTCTCAGTTTTGAGCTATCTGAATTTTGTCAACTAAACTGCCCCAGTAGTGCAAATTATTACTTTTATGGTCATGTGTGGTGTCAGCACATTGATTTAGACTAATTTCCTTGTGATCCAGAAACTTGCATATGTTGGGAAAAATCCTTGATCGGCCGCCTTACGAAATTTCTCAAATTTGACATATCTCAATTTTGTCAACTTAACTGCCCCAGTAGTGCAAATTATTACATTTATGGTCATGTGTGGTGTCAGCACATTGTTTTAGACTAATTTCCTAGTGATCCAGAAACTTGCATAATTTGGGAAAAATCCTTGACCGGCCGCCTTACGAAATTTCTCAAATTTGACATATCTCAATTTTGTCAAGTAAACTGCCCCAGTAGTGGAAATTATTACTTTTATGGTCATGTGTGGTGTTAGCACATTGTTTTAGACTAATTTCCTAGTGATCCAGAAACTTGCATATTTTGGGAAAAATCCTTGATCGGCCGCCTTACGAAATTTCTCAGTTTTGAGCTATCTGAATTTTGTCAACTAAACTGCCCCATTAGTGCAAATTATTACTTTTATGGTCATGTGTGGTGTCAGCACATTGTTTTAGACTACTTTCCTAGTGATCTAGAAACTTGTATATTTTGGGAAAAATCCTTGACCGGCCGCCTTACGAAATTTCTCAGTTTTGAGCTATCTGAATTTTGTCAACTAAACTGCCCCAGTAGTGCAAATTATTACTTTTATGGTCATGTGTGGTGTCAGCACATTGATTTAGACTAATTTCCTTGTGATCCAGAAACTTGCATATTTTGGGAAAAATCCTTGACCGGCCGCCTTACGAAATTTCTCAGTTTTGAGCTATCTGAATTTTGTCAACTAAACTGCCCCAGTAGTGCAAATTATTACTTTTATGGTAATGTGTGGTGTCAGCACATTGTTTTATAATAATTTCCTAGTGATCTAGAAACTTGTATATTTTGGGAAAAATCCTTGACCGGCCGCCTTACGAAATTTCTCAGTTTTGAGCTATCTGAATTTTGTCAACTAAACTGCCCCAGTAGTGCAAATTATTACTTTTATGGTCATGTGTGGTGTCAGCACATTGTTTTAGACTAATTTCCTAATGATCTAGAAACTTGTATATTTTGGGAAAAATCCTTGATCGGCCGCCTTACGAAATTTCTCAGTTTTGAGCTATCTGAATTTTTTCAACTAAACTGTCCCAGTAGTGCAAATTATTACTTTTATGGTCATGTGTCTGTGTCAGCACATTGAATTAGACTAATTTCCTTGTGATCCAGAAACTTGTATATTTTCGGAAAAATCCTTGACCGGCCGCCTTACGAAATTTCTCAGTTTTGAGCTATCTGAATTTTGTCAACTAAACTGCCCCATTAGTGCAAATTATTACTTTTATGGTCATGTGTGGTGTCAGCACATTGTTTTAGACTAATTTCCTAGTGATCTAGAAACTTGTATATTTTGGGAAAAATCCTTGACCGGCCGCCTTACGAAATTTCTCAGTTTTGAGCTATCTCAATTTTGTCAACTAAACTGCCCCAGTAGTGCAAATTATTACTTTTATGGTCATGTGTCTGTGTCAGCACATTGAATTAGACTAATTTCCTTGTGATCCAGAAACTTGTATATTTTGGGAAAAATCCTTGACCGGCCGCCTTACGAAATTTCTCAGTTTTGAGCTATCTGAATTTTGTCAACTAAACTGCCCCAGTAGTGCAAATTATTACTTTTATGGTCATGTGTGGTGTCAGCACATTGATTTAGACTAATTTCCTTGTGATCCAGAAACTTGCATATGTTGGGAAAAATCCATGATCGGCCGCCTTACGAAATTTCTCAAATTTGACATATCTCAATTTTGTCAACTAAACTGCCCCAGTAGTGCAAATTATTACTTTTATGGTAATGTGTGGTGTCAGCACAATGTTTTAGACTAATTTCCTTGTGATCCAGAAACTTGTATATGTTGTGAAAATTCCTTGACCGGCCGCCTTACGAAATTTCTCAGTTTTGAGCTATCTGAATTTTGTCAACTAAACTGCCCCAGTAGTGCAAATTATTACATTTGTGGTCATGTGTGGTGTCAGCACATTGTTTTAGACTAATTTCCTAGTGATCTAGAAACTTGTATATTTTGGGAAAAATCCTTGACCGGCCGCCTTACGAAATTTCTCAAATTTGACATATCTCAATTTTGTCAACTAAACTGCCCCAGTAGTGGAAATTATTACTTTTATGGTCATGTGTGGTGTTAGCACATTGTTTTAGACTAATTTCCTAGTGATCCAGAAACTTGTATATTTTGGGAAAAATCCTTGATCGGCCGCCTTACGAAATTTCTCAGTTTTGAGCTATCTCAATTTTGTCAACTAAACTGCCCCAGTAGTGCAAATTATTACTTTTATGGTAATGTGTGGTGTCAGCACATTGTTTTAGACTAATTTCCTAGTGATCTAGAAACTTGTATATTTTGGGAAAAATCCTTGACCGGCCGCCTTACGAAATTTCTCAGTTTTGAGCTATCTGAATTTTGTCAACTAAACTGCCCCAGTAGTGCAAATTATTACTTTTATGGTCATGTGTGGTGTCAGCACATTGAATTAGACTAATTTCCTTGTGATCCAGAAACTTGTATATTTTGGGAAAAATCCTTGACCGGCCGCCTTACGAAATTTCTCAGTTTTGAGCTATCTGAATTTTGTCAACTAAACTGCCCCAGTAGTGCAAATTATTACTTTTATGGTCATGTGTGGTGTCAGCACATTGATTTAGACTAATTTCCTTGTGATCCAGAAACTTGCATATGTTGGGAAAAATCCATGATCGGCCGCCTTACGAAATTTCTCAAATTTGACATATCTCAATTTTGTCAACTAAACTGCCCCAGTAGTGCAAATTATTACTTTTATGGTAATGTGTGGTGTCAGCACAATGTTTTAGACTAATTTCCTTGTGATCCAGAAACTTGTATATGTTGTGAAAATTCCTTGACCGGCCGCCTTACGAAATTTCTCAGTTTTGAGCTATCTGAATTTTGTCAACTAAACTGCCCCAGTAGTGCAAATTATTACTTTTATGGTAATGTGTGGTGTCAGCACATTGTTTTATAATAATTTCCTAGTGATCTAGAAACTTGTATATTTTGGGAAAAATCCTTGACCGGCCGCCTTACGAAATTTCTCAGTTTTGAGCTATCTGAATTTTGTCAACTAAACTGCCCCAGTAGTGCAAATTATTACTTTTATGGTCATGTGTGGTGTCAGCACATTGTTTTAGACTAATTTCCTAATGATCTAGAAACTTGTATATTTTGGGAAAAATCCTTGAT
The DNA here is from genome assembly GCA_963921405.1 of Cepaea hortensis. NCBI lineage: Eukaryota > Metazoa > Mollusca > Gastropoda > Stylommatophora > Helicidae > Cepaea > Cepaea hortensis. Next base: position 106,561,175 of record OY992884.1, read on the forward strand.
CGGCCGCCTTACGAAATTTCTCAGTTTTGAGCTATCTGAATTTTTTCAACTAAACTGTCCCAGTAGTGCAAATTATTACTTTTATGGTCATGTGTCTGTGTCAGCACATTGAATTAGACTAATTTCCTTGTGATCCAGAAACTTGTATATTTTCGGAAAAATCCTTGACCGGCCGCCTTACGAAATTTCTCAGTTTTGAGCTATCTGAATTTTGTCAACTAAACTGCCCCATTAGTGCAAATTATTACTTTTATGGTCATGTGTGGTGTCAGCACATTGTTTTAGACTAATTTCCTAGTGATCTAGAAACTTGTATATTTTGGGAAAAATCCTTGACCGGCCGCCTTACGAAATTTCTCAGTTTTGAGCTATCTCAATTTTGTCAACTAAACTGCCCCAGTAGTGCAAATTATTACTTTTATGGTCATGTGTCTGTGTCAGCACATTGAATTAGACTAATTTCCTTGTGATCCAGAAACTTGTATATTTTGGGAAAAATCCTTGACCGGCCGCCTTACGAAATTTCTCAGTTTTGAGCTATCTGAATTTTGTCAACTAAACTGCCCCAGTAGTGCAAATTATTACTTTTATGGTCATGTGTGGTGTCAGCACATTGATTTAGACTAATTTCCTTGTGATCCAGAAACTTGCATATGTTGGGAAAAATCCATGATCGGCCGCCTTACGAAATTTCTCAAATTTGACATATCTCAATTTTGTCAACTAAACTGCCCCAGTAGTGCAAATTATTACTTTTATGGTAATGTGTGGTGTCAGCACAATGTTTTAGACTAATTTCCTTGTGATCCAGAAACTTGTATATGTTGTGAAAATTCCTTGACCGGCCGCCTTACGAAATTTCTCAGTTTTGAGCTATCTGAATTTTGTCAACTAAACTGCCCCAGTAGTGCAAATTATTACATTTGTGGTCATGTGTGGTGTCAGCACATTGTTTTAGACTAATTTCCTAGTGATCTAGAAACTTGTATATTTTGGGAAAAATCCTTGACCGGCCGCCTTACGAAATTTCTCAAATTTGACATATCTCAATTTTGTCAACTAAACTGCCCCAGTAGTGGAAATTATTACTTTTATGGTCATGTGTGGTGTTAGCACATTGTTTTAGACTAATTTCCTAGTGATCCAGAAACTTGTATATTTTGGGAAAAATCCTTGATCGGCCGCCTTACGAAATTTCTCAGTTTTGAGCTATCTCAATTTTGTCAACTAAACTGCCCCAGTAGTGCAAATTATTACTTTTATGGTAATGTGTGGTGTCAGCACATTGTTTTAGACTAATTTCCTAGTGATCTAGAAACTTGTATATTTTGGGAAAAATCCTTGACCGGCCGCCTTACGAAATTTCTCAGTTTTGAGCTATCTGAATTTTGTCAACTAAACTGCCCCAGTAGTGCAAATTATTACTTTTATGGTCATGTGTGGTGTCAGCACATTGAATTAGACTAATTTCCTTGTGATCCAGAAACTTGTATATTTTGGGAAAAATCCTTGACCGGCCGCCTTACGAAATTTCTCAGTTTTGAGCTATCTGAATTTTGTCAACTAAACTGCCCCAGTAGTGCAAATTATTACTTTTATGGTCATGTGTGGTGTCAGCACATTGATTTAGACTAATTTCCTTGTGATCCAGAAACTTGCATATGTTGGGAAAAATCCATGATCGGCCGCCTTACGAAATTTCTCAAATTTGACATATCTCAATTTTGTCAACTAAACTGCCCCAGTAGTGCAAATTATTACTTTTATGGTAATGTGTGGTGTCAGCACAATGTTTTAGACTAATTTCCTTGTGATCCAGAAACTTGTATATGTTGTGAAAATTCCTTGACCGGCCGCCTTACGAAATTTCTCAGTTTTGAGCTATCTGAATTTTGTCAACTAAACTGCCCCAGTAGTGCAAATTATTACTTTTATGGTCATGTGTGGTGTCAGCACATTGAATTAGACTAATTTCCTTGTGATCCAGAAACTTGTATATTTTGGGAAAAATCCTTGACCGGCCGCCTTACGAAATTTCTCAGTTTTGAGCTATCTGAATTTTGTCAACTAAACTGCCCCAGTAGTGCAAATTATTACTTTTATGGTCATGTGTGGTGTCAGCACATTGATTTAGACTAATTTCCTTGTGATCCAGAAACTTGCATATGTTGGGAAAAATCCATGATCGGCCGCCTTACGAAATTTCTCAAATTTGACATATCTCAATTTTGTCAACTAAACTGCCCCAGTAGTGCAAATTATTACTTTTATGGTAATGTGTGGTGTCAGCACAATGTTTTAGACTAATTTCCTTGTGATCCAGAAACTTGTATATGTTGTGAAAATTCCTTGACCGGCCGCCTTACGAAATTTCTCAGTTTTGAGCTATCTGAATTTTGTCAACTAAACTGCCCCAGTAGTGCAAATTATTACATTTGTGGTCATGTGTGGTGTCAGCACATTGTTTTAGACTAATTTCCTAGTGATCTAGAAACTTGTATATTTTGGGAAAAATCCTTGACCGGCCGCCTTACGAAATTTCTCAAATTTGACATATCTCAATTTTGTCAACTAAACTGCCCCAGTAGTGGAAATTATTACTTTTATGGTCATGTGTGGTGTTAGCACATTGTTTTAGACTAATTTCCTAGTGATCCAGAAACTTGTATATTTTGGGAAAAATCCTTGATCGGCCGCCTTACGAAATTTCTCAGTTTTGAGCTATCTCAATTTTGTCAACTAAACTGCCCCAGTAGTGCAAATTATTACTTTTATGGTAATGTGTGGTGTCAGCACATTGTTTTAGACTAATTTCCTAGTGATCTAGAAACTTGTATATTTTGGGAAAAATCCTTGACCGGCCGCCTTACGAAATTTCTCAGTTTTGAGCTATCTGAATTTTGTCAACTAAACTGCCCCAGTAGTGCAAATTATTACTTTTATGGTCATGTGTGGTGTCAGCACATTGATTTAGACTAATTTCCTTGTGATCCAGAAACTTGCATATGTTGGGAAAAATCCATGATCGGCCGCCTTACGAAATTTCTCAAATTTGACATATCTCAATTTTGTCAACTAAACTGCCCCAGTAGTGCAAATTATTACTTTTATGGTAATGTGTGGTGTCAGCACAATGTTTTAGACTAATTTCCTTGTGATCCAGAAACTTGTATATGTTGTGAAAATTCCTTGACCCGCCGCCTTACGAAATTTCTCAGTTTTGAGCTATCTGAATTTTGTCAACTAAACTGCCCCAGTAGTGCAAATTATTACTTTTCTGGTCATGTGTGGTGTCAGCACATTGATTTAGACTAATTTCCTTGTGATCCAGAAACTTGCATATTTTGGGAAAAATCCTTGATCAAGCCTTACGAAATTTCTCAGTTTTGAGCTATCTCAATTTTGTCAACTAAACTGCCCCAGTAGTGCAAATTATTACTTTTATGGTAATGTGTGGTGTCAGCACATTGTTTTAGACTAATTTCCTAGTGATCTAGAAACTTGTATATTTTGGGAAAAATCCTTGACCGGCCGCCTTACGAAATTTCTCAAATTTGACATATCTCAATTTTGTCAACTAAACTGCCCCAGTAGTGGAAATTATTACTTTTATGGTCATGTGTGGTGTTAGCACATTGTTTTAGACTAATTTCCTAGTGATCCAGAAACTTGTATATTTTGGGAAAAATCCTTGATCGGCCGCCTTACGAAATTTCTCAGTTTTGAGCTATCTCAATTTTGTCAACTAAACTGCCCCAGTAGTGCAAATTATTACTTTTATGGTAATGTGTGGTGTCAGCACATTGTTTTAGACTAATTTCCTAGTGATCTAGAAACTTGTATATTTTGGGAAAAATCCTTGACCGGCCGCCTTACGAAATTTCTCAGTTTTGAGCTATCTGAATTTTGTCAACTAAACTGCCCCAGTAGTGCAAATTATTACTTTTATGGTCATGTGTGGTGTCAGCACATTGATTTAGACTAATTTCCTTGTGATCCAGAAACTTGCATATGTTGGGAAAAATCCATGATCGGCCGCCTTACGAAATTTCTCAAATTTGACATATCTCAATTTTGTCAACTAAACTGCCCCAGTAGTGCAAATTATTACTTTTATGGTAATGTGTGGTGTCAGCACAATGTTTTAGACTAATTTCCTTGTGATCCAGAAACTTGTATATGTTGTGAAAATTCCTTGACCGGCCGCCTTACGAAATTTCTCAGTTTTGAGCTATCTGAATTTTGTCAACTAAACTGCCCCAGTAGTGCAAATTATTACTTTTCTGGTCATGTGTGGTGTCAGCACATTGATTTAGACTAATTTCCTTGTGATCCAGAAACTTGCATATTTTGGGAAAAATCCTTGATCGGGCCGCCTTACGCAATTTCTCAAATTTGACATATCTCAATTTTGTCAACTAAACTGCCCCAGTAGTGCAAATTATTACATTTGTGGTCATGTGTGGTGTCAGCACATTGTTTTAGACTAATTTCCTAGTGATCTAGAAACTTGTATATTTTGGGAAAAATCCTTGACCGGCCGCCTTACGAAATTTCTCAAATTTGACATATCTCAATTTTGTCAACTAAACTGCCCCAGTAGTGGAAATTATTACTTTTATGGTCATGTGTGGTGTTAGCACATTGTTTTAGACTAATTTCCTAGTGATCCAGAAACTTGTATATTTTGGGAAAAATCCTTGATCGGCCGCCTTACGAAATTTCTCAGTTTTGAGCTATCTCAATTTTGTCAACTAAACTGCCCCAGTAGTGCAAATTATTACTTTTATGGTAATGTGTGGTGTCAGCACATTGTTTTAGACTAATTTCCTAGTGATCTAGAAACTTGTATATTTTGGGAAAAATCCTTGACCGGCCGCCTTACGAAATTTCTCAGTTTTGAGCTATCTGAATTTTGTCAACTAAACTGCCCCAGTAGTGCAAATTATTACTTTTATGGTCATGTGTGGTGTCAGCACATTGATTTAGACTAATTTCCTTGTGATCCAGAAACTTGCATATGTTGGGAAAAATCCTTGATCGGCCGCCTTACGAAATTTCTCAAATTTGACATATCTCAATTTTGTCAACTAAACTGCCCCAGTAGTGGAAATTATTACTTTTATGGTCATGTGTGGTGTTAGCACATTGTTTTAGACTAATTTCCTTGTGATCCAGAAACTTGCATAATTTGGGAAAAATCCTTGATCGGCCGCCTAACGAAATTTCTCAGTTTTGAGCTATCTGAATTTTTTCAACTAAACTGTCCCAGTAGTGCAAATTATTACTTTTATGGTAATGTGTGGTGTCAGCACAATGTTTTAGACTAATTTCCTTGTGATCCAGAAACTTGTATATGTTGGGAAAAATCCTTGGCCGCCTTACGAAATTTCTCAGTTTTGAGCTATCTGAATTTTGTCAACTAAACTGCCCCATTAGTGCAAATTATTACTTTTATGGTCATGTGTGGTGTCAGCACATTGTTTTAGACTAATTTCCTTGTGATCCAGAAACTTGTATATGTTGGGAAAAATCCTTGACCGGCCGCCTTACGAAATTTCTCAGTTTTGAGCTATCTGAATTTTGTCAACTAAACTGCCCCATTAGTGCAAATTATTACTTTTATGGTCATGTGTGGTGTCAGCACATTGTTTTAGACTAATTTCCTAGTGATCTAGAAACTTGTATATTTTGGGAAAAATCCTTGACCGGCCGCCTTACGAAATTTCTCAGTTTTGAGCTATCTCAATTTTGTCAACTAAACTGCCCCAGTAGTGCAAATTATTACATTTATGGTCATGTGTGGTGTCAGCACATTGTTTTAGAATAATTTCCTAGTGATCTAGAAACTTGTATATTTTGGGAAAAATCCTTAATCAACCGCCTTATGAAATTTCTCAGTTTTGAGCTATCTGAATTTTGTCAACTAAACTGCCCCAGTAGTACAAATTATTACTTTTATGGTCATGTGTGGTGCCAGCACATTGATTTAGACTCATTTCCTTGTGATCCAGAAACTTGTATATTTTGGGAAAAATCCTTGACCGGCCGCCTTACGAAATTTCTCAGTTTTGAGCTATCTGAATTTTGTCAACTAAACTGCCCCAGTAGTGCAAATTATTACTTTTATGGTCATGTGTGGTGTCAGCACATTGATTTAGACTAATTTCCTTGTGATCCAGAAACTTGCATATGTTGGGAAAAATCCATGATCGGCCGCCTTACGAAATTTCTCAAATTTGACATATCTCAATTTTGTCAACTAAACTGCCCCAGTAGTGCAAATTATTACTTTTATGGTAATGTGTGGTGTCAGCACAATGTTTTAGACTAATTTCCTTGTGATCCAGAAACTTGTATATGTTGTGAAAATTCCTTGACCCGCCGCCTTACGAAATTTCTCAGTTTTGAGCTATCTGAATTTTGTCAACTAAACTGCCCCAGTAGTGCAAATTATTACTTTTCTGGTCATGTGTGGTGTCAGCACATTGATTTAGACTAATTTCCTTGTGATCCAGAAACTTGCATATTTTGGGAAAAATCCTTGATCAAGCCTTACGAAATTTCTCAGTTTTGAGCTATCTCAATTTTGTCAACTAAACTGCCCCAGTAGTGCAAATTATTACTTTTATGGTAATGTGTGGTGTCAGCACATTGTTTTAGACTAATTTCCTAGTGATCTAGAAACTTGTATATTTTGGGAAAAATCCTTGACCGGCCGCCTTACGAAATTTCTCAAATTTGACATATCTCAATTTTGTCAACTAAACTGCCCCAGTAGTGGAAATTATTACTTTTATGGTCATGTGTGGTGTTAGCACATTGTTTTAGACTAATTTCCTAGTGATCCAGAAACTTGTATATTTTGGGAAAAATCCTTGATCGGCCGCCTTACGAAATTTCTCAGTTTTGAGCTATCTCAATTTTGTCAACTAAACTGCCCCAGTAGTGCAAATTATTACTTTTATGGTAATGTGTGGTGTCAGCACATTGTTTTAGACTAATTTCCTAGTGATCTAGAAACTTGTATATTTTGGGAAAAATCCTTGACCGGCCGCCTTACGAAATTTCTCAGTTTTGAGCTATCTGAATTTTGTCAACTAAACTGCCCCAGTAGTGCAAATTATTACTTTTATGGTCATGTGTGGTGTCAGCACATTGATTTAGACTAATTTCCTTGTGATCCAGAAACTTGCATATGTTGGGAAAAATCCATGATCGGCCGCCTTACGAAATTTCTCAAATTTGACATATCTCAATTTTGTCAACTAAACTGCCCCAGTAGTGCAAATTATTACTTTTATGGTAATGTGTGGTGTCAGCACAATGTTTTAGACTAATTTCCTTGTGATCCAGAAACTTGTATATGTTGTGAAAATTCCTTGACCGGCCGCCTTACGAAATTTCTCAGTTTTGAGCTATCTGAATTTTGTCAACTAAACTGCCCCAGTAGTGCAAATTATTACTTTTCTGGTCATGTGTGGTGTCAGCACATTGATTTAGACTAATTTCCTTGTGATCCAGAAACTTGCATATTTTGGGAAAAATCCTTGATCGGGCCGCCTTACGCAATTTCTCAAATTTGACATATCTCAATTTTGTCAACTAAACTGCCCCAGTAGTGCAAATTATTACATTTGTGGTCATGTGTGGTGTCAGCACATTGTTTTAGACTAATTTCCTAGTGATCTAGAAACTTGTATATTTTGGGAAAAATCCTTGACCGGCCGCCTTACGAAATTTCTCAAATTTGACATATCTCAATTTTGTCAACTAAACTGCCCCAGTAGTGGAAATTATTACTTTTATGGTCATGTGTGGTGTTAGCACATTGTTTTAGACTAATTTCCTAGTGATCCAGAAACTTGTATATTTTGGGAAAAATCCTTGATCGGCCGCCTTACGAAATTTCTCAGTTTTGAGCTATCTCAATTTTGTCAACTAAACTGCCCCAGTAGTGCAAATTATTACTTTTATGGTAATGTGTGGTGTCAGCACATTGTTTTAGACTAATTTCCTAGTGATCTAGAAACTTGTATATTTTGGGAAAAATCCTTGACCGGCCGCCTTACGAAATTTCTCAGTTTTGAGCTATCTGAATTTTGTCAACTAAACTGCCCCAGTAGTGCAAATTATTACTTTTATGGTCATGTGTGGTGTCAGCACATTGATTTAGACTAATTTCCTTGTGATCCAGAAACTTGCATATGTTGGGAAAAATCCTTGATCGGCCGCCTTACGAAATTTCTCAAATTTGACATATCTCAATTTTGTCAACTAAACTGCCCCAGTAGTGGAAATTATTACTTTTATGGTCATGTGTGGTGTTAGCACATTGTTTTAGACTAATTTCCTTGTGATCCAGAAACTTGCATAATTTGGGAAAAATCCTTGATCGGCCGCCTAACGAAATTTCTCAGTTTTGAGCTATCTGAATTTTTTCAACTAAACTGTCCCAGTAGTGCAAATTATTACTTTTATGGTAATGTGTGGTGTCAGCACAATGTTTTAGACTAATTTCCTTGTGATCCAGAAACTTGTATATGTTGGGAAAAATCCTTGGCCGCCTTACGAAATTTCTCAGTTTTGAGCTATCTGAATTTTGTCAACTAAACTGCCCCATTAGTGCAAATTATTACTTTTATGGTCATGTGTGGTGTCAGCACATTGTTTTAGACTAATTTCCTTGTGATCCAGAAACTTGTATATGTTGGGAAAAATCCTTGACCGGCCGCCTTACGAAATTTCTCAGTTTTGAGCTATCTGAATTTTGTCAACTAAACTGCCCCATTAGTGCAAATTATTACTTTTATGGTCATGTGTGGTGTCAGCACATTGTTTTAGACTAATTTCCTAGTGATCTAGAAACTTGTATATTTTGGGAAAAATCCTTGACCGGCCGCCTTACGAAATTTCTCAGTTTTGAGCTATCTCAATTTTGTCAACTAAACTGCCCCAGTAGTGCAAATTATTACATTTATGGTCATGTGTGGTGTCAGCACATTGTTTTAGAATAATTTCCTAGTGATCTAGAAACTTGTATATTTTGGGAAAAATCCTTAATCAACCGCCTTATGAAATTTCTCAGTTTTGAGCTATCTGAATTTTGTCAACTAAACTGCCCCAGTAGTACAAATTATTACTTTTATGGTCATGTGTGGTGCCAGCACATTGATTTAGACTCATTTCCTTGTGATCCAGAAACTTGTATATTTTGGGAAAAATCCTTGACCGGCCGCCTTACGAAATTTCTCAGTTTTGAGCTATCTGAATTTTGTCAACTAAACTGCCCCAGTAGTGCAAATTATTACATTTATGGTCATGTGTGGTGTCAGCACATTGTTTTAGAATAATTTCCTAGTGATCTAGAAACTTGTATATTTTGGGAAAAATCCTTGATCAACCGCCTTATGAAATTTCTCAGTTTTGAGCTATCTGAATTTTGTCAACTAAACTGCCCCAGTAGTACAAATTATTACTTTTATGGTCATGTGTGGTGCCAGCACATTGATTTAGACTAATTTCCTAGTGATCCAGAAACTTGTATATTTTGGGAAAAATCCTTGACCGGCCGCCTTACGAAATTTCTCAGTTTTGAGCTATCTGAATATTGTCAACTAAACTGCCCCAGTAGTGCAAATTATTACTTTTATGGTCATGTGTGGTGTCAGCACATTGTTTTAGAATAATTTCCTAGTGATCTAGAAACTTGTATATTTTGGGAAAAATCCTTGACCGGCCGTCTTACGAAATTTCTCAGTTTTGAGCTATCTGAATTTTGTCAACTAAACTGCCCCAGTAGTGCAAATTATTACTTTTATGGTCATGTGTGGTGTCAGCACATTGATTTAGACTAATTTCCTTGTGATCCAGAAACTTTTATATTTTGGGAAAAATCCTTGACTGGCCGCCTTACGAAATTTCTCAGTTTTGAGCTATCTGAATTTTGTCAACTAAACTGCCCCAGTAGTGCAAATTATTACTTTTCTGGTCATGTGTGGTGTCAGCACATTGATTTAGACTAATTTCCTTGTGATCCAGAAACTTGCATATTTTGGGAAAAATCCTTGATCGGGCCGCCTTACGCAATTTCTCAAATTTGACATATCTCAATTTTGTCAACTAAACTGCCCCAGTAGTGCAAATTATTACATTTGTGGTCATGTGTGGTGTCAGCACATTGTTTTAGACTAATTTCCTAGTGATCTAGAAACTTGTATATTTTGGGAAAAATCCTTGACCGGCCGCCTTACGAAATTTCTCAAATTTGACATATCTCAATTTTGTCAACTAAACTGCCCCAGTAGTGGAAATTATTACTTTTATGGTCATGTGTGGTGTTAGCACATTGTTTTAGACTAATTTCCTAGTGATCCAGAAACTTGTATATTTTGGGAAAAATCCTTGATCGGCCGCCTTACGAAATTTCTCAGTTTTGAGCTATCTCAATTTTGTCAACTAAACTGCCCCAGTAGTGCAAATTATTACTTTTATGGTAATGTGTGGTGTCAGCACATTGTTTTAGACTAATTTCCTAGTGATCTAGAAACTTGTATATTTTGGGAAAAATCCTTGACCGGCCGCCTTACGAAATTTCTCAGTTTTGAGCTATCTGAATTTTGTCAACTAAACTGCCCCAGTAGTGCAAATTATTACTTTTATGGTCATGTGTGGTGTCAGCACATTGATTTAGACTAATTTCCTTGTGATCCAGAAACTTGCATATGTTGGGAAAAATCCTTGATCGGCCGCCTTACGAAATTTCTCAAATTTGACATATCTCAATTTTGTCAACTAAACTGCCCCAGTAGTGGAAATTATTACTTTTATGGTCATGTGTGGTGTTAGCACATTGTTTTAGACTAATTTCCTAGTGATCCAGAAACTTGCATAATTTGGGAAAAATCCTTGATCGGCCGCCTAACGAAATTTCTCAGTTTTGAGCTATCTGAATTTTTTCAACTAAACTGTCCCAGTAGTGCAAATTATTACTTTTATGGTAATGTGTGGTGTCAGCACAATGTTTTAGACTAATTTCCTTGTGATCCAGAAACTTGTATATGTTGGGAAAAATCCTTGGCCGCCTTACGAAATTTCTCAGTTTTGAGCTATCTGAATTTTGTCAACTAAACTGCCCCATTAGTGCAAATTATTACTTTTATGGTCATGTGTGGTGTCAGCACATTGTTTTAGACTAATTTCCTTGTGATCCAGAAACTTGTATATGTTGGGAAAAATCCTTGACCGGCCGCCTTACGAAATTTCTCAGTTTTGAGCTATCTGAATTTTGTCAACTAAACTGCCCCATTAGTGCAAATTATTACTTTTATGGTCATGTGTGGTGTCAGCACATTGTTTTAGACTAATTTCCTAGTGATCTAGAAACTTGTATATTTTGGGAAAAATCCTTGACCGGCCGCCTTACGAAATTTCTCAGTTTTGAGCTATCTCAATTTTGTCAACTAAACTGCCCCAGTAGTGCAAATTATTACTTTTATGGTCATGTGTCTGTGTCAGCACATTGAATTAGACTAATTTCCTTGTGATCCAGAAACTTGTATATTTTCGGAAAAATCCTTGACCGGCCGCCTTACGAAATTTCTCAGTTTTGAGCTATCTGAATTTTGTCAACTAAACTGCCCCATTAGTGCAAATTATTACTTTTATGGTCATGTGTGGTGTTAGCACATTGTTTTAGACTAATTTCCTAGTGATCCAGAAACTTGTATATTTTGGGAAAAATCCTTGATCGGCCGCCTTACGAAATTTCTCAGTTTTGAGCTATCTCAATTTTGTCAACTAAACTGCCCCAGTAGTGCAAATTATTACTTTTATGGTCATGTGTCTGTGTCAGCACATTGAATTAGACTAATTTCCTTGTGATCCAGAAACTTGTATATTTTGGGAAAAATCCTTGACCGGCCGCCTTACGAAATTTCTCAGTTTTGAGCTATCTGAATTTTGTCAACTAAACTGCCCCAGTAGTGCAAATTATTACTTTTATGGTCATGTGTGGTGTCAGCACATTGATTTAGACTAATTTCCTTGTGATCCAGAAACTTGCATATGTTGGGAAAAATCCTTGATCGGCCGCCTTACGAAATTTCTCAAATTTGACATATCTCAATTTTGTCAACTAAACTGCCCCAGTAGTGCAAATTATTACATTTATGGTCATGTGTGGTGTCAGCACATTGTTTTAGACTAATTTCCTAGTGATCCAGAAACTTGCATAATTTGGGAAAAATCCTTGACCGGCCGCCTTACGAAATTTCTCAAATTTGACATATCTCAATTTTGTCAACTAAACTGCCCCAGTAGTGCAAATTATTACATTTATGGTCATGTGTGGTGTCAGCACATTGTTTTAGACTAATTTCCTAGTGATCCAGAAACTTGCATAATTTGGGAAAAATCCTTGACCGGCCGCCTTACGAAATTTCTCAAATTTGACATATCTCAATTTTGTCAAGTAAACTGCCCCAGTAGTGGAAATTATTACTTTTATGGTCATGTGTGGTGTTAGCACATTGTTTTAGACTAATTTCCTAGTGATCCAGAAACTTGCATATTTTGGGAAAAATCCTTGATCGGCCGCCTTACGAAATTTCTCAGTTTTGAGCTATCTGAATTTTTTCAACTAAACTGTCCCAGTAGTGCAAATTATTACTTTTATGGTAATGTGTGGTGTCAGCACAATGTTTTAGACTAATTTCCTTGTGATCCAGAAACTTGTATATGTTGGGAAAAATCCTTGACTGGCCGCCTTACGAAATTTCTCAGTTTTGAGCTATCTGAATTTTGTCAACTAAACTGCCCCATTAGTGCAAATTATTACTTTTATGGTCATGTGTGGTGTCAGCACATTGTTTTAGACTAATTTCCTTGTGATCCAGAAACTTGTATATGTTGGGAAAAATCCTTGACCGGCCGCCTTACGAAATTTCTCAGTTTTGAGCTATCTGAATTTTGTCAACTAAACTGCCCCATTAGTGCAAATTATTACTTTTATGGTCATGTGTGGTGTCAGCACATTGTTTTAGACTAATTTCCTAGTGATCTAGAAACTTGTATATTTTGGGAAAAATCCTTGACCGGCCGCCTTACGAAATTTCTCAGTTTTGAGCTATCTGAATTTTGTCAACTAAACTGCCCCAGTAGTGCAAATTATTACTTTTATGGTCATGTGTGGTGTTAGCACATTGATTTAGACTAATTTCCTTGTGATCCAGAAACTTGTATATTTTGGGAAAAATCCTTGACCGGCCGCCTTACGAAATTTCTCAGTTTTGAGCTATCTGAATTTTGTCAACTAAACTGCCCCAGTAGTGCAAATTATTACTTTTATGGTCATGTGTGGTGTCAGCACATTGATTTAGACTAATTTCCTTGTGATCCAGAAACTTGCATATGTTGGGAAAAATCCTTGATCGGCCGCCTTACGAAATTTCTCAAATTTGACATATCTCAATTTTGTCAACTTAACTGCCCCAGTAGTGCAAATTATTACATTTATGGTCATGTGTGGTGTCAGCACATTGTTTTAGACTAATTTCCTAGTGATCCAGAAACTTGCATAATTTGGGAAAAATCCTTGACCGGCCGCCTTACGAAATTTCTCAAATTTGACATATCTCAATTTTGTCAAGTAAACTGCCCCAGTAGTGGAAATTATTACTTTTATGGTCATGTGTGGTGTTAGCACATTGTTTTAGACTAATTTCCTAGTGATCCAGAAACTTGCATATTTTGGGAAAAATCCTTGATCGGCCGCCTTACGAAATTTCTCAGTTTTGAGCTATCTGAATTTTGTCAACTAAACTGCCCCATTAGTGCAAATTATTACTTTTATGGTCATGTGTGGTGTCAGCACATTGTTTTAGACTACTTTCCTAGTGATCTAGAAACTTGTATATTTTGGGAAAAATCCTTGACCGGCCGCCTTACGAAATTTCTCAGTTTTGAGCTATCTGAATTTTGTCAACTAAACTGCCCCAGTAGTGCAAATTATTACTTTTATGGTCATGTGTGGTGTCAGCACATTGATTTAGACTAATTTCCTTGTGATCCAGAAACTTGCATATTTTGGGAAAAATCCTTGACCGGCCGCCTTACGAAATTTCTCAGTTTTGAGCTATCTGAATTTTGTCAACTAAACTGCCCCAGTAGTGCAAATTATTACTTTTATGGTAATGTGTGGTGTCAGCACATTGTTTTATAATAATTTCCTAGTGATCTAGAAACTTGTATATTTTGGGAAAAATCCTTGACCGGCCGCCTTACGAAATTTCTCAGTTTTGAGCTATCTGAATTTTGTCAACTAAACTGCCCCAGTAGTGCAAATTATTACTTTTATGGTCATGTGTGGTGTCAGCACATTGTTTTAGACTAATTTCCTAATGATCTAGAAACTTGTATATTTTGGGAAAAATCCTTGATCGGCCGCCTTACGAAATTTCTCAGTTTTGAGCTATCTGAATTTTTTCAACTAAACTGTCCCAGTAGTGCAAATTATTACTTTTATGGTAATGTGTGGTGTCAGCACAATGTTTTAGACTAATTTCCTTGTGATCCAGAAACTTGTATATGTTGGGGAAAATCCTTGACCGGCCGCCTTACGAAATTTCTCAGTTTTGAGCTATCTGAATTTTGTCAACTAAACTGCCCCATTAGTGCAAATTATTACTTTTATGGTCATGTGTGGTGTCAGCACATTGTTTTAGACTAATTTCCTAGTGATCTAGAAACTTGTATATTTTGGGAAAAATCCTTGACCGGCCGCCTTACGAAATTTCTCAGTTTTGAGCTATCTCAATTTTGTCAACTAAACTGCCCCAGTAGTGCAAATTATTACTTTTATGGTCATGTGTCTGTGTCAGCACATTGAATTAGACTAATTTCCTTGTGATCCAGAAACTTGTATATTTTCGGAAAAATCCTTGACCGGCCGCCTTACGAAATTTCTCAGTTTTGAGCTATCTGAATTTTGTCAACTAAACTGCCCCATTAGTGCAAATTATTACTTTTATGGTCATGTGTGGTGTCAGCACATTGTTTTAGACTAATTTCCTAGTGATCTAGAAACTTGTATATTTTGGGAAAAATCCTTGACCGGCCGCCTTACGAAATTTCTCAGTTTTGAGCTATCTCAATTTTGTCAACTAAACTGCCCCAGTAGTGCAAATTATTACTTTTATGGTCATGTGTGGTGTCAGCACATTGATTTAGACTAATTTCCTTGTGATCCAGAAACTTGCATATGTTGGGAAAAATCCTTGATCGGCCGCCTTACGAAATTTCTCAAATTTGACATATCTCAATTTTGTCAACTAAACTGCCCCAGTAGTGCAAATTATTACATTTATGGTCATGTGTGGTGTCAGCACATTGTTTTAGACTAATTTCCTAGTGATCCAGAAACTTGCATAATTTGGGAAAAATCCTTGACCGGCCGCCTTACGAAATTTCTCAAATTTGACATATCTCAATTTTGTCAAGTAAACTGCCCCAGTAGTGGAAATTATTACTTTTATGGTCATGTGTGGTGTTAGCACATTGTTTTAGACTAATTTCCTAGTGATCCAGAAACTTGCATATTTTGGGAAAAATCCTTGATCGGCCGCCTTACGAAATTTCTCAGTTTTGAGCTATCTGAATTTTTTCAACTAAACTGTCCCAGTAGTGCAAATTATTACTTTTATGGTAATGTGTGGTGTCAGCACAATGTTTTAGACTAATTTCCTTGTGATCCAGAAACTTGTATATGTTGGGAAAAATCCTTGACTGGCCGCCTTACGAAATTTCTCAGTTTTGAGCTATCTGAATTTTGTCAACTAAACTGCCCCATTAGTGCAAATTATTACTTTTATGGTCATGCGTGGTGTCAGCACATTGTTTTAGACTAATTTCCTTGTGATCCAGAAACTTGTATATGTTGGGAAAAATCCTTGACCGGCCGCCTTACGAAATTTCTCAGTTTTGAGCTATCTGAATTTTGTCAACTAAACTGCCCCATTAGTGCAAATTATTACTTTTATGGTCATGTGTGGTGTCAGCACATTGTTTTAGACTAATTTCCTAGTGATCTAGAAACTTGTATATTTTGGGAAAAATCCTTGACCGGCCGCCTTACGAAATTTCTCAGTTTTGAGCTATCTGAATTTTGCCAACTAAACTGCCCCAGTAGTGCAAATTATTACTTTTATGGTCATGTGTGGTGTTAGCACATTGATTTAGACTAATTTCCTTGTGATCCAGAAACTTGTATATTTTGGGAAAAATCCTTGACCGGCCGCCTTACGAAATTTCTCAGTTTTGAGCTATCTGAATTTTGTCAACTAAACTGCCCCAGTAGTGCAAATTATTACTTTTATGGTCATGTGTGGTGTCAGCACATTGATTTAGACTAATTTCCTTGTGATCCAGAAACTTGCATATGTTGGGAAAAATCCTTGATCGGCCGCCTTACGAAATTTCTCAAATTTGACATATCTCAATTTTGTCAACTTAACTGCCCCAGTAGTGCAAATTATTACATTTATGGTCATGTGTGGTGTCAGCACATTGTTTTAGACTAATTTCCTAGTGATCCAGAAACTTGCATAATTTGGGAAAAATCCTTGACCGGCCGCCTTACGAAATTTCTCAAATTTGACATATCTCAATTTTGTCAAGTAAACTGCCCCAGTAGTGGAAATTATTACTTTTATGGTCATGTGTGGTGTTAGCACATTGTTTTAGACTAATTTCCTAGTGATCCAGAAACTTGCATATTTTGGGAAAAATCCTTGATCGGCCGCCTTACGAAATTTCTCAGTTTTGAGCTATCTGAATTTTGTCAACTAAACTGTCCCAGTAGTGCAAATTATTACTTTTATGGTAATGTGTGGTGTCAGCACAATGTTTTAGACTAATTTCCTTGTGATCCAGAAACTTGTATATGTTGGGGAAAATCCTTGACCGGCCGCCTTACGAAATTTCTCAGTTTTGAGCTATCTGAATTTTGTCAACTAAACTGCCCCATTAGTGCAAATTATTACTTTTATGGTCATGTGTGGTGTCAGCACATTGTTTTAGACTAATTTCCTAGTGATCTAGAAACTTGTATATTTTGGGAAAAATCCTTGACCGGCCGCCTTACGAAATTTCTCAGTTTTGAGCTATCTCAATTTTGTCAACTAAACTGCCCCAGTAGTGCAAATTATTACTTTTATGGTCATGTGTCTGTGTCAGCACATTGAATTAGACTAATTTCCTTGTGATCCAGAAACTTGTATATTTTCGGAAAAATCCTTGACCGGCCGCCTTACGAAATTTCTCAGTTTTGAGCTATCTGAATTTTGTCAACTAAACTGCCCCATTAGTGCAAATTATTACTTTTATGGTCATGTGTGGTGTCAGCACATTGTTTTAGACTAATTTCCTAGTGATCTAGAAACTTGTATATTTTGGGAAAAATCCTTGACCGGCCGCCTTACGAAATTTCTCAGTTTTGAGCTATCTCAATTTTGTCAACTAAACTGCCCCAGTAGTGCAAATTATTACTTTTATGGTCATGTGTGGTGTCAGCACATTGATTTAGACTAATTTCCTTGTGATCCAGAAACTTGCATATGTTGGGAAAAATCCTTGATCGGCCGCCTTACGAAATTTCTCAAATTTGACATATCTCAATTTTGTCAACTAAACTGCCCCAGTAGTGCAAATTATTACATTTATGGTCATGTGTGGTGTCAGCACATTGTTTTAGACTAATTTCCTAGTGATCCAGAAACTTGCATAATTTGGGAAAAATCCTTGACCGGCCGCCTTACGAAATTTCTCAAATTTGACATATCTCAATTTTGTCAAGTAAACTGCCCCAGTAGTGGAAATTATTACTTTTATGGTCATGTGTGGTGTTAGCACATTGTTTTAGACTAATTTCCTAGTGATCCAGAAACTTGCATATTTTGGGAAAAATCCTTGATCGGCCGCCTTACGAAATTTCTCAGTTTTGAGCTATCTGAATTTTTTCAACTAAACTGTCCCAGTAGTGCAAATTATTACTTTTATGGTAATGTGTGGTGTCAGCACAATGTTTTAGACTAATTTCCTTGTGATCCAGAAACTTGTATATGTTGGGAAAAATCCTTGACTGGCCGCCTTACGAAATTTCTCAGTTTTGAGCTATCTGAATTTTGTCAACTAAACTGCCCCATTAGTGCAAATTATTACTTTTATGGTCATGTGTGGTGTCAGCACATTGTTTTAGACTAATTTCCTTGTGATCCAGAAACTTGTATATGTTGGGAAAAATCCTTGACCGGCCGCCTTACGAAATTTCTCAGTTTTGAGCTATCTGAATTTTGTCAACTAAACTGCCCCATTAGTGCAAATTATTACTTTTATGGTCATGTGTGGTGTCAGCACATTGTTTTAGACTAATTTCCTAGTGATCTAGAAACTTGTATATTTTGGGAAAAATCCTTGACCGGCCGCCTTACGAAATTTCTCAGTTTTGAGCTATCTGAATTTTGCCAACTAAACTGCCCCAGTAGTGCAAATTATTACTTTTATGGTCATGTGTGGTGTTAGCACATTGATTTAGACTAATTTCCTTGTGATCCAGAAACTTGTATATTTTGGGAAAAATCCTTGACCGGCCGCCTTACGAAATTTCTCAGTTTTGAGCTATCTGAATTTTGTCAACTAAACTGCCCCAGTAGTGCAAATTATTACTTTTATGGTCATGTGTGGTGTCAGCACATTGATTTAGACTAATTTCCTTGTGATCCAGAAACTTGCATATGTTGGGAAAAATCCTTGATCGGCCGCCTTACGAAATTTCTCAAATTTGACATATCTCAATTTTGTCAACTTAACTGCCCCAGTAGTGCAAATTATTACATTTATGGTCATGTGTGGTGTCAGCACATTGTTTTAGACTAATTTCCTAGTGATCCAGAAACTTGCATAATTTGGGAAAAATCCTTGACCGGCCGCCTTACGAAATTTCTCAAATTTGACATATCTCAATTTTGTCAAGTAAACTGCCCCAGTAGTGGAAATTATTACTTTTATGGTCATGTGTGGTGTTAGCACATTGTTTTAGACTAATTTCCTAGTGATCCAGAAACTTGCATATTTTGGGAAAAATCCTTGATCGGCCGCCTTACGAAATTTCTCAGTTTTGAGCTATCTGAATTTTGTCAACTAAACTGCCCCATTAGTGCAAATTATTACTTTTATGGTCATGTGTGGTGTCAGCACATTGTTTTAGACTACTTTCCTAGTGATCTAGAAACTTGTATATTTTGGGAAAAATCCTTGACCGGCCGCCTTACGAAATTTCTCAGTTTTGAGCTATCTGAATTTTGTCAACTAAACTGCCCCAGTAGTGCAAATTATTACTTTTATGGTCATGTGTGGTGTCAGCACATTGATTTAGACTAATTTCCTTGTGATCCAGAAACTTGCATATTTTGGGAAAAATCCTTGATCGGGCCGCCTTACGCAATTTCTCAAATTTGACATATCTCAATTTTGTCAACTAAACTGCCCCAGTAGTGCAAATTATTACATTTGTGGTCATGTGTGGTGTCAGCACATTGTTTTAGACTAATTTCCTAGTGATCTAGAAACTTGTATATTTTGGGAAAAATCCTTGACCGGCCGCCTTACGAAATTTCTCAAATTTGACATATCTCAATTTTGTCAACTAAACTGCCCCAGTAGTGGAAATTATTACTTTTATGGTCATGTGTGGTGTTAGCACATTGTTTTAGACTAATTTCCTAGTGATCCAGAAACTTGTATATTTTGGGAAAAATCCTTGATCGGCCGCCTTACGAAATTTCTCAGTTTTGAGCTATCTCAATTTTGTCAACTAAACTGCCCCAGTAGTGCAAATTATTACTTTTATGGTAATGTGTGGTGTCAGCACATTGTTTTAGACTAATATCCTAGTGATCTAGAAACTTGTATATTTTGGGAAAAATCCTTGACCGGCCGCCTTACGAAATTTCTCAGTTTTGAGCTATCTGAATTTTGTCAACTAAACTGCCCCAGTAGTGCAAATTATTACTTTTATGGTCATGTGTGGTGTCAGCACATTGATTTAGACTAATTTCCTTGTGATCCAGAAACTTGCATATGTTGGGAAAAATCCTTGATCGGCCGCCTTACGAAATTTCTCAAATTTGACATATCTCAATTTTGTCAACTAAACTGCCCCAGTAGTGGAAATTATTACTTTTATGGTCATGTGTGGTGTTAGCACATTGTTTTAGACTAATTTCCTAGTGATCCAGAAACTTGCATAATTTGGGAAAAATCCTTGATCGGCCGCCTAACGAAATTTCTCAGTTTTGAGCTATCTGAATTTTTTCAACTAAACTGTCCCAGTAGTGCAAATTATTACTTTTATGGTAATGTGTGGTGTCAGCACAATGTTTTAGACTAATTTCCTTGTGATCCAGAAACTTGCATATTTTGGGAAAAATCCTTGGCCGCCTTACGAAATTTCTCAGTTTTGAGCTATCTGAATTTTGTCAACTAAACTGCCCCATTAGTGCAAATTATTACTTTTATGGTCATGTGTGGTGTCAGCACATTGTTTTAGACTAATTTCCTTGTGATCCAGAAACTTGTATATGTTGGGAAAAATCCTTGACCGGCCGCCTTACGAAATTTCTCAGTTTTGAGCTATCTGAATTTTGTCAACTAAACTGCCCCATTAGTGCAAATTATTACTTTTATGGTCATGTGTGGTGTCAGCACATTGTTTTAGACTAATTTCCTAGTGATCTAGAAACTTGTATATTTTGGGAAAAATCCTTGACCGGCCGCCTTACGAAATTTCTCAGTTTTGAGCTATCTCAATTTTGTCAACTAAACTGCCCCAGTAGTGCAAATTATTACTTTTATGGTCATGTGTCTGTGTCAGCACATTGAATTAGACTAATTTCCTAGTGATCCAGAAACTTGTATATTTTCGGAAAAATCCTTGACCGGCCGCCTTACGAAATTTCTCAGTTTTGAGCTATCTGAATTTTGTCAACTAAACTGCCCCATTAGTGCAAATTATTACTTTTATGGTCATGTGTGGTGTCAGCACATTGTTTTAGACTAATTTCCTAATGATCTAGAAACTTGTATATTTTGGGAAAAATCCTTGATCGGCCGCCTTACGAAATTTCTCAGTTTTGAGCTATCTCAATTTTGTCAACTAAACTGCCCCAGTAGTGCAAATTATTACTTTTATGGTCATGTGTCTGTGTCAGCACATTGAATTAGACTAATTTCCTTGTGATCCAGAAACTTGTATATTTTGGGGAAAATCCTTGACCGGCCGCCTTACGAAATTTCTCAGTTTTGAGCTATCTGAATTTTGTCAACTAAACTGCCCCAGTAGTGCAAATTATTACTTTTATGGTCATGTGTGGTGTCAGCACATTGATTTAGACTAATTTCCTTGTGATCCAGAAACTTGCATATGTTGGGAAAAATCCATGATCGGCCGCCTTACGAAATTTCTCAAATTTGACATATCTCAATTTTGTCAACTAAACTGCCCCAGTAGTGCAAATTATTACATTTGTGGTCATGTGTGGTGTCAGCACATTGTTTTAGACTAATTTCCTAGTGATCTAGAAACTTGTATATTTTCGGAAAAATCCTTGACCGGCCGCCTTACGAAATTTCTCAGTTTTGACATATCTCAATTTTGTCAACTAAACTGCCCCAGTAGTGGAAATTATTACTTTTATGGTCATGTGTGGTGTTAGCACATTGTTTTATAATAATTTCCTAGTGATCCAGAAACTTGTATATTTTGGGAAAAATCCTTGATCGGCCGCCTTACGAAATTTCTCAGTTTTGAGCTATCTCAATTTTGTCAACTAAACTGCCCCAGTAGTGCAAATTATTACTTTTATGGTCATGTGTCTGTGTCAGCACATTGAATTAGACTAATTTCCTTGTGATCCAGAAACTTGTATATTTTGGAAAAAATCCTTGATCGGCCGCCTTACGAAATTTCTCAGTTTTGAGCTATCTGAATTTTGTCAACTAAACTGCCCCAGTAGTGCAAATTATTACTTTTATGGTCATGTGTGGTGTCAGCACATTGATTTAGACTAATTTCCTTGTGATCCAGAAACTTGCATATGTTGGGAAAAATCCTTGATCGGCCGCCTTACGAAATTTCTCAAATTTGACATATCTCAATTTTGTCAACTAAACTGCCCCAGTAGTGCAAATTATTACATTTATGGTCATGTGTGGTGTCAGCACATTGTTTTAGACTAATTTCCTAGTGATCCAGAAACTTGCATAATTTGGGAAAAATCCTTGACCGGCCGCCTTACGAAATTTCTCAAATTTGACATATCTCAATTTTGTCAAGTAAACTGCCCCAGTAGTGGAAATTATTACTTTTATGGTCATGTGTGGTGTTAGCACATTGTTTTAGACTAATTTCCTTGTGATCCAGAAACTTGTATATGTTGGGAAAAATCCTTGACCGGCCGCCTTACGAAATTTCTCAGTTTTGAGCTATCTGAATTTTGTCAACTAAACTGCCCCATTAGTGCAAATTATTACTTTTATGGTCATGTGTGGTGTCAGCACATTGTTTTAGACTAATTTCCTAGTGATCTAGAAACTTGTATATTTTGGGAAAAATCCTTGACCGGCCGCCTTACGAAATTTCTCAGTTTTGAGCTATCTCAATTTTGTCAACTAAACTGCCCCAGTAGTGCAAATTATTACTTTTATGGTCATGTGTCTGTGTCAGCACATTGAATTAGACTAATTTCCTAGTGATCCAGAAACTTGTATATTTTCGGAAAAATCCTTGACCGGCCGCCTTACGAAATTTCTCAGTTTTGAGCTATCTGAATTTTGTCAACTAAACTGCCCCATTAGTGCAAATTATTACTTTTATGGTCATGTGTGGTGTCAGCACATTGTTTTAGACTAATTTCCTAATGATCTAGAAACTTGTATATTTTGGGAAAAATCCTTGATCGGCCGCCTTACGAAATTTCTCAGTTTTGAGCTATCTCAATTTTGTCAACTAAACTGCCCCAGTAGTGCAAATTATTACTTTTATGGTCATGTGTCTGTGTCAGCACATTGAATTAGACTAATTTCCTTGTGATCCAGAAACTTGTATATTTTGGGGAAAATCCTTGACCGGCCGCCTTACGAAATTTCTCAGTTTTGAGCTATCTGAATTTTGTCAACTAAACTGCCCCAGTAGTGCAAATTATTACTTTTATGGTCATGTGTGGTGTCAGCACATTGATTTAGACTAATTTCCTTGTGATCCAGAAACTTGCATATGTTGGGAAAAATCCATGATCGGCCGCCTTACGAAATTTCTCAAATTTGACATATCTCAATTTTGTCAACTAAACTGCCCCAGTAGTGCAAATTATTACATTTGTGGTCATGTGTGGTGTCAGCACATTGTTTTAGACTAATTTCCTAGTGATCTAGAAACTTGTATATTTTCGGAAAAATCCTTGACCGGCCGCCTTACGAAATTTCTCAGTTTTGACATATCTCAATTTTGTCAACTAAACTGCCCCAGTAGTGGAAATTATTACTTTTATGGTCATGTGTGGTGTTAGCACATTGTTTTAGACTAATTTCCTAGTGATCCAGAAACTTGTATATTTTGGGAAAAATCCTTGATCGGCCGCCTTACGAAATTTCTCAGTTTTGAGCTATCTCAATTTTGTCAACTAAACTGCCCCAGTAGTGCAAATTATTACTTTTATGGTCATGTGTCTGTGTCAGCACATTGAATTAGACTAATTTCCTTGTGATCCAGAAACTTGTATATTTTGGAAAAAATCCTTGACCGGCCGCCTTACGAAATTTCTCAGTTTTGAGCTATCTGAATTTTGTCAACTAAACTGCCCCAGTAGTGCAAATTATTACTTTTATGGTCATGTGTGGTGTCAGCACATTGATTTAGACTAATTTCCTTGTGATCCAGAAACTTGCATATGTTGGGAAAAATCCTTGATCGGCCGCCTTACGAAATTTCTCAAATTTGACATATCTCAATTTTGTCAACTAAACTGCCCCAGTAGTGCAAATTATTACATTTATGGTCATGTGTGGTGTCAGCACATTGTTTTAGACTAATTTCCTAGTGATCCAGAAACTTGCATAATTTGGGAAAAATCCTTGACCGGCCGCCTTACGAAATTTCTCAAATTTGACATATCTCAATTTTGTCAAGTAAACTGCCCCAGTAGTGGAAATTATTACTTTTATGGTCATGTGTGGTGTTAGCACATTGTTTTAGACTAATTTCCTAGTGATCCAGAAACTTGCATATTTTGGGAAAAATCCTTGATCGGCCGCCTTACGAAATTTCTCAGTTTTGAGCTATCTGAATTTTTTCAACTAAACTGTCCCAGTAGTGCAAATTATTACTTTTATGGTAATGTGTGGTGTCAGCACAATGTTTTAGACTAATTTCCTTGTGATCCAGAAACTTGTATATGTTGGGAAAAATCCTTGACTGGCCGCCTTACGAAATTTCTCAGTTTTGAGCTATCTGAATTTTGTCAACTAAACTGCCCCATTAGTGCAAATTATTACTTTTATGGTCATGTGTGGTGTCAGCACATTGTTTTAGACTAATTTCCTTGTGATCCAGAAACTTGTATATGTTGGGAAAAATCCTTGACCGGCCGCCTTACGAAATTTCTCAGTTTTGAGCTATCTGAATTTTGTCAACTAAACTGCCCCATTAGTGCAAATTATTACTTTTATGGTCATGTGTGGTGTCAGCACATTGTTTTAGACTAATTTCCTAGTGATCTAGAAACTTGTATATTTTGGGAAAAATCCTTGACCGGCCGCCTTACGAAATTTCTCAGTTTTGAGCTATCTGAATTTTGTCAACTAAACTGCCCCAGTAGTGCAAATTATTACTTTTATGGTCATGTGTGGTGTTAGCACATTGATTTAGACTAATTTCCTTGTGATCCAGAAACTTGTATATTTTGGGAAAAATCCTTGACCGGCCGCCTTACGAAATTTCTCAGTTTTGAGCTATCTGAATTTTGTCAACTAAACTGCCCCAGTAGTGCAAATTATTACTTTTATGGTCATGTGTGGTGTCAGCACATTGATTTAGACTAATTTCCTTGTGATCCAGAAACTTGCATATGTTGGGAAAAATCCTTGATCGGCCGCCTTACGAAATTTCTCAAATTTGACATATCTCAATTTTGTCAACTTAACTGCCCCAGTAGTGCAAATTATTACATTTATGGTCATGTGTGGTGTCAGCACATTGTTTTAGACTAATTTCCTAGTGATCCAGAAACTTGCATAATTTGGGAAAAATCCTTGACCGGCCGCCTTACGAAATTTCTCAAATTTGACATATCTCAATTTTGTCAAGTAAACTGCCCCAGTAGTGGAAATTATTACTTTTATGGTCATGTGTGGTGTTAGCACATTATTTTAGACTAATTTCCTAGTGATCCAGAAACTTGCATATTTTGGGAAAAATCCTTGATCGGCCGCCTTACGAAATTTCTCAGTTTTGAGCTATCTGAATTTTGTCAACTAAACTGCCCCATTAGTGCAAATTATTACTTTTATGGTCATGTGTGGTGTCAGCACATTGTTTTAGACTACTTTCCTAGTGATCTAGAAACTTGTATATTTTGGGAAAAATCCTTGACCGGCCGCCTTACGAAATTTCTCAGTTTTGAGCTATCTGAATTTTGTCAACTAAACTGCCCCAGTAGTGCAAATTATTACTTTTATGGTCATGTGTGGTGTCAGCACATTGATTTAGACTAATTTCCTTGTGATCCAGAAACTTGCATATTTTGGGAAAAATCCTTGACCGGCCGCCTTACGAAATTTCTCAGTTTTGAGCTATCTGAATTTTGTCAACTAAACTGCCCCAGTAGTGCAAATTATTACTTTTATGGTAATGTGTGGTGTCAGCACATTGTTTTATAATAATTTCCTAGTGATCTAGAAACTTGTATATTTTGGGAAAAATCCTTGACCGGCCGCCTTACGAAATTTCTCAGTTTTGAGCTATCTGAATTTTGTCAACTAAACTGCCCCAGTAGTGCAAATTATTACTTTTATGGTCATGTGTGGTGTCAGCACATTGTTTTAGACTAATTTCCTAATGATCTAGAAACTTGTATATTTTGGGAAAAATCCTTGATCGGCCGCCTTACGAAATTTCTCAGTTTTGAGCTATCTGAATTTTTTCAACTAAACTGTCCCAGTAGTGCAAATTATTACTTTTATGGTAATGTGTGGTGTCAGCACAATGTTTTAGACTAATTTCCTTGTGATCCAGAAACTTGTATATGTTGGGAAAAATCCTTGACCGGCCGCCTTACGAAATTTCTCAGTTTTGAGCTATCTGAATTTTGTCAACTAAACTGCCCCATTAGTGCAAATTATTACTTTTATGGTCATGTGTGGTGTCAGCACATTGTTTTAGACTAATTTCCTAGTGATCTAGAAACTTGTATATTTTGGGAAAAATCCTTGACCGGCCGCCTTACGAAATTTCTCAGTTTTGAGCTATCTCAATTTTGTCAACTAAACTGCCCCAGTAGTGCAAATTATTACTTTTATGGTCATGTGTCTGTGTCAGCACATTGAATTAGACTAATTTCCTTGTGATCCAGAAACTTGTATATTTTCGGAAAAATCCTTGACCGGCCGCCTTACGAAATTTCTCAGTTTTGAGCTATCTGAATTTT